>OY728131.1:752103698-753384399 GCA_963277665.1 Viscum album
TCATATTATCAATTCTGGATTTTCGTTGTGCTTTTTTCAAATTCTAATTCATTCCTTTACTTCAATGAATTATTTACCAATAATTAATTTTTTTTCATGAAGCACTAAAAGACACTTTTAAAGGATTGTAATGCATATAAAAGAATGAAAAGTCTAACTATTATTCTCTAAGTATTTTACAAAACTAATTTGATTAATATATTAATATAAAATCCTAAAAATTGATACTACTAGTTTATCATTAACATTTATTTGTAAAACTATTTAACTAAAAATGAGGAAAAATTCACCATTACATTTTTTAGGTCAGTGGTTGGTGTGAAACCCTTATCTTCTTTCAGTAAGTGGTTCAAGATCAGTATCCTTTCAGGATTTTATTGTTTTCCCCCCTATATATAGGTTTTACTTTTATAAAACCATATTAATATAATTTAAAAATTATTATGGACATTATTGAAGTTAAATAAACTATTAACTAAGGTTTTATATATAGCATCAATACATAAAAACTTCAACCATTTATTTTAATATATATCTTCCCATGGTTTAGTGTTTACCCCTAATATCAATTCTAGGATTTCTAAATCATGACACCTAATTTTTCATCTAAAACACCTTATAATTAACCTAGTTTACTCATTGACATTATGGATTAAATTTTTTTATATTGGTTTGTAAGGAAAATGTAGATTTTCATATGAAAATCTTTCAAGAGTGTCAAAATAGGTGCATAGTAAGGCCTGTTGTCATGTATCGGGTTACGCTGAGTCGATAATAGAACTCCTTTTAGATTTACTAGTCCTAGACACTCTGTTCTAGAACCACGTCTACTTATATTATCCAGATAGTGATTTATTTCTAGGAAGACACACATAATATATACCATAAAACTTTTTAGGATGACCTTCAATACTAATCCTCAAAGTACACCTTATGTAACATCCCAGGTAAATAAAGAATAAAGAATTTTCATATTTATTAATATTTACGAATTAAATATTAATTTTACTTTAAATGGGTTGCTATGTTTGATAGCGTACCCGATACGCAACGATGAGTTCCTTTGAAGACTTACGTTGCACACTAGTAATATAATAATATTATTTTAAATGGCAGTTAACATGTAGCTATTTTATTGGTGGGAATGGATATAAATAACTAACATATAATTATATATGTTTTTTAAATGTTATTACATTTATCCTATAAAAGATAAAGGCTTAAAATACGGAAAGAATTCAATTTTAGGCATTTATACCCTAATCTTCACTAAAGGTTCACTTATAATCTTTTGATGTAGAACCGTCATTAATTATAGTTTTGATCACTCTTATACATTAAACTGGACCAAATATAACTCTTTTTTAGAATCAGGACATCAAAATTAACTTTGTGTAAATTTTTGGTATTTTTCCGATAAAGTTCATTTTTTAGTGAATAGTATAAAATGTTGTATTTAAATTCAAAACCTCTTTTTAATATAATTTATTTATATGATAATATTATCTTTTAAATTGGTTTTAAAGTTAAATTAGAATATATTTTTACCATTTAATCCAATGGTGGTCATTGGAATCAATTTCACTTTGAAATTGGACTTAAACTAGTGTTAATCTTTTGATACTTATTGTTTCATAAAAACACGCTATTTGTGATGGCAGCGGGAATTAATTATTAAATTAATTAATGAATCTTATATGTTTTGAATTTTGTAAAATAGACATCATTTTCGAATTAGGAATATCAAATATAGCTTAGGGTGAATTTTGGTTATTTTTCTAAAAAATATCAATTTTTGATGAATAGTGAAACCACTAAGTGGTACTTATAAAAACTGATTTTTCTTTTAATTGAAATTTTACCACATCTGTGTTTTGAATTTCAAAAATCCGACATACATGGTTTTCATTAAGAAGTAAAATGTGGTTCAATGAGATTAAAATAATTTTTTTGGTGAATAGTAACTCTTAAGTTCTTAATCGCGATTAGAGGTAATTAGTGTAGTTAAGGGTAAGAATAATGTTTTAATAAAATAAAATGACCTAGACACATGTCATACCCTCATTGGATGTGTCATGTCCGACCAATACAATCTATGGGTCATCTTGGGGACCCCATGGAGCCACATTGGTTGGAAAATGACATAAATACCTTTTATTTAATGTTAAAGTAAAAAAATATCACAAACATGAAATGTTTTACTAAACCAATTTATACATGGGGTTATAGAAGTCATATTTTTTACTATTAATAGTCATTGAAAATATAAAATGATTTCATACATCATAGTATTTTTTTTATAATTTTTAGACATTAAATAAATTAATTTATTTATGACATCATGATGATGCAGTGATGACCTCATTATTTAACGATTTAAATAAAATGGAAAGATAATGTAAAATCTAAGACCTAAACATGTCCAAAACCTATTAGATGAGAATATTTCGAACCCTCATCACCTTATCCTCGAAATAAATCAATGTGGGACCTTTAGAATCTGAAAATCTTTTGAAAATAATGTAACATTTTGTAACTTTACAAGAGTGCCCTCCTCTCCTCTTATAAAAGGCCCCCACCTCTACCACCATACCCACACTCCCAAAGCCTTTGGCTTGGCCAAAGACTTCCCATTTTATCTCTCAACTTCCCTCTCTTTCTCCTTGAAGCCTCACTTTGGGCAGAAGTCTTCACAAGGAAACCTTTGAGCTCAAACAAAGGGAGTTACCCGATTTTAAGGTAATGTCTTCTTTTGTGTCCTTTTGTTTTATTTTGCTTCTCCAACCCCATAAACTCTTTTTATTCTTTTTTTTGTAACAACTACAGTATCCTCAATATACAAGGATGTTTTTATAATATGTATTCGTGATACACTTACACAAACCTACATCTAATGGTTAAAGAACATACTGTTTCCATGGATGGAGAATTTCTGCCTCACGAAACGATGATTGTTCGATATTCTTCCAACACATTCAATGGTCGCCATTAAGATGTCACTATATTTATATATGATATATAATATGTTTATGTTTTCCTTAAGATTCTGTATTTTTCATTTTGTGCATACCTTTATGGTTTCCATTATGGGTATACGTGATATCTTCATTTTAGGAAGTGTGGACTACCGCCCCCTCAAAGTGATTTGATTCGTTAATGCCATATGTGGGATGTATAAAGGATGGATTTAAATTTATTATATATGATTTTATACTGGAATTATAATGTACCTCTATATCATTATTGTTTTCTTTCTATTAAAGTATGAGATAGAAATGAAAGTAGCGTTCATGCGTACATACGGCTTACCGTCTCCATGAACGGTGTATTTCATTTCTTATCCTCAAATGTAATGTACTATTATAAGTACATATAATGGATATATATGATTTATGATACATCTAAAGGATGAATATAATTCTATAATTAAAAATATACATATCTCTCATTTAGTTTTAATTCTATTAATATGACATAGAAATGAATGTAGCGTTCATGCATACGTACGGCTTACCATCTCCATGAACGTTGCATTTCATTTATTACCTATAAATGATTATGTAATATTATAAATACATGTATATGCTGGATATATATGATATACATGATATCCAAATAAGTAATGTCATTATGGATATAAAGAGACTTTTATCACACAATGAACATGTAATTGTAAGAGGTCCACTTTTGACTTAAGAACCAAATATCGACAAAACAAACATTTTTAACTTAAATGGTTTCATAATGTTTATAACATGTAAATAAGTGATATAAAAGGAATAATGAACTTGAAAAAGGTTCTTAAGAAAATAGAAATTAACTCAAGTTTATTATTCAGGATGTTAAAGAACGATCGAGTCAAGTCAGACCCGAGGTAAGGGACTTCCTCTCAATCTCCTTTCATTGAAGAATATTTCGTTTCGTACACAACTATCTTTTATACGGTGTATAAACCCCTTTGACTTTTACTTTTATACAAAAGGAATCTTTTTCTATGAATTGTTTTACTAAACGACAAAAAGGCATGTTTCTTTTAACGTACGTGGTGACAACGACCTTTCCCGCCGCCGCGAGTATTATTTGGTCATTAGATTCCTCAACAAGTCGTAATGTTTTTAAAATGAAATTAATACCATATACTCTTTTATGTATTTTGGTACTGAAAATGGTTTTTATATTGTATTTGTTATTTCAATATATTTAAGTGATATTTTGTGATCAATGTGTAGAAATGTTTTCTTTCCATTATATTTGTTTTATGTTTTATGATTTTATATTGGTACTTGGACATTTGACGGGTGGTTACGTGATAAACCATATGACAAGTGGTGTCGTGAATACCAGGACGGGTGGTTATGTTATAACCACCAATGCATTGGGTATGGAAGTCGGCCGTATGGCTATTCCATTAAGTATGTATGAAAGTTGGCCGTATGGCTATTCCATTAAGTGATGTGTGTGGAAGTCGATCGTATGGTTATTCAACTTAAGTATGTTTATATCCCAAGTTACCTTTGTATGTTATGTGTTCTTTATATGGGTTTTATGGTAATCCTTTGGTTACACAAGGGTAAGTAATGATATTTTATTCAGTGATGAGTATTTACTACTTCATGAATGTGAAGGTATTACTTTGATAAAGTATACATGGTTTACATGATGTTGGAAAAACTAACAGTTTTCATTCTTTGTGTATCCCTTACTGAGCTTTTTAGGCTTACCCCAAGTTTTTTTGAAATGTTTTTCACAGGACTTAATGTGGAATAGGGTCAAGGATGGGATCAAGGGAAAGTCATGCTATATAAAACATGGAACCAGACATGTCTCTTTTTAAGAGTTTTTCTTATTCTATGGAAACATAGTAGAAGTGTCTACTTTGTAATATTTTGAGATGTAATAGTTATAATATAATCCAATAAAACTCTAAACCTGAAAAGATCCTCGATGTGAATTATTCATTTAATTCAATATTAAGTAATGCTTAAGGTTGGGGCCTTATAGTTGGTATCAAAGGTCAGTTTAGACAACATTAGGAGTTAGAAAAGTGTAAAATTATATGTTAATTTATGGTACGATTAAAATGATATAGCATTTCAAGATTACATGTTTCTTCGCCTAAGATAGTTCTGTGTTAATAATGGTTTTTCATAGAGGAAACAAAACTACTTTTCCGGGAAGGCATACAGATGGAAATGACCTTTCAAATTAGTATCTTGAGATGGTTAGAATCACAACTAAACAGTTTTCTTCATTGATGGCTTAGTTGAATCAGGTGAAAAATGTTGGTCATTTTTATTGATGATATTTTGGTGTTTTCTAAAAGTAAAGAGGAGAATGAAAGTCATTTAAGGGTTATCTTGCAAACCTCAAAAGAAAATAAACTATATGGAAAATTAAGAAAGTGCGAGTTTTGGTTACAACAAATTTCTTTCTTGGGTCACATTATTTTAAAAGATGGCATAACTATTGATCCTGCTAAAACAAAAGTTGTTGAAGAATGGCCAAGACCCACAAATGTAACCGAGATCCGTAGTTTTCTTGGTTTGGAAGGTTACTACTGAAGGTTTGTTGAAAATTTTTCACAGTTATCTAGTCCAATGACTAAGCTAACTCGTAAGGGTGTTAAATTCATCTGGACAAAAGAATGTGATTATTGTTTTCAGGAGTTGAAAAGAAGATTGGTGAATGCTCCAGTTTTGGAACATCCTTCCAGGAAGGGTGAGTTTGTTATATACAGTGATGCTTCATTGAAGGGACATGGTTGTGTCTTTATGTAGAATGATCATGTAATTTCTTATGTTTCACGTCAGTTAAAAACTCATGAGGTAAATTACCCTACACATGATTTGGAATTAGCTGCGGTTGTTTTTGCGTTAAAAATTTGGAGGCATCATTTCTATGGAGTAAAGTGTGAAATATATACTGATCACAAAAGATTAATGTATATATTCACTCAGAATAAATTGAACATGAGACAGAGGAGATGTATAGAATTAATGAAGGATTATGATTGCACAATTCATTACCATCTGGGAAAAGAAAATAAAGTGTCGGATTCTTTGAGTCGAAAAAGTAACGATTCATTAGCAATGTTGCGTTTGGAACGTGATACTTTGGTTAAGGATTTGATGAACATTGGTATAGAAGTTTTTGGTGCAGGATGTTCTTCTGTTTTGTTTCAGGTACCAGTGAAATCTTCTCTATTAGACAGAATCAAGAAAGCACAGAAGCAAGACAGTGAGTTGCAGAAAAAGGTAGAGATGGTTCAGAAAGGTAAGTTTCCAGAATTCAACATTGATAATGATTGTATTTTGAGGTTTGGGAAGAGATTATGTGTGCCTTTTGATTCAAAGTTGATGAATGAGTTGTTATGTGAGGCTCATAGTTCCCCGTTTTCAGTTCATCCTGGTAGTAATAAGATGTACAGAGATCTGCGGGAGTATTACTGGTGGGATGGAATGAAAAGGGATATTGCTGATTTTACTGTCATGTGTTTGACTTGTCAGCAGGTTAAAGCAGAGTGGCAGTTACCGAAAGGTATGCTTCAGCCTTTACCAGTGCTAGAGTGGAAATGGGAAAATATATCCATGGATTTTGTCGTGGGATTACCGAAGACATCTAGAGGTAATAATGCAATCTGGGTTATTGTTGATCGCTTGACTAAATCTGCTCATTTCCTTGCTATACGAGATACTTTTCCCAAGATCAACTTTCCCGTTTGTATCTTAAAGAGATAGTCAGGTTACATGGAGTTCCTCTCTCCATTGTGTCTGATCGTGATCCCAAGTTTACTTCTAACTTTTGGAAAGGCCTTCAGAAGTCGTTGGGTACTGAATTAAATTTTATTACAGCTTTTCACCCTCAATCAGATGGGCAGTCAGAATGAGCAATTCAGACCTTGGAGGATATGCTACGAGTTTGTTCGATGGATTATCATGGATGTTGGGACCAACATCTTTCTTTGGTTGAGTTTTCTAATAATAACAGCTTTAATTCCAGTATATAGATGGCACCATTTGAGGCATTATATAGGAAGCAGTGTTGAACTCTAGCATTTTGGGATGAAGTGGGTGAAAGGAAGATAATGGGACGAGAATTGGTAGAAGAGATGGCAGAAAAAGGTCAGTTGATTCAGAAACACATGATAATAGCTCAGAGTAGGCAGAAGAGATTTGTGGATAACCGGAGGAAGGATCTATCTTTCGAGGTAGGTGATCAAGTTTTTCTCAAGGTTTCTCCATGGAAAAGTGTGATGAGATTTGTTAAGAAAGGAAAGATGAGTCCAAGGATCATTGGACCATATGAAATTCCGGAGAGAGTTGGATCAGTTGCATACAGAGTGGCTTTACCTCCATGTTTATCTCAGGTACACAATGTTTTTGATGTTTCGATGTTGAGGAATTATATGACAGATTCATCTCATGTTTTGAGTCTAGAGGTAGTTCAGCTGGAAGAGAATCTCTCTTATGAAGAACAACTAGTCTAGATTCTTGACCGAAGAGAGAAAGTATTGAGAAATAAGGTAATTCACTTGGTAAAGGTTTTTTGGAAAACCCATATGGTTTAAGTGGAAATGTGGGAATCTGAAAATGCTATGAGGGATAAATACCTCCACTTATTTTGATAAGTGAATAAAATTGAGAGGACGCAATTCCCAAAAGGGGGCAAGGATGTAACATCCCAGGTAAACAAAGAATAAAGAATTTACATATTTATTAATATTTATGAATTAAATATTAATTTTACTTTAAAGGGTTTTCTATGTTCGATAGCGTACCCGATACACAACGATGAGTTCCTTTGAAAACTTACATTGCACAATAGTAATATAATAATATTATTTTATATGGTAGTTAATATGTAGTCGTTGTATTGGCCGGAATGGATAGAAATAACTAAAATATGATTATATATGTTTTTTAAGTGTTTTTACATTTATCCAATAAATGATAAAGGCTTAAAATATGGAAAGAATTCAATTTTAGGCATTTATACCCTAATTTTCACTAAAGGTTCAGTTATCACCTTTTGATGGAGATCCATCATTAAATATAGTTTTGACCACTCTTAAACATTCTATTCGACCATATATAACTTTTTTTTAGAATCAGGACATCAAAATTTACTTTGTGTAAATTTTTGGTTTTTTTCCGATAAAGTTCATTTTTTAATGAATAGTGTAAAATGATGTATTTGAATTCAAAACCACTTTTTAATCTAATTTATTTATATGATTATATTATCATTTGAATTGGTTTTAAAGTAAAATTAGAATATATTTTTCCATTTAATCCAATGGTGGTCATTGGAATCAATTTCACTTTGAAATTGGACTTAAACTAGTGTCAATCTTTTGATACTTATTGTTTCATAAAAACACACTATTTGTCATGACCAGCGGGAATTAATTATTAAATTAATTAATGAATCTTATATGTTTTTAATTTTGTAAAATAGACATCATTTTTGAATTAGGAATATCAAATATATCTTAGGGTGAATTTTTGGTATTTTTCTGAAAAACTTCAATTTTTGATGAATAGTGAAACCACTAAGTGGTACTTATAAAAACTGATTTTTCGTTTAAATAAAATTTTACCACTTCTGTGTTTTGAATTTCAAAAATCCGGCATACATGGTTTTAATTAAGAAGTAAAATGTGGTTC
This sequence comes from Viscum album, assembly GCA_963277665.1. Taxonomy (NCBI): domain Eukaryota; kingdom Viridiplantae; phylum Streptophyta; class Magnoliopsida; order Santalales; family Viscaceae; genus Viscum; species Viscum album. The sequence goes on from OY728131.1 coordinate 752,112,365, forward strand.
AATGAGATTAAAATAATTTTTTGGTGAATAGTAACTCTTATGTTCTTAATCGCGATTAGAGGTAATTAGTGTAGTATAAGGTATGAATAATGTTTTAATAAAATAAAATGACCTAGACACCTGTCCTAACCTAATTGGATGTTTCATGGCCGACCAAGACAATCCATGGGTCAACTTTGGGACCCCATGGAGCAACTTTGGTTGGAAAATGACATAAATACCTTTTATTTAATGTTAAAGTAAAAAAATGACAGAAACATGAAATGTTTTACTCAAACAATTTTTACATGGGGATATACAAGTCATATTTTTGACTACAAATAGTAATTGGAAATATAATAATATTTCCTACATCATAGTATTTTTTTATACTTTTTAGACATTAAATAAATTAAATTATTTATGACATCATGATGATGCAGTGATGACCTCATTATTTAACGATTTAAATAAAATGGAAAGATAATGTAAAATATAAGACATACACATGTCCAAAACCTATTATATGAGTTAATTTAGAACCCTAATCACCTTATCCTTGAAATTAATCAATTTGGGACCTTTAAAATCCGAAACGCTTTTGAAAATAAAGTAACATTTTGTAACTTTACAAGAGTTCCCCTCCTCTCCTCTTATAAAAGCCCCCCACCTCTACCACCTTACCCACACTCCCAAAGCCTTTGGCTCGGCCAACCTCTGCCCATTTTGTCTCTCCACTTCCCTCTATTACCCCTTGAAGCCTCACATTGGGCAGAAGTCTTCCCAAGGAAGCCTTTGAGCTCAAACCAAAGGGAGTTACCCAATTTTACGGTAATGTCTTCTTTTGAGTCCTTTTGTATTATTTTGCTTCTCCAACCCCATAAAATCTTTTTATTCTTTTATTTTGTAACAACTCCACTATCCTCAATATACTAGTATGTCTTTATAATAAGGATTCGAGCTACACTTACACACACCTACATCTAATGGTTAAATAACATATTGTTTCCGTGGATGGCGAATTTCTGCCTCACGAAATGATGATTGTTCGATATTCTTCTAACACCTTCAAAGGTGGCCATTAAAATGTCACTATATTTATATATGATATATAATATGTTTATGTTTTCCTTAAGCTTCTGTATTTTTCATTTTGGGAATACCTTTATTGTTTCCATTATGGGTATACGCGATATCTTCATTTTAGGATGTGCGGACTACCGCCCCCTCAATGTGATTTGATTCGTTAATTCCATATGTGGGATGTATAAAGGATGGATTTAAAGTTATTATATATGATGTTATACTTTAATTATAATATAACTCTATATAATTATTGTTTTCTTTCCATTAAATTATGAGATAGAAATGAAAGTTGGGTTCATGCATACGTACGGCTTACCGTCTCCACGAACGGTGCATTTCATTTATTATCCTCAAATGTAAGGTACTGTTATAAGTAAATATAATGGATATATATGATTTATGATACATCTAAAGGATTAATATAATTCTAGAATTAAAAATATACATATCTCTCATTTAGTTTTAATTCCATTAATATGACATAGAAATGAAAGTAGCGTTCATGCGTACGTACGGCTTACCGTCTCCATGAATGGTGCATTTCATTTATTAACTCTAAATGATTATGTAATATTATAAATACATGTATATTCTGGATATATATGATATATATTATATCCAAATCAGGAATGTCATTCTGGATATAAAGAACCTTTGACCACACTAATAACATGTAATTGTAAGAAGTCCACTTTTGACTTAAGAACCAAATATCGACAAAACAAACATTATTAACTTAAATGGCTAGATAATGTTTATAACATGGAAATAAGTGATATAAAAGGAATAATGAACTTGAAAAAGGTTCTTAATCAAATAGAAATTAACCCAAGTTTATTATTCATTATGTTAAAGAATGATCGAGTCAAGTCAGACACGAGGTAAGGGACTTCGTCTCAATCTCCTTTCATTGAGGCATATTTCTTTTTATACACAACTATCTTTTATACGGTGTATAAACCCCTTTGAGTTTTACTTTTATACAAAAGGAATCTTTTCCTACAAAGCGTTTTACTAAACGACAAAAAGGAATGTTTCTTTTAACGTACGCGGTGACAACGACCTTTTCCGCCGCCGCGAGTATTTTTTGGTCATTGGCATCCTCAACAAGCCATAATGTTTTCAAAATGAAATAAATACCATATACTATTTTATGTATTATGGTATTGAAAATGGTTTTTAAAGTGGATTTGTTATGTCAATATATTTATGTGATATTTTGGGATCAAAGTGTGGAAATGTTTTCTTTCCATTATATTTGTTTTATTTTTTATGATTTTATATTTTTACTTGGACATTTGACGGGTGGTTACGTGATAAACCATATGATGGGTGGTTCCGTGAATACCAGGATGGGTGGTTACGTTATAACCTCCAATGCATTGGGTATGGAAGTCGGCCTTATGGCTATTCCATTAAGTATGTATGGAAGTTGGTCGTATGGCTATTCCATTAAGTGATGTGTGTGGAAGTTGACCGTATGGTTATTCCACTTAAGTATGTTTATGTCCCAAGTTACCTTTATATGTTATGTGTTCTTTATATGGGTTTTATGGTAATCCTTTGGTTAGAAAAGGGTAAGTAATGATATTTTATTCAGTGAAGAGTTTTTACTACTTCCTGAAGGTGAAGGTATTACTTTGATAAAGTATACATGGTTTACTTGATGTTTGAAAAACTAACAGTTTTCATTCTTTGTGTATCCCTTACTGAGATTTTTATGATCACCCCATGTTTTTTTGAAATGTTTTTCAAAGGACTTAATGTAGAATAGGGTCAAGGATGGGATCAAGGGAAAGTCATGATATATAAAACATGGAACAAGACATGTCTCTTTTTAAGAGTTTTTTATTCTATAGAAACTTAGTAGAAGTGTCTACTTTTTAATCTTTTGAGATGTAATAGTTATGATCTAATTCTCTAAAACTCTAAACCTGAAAAGATCCTCGATGTCAATTATTAATTTAATTCAATATTAAGTAATGTTTAAGGCTGGGGCCTTATACCTTATGGTTATTTTTACTAACCTACATTTTCCTAAATCTATTACCCAACATTTCTACTAAAACTCTTATGATACCAAATGTATCACATTAACCCCAAATTTCCCGGAGATGGTGTCTGATACTATTATATTGGTATTATGAAAAGGAATCTAGCCCTGAAGGATGAAATAGTTTAGTAGTCTAGGTAAACCTGATACATACATAATAATTTTATTACAAATGAATGAACTAATTACAACATAATTTTTTCTTCTAAATAATTAAATAACTTCGCTGATAAATCTATTGCATCTATTAAATCCCAGTATTTATTTCGTTATACACTTCTTGGATTCTCAGTAAAAGAAACATAATAAAGGCGAGGTCTAATTCTCAGCAACAGAAAAATATAAAGAAAGAAATAATAAATCAATAAGAGTAATGATTGTGGAATGATAAATAACTGAACACACCTACCATGTAATCAATTAACTGAAAAGGAAGTGAATATACAATATGGAAGGGTAATAACTGGAAACAAAATCTACTCAAATAACTTGATAAAGAAAAATCAATATATAAAGGTAAGAAACTAAAACACATACTATTTAATCAATGAATTTAATGTGAAATATAACCATAGATACGTCAAAACATAATCTTATCGTTGAATAATAACTAAAAATAAATTAGGTAGATTTTTAATAATTAGATTCCATGTTTCCAAGGTACGTGTTACATTTATCATCAAGGCCATTCACAATAATTTTTACAACATATCAGGTAAAAACCCATGTAACACGGCTAGCCAAATGACTCATCCCATGGGATTACTAATTCATCAAGGGTATATCTATAATCAGGAACCACCCATGTTATAACAATCCAAAACATCCCTTGTATTAAATAATCTAAATTGATAATATGTCTTATCAAATAGTCATATTGAATAAAGAATACAAAATTATCAATATTTCCCTAAATAATCAAATAAAAGTCAATGTAGAGACTGTTTATAAAATAGTATATGGTTTCAACAATATTAATATCCATGATAGATTATATGAATAATTAAGGAAAATTCAATTATCATAGGATATTGAATACATAATGGTTATTACAAAAAATAAATAAATGATGTGAATTTAAATAATATCCTTGACCAAATTAATCAAAAACCATCTAGAGGAAGAATAGGTGTAGTATCAATACACCATACCCAAGTGGAGTAAAATGAAGGGTTGTTGTCTTTGATGAATGAAAATATTATAAAAAGATATTTTTAAATAATTATTGAGTAGAATATATTTTTTTTATGAAAACCGTTTTGAAAATCACTTACATTTAAAATAAAAAAGATTTTATTTAAAAATTTTCCGTATAAAATTGTAAAGGAATCATCAATGAAATAAAGGGAGGTAAATCCATACAATTTGTACAGGGTAAAAAGGGAATTTATTTTACACTTTTAATGGTTTTAAATATTAAATATTCAAAAATTGATAAAAAAATTAATTTTAAAAAATTATTACAATATAGAAAATGTAAAAATGTATTTACCAAATCATTTAAAAAACATTTTAATAAAATATGGTTTTTAGAGGAAAAAATTTTATCCAACTAAAGTGGGAAAAAGTCGGGTTTTCTTAAAAACATTTTCTAAAAGAGTTTGATTACCAATGAGTGGGAAAATGGGAATATTTCTTGATAATAGTCATTAATAACAAGATAATAATGAAATGGTTTATTGAAAAATGGTTATATAACATCCTAAAATTAAAATTCTATTTAAATATTGTTATTAGTAGTCTTGAGGAAAATTATATCTAAACATCCCAAAGTGTCCCATACCACATTAAAACATATTAAATTATAAGTCTCGTGAAGGAATAATATTAAATAAAAATTATAATATCATGATAATAAATGAATTCATGATATAACAAGTCAATGTAAATATATACAACATATAAAAGAAACTATTTTCATAGAAATAATTAAGTCTCAATGGAATTTAAATTGAGATAAAATCTCTTACCTTGCATTTCCTTAATATGTAATTTCTATTAACATCCTGAATAATAAAAAATGTTAATTTTATAATTTATTGAAAAAAAATTCATTTTTATCATTAATTTTATTTCACTTTTTAGTATTTTGTATACAATTACATAAACAATCATGTTTACATCGTGTTTTTTTGAAAAAATTCAGTTTATGTGTCAAAACAACTTTGGTAGGTCAACTATGGTCAAATGGGTCATTATATAACATATAAAGAATACAAATAATATAATAATTGTTATATTTATACATAAATTATACTTTTAGAAATAATAATTACATATGGTTATGAAAAATGAATTAACGTAAGAATCATGACGATGGTAGGTCATACGTACGCATGATGTAACGTTCTTATTTTTCAATGATTGTTATGGAATGAATGTAAATAACACCATATATTTCCATATTGATCATTATATTATACACAAAATTTTATTAAATACTATATAATTACATATATAATTATTGTTATGTAAAAATAATTACATATTTTCTAGGAGATGGTAGTCCTCAAGTTCGTGAAAAACGTTATCACTTTTTAACTCTGTGGAAGTGTAATAAAGAAAACGATATATATATAAGTAATGTTAATTATATCATTAATATCATATATAGGATTTTTTATATAACTTATTTTTAATTTAAATCATCTTTTATATGTTCCATGTATCATGTGAATGAATCACATCGTTTTGAGGGGGCAGTAGTCCACACATCCTCAAATAATATAATCGTAATAATGAAAAATGGAAAGTATTAATGTTATGTGATATAAAATTATTATATAAATATAAATAAATAATAAATTTCATAAATTTCATATATTAATATATTCTCCATCATAATGGCCACAATGACAGGTTGTAAAAGCAAAATGAACAATCTTCATTTTGTGAGGAATTAGTTCATCGTACATAGAAACAGAATGTTCATTACAAATTTTATGGATGTTTTTTAAGTGAAGGTGGAAACCTTTAGATAAAATTAATCATATTATATTGAGTATACTGGTTTTTTATATAATAATGTTATAAATATGTTTTTGGTGGTTTATAATGGGAATGATGCTAGAGTTCTTGAGAGAAGATGTCACCTATTAATCGAGTAACATATTTGGTTTTTACCAAAAGGATTCTTTAGAAGGATTTATCTCAAAATAGAGGATTACTGGTATAGTATATGGATGTTAGGAGGATATATGGGAATATATTTGATGAATATATGTGGTATTTTACGTGTGAGGAATGGGGAGAGGTTTTGTATTTTTATAAGGGAGGAAAAGGACTCACCTGGTATTTTGGAAACAAGTTAGGTGTACCCACACTTTTACCTAACAAAAAGTCCAAAAAAACAAAAAAAAACTTAATAATTTAAGTTTAATGGCCTAAATATTACCATACAATGGTTTTTGGACAAGTGTATAAGTCTTTTGGACCCTTAAAATGAAGCATTACTCCTTTATTATACTTAATGTTACCATAATAATTTTAATTAATGTTAATTAATTTCACTAATACTTTTCATAGAAAAATTATCTTATTATAAATTATAAAAATTCTTATTCCAGATATGTAAACCAATTTTCAAAATTCCAATCATATAATTTGTAGAAATTTATTTAAATTAAATCCTGCAGGTAGGACGACAATGCGTGTTTTTAAATTTAAAATCTATGAAAGTTTGCTAAGTTTTTATTATCAATTTCAAAGTGAAATTGATTCTAGTGAAATAAATAGTATTAATTTATTAAATAATTATCTAATTAAACATAAAAACCAATTACTATTATAATTTAAGCTCATAAATAAATTAGATTACAAAGTAGTTTTAAACTAAAATATTGTATCTTTAACTATTCATTGAAAATGATATGTTTTCGGAAAATATCTATAATTCACTCAAACCTAAGTTTTATGTTTCTAACTATTATATAAATTGTATTTTGAAATATTAAATCAATTAAAATGAAAATTTTCAGATTCAAAATTGGTTCTCCATTAAAAGGAGGTAAAATTGTCTTTATAAATATATACATTTTTATGTGTAAAATAAAGTTTGTTCTTATTTTATTCCTATAAAACCTAATAGATGGATATGAAAAATATTTTATTGAATATATAACATTTATATTTAAATTTCATAATTAACTAATTATAATTAATTATGTTTATTAAGATAAAACGCCTTTTGAAGCATAAATATAAAAAAATTTCATTTTATATCCAATTGGTTCGTATTTTCATTTCTCATTAATTGGTTAACAATTAATTTATTTTAAATTAATATAAACCATAAATTTTCATAAGATAGGTAATAAAATTAATAATAGGTAACATAATGTCAAGGCTATATCATATTTTACTAAATTATAATTTCTTATTAATATATTATTGTTCGGTAAAACTCGGTCTTGTGTGTAACGCAAGCTGTTAAATATTGTCACTCTTGTGTGTAACGCAGGATAACATGGAGTTTCATGAATTGAAATATATAGACTTTTTTTTAATATTCAATGTATTATAAATTATCCAGATATTATATTACCTTACACACTCGGTGTCACGTGTCATACACTCTATCAAATATAAGGTTCTTTCTTTATATTTTTGAGGCGTCACATTTTCTTATTCCTATGTGAAAAATATTCCCAAAACTATATTATCTTAGTATCTATTCTTCCTTATTTCTTATTCATTACAGAATATTTTTTACTAGATATTTACTCCTTCTGGAACATTGTGTATGATAATTCTTTCTCCAGCACATGTGTTATATATTTTTTCATCTGGTACCTATTCATCTAATGCATCTTTATCTGGAACATGTTCATCTGATAGTCTTTTGTTTGGTAACTTTTCCTATGATTCATTACTTCAATATTTTATTCATATTCATGTGATTATTCACTTCTCCATCTAGTACCTATTCATCTTGAAATTATCTATTTGATACAATTCATCCATAATTTCTTCATTCAGTTTTTTTATTACGGAATTTCTCAGTCCGATACATACTCATCAAATACCAATTATTCAAATACCTTATACACCCAGTACATCACTTTTTTATATGTTATCTTATTATTATACTACTTAAATTCATGATCAATTAATTTACTACTCTTTCTGGTACCTTCCACTCCATGTAGTACCTCTCTTTCTAATACACTATGTCTAGTACCTCTATAACTGATGCTTTGAAAAAAAGATATTTCTCAACCTATTCATTTGGTACCTCATTTATTCAACCTAAAGAGAGTTATTTTAAACATAATTTTTATAACCTAAAAATTTAGAAACCTATTTATAATGAATTATAAACCCCTTTATAATGAATTCACTTAATATCGATTGTCCAATCATTTGGAAACCCCTTCCTGATAACTTAGAAACCCCTATCTGATGCCTCAAAAATTGATGTATGACAAATTCCATTAGTGGATTCAGAAATTTAATCTGGTACAAATCGTATTTCTATACATATGACCCATCATTTATTTATCAACCTCTTTCAAAAATCTCATTTTATTAACATCATGAATAAACTAAGAATTAACCATGCTAACATTTAGTATTCATGATGTTTTCTAATATGAATAAAAAAATAATCACCTGATTTAACTCAATTTCACAATGGTTTTTATTCTACCAATATTAATCATAAATCATAACCATATTGATTTTTTATATTTAACAAATTAGGAATAAAAAATAAATAAATTTATAATATTTATTTATATAGATCACTCAATAAGATTTTCCTATAAACACTATCAGACTAACACTTTTCTTCACCTTTCATCTGATAAATATCCCTCTATAAAAAAATTTACGGTAACATCATACAATAGATTCAAATTCATTTTTTTGTTAACAAATATTCTTCTATAATAATTAAATCACATGTTTGAGACTTTAATATTATCTCACAAATCATCATAAAAAAACTCAAATTCTTTCAATAATATATTGCCTTTAAGTTACAAATATATTCCAAATCATCCAATAAAAAGAAAACCATTGATATGATTCCAAAATAAATAGAATTTATAACTCCTTATACTATTCGAAAATCATTTATCCTTCCTTATTCATGATTTTTACATCATCATCACTCTCCCTATTCGAAATCCAAGCTACATATTCTTCATTAACAAGGTTGGATACTTCTGTTAACCTTCCAAGAAACTTATTCCTCTTAAATTATTTAATCTTATTGTGATCATTGAAAGCCTTATATTTCATAGAAAACCATTAGAATCAAAATTAAACTATTGAAAAAAATAAAACACCCACAATATTGTCTCTACATATTTTTTATATGAAAAATATAGAAGAGGAACTGGTACTTCACTACAAAAACACGACTACCAAACAAGAAAGGAACATTATAACCTTGATGGTTTTATTTATAGAAGAATAGAGATTATATATAAGGAGTTTCCAAGAATATTTAATTGATTTAAATGAAACAAAAAAGTGGAAATAAGTAATGGGAACTATAATTTAATGGAAAAGTTCCATTTTTATTCTAGAATAAGAAAGTGCATCTATAGAGGAGGTGTTCAACAGAACACAATTCATTTTGTCTCATGATTCCCAACAGTGCACCATAATTCTATATAATGTTGGGTCCCACCCTTCACTTGATTAAGTCTAATTAATTGACTATAATATTAAATAATTCACTACATACCATTCCGTGAAGAACCTATGGATTAATAAATACATTGTTATCTGTATAATGAAAGATACAAAATTTCAATACATAATAAACATACATTATCATAGAATAATAGAAATTAAAAAAATGTTATTTCTAAGAGAACATCCTCTAATAATAATTTTTTAAAATGATATTTCCACACCACATAACAGAATTATTATATGGTTATGTCAACTTTGGAATAAAAATTTAATAATTCATATAGATAAAGAAGAATAATCTTTAAAAAATTTCATATCCCTAGAGAAATAAAGGAAACATATATGTGTTTTGACATAAAAAAAGAACCATTGAAAATGAATTATTTGAATCTTATTACAAAATAAGGGATAAAGAATCACAATTTTTGACACTATAAGATCTATCCATAATATGATAAATAATTATATTATTGGATAACTCATGACACATAATCTAATTATGGTAGATCCTTCTGAATATGAAATGGAAAATGGATGTGATAACCTAGAACATCATTATAAAAACATTATTAACATTGATGAAAAATATGAATTTTACAAGTCACTTTCAAATGAAACATTTTAAATGGTGATGTAAATATTTTTAAAAACATTTAGTTTTAAAAATAATCTCCCAAAAAATTATCCTTTTAAATGAAATAATGCTTATCATAGGCAAATGAGGATAGAAAGACAAAACATATGAAGGTGAAAGGAAAAATCCTTTTATTATTTTGAAAATATCTTTTTTAGAATCTCACATTATAAAAATAATAACAAAAAATATTTTGTTTAAAAATATATTTTCCACCACAATGGAAGATAAATTTCAATAAAATAAAATATTAGAGTGGGAGAACCCAATCATAGCGTTGAAAAATTCATGATGAAAAACTACAACTCAAATTAAGGAGATTTGATTTATCAATATCCCTTATATATAACATACTCTTTAAAGTAAGAAATATTTAAAAAATGTTTACTATGTAGTAGTAATGTTAATTCATACAAAAATAGAATACCACATACTATAATTAACTATTAGAATTTACCTAAAATTTAAGTTCAAGAGTATGATCCAAACATAATGAATGAAAATTGGGTTATAAAAATCATTACATATAGGATAACAATTGAGTAAAAGAAATTTGATGAAAAGGAAATAATTTGGAATAGTATTTCTTATGAATAAAAAATTATATGATATATATAAATCCATGGGTAGGGAATATAAAATTCAAATGAAAATTTGGTACATAACATAGTCATGTGTCAAAGAAATAATGTTCTAGACAAAGAACCCTTATGGGTTGAATAAAATTTTTAATCAAAATCACTTAATAGAAAAGGCTTGTAATAGAACATAAAATAATGTTATTACAAGATAAATAATGATATTATATATAAAATTGTAATTATAAAAACCATATAAATAAAATTAGCTGTATAATATAAAACATGTCTTAAAGAGAAGAATTTGAGATGAAAACTCTTACCATGGTCCTGATTAATTCTACACTTGCACCAAATATCCTGAATAATATAATTATTTCAATTAAATATACCAAAAATAAAATTAATCATTAATATAAAAATTAATAATCATTAATTATAATCATTCTATACATATATAAATTTGTTATTTTTTACAATTTTTCAACACCAGGTGAAGTAATGTTTGTTACTATGAACTAGTTTTTTTAAAACTGGTGTCTGTATCTATTTTTTTTCAAAGTGAATCACTATTATATCATCTGATTTATTGGAATAGAATTTACTTGATATTTTATAAAGCAACAATTTCATTTCATGGATGTTTGGATACAATGCATGGGAAAAAAGTTGACGAAAGACACATTTTGGTGTTTCTTAATGAACAAATGGTGATTTCTTTATTAATGAGTTAAATTATGATAAAAAATTAGAAAAGACATAAAATATTATTTATATATTTATTTCATTTTTTAATATAAAATAATTTATCACATTCACCAATCATATAAATGCGTAGTATTGTTCAACTGTGTGGTTGAATAAACCCAAATGTTAACCTTCAATGATTAATGGATGATTATGAGGTGGTTTAGTTGCAATGTCCATATAAAAGAATCATGATTATATTATTGGTTATTTTTAGTGAGATATATCATAATTTTATTGAATTGTAATGTGGAATATATTTACATATATTATTCACTTAGAATGACAATACCATTTTCCTCTTAGGATGTATATTTTGAACAATTGAATGAATGATGCATGTTTATTGATCATACCATTAATAGGTAATCAAATTATTCATAAAAAATGTTAATTATATAATAAAAAAGTCCATTAAAACCATTTTGATGACCGTCTATGTAAGTTGTTGATGAAAAAAATTGAAATCAATCATTCTATGGAAGTGGTAGTCCACACGTATGCTTGGTTGGAGATTTAATTTTACATAGTATAGGAGAAATGAGTAAGTTATTTTTTATTTTAAGAACCTAAATATTTCTATAAATATTAAAACTTTGTATTAAATCCTTTATTGTCACCATTATTGTATGTCAACAAAGGAAAATGAAACATATTATGTCGTGAAGGCGGTAGTTCTCACATAAGCAGGATTGATATTTTTTTTCTTAAGGAGAAGGGGAGATATGGTTCGGGGTTATTTAAAAAAAAAAATTATGTATAATATAAATTATAAATTAAACAAATAATATTGGGTAAAACAAATTTAAAACTTAATGATAAAAGTAGAATATGTTAGTGAAAACATTGAAATTATGTAGAGAACACTGGGTTTCTCTTAGATGATTCATTGAAAAAGAAGGGATTAGACTAATCTCTTGTGACCAGAAGATTAGGAGGGATAAATAGGATTATACGTAAATTAAATATGACATTTTTATCAAAAAAATAAATTATTAGAGTTGTATTGAAGGGGTGGTTAGAAACCCATTTTATAAGTGGTGACAATGATATTTTTGTAAATATTTCAACTTACAATAAAGGGAGCACATGTTAAACTTGTCATGTGTCTCAAAAAATATAAAATAATTGATTATAGGTTTATATAATTACAATATCCCATAAATAACTCAATTAGAAAAAATTAACAAGTCTCAATCACTTTACCTATTGAATTATTACATATTCAATGTTTGCTTTTATAGCGGCACATAGTTTTTACCAAAAGTAACTTAATCTCTATGAAAAATATTAATGTGGTGATTATTAAATAATTTTTAACTCATGATTAAAAAGTTTATTCCTATTTTATTTTATTAAAATATATTATATTGATAAAAAATAATTCGAAAATACTAAATGTATAATTTATTGATTTTTTTAAATTAAGTTCTAAATTTTCAAATATGGGTTTCTAAATAAAAAAATAAAACGTATAAATTCACTTATAAAATAAATATATGGTCACATAAACAAGTTTTATAAATTTATAATTCATATTTATATTCTAATAATGTCAAAAATTTCAAGATATTTTTAAAATTTGTATTTTTCACTATTCACCTTGAAATCGTTCTCTATATAAAATACCAAAAATTAATTTTAATAAAATATTACTATAATGAATCAAAAGAAGTGTTCATTTTGAAAAATTATAATTTTAAAATTTTGGAATTTTTCTTTTAAATTAAAATGTGAATAGTGAAAAATTATTTTTATAGGAAAACTTCAATTTTATAATATTAACATTTCTCACTTATATGTCATATTATTTACTAATTAAATTAGTTTAAACCAATTATTCATATAAAATATATGTTATCATAATGAAAAAAAATTCTTGGAATGGAAATGTATATAGCATATAAAGTTAATATTTAGAAAAAAAATACATTTCTAAACATACCAAGACTGTATTTTTCAGTTTAGTTTTATAAATTGAATTTCATTTTTATAGAATGAATATTTTAATTTCATTATATAAACATTTCTTAAAAAGGATACTCATAATAACCGCAATTAATTTAATTTCTATGTTTTAAGGATTAAAGGTATCAGGAATTCATTTTAATTCAGTGTCATTTTTGGGGAATGTTATCAAACACATTAGCTTATTTATGGGAATTCATAATTTTAACACACAATTTGAATCACACAACCATAGAATTTTCAATAGGGAAATCATAATTAAAACACAATGTTATATGATATTTGAATTATTTAGGATGTGAAAAAAGATTTATATATAGGAAAAAGTATTATAAATTCTTTATAATGAGTGATTACTCATTCTTAATTACATATGGAATTATACATTGGAAAAAAGATATATATATATAAGGATTAACTTCTAAAAAATATTGAAAATGGTTTATATGATAATAATTATAATAGGGGTTTTAATTTATAACTTGATATCTTATAGTTGGTGAAAACATATATTAAATAGTACAATAAAAAACATGGAGTTAAAAATAACAATATACTATATTACAAGTATTTTCGTTTTATTTTCCTTATTCACATTATTTTATGTGAATATTTCCCTATTTAGCCATTGGATTGGACATTGAGTCACATGGTGCCCAAATATCTTTAAATTGATGCAAAGAAAATTTACAGCTTCTATCTTTACCTTACATTTGTGATTATTGTGACCTTATCCTCCACACATAAAACATTTAACTATCCCTATAAGTAAATTTCACACATTATTCTTCCAATATTTTTGGCATGTAAAAAATTGAATTGTATTTCCTTCGTTATCTTGGTCACCTAATTTTATGTGATATTCTATCATTTTTTTGTTTAGTGTGTTGGGGATTTCATCTATGTCCACAAGATTAATAATAATTATTGATATCTGGTTTGGAATTATCACAAGATTTATCCCCACATCCCTTATCCTATTAGGTTATTCATTGGATTCCTTTTTTTCGTTATACATGGAATCATTTGTTCACAAGGTTCCTTCAGACTTGATCCATTACAAAAACCCAATTATTTAACAATAATGATGGTCGTTATAATAGAATTATCATAAATAAGGATAGGAAAACATAACCACAATGATGTATCACTTTTTAACTCCATTATATTAAACTATAGTTTTTAAAACTCAACTTATATTAGAATTGGTTTAACCTATATCACACTCGGTTTTACCTATACTATTATTGGTTCAGGTTATGATACATTGAGTTGGGTTCTCTAATAATTAATAAAATATAACTCAAAATCGTGATCCCAGAATTCCATGACCATTATTAAAATAATATCAACCCAAAAATCATTGAAATATGTCCTCTCAAAGCCTATATTATACATAATAAAAAAAATAATATGTCAATTAATATACACTGTAACTTATGAATCTTTATATTTTAATATATGTTTCCCATTGTAACACTCCTATTAGATTTTCTTATTAGTTTATTTGACATAAACATATTCAAATCCCTAATAATGTTTTGTAAACAGAATGTGAATTAATGAAAGTATTTCCCCCAGTAGTTTCAAACTGTAGGAAGAGTTATGCCCCTTTTTCATGCACCAATTTATGATCATGTTAATATGTAATCCACCCTTTTTAGGATTATAACCCCTAGGTATATATTTCTAGACCATGGATCAACTATTATTATCCATATAAAGATGCAATTTCTAGGATAAATAGAAAATATAAACATTATAAAAACATTATTAGGTTATCCTATTCTTGGAATTATTGCTCAGAATTATCCACTGGGTTTTAACTAATTTTATCACATCCAAACCATTATTAAAATTTGCATTATTACCTTAACATTAAAATATATAATATCACAAATTATTATCTCTACCTTTGAAATTATTATCAACCATAACTGTTTAACCCTTTAATTAACCACAACAAACATCATAATCTAAAAATTTATCTAAACCATACTCTAATTCCAACTATGAATCCTCACACCTACACTGAATTATCTGACTCTATAATAAAATGCTTCATAAACTCTCTTTAATACCATATATAGATTCCTGAACATAACTATCCCATAATAACACTACTTCATGAAAAAAATAATTACATATGTTTCCAATAAATTTTAATTTTTTATATTTAGATAATCAGTAAAAACATTATATAATAAATACCATGTTATTTATATAAATCAAATATTTTTCCAATTATATACAAAACTACTTAATTTATAAGGACTCTTCAATATCTTCTACAAATTCTTCCATAGGTGGTATCCTTATAAACATGTCACGTGAAATACTTTGTTCAAAACCTAGAGCATGAAAATATAAGAAAATTATGGGCTCAAGCACTGAGTAAGGGAATTATATAACTAGATCTCTATAAAAACTTAAGCATGGTATAAAATATAAGGTATAAATAAATAAATTATATGAATACATAATCCACTAAAACTGAGAGAAAAATATATCCATGAAAATAAATAACATAATAATAATAGTAATTAATGATCTAATACTGATGGAATGAACAATTAAAAATAATTAAAACATAAATTCAAGGCATGTTTCTATGAAAACTATATTGATATGGGGAGACGTGTACACCAAAACACAAGTTATATTATCTAATGATACAGGTTGATTCATTAAGGGGATATTTAATTACAGGACCCACCCAACATTTTATTAAGTCCTATACATTCACCATAAGAGTCAATAATACATTTCATATCCTTGTGGAAACTATGAATTATTATAAATAGGGAGATCTATATAATAAATGATATATAATTTCAATTAATAATAAAATTGAATAAGTTACTAATAATCATCATGAATTTCAATACCTCACTAAAAAATACGAATATTATTTCTATATGAACATCCCCTAATATAAATAATCAAAATTGATATATTCACACCATGTATTATAATTATTATATAGTTATTTCAATGCTAAAATAACATTATTATATTCCATCTAGATAAACAGGGTGGATGGTTACAATAAAACATAACCTATGTATAGTAAAGGATTCATATAAGGGTGTTGAAATAAAATTAATACACCCTCGTAAAAGAATGATTCAAATGGTATCACAAAATAAGGTATGAAGAATAAAATTGTTTTATACAGTGATTTTTATGCCCCAAATAAAAAATATATATATTTGAGGATAAATAATGAAACATAAACCACAATATGGTAAATAATTTTGAATATGAACTGGAAAATGGTGGTGAAAACAAAAAAATTATTTTAGAAAACATTATTAACAATTATTTAAAATAAAAATCATATTAAGGTGAAAGGATAAACCTCTTTTTATTGTTATAAAAATACTATTATTAAAAACTCACATTGTTAAAAGAGTAAGAAAATATTTTGAATCAAAATTTATATTTCCCCAATTTGATAGAAAAAATTATTATAAAATAAAATATTATGTTAGGATAACCAAAGTATGAAAGAAAAGAGTTCATGATAAAATAATATAACTCAACAAAAGATGATTTGGTTTATCAAAATCCCTTATGCGAAACATATGTCTTGAAGTAAGAAATATTTCAAAATGATTTATTATGTGGTTGAAATTTTAATTAATATAAAAAATAATGTAATCAATTGATATAATATTCCCAAATTTTATGTCTCAAAGTACAGCTATAACTCAATGAATATATATTAGGTTACCAAACGATTTACGACTAGGGTAATAATGGTTTAAAATCTATTTAATGAAGAGAAACTAATTTGGATAAATCCTTCCATTTAATATATATATATATATATATTATAAGTATATATACATGGGTATTTAATACACCGTTCATAGGATAACATGGTTGATGTCACAAACATGTCTGAGTGAATTAAAATTTGAGATAATGAACCCTTAAGGATTGAGTAACATTTTAATTAAACCCCATTTAAAGAGAGGAATTTTAATTGAACTATAATACCTTAATTAAAATATAAATCATGATATTATATATAATTATTGATATATATACACTAAATAAAGGAAATAGGTGTATAATATAAAATGTGTCTCAAAGAGAGTAATTTTATATAAAAACCCTTACCTTTTTCCAGACTCATTCTTGACTTGCAACAAATTTCTTGAATAATTTAATTAAGTTCACTAAATACATACCCATGATCTTTATTCATAACTATAACAATTTATAAACATAATTTATGATCATTATATATATATTAGTTATTTTTCACATATTCTCATCGCTTGGTGTATGTAATCATTATCGCTGTAAAAAAGTTTCAAAAAAATGGTGTTTGTGTCTATTATTTTTTAAAATTAAATAACTATACTTTCACATATGGTACCTAAATTGATATTATAATATATTATATAAATCTATAATTTAATTTCATTATATTTTTTGTTAAAATTCATGATGATGAAATCGGAGATAGACATGTTTTGGTGATTCTAAATGAGTGAATAGTGATTTATTAATTAATGAGTTAAATATTGATATAAAAGTACTAGAACAGAAAACCCCATATTTATATATTTATATACTATTATACTAGTAACTAGGATCTCATATTCATCGATGATATACATTAATATTATTTTTCAGGTATGTGGTTAAACCAACCCAAACAAAAACCTACTACAATTAATGAAAAATTTGAAGGTGGTTTAGTTGTAATAAAAGTATACCCAAATAATAATGATCTTATTTGTTTCTTATTAGTATTATATGTCATAATTTTTAATATTTATTAATGGTATATAATTTACATAATGTAATTACGTAGAAATCTTAATTCATTTTCTTTTCAGTACGCTCATTTTAAATGATTGAATTAATGATTCTTTTTTCTGATAATATCATTAAAAGGTTCTATAATTTTTCATTATTGAACCTCAGTGATATAATAATTATAATATTTATCCATTAAACCCATTATCCTGATAATACATTTATGTGGGTTAGGAAATCAAAAATAGAAATTAATCATTCCATGGTGGTGATACTCCAAACATATCATTTGTATATGATTTAGTTCTGTATAGCATGATAAAATGAGTAATATTTATTATTATTTTTAGATACTAAAACAAGTCATAAATATCATACTTATATATTAAAATACTTATTAGGACTATCATTTTATGTCGTTAAAGTAAAATGAAATATGTTATGTCGTGGAGGCGGTAGTACACACATACACAAGAATAATATTTTTACTTTTCTTAAGGGGAAGGAGAGAGGTGTTTAGTGCTTATTACTATAATATATAATCATTAATTATCATATGAATACATAATTCATCATATATTATTTTTAAAACCAATTTTAAATAAAAATATAGAAGGGAAAATATGCTGGTGAAAATATTGACAATATGTTGAGTACATTAGGTTTATCTTGAAGGATTACATAGAAATGAAGGGGTGGGGAAAAAATATTGTGGCCAAAAGAATATTATAGTGAAATAGTTCTCTAAGGAAATGAAATATTTTATATTTTTTAAGGAAATAAAATTTTTATAGTGGTATTGATGATATTATGAGTGGTCGCATTTATAAGTTGTGAGAATGGCATATTTTTAAATATTTCATCTTAATATAAATGGAATTTATGTTAAGATTTTTAAGTGTCTCGAAAAAAGAGATTATAATTTATTTTAAATTAAGATAATATAAATAATATATAAAAAAATAAACTAAAACATGTTTTTAACATGTTTTAATCCATTTATCCATTTAATTATTACTTTTTCCATTTAAGATTTTATTGTGGTAACGCGTATTTACCAAATGTAACTTAATATTTATGCCAATAAATAATGTGTCCCTTATAAATTAATTTTAAACTAATTATTAAAAATGTGAAACCCATTTATTTTATTCAATTTCTAATAGTGATAAAAATAATTTTAAAATACTAAATATATAATGCAATAATGGACTTTATAAAAATATTATAAAATGTCATATATGGAATTCTAAATAAAAATAATTTTTTTAAAAATTACAAATCCACTTATAATATATATATATGTCCTTATAAAAATATATCATGAATTTAAAATTAAGAATTTTAAACCAATATGTCCTAAAGTCATATTATTTATAAATCTGATATTTTCACTATTCACATTAAAAGCATTCTTTTTTGAGGAATCCAAAAAATTTCATGATAAGTAAATATTAATATGAGGAATCATCAAATAGTTATCATTTTCCAAAATTGAAAATTTAATTTTTAGGCATTTAAATTTTAATTGAAAATGATATATATAATGAAAAAATATTTTTGTAGGAAAATATTTTTTTTAATATTAACATTTCTCATTCATATTTACTATTATTTAAAAATTCAGTTATTATTAAACAATTACTCTTATAAAATATATTTTATCATCATTAATCATAAGTTTCTTGATATAGAAATTAATATTGTATAGAATTGAAATATTTATAAAAATACATTTTAGAGCATAAAATGATCGCATTTTCCATTTTACATATAAAAAATAAATTTCATTCATATTAAAAGTAGTTTTTATTTTCATTCTATAAATATTTCATAAAGTGGTTAATACTATTCATTCTGACAAATAAAACTAGAAGGATTTATGGGTCTAAACATATCATAGTTTTCATTTTTTTGTTGCAGAAAGAGAACTATATAAAACAAATTAACTTATTTAAAGTAAATAATTTATTAAAAATTAAATGTGTTAGAAGTTAGTGAAGTGAAATAAGTTTAATAAGTGACCTGGGGAAAACCACATTAAATAGAAGTGGGATCTTAGTGATATGTTACATCAATTCAATGTCCATATTTTTTATCTTGTACTGACACATAGTGGTAAAATAAGTAGAAAACTAACTATGTCCTATATACATTTTGTATGAACACAAAAATTGGAAAAAAATTAAGATTATGGTATAACTAGAAAAAAATTTGGTCATGTTAATGGTATGTGATAAATTTTTAAATTAAAGAGAATGACATGTGACCCTCAATGATGAGAGGTAAATAAAATTTTGGGAAGTGAGACATAAAAGTGAATAAGTGTTTAAATTATTAGGTATTACATACCCAAATTTACCCCCTGATCCAGTTATATCTCAGTCTAATTCACTTTACTGAATGATAGTATAAGGCCCCAGCCTTAAACCTTACTTAATCTTGAGTTATTACAAGATTACACATTGAGGATCTTTTCGGGTTTAGAGTTTTAGAGAATTAGATCATAAAACTTGCATTACATTCCACATATAAACAAAGTGGTTACATAAACATAGTATTCTTGTTTCCCATTAATGGAAACATATTTAAAATAAAGCATGGATTCTTTCTTGACACTTCCTTGACACTATCATCATATCATGTACCTTTCCCTTGACCTGTGAAAAACATTTCAAAAAAACTTGGGATGAGCATAAAAAGCTCAGTAAGGGATATAAAAATATGGAAAGGAAACATGGGTACATATATACATAAGAATGAAGTAATAAATTACCCATAAAACATAATCACTTTAACATATCTCATCAAATCATGAATAAATCATAGAAATCATAAGACATAAAGGTAACTTGAGGCATTCATAACATTCTTACGTAGGGAGTAACCCTCTTGGTTACGTTTGGAAGACCCATCACAGTATATTCCCTAAATATCTTCGGAGAAATCTTAACGTTTCACTCCTTCACGTTACCCAATGCATTGGAGAGATATATCGGGCTCACCCGGCCTTAGTTTATCACGGAACCACCCGTTTTCATAATAATGCCCAAGAACCTCAACATAATCATATCACATAAAACATGCATAAAGGAAACATAACATTTCCACCTTTCAATCACAAGATATCAATACAACACATTGATATAAAAACATTATGAAAACCATTTTCAATACCAAAATAAAAGAAAAGTAAAACATGGTATTTATTTTTCTTTTTTTAAAAAAAGTTATGGCTTGTAGGGGAAGCCGAAACTCAAATAACAGTCACGACGGCGGAGAAGTCGTTGTCGCCGCATATGTACGAGAAAAACATTCCCTTTTGTCGTTTAGTAAACACTTCGTATAAAAAATATTCCTTTTGAATAAACATAAAAGTCAAAGGGGTTTATACACCATATAAAAAAAAGTTGTGTATAAAACAAAATATGCCTCAATGAAAGGAGATTGAGACGAAGTCCCATACCACGGGTCCGACTTGACTCGATCATTCTTTAATGTCCTGAATAATAAACTTGAGTTAATTTCTACTTGTTTAAGAAACTTTTTCAAGTTCATTATTCCTTTTATATCACTTATTGCCATTTCATGAACACTATGTAATTATTTAAGTTAATAACGGTCGTTTTAACGATCATTGGTACTTGAGTCAAAAATAAGCCCTTTATAATTAAACGTTTTTCATGTATCCATTATATCCAGAATGGTATTAATGATGTAGATATCATATATGTCATATATATCCAGTACATGCATGCATTTATAATATTACATAATCATTTAGAGGTAAGAAATGAAATGCACCGTTCATGGAGACGGTAAGCCGTACGTACGCATGAACGCTACTTTCATTTCTATTTCATATTTTATAGAATGGAATCATAATGATATAAAGGTATATTATAATTACATTATAATATCATATATAATATCATAGTTCCATCCTTTATACATCCCACATATGGTATTTAACGAATCAAATCACTTTGAGGGGGCGGTAGTCCGCACTTCCTTAAATGAATATATCGCGTTTACCCATAATGGAAACTATAAAGGTATGACAAAAAAACAGAATCTTAAGGAAAACATAAACATATTATATATCATATATAAATATAGTGACATCTTAATGCCCACCTTTGAAGATGATAAAATAATGTTGAACAATCATCGTTTCGGGAGGCATAAATTCACCATCCACGGAAACAGTATGTTCGTTAACCATTAGATGTAGGTGTGTGTAAGTGTAGCTCGAATCCATATTTTAACAACATCCTAGTATATTTAGGATACTGGAGTTGATACAAAAGAAAACAATAAAAAGAGTTTAGGTGGTTGGAGAAGCAAAATAATACAAAAGGACTCAAAAGAAGACATTACCTTAAAATCGGGTAACTCCCTTTGGTTTGAGCTCAAAGGCTTCCTTGGGAAGACTTATGCCAAAGTGAGGCATCATGGAGTAAGATAGGGAAGTGGAGAGACAAAATGGGCAGTGTTTGGCCGAGAAAAAGGCTTTGGGAGTGTGGTTAAGGAGGTAGAGGTGGGGGCCTTTTATAAGAGGAGAGGCAGGACACTCTTGGAAAGTAAATATATGTTACTTTATTTTTAAATTATTTTCGGATTAAAAAGGTCCCACATTAATATAATTCTAGGATAAGGTTTTAAGGCTTCTAAATACACTCATAAAATAGGTTTTGGACATGTGTAGGTCTTAGATATTACATTATCTTTCCATTTTATTTAAATCCTTAAATAATGAGGTCATCGCTGCGTCATCATGATGTCATAAATAATTTAATTTATTTAATGTCTATAAATTATAAAACAAATACTATGATGTAGGAAATCTTTTTATCTTTCTAATGAATATTTATAGTCAAAAATCTGACTTATATACCCCCATATAAAAATTCTTTTAGTAACATAACTCATGTTTGTGTCATTTTTACTTTAACATTAAATAAAAAGTTATTTATGTCATTTCCCAACCAATGTGGCTCCATGGGGTCCCCAAGTTAACCCATGGCTTGTCTTGGTCGTCAATGACAAAACCAATGAGGGTAGGACATGTGTCTAGGTCATTTCACTTTATTAAAACATTATTCTTACCTTAAACTAAACTAATTACCTCTAATCGCGATTAAAAACATAATAAGTTACTATTCACAAAAAAATTATTATAATCCCATTGAACCACATTTTACTTCTTAATGACAACCATGTATGTCGGATTTTTGAAATTCAAACCACAATGACGGCAAAATTTCATTTAAACGGAAAAATCAGTTTTTATAAGTACCACTTAATGGTTTCACTATTCATCAAAAATTGATGTTTTTCAGAATATTACCAAAAATTCACCCTAAGTTATATTTGATATTTCGACTTCAAAAATGAAGTCCATTTTACAAAATTCAAAACATATAAGTCACATTAATTAATTTAATAATTTATTCCTGTTGTCAGAGCAAATAGCGTGTTTTTATGAAACAATAAGTATCAAAAGATTGACACTAGTTTAAGTCCAATTTCAATGTGAAATTGATTCCAATGACCACCATTGGATAAAATGGTAAAAATATATTTTAATTTCACTTCAAAACCAATTCAAAATATAATCTAATAATATAAATAAATTAGATTAAAAAGCAGTTTTGATGTAAAATGCAATATTTTTCACTATTCATAAAAAATTAACATTGTTTGAAAAATACCAAAAATTCACACAAAGTAAATATTGATGTCCCAATCATAAAGAATAAGTTTATTTTGACAAAAATAGCTTATAAAATTGTCAAAAGTTTGATTTAAAAATGATTTTCCATCAAAAGGCAGTAAACCAATCTTTTAAGAATATTAGTGTATTCCATGCATAAGATTGTATTTATTTTCATTTTAAGACTCTAAAACACTATCTAATTCATTAATAGACACAGAACAAATATCTATTACTCATTACTTACTTGGGATGTTACATCCTTCCCCCCATTAGAAAATTGCGTCCCCGCAATTTATTTACTTATCGAATAAATGGGGGTACTTATCCCTCATTGCATTTTTAGATTCCCATGTTGCCTCTTCCATCATGTGGTTTTTCCACAAAACCTTTACCTGATTAATCACCTTATTCCGTAACACTTGTTCCCTATGGTCAAGAATCTGGACTGGTTGTTCCTCATAAGATAGGTTCTCTTCTAGCCGAACTACCTCTGGACTCAAAACATGAGATGGATCTGGCATATACTTTCTCAACATCCAAACGTGAAAAACATTGTGTACATGAGATAAACTCGGAGGAAAGCCACTCGGTATGCAACTGATCCAACTCTCTCCAGAATTTCATACGGTCCAATAAACCTTGGACTCAACTTTCCTTTCTTACCAAATCGCATCACACTTTTCCATGATGAGACTTTGAGAAAAACATGATCACCTACCTCGAAAGATAGATCCTTCCTCCGGTTATCCGCATACCTCGTCTGACTGCTCTGAGCTGTTCTCATGTACTTCTGAATTAGCTGAACTTTTAATGCCATCTCTTCTACCAATTCTGGTCCCATCAACTTCCTTTCACCCACTTCATCCCAGAAAGCTGGAGTTCGACACCGCTTCCCATATAACGCCTCAAATGGTTCCATCTGTATACTGGAATGAAAACTGTTATTATATGAAAATTCAACCAAAGAAAAATGTTGGTCACAACTTCCCTGATAATCCATAGAGAAAGAACGTAGCATATCCTACAATGTCTGAATTGTTCCTTCTGACTGACCATCTGATTGAGGATGAAAAGCTGTACTAAAATTTAATTCAGTACCCAACGACTTCTGAAGGCCTTTCCAAAAGTTAGAAGTGAACCTGGGATCACGATAAGATACAATGGAGAGAGGAACTCCATGTAACCTGACTATCTCTTTAAGATACAAACGGGAAATTTGATCTAGGGAAAAATTATCTCGTATAGCAAGGAAATGAGAAGATTTAGTCAAGTGATCAACAATAACCCAGATTGCATTATTACCTCGAGATGTCTTCGGTAATCCCACAACAAAGTCGATGGATATATTCTCCCATTTCCACTCTGGCACTGGTAAAGGCTGAAGCATCCCTTTCGGTAACTGCCTCTCTGCTTTAACCTGTTGACATGTCAAACACTTCACAGTAAAGTCAACAATATCACTTTTCATTCCATCCGACAAGTAATACTCCCGCAGATCTCTATACATCTTAGTACTGCCTGGATGAACTGAAAACGGAGAACTATGAGCATCACATAACAACTCTCTCTTCAACTGTGAATCACATGGTACACACAATCTTTTCACAAATCTCAAAACACAATCATTATCAATGTTGAATTCAGGAAACTTACCTTTCTGAACTAGCTCTACCTTTTTCTGCAACTTACTATCTTGCTTCTGTGCTTGCTTGATTCTATCTGATAGAGATGATCTCACTGATACCTGAAACAAAACAGAAGAACTTCCTGCACTAACAACTTCTATGCCAAAGTTCATCAAATCCTTAACCAAAGGATCACGTTCCAAACGCAAAATTTCTAATGAAGCATTACTTTTTCGACTCAAAGCATCATCCACTTTTTTTGCTTTTCCCGGATGGTAATGAATTGTACAATCATAATCCTTGATTAATTCTAGCCATCTCCTCTGTCTCATGTTTAACTCTTTCTAAGTGATTATATAATTTAAACATTTCTTGATCAGTATATATTTCACACTTTACTCCATACAAATGATGCCTCCAAATTTTTAAAGAAAAAACAGAGCAGCTAATTCCAAATCATGTGTAGGGTAATTTACCTCATGAGTTTTCAATTGTCATGAAGCATAAGCAATTACCTGATTATTCTAAATTATGACGCAACCAAGTCCTTTCATTGAAGCATCACTGTAGATAACAAACTCACCATTCCGGGAAGGTAGTGCCAAAACTAGAGCATTCACCAATCTTCTTTTCAATTCCCGAAAACAATCATCACATTCTTTTGTCCAGATAAACTTAACACCCTTCCGAGTTATCTTAGTCATTGGACTAGATAACCGTGAAAAAATTCTAACAAACCTTCGGTAATAGCCTGCCAAACCAAGGAAGCTACGAATATTAGTTACATTTTTGGGTCTTGGCCATTTTTCCACAACTTTTGTTTTTGTAGGATCAATAGTTATCCCATATTTAGAAACAATGTGGCCAAGGAAAGAAATTTGTTGCAACCAAAACTCACACTTGCTGAATTTTCCATACAGTTTCTTTTCTCTTAATGTTTTCAAGATAACCCGTAAATGTCTTTCATACCCCTCTTTACTTTTATAAAACACCAAAATATCATCACTGAAAACCACCACAAACTTATCCAAGAACTCATGAAATATTCTAATCATTAAGTCCATGAATACAGCAGGTGCATTGGTTAGCCCAAAAGGCATTACTACAAATTCATAATGGCCATATACTGTACGAAACGCAGTCTTCAGAACGTCTGCTTCCTTTACCTTCAGCTGATGGTACCACGATCTCAATTCAATCTTTGAAAAATACTGAGCTCCCTGGAGCTGATCAAACAAATCATTGATATGAGGCAAAGGATATTTGTTCTTAACAGTGATATTATTCAAGGATCTATAATCAATGAAAAGTCTCATTAAAGCATCTTTATTTTTAACAATCAAGACAGGAGCACCCCAGGGTGATGTGCTAGGTTGAATGAAACCTTTCTCTAATAAATCTTTCAATTCCCCTTCAACTCTAAAAGTTCAATTTGAGCCATTCGATATGGGGGTTTTGAGATTGGCTTAGCATCAAGAACTAAGTCAACCATAAACTCAACTTCTCAATCTGGTATTAATCTAGGAAACTCATTAGGAAAAACATCAGGATACTCATTTACCACTGGCACATCATTAATCTGAACATTTCCTTTATTTTCAACGATGTGTGCAAGGTAACATTCATTTCCATCTTTTACAAGTTTCTCGGCCTCTTGATAAGTTATCAACAGTAAGGGTTCATTCTTGTACACAAACTGAAAGTCTTTCTGAAAAGAATCTTCTTTAGCTCTACAGTCAATCTTAGCATGGTAAATAGAGAGCCAATCCATAACCAGGATAACATCAAACTCTACTAGAGGTAGAACAATAAGGTTTTCAACTAGGTTCTTTCCACAGATAAGGATAGGAAGATTCTTATAAATTATTTTCTCCTCAACATTCCCCCCAGGTTTTTTTACCAAAAGATCAGGAGTCATTTATTGAGATGGTATTACCATTTTACTAGAAAAGGTTTCAGAGATGAAAGAATGTGTATACCCTGAATCAAACAACACACTGGCATAATCTGAAAAAACAAACAAAGTACCTAATACAACTTCATTTGATGGCCCGACATCTGCTAAAGTAGTTGTAAAGGACTTCACCACCCCTTTCTGCTTGTAGTCTAAATGCTTCCCATCACCCAAGCTCTTTGTCGGACACTCGTTTGCATAGTGACCCATCTCATTGCACTTATGACATTTCACAAACTGTAAATCAAATTTGGTCTTGCCTTCAACTTGATCCTTTTTAGTACAATCACGAGCCTTATGTCCCATCTTACCACATCTGTAGCACTTTCCAGAATTCAGAAGACATTCCCTAGCATGCCTTTTCCCACATTTATCACAAATTGGAAACTTAGTTTTCTTACCGTCAGACTTTTTTGAAGAATTCTTACCTTTCTTCTTCCACCTCGGTCTCTTCTTCTGTTGGTTGTTATAGAACACTTGATCATCGACAAACTCCATTTCCTCCTTCTCATCACATCGAACAAGCTTTTCATAACTTTTAAACTCATGAGAAGCTAATGCCCTTCGATATTTTGGCTTTAATCCTGAGTAAAAATGATTGATTTTACTATCAAGGTCTCGGATAAAATTTGGAGCATACCTTTCCAATAGAGTGAACCCTTCTTCATAGGTAGCCACTGAGTCTTCCTCTTGCCTCAATTCCAAGAATTTCATTTCCATCCTAAGTCGAACATCCTTAGGAAAATACTTCTCAAGAAACATACCTTTGAATTCATCCCAGTCGAGAGCATCAATCTCATTAGCGTCCCTGATATTTTTTACCATCGACCACCACAGATCTGCTTCACCCTCCAAATGGTAAATAGCATGACTAAAATTTTGATTGTCTGAACACCCCAAGACATCAAAAATCTTCTCCAGTGCTTTAATCCACCCTTCAGCTAGCACAGGGTCAGATGATCCTCTGAATGATGGGGGATGTTTCCCCATGAAATGTTCCACCACTGACATGTTCCTTTGCGGTTGATCTGGCTGATCTCGTGCATGGATACCACCACCATTTATCGCTTGAGTCAACTGTGCCATTACTATAAAAAACTGTTCAGTTCCAATTCTGACCATCTCAGGATGCTGATTCAGAAGGTTATTTCCTTTTGTATGCCTTCCTAACACTGCTTCCGTATTTCCTCTCCGGAAAACCATTCCGAACAAACATGTATTAGATGAAGCAACATGGTAATCTTCAAATTCTATATCACTTCAATTTGACCATAATTTTTTTTGGATAATCATTTAATACAATTATAAATCCTAAAGTTATCTAAACTAACCATTGATACCAACTATATGGCCCCAACCATAAACCTTACTTAATCCTGAGTTATTGCAAGATTACACATTGAGGATCTTTTCGGGTTTAGAGTTTTAGAGAATTAGATCATAAAACTTGCATTACATTGCACATATAAACAAAGTTGTTACATAAAGATAGTATTCTTGTTTCCCATCAATGGAAACATATTTAAAATAAAACATGGATTCTTTCTTGTCAATTCTTTGACACTATCATCATATCATGTATCTTTCCCTTGACCTGTGAAAAACATTTCAAAAAAACTTGGGATGAGCATAAAAAGATTAGTAAGGGATATAAAAATATGGAAAGGAAACATGGGTACATATATACATAAGAATGAAATCATACTTTACCCATAAAACATAAGCACTTTAAGATACCTCATCAAATCATGAATAAATCATAGAAATCATAAGACATAAAGTCATCTTGAGGCATTCATAACATTCTTACGTAGGGAGTAACCCTCTTGGTTACGTTTTGAATACCCATCATAGTATATTCCCTAAATCTCTTCGGAGAAACCTTAACGTTTCACTCCTTCGTGTTACCCAATGAATTGGAGAGCTATATCGGGATCACCTGCCCTTAGTTTATCACAAAACCACCCGTTTTCATAATAATTCCCAAGAACCTCAACATAATCATATCACATAAAACATGCATAAAGGGAACATAACATTTCCACCTTTCAATCACAAGATATCAATACAACACATTGATATAAAAAAATTATGAAAACCATTTTCAATACCAAAATAAAAGGGAAGTAAAACATGGTATTTAATTTTCTTTTTAAAAAAAGGTATGGCTTGTAGAGGAAGCCGAAACTCAAATAACTGTCACGACGGTGGAGAAGTCGTTGTCGCCGCATATGTATGACAAAAACATTCCCTTTTTTCATTTAGTAAACGCTTCGTATAAAAAATATTCCTTTTGAATAAACGTAAAATTCAAAGGGGTTTATACACCATATAAAAAAACGTTGTGTATAAAACAAAATATGCCTCAATGAAAGGAGATTGAGACGAAGTTCCATACCTCAGGTCTGACTTGACTCGATCATTCTTTATTGTCCTGAATAATAAACATGAGTTAATTTCTACTTGTTTAAGAACCTTTTTCAAGTTCATTATTCCTTTTATATCACTTATTTCCATGTCATTACCTCTATGTAATTATTTAAGTTAATAACGGTCGTTTTAACGATCATTGGTACTTGAGTAAAAAATAAGCCCTTTATAATTACAAGTTGTTCATGTGTCCATTATATAAATAATGGTATTCATGATGTAGATATCATATATGTCATTTATATGAAGTACATGCATTCATTTATAATATTACATAATCATTTAGAGGTACGAAATGAAATGCACCGTTCAGGGAGACGGTAATCCGTACGTACGCATGAACGCTACTTTCATTTCTATTTCTTATTTTATAGAATGGAATCATAATGATATAAAGGTATATTATAATTCCAGTATAATATCATATATAATATCATAGTTCCATCCTTTATACGTCCCACATATGGTATTTAACGAATCAAATCACTTTGAGGGGGCGGTAGTCCGCACTTCCTTAAATGAAGATATCGCGTTTACCTATAATGGAAACCATAAAGGTATGACCAAAAAGTAAAAAACAGAAGCTTAAGGAAAACATAAACATATTATATATCATATATAAATATAGTGACATTTTAATGGCTACCTTTGAAGGTGTTAAAATAATGTTGAACAATCATCATTTCGGGAGGCATAAATTCACCATCCACGGAAACAGTATGTTCGTTAACCATTATATGTAGGTGTGAGTAAGTGTAGCTCGAATCCATATTATAACAACATCCTAGTATATTTAGGATACTGGATTTTTTACAAAAGAAAATAATAAAAATAGTTTAGGGGGTTGGAGAAGCAAAATAAAACAAAAGGACTCAAAAGAAGACATTACCTTAAAATCGGGTAACTCCCTTTGGTTTGAGCTCAAAGGACTCGTTGGGAAGACTTCTGACAAAAGTGAGGCTTAAAAGAGTAATAGAGGGAAGTGGAGAGACAATATGGGCAGGGTTTGGCCGAGCCAAAGGCTTTGGGAGTATGGGTAAGGAGGTAGAGGTGGGGGCCTTTTATAAGAGGAGAGGAGGGGCACTCTTGGAAAGTAAAGATATGTTACATTATTTTAAAATTATTTTCGGATTAAAAATGTCCCAAATTTATATAATTCTAGGATAAGGTGATAAGGCTTGTAAATACACTCATCCAATAGGTTTTGGACATTTGTAGGTCTTAGATATTACGTTATCTTTCCATTTTATTTAAATCGTTAAATAATGAGGTCATCGGTGCATCATCATGATGTCATAAATAATTTAATTTATTTAATGTATAAAATTATAAAAAAAATACTATGATGTATGAAATCATTTTATCTTTCTAATTAATATTTATAGTCAAAAATCTGACTTGTATAACCCCATATAAAAATTCTTTTAGTAACATAACTCATGTTTGTGTCATTTTTACTTTAACATTAAATAAAAAGTTATTTATATCATTTCCCAACCAAAGTGGCTCTATGGGGTCCCCAAGTTTACCCATGGCTTTTAGTGGTCGTCCATGTCACAACCAATTATGGTAGGACATGTGTCTAGGTCATTTCATTTTATTAAAACATTATTCTTAACTTAAACTACACTAATTACCTCTAATCGCGATTAAAAACTTAATAAGTTACTATTCACCAAAAATTATTATAATCCCATTGAACCACATTTTACTTCTTAATGATAACCATGTATGTCAGATTTTCGAAATTCAAAACACAATGATGGAAAAATTTCATTTAAACGGAAAAATCATTTTTTATAAGTACCACTTAGTGGTTTCACTATTCATAAAAAATTGAAGTTTTTCAGAAAATTACCAAAAATTCTCCCTAAACTATATTTGATATTCCAAATTCAAAAATGAAGTCTATTTTAAAAAATTCAAAACATATAAGTCACATTAATTAATTTAATAATTAATTCCTACTGTCAGAGCAAATAGCGTGTTTTTATGGAACAATAAGTATCAAAAGATTGAAACTAGTTTAAGTCCAATTTCAATGTGAAATTGATTTCAATGACCACCATTGGATAAAATGGTAAGAATATATTCTAATTTCAATTAAAAACTAATTCAAAATATAATCTAATCATATAAATAAATTATATTAAAAAATGTTTTGATGTAAAATGCAGTATTTTTCATTATTCATTAAAAAATGAACATTGTCTAAAAAATACCAAAAATTCACACAAAGTAAATTTTGATGTCCCAATCATAAATAATAAGTTTATTTTGACAAAAATATCTTATAATATTGTCAAAAGATTGATTTAAAAAGGGGTTTCCATCAAATGGCGGTAATACAATCTTTTATGAATATTAGTGTATTACATGCATAAGATTGTATTTATTTTCATTTTAAGCCTCTAAAACACTATCTAATTCATTAATAGACACAGAAAAAAAATATCTATTACTCATTAATTACTTGGTATGTTACATATAGAATTAATATATGTCCAAAAGATAACATGTGGGGTTTCCATGTGTTGTATGAAAATAAAATTAATGGAAAATATTTTTCTACTCTAGTATATTTAAAGGGAGTTTTATATATAAAAAGTGACATTACATAGTGATAGAGAGGAGAAATATTATATTGTACATTACATAAGAGTTTCATATTTTTATAAAATATTTTTTTGGGGATGAAATATATGTGTGCATCCCCATTATTAAATGATTGTTTAGTGATATTCAAATATATATAAGATAAATGTTATTAAAGAAAGTGGAAATTTTCACTACATGGTAAATGGAGTGAGCTACTATAAAGACCCATAAAATTCAAGGAAATGTTTTTCATAATTTTCTTTGGAATTTTACAAAAAATCAGTTTCTGACGGCACCGGATTCCGAGGCCCGGTGTGCCCGGAATCATTTTCCGAAGTTTGGCTCGGGTACGTTCAGTGAACGAAAGAGCAGGTTTTTCTAACATTTGAATCGGTGCTCGAAATCAAATTCCGAGGGCACCGATGGAATTGCAGTGCCGATATTTTATTAGAAACGCCATTTCTGGAGTTGCGTTTTCTTGGGTGTGGTTTTTAATTTTTGGGGTTAAGTTAAGAAATAAAATAAAGTGGTGCGACAACTTTATTTTATTTCACTTAAAGCCACTTAAAGCCAGTTATGCTAAGTTGAGTGGATAGGGTGGAACCCAAAATATCCTACCCACATGGTAGGATATTTGTGAGATGGGGCCTGCACGATCCCCACCATTTCTTTTCCTCTAAGTAACGCACCCGCAAAAACCTCTTTTAATTGAAAGTCAACCGGTGTTTTTTCTTAAATTCTTAACACCCCTATTAATTGGGCAGTTAAGTTGTTACCATTAATTCATCGAATTAATGGTTCGTTTCTTAACATTGTTTTTTGTTTGTTGGCATAAGAATAAAATAAGACCAACACATGTGGGTGGCTTGTTGAGAGGATTTAGAGAAACTCTATGTTCTTCATCCCCCTCCGCGAAGAACGAGAAGAACGCGAAGAACGCAAAGAACACCGAACCCTTGGAGAACGACGACGCGACGCCGTGTACCGTGATGCCGACAATCCTCCCTCCGCAACGTTTCATCCGCGAAGATCCTTCCATGTGACAATCTTCGATCATTAACCGATTAAGGTAGGGGATTACAGACCTTTTAATTTCCTTTGTGGATTTTATCCTCAACATGGGTTTAATTGGTGCGATTAAATATGTGTGTTTTCTTTAACCCTCAGAGATCGTTGACGCGACGCCGTGTACCGTGACGACGCGACGATCCTCTTCTTTCGCGACGGTCAATTCCGCGAAGAACACACGTTCAACGAATATGAAGAGGTAGGGGTTTGATTCATTTAAATCTTTGTGATTTATACCTACGTTGTTTGATTAAATATTTGTTGTGAGATATTTAAAACCGCTAACGCGGTGGGTGCGGACCAACGAACAAGTCCAAACCCACCGCCCTATTCGTTCTTGGTGTGCGGAACGGCGGTCGATGACAAAACAAGCCGCACGGGCGAGGTGAGGTCCTCGCAGTGAAGGATGGGCCCTGGGAGGGACATTGGCGAAGACGGTGCATTTTTCTGACCATCGGAACTCGTCCGGGGGTCCGCGGAGCAACCCGTCGGCGCGCGTCGCCGAGACGGCGGCGCCGACGGAAGAAGGTGGCGGCACCCGGCGCGCCTCCAAGGAGAATCGCCGTGGCTGAAGTTGTGGCGGTTGGCCGGTCATCCCGTGACCGTGCGAGACCGGCGAAGGACGGGAAACGGTAGCCAGCCACGTCCGCTGGCATGGGCGGCCCCACACGGGGCCGCAGCTCCATCACACGGGGGCTGCACGCCCCCCGCTCTGGTGGGCTGTAACCGGCCGAGCCGACCCGCCGGCCGGGCCGGGTCGCGCCCAGGCTGGGCCGAGTCACGCCATCCGTGTCGGACCCGGACCCTGGTCATGTCGACTCGGTTCGGGCCGACCTATGGGGTGTTGGGCTGGGTCGGTCCGGGCCTAGACCCCCTGTTTTCGGACCTTTTCAGTCTTCTGCTCATAACTTAAGCTACAGGCCTCTGATCAACGCATCGTCAGTGGAAATGTGATCCTTGGATCGAGAAGGTCATTTCGGTATATCGCACTCAAAGTTTTGGAGTACATTGGGTTTGTCCAGGTTGGTTCGTACACGAAACCAATCGAGCCCTCGGAGCAGAAACACTTATATCTTGAGCCCCGGACGTCCGATTGATGTACCACCAACTTTGTTGGATTCCTCTAAGTGAGACGGATCATTTGGCTTACTCTGCCTGAGGTTTGGATGCTGGTGGAGTACGGTCGGGTTGGTTTTGCCTTAAAAAACAAACAGGGCCCATGGAACGAAAAAGCCAATAACTCTCAGACCGGGCGTCCGATTAACACGCCGTCTACAGCGTTGAGTTCCTATTGAAGATACAAAACATTTGGATACATCAACTCTGGACTATATGTCAGTTGATGTATCAGCCTCTCGGCTCGTGGAGCGGACCCTCCCGAAGGAGCTTGCTGTGTGCGGGAACCCTAGAGCTGGTTGCGACTGCGACGGTGACGACGACGACGACTGTACAGAGATCCTCAGTGGATTCGATGGTGATGAATACAGCACTCAGCGATCCCACATGGATCAGTGCTATAGATCCTGTGTGGGTCCGATCATGTGTGGGTCAGCGCTCAGCGGTCCTGTGTGGACCAGCGCCTGTAGATCCTGTGTGGGTCTGATCCTATGTGGGTCTTTGCGGGGGTGAGTTACCTATCGATCCTTTGTGGGTCAGATCCTTTGTGGGTCATTGCGTGGGTTAGTTACCTATCGATCCTTTGGGGGTCAGATCCTTTGTGGGTCATTGTGGGGGTTTGTACCTTTCGATCCTTTGTGGGTCCGACGGATTGGATGAATCATTGGATATATCTGATCATCTCTATCGTCATACAAAAAAGTATACCTATGTGATCTGAATCCTGTTCTTCTTTCCTATGTGGATTGTGTTGGGATATCATGTGTGGATTTACTATTTTCTTTCTTGTGTGGACTGGGTTGTACTTGGGCTCGAATGTTGGAGCCGAACGAGAATTGATGACCTATGTATATGTATGGGAATATACCTAAGCAGTGTCGGATGTTACTTCGTGATTGTATCTTTCCTTTGTGGATTATCCTTTGTGGATTCTGGGAGACCTTTAGGGGTCTCGGGATCCCTACTAAGTAGCTTATACTCACCCCTACACAGGCTATGCCCGCACTACGTTGTGTTGGTTGCAGACGATGGACAACGCTGATCGTGGTTGAGGCTTGAGGAGTAGGACGGTACCTGGAGGTGGACCACTAGGCGGGATGTTCTCGGAGCGGACGGCTGGACCCGAGGAGATGTGGAGGCTATCTGTACTCACCCTTCAAGTGGGATCTCCATTGGACAGATCGACGTTGTGGTTTTACTTTTTAGTTGTTGTTTTCCCTTCCAGTTGTACTTTACTTTCAGTTTGGGTTTGTATACTGGACCACTTACTTTTCTGCACTTACTGTTGTACCCAGTTTTTACTTAGTGTTTACTTCTACGTGCCTGCTATGTGGTGTTTGATTACCTTACAAAGGAAATTCCTTCCCTATTTACCAAGATTTACGCATTGGTTCTAGTCTCCATCCCCTGGCCTATAGAAGGCGGGCTTGGGGTAGTCACGACACGGGACCCGAGGACGGGTCGTGACAAATTGGTATCAGAGGAGTTTGGTTCTACCGCAGAACTCAGGACTCTGATCTTTTCTATGTGAATCAATTGTGTTAAGAGTGTTGGGTGTGGTTATCAGTCCAGGGAGTCCAGTGTTGGTGCGGCGGCTGACGTATCTGTACACCAGGACCCTGACTTCTGATTTCCGACCTAATGCATGAAAATATTGATTGCATTTGTGTTTCAAGTTTTCCTTGTGATTACTTTATGTCAGCTCACTAGGTATTCTATTCTCACCATGGAACACCTGTTTCTTTTCAGGATGACCCCACGATGGCAGCCAGCTAGTGTTCCGAGATTTGAGTGTGACGACAGCCCACCGAATGATGAGGCCTCGGTACAGGGCCCTTTGACAGCTGAGGCACCGGCGGTACCTTTACCCGCCGAGCCACCGATTCTTCCAACCCCAGCCACGGACGATGCACGTCGCCTTAGTACACTGAAAAAGTTCCAGTGCCATCGACCGCCCAGGTTCCACGGGTAGATGGACCCCCAGGCTGCCGAGGATTGGCTGGAGGCAGTGGTACGAGTTTTTCGGTTAGTGGGGACACCAGCAGACCTCATGGTGATCCTCGTGGCGATCCTACTACATGCGACGGCAGGCAGATGGTGGAGCTTGATGCTCCCGGTACACGATGATGCATCTCTTCTCTGGACGTACTTTGAGAGCCTCTTCCGCTCGGAGTTCATCCCGGCCACCCTCCGTGCGGTGCACATCCAGGAGCTTCTTCAGCTGCAACCAGGCAGCATGACGGTCGCCCATTACTCGGTGAGATTTACCGATCTCTCGCGCTACTCGACAGACATGGTACGAGATCCATTCTTCAAGGCCCAGACCTTTGAGCAGGGATTGAGACATGAGATCAGGGCATCGCTGATCTCCCTTAGCATTCCGACTCATGCAGGAGTACTGGAGCGTGTCCTTTTGATCTAGAGCTTCCTTGCTGAGCCTTCTTCAGCTGTGAGACCTACCATGGGGCGGCACGTAGCAGAGTCTTCTGCAGAAGGCAGTCGATCGATGACTCATGGGTCCAGGCAGACCAGAACCTCAGGCAGACGACCTTAGGACACTATCTCAACAGTTCGGGGCACACATCGTAGAGCCGGTCTTTCAAGAGGCAGGCAGTGCTACACATGCGGCAGGCAGGGCCACATGGCTCGTGACTGCCTGACCCAGCGTGCCGAGGAGCAGCAGATGTTTGTGGGGAAACCCAGGCAGAGGCATAAGGTAGACCGTGGCGGTCCGCAGGGAGTAGGTGGATGAGGCAGAGGAGCTGGCCGAGCAGCAAGTGTTGGGCGACGCTTTTGGGCTCTACCACCACTACCGCCAGGAGGTCCACCCCGACCACAGGGAGCTGGAGGACAGAGACATGCACAGCTCCAGGCAGCGAAGGCCTATGACCACGGTGCACCTGAGATGATTCGAGGTACTATCTGTGTCTATTCCACCCTTGATGCAGTTCTTATAGACACAGGAGCGAGTCATTCTTTCATAGCCGCTGCCCTTGTTCGGAGCTCGGATATTCCGACAGAGTTGTTGGCTCGATACATACGGCTAGAGACTCCTACAGGAGCAGACTTGATGATTACGCACTGGTTCTGGTAGTGTGAGATTACTCTAGGAGGCGGGAGCTTCGGCTAGGATCTTCTTGTAGGGGCGTCGAGGCCTTATGACGTCATCTTGGGCATGAATTGGTTATCTATAGTCCATGTTCAGATTGACTGTATTAGGTGCAAGGTGCGATGTGTACGCACCAACAGGAGCAGGTTCACCTTCACCGGTGAGAAGAGAGCCTTCACAGCACATGATTGACTTCCGCAGAGGAGAGGACAGCCCATCACTAATAAGTTGGCTAGCCTCATCCTAGGATCAGTTGACGTGTGGAGTCCTAGTTTTCCTACATTGGTGGATCAGTATGCAGACGTCTTCCCTGACAACATTCCAGGACTACCTCCTCGTAGAGAGGTAGACTTTTATATTGACTTGTACCTCGGTACAGCCCTGTTATCGACTCTAGTATATCGGATGGCCCCCACTGAGCTTCGAGCGCTACGGGTACAGTTGGAGGACTTGTAGGGAAATGGATTCATCCGACCCAGTGTTTCACCCTGGGATTCCCCGATATTGTTTGCCATGAAGGCAGACGGGAGCTTGCGACTTTGTGTCGACTATCGTCTCCTGAACCAGGTGACAGTGAGGAACAAGTATCTGCTACCAAGGATTGATGACCTCTTCGATCAGCTCAAGGGAGCACGGTGGTTCTCAAAGATAGACCTCAGGCCAGGCTATCATCACCCCAGAGTTCGGGACGAGGACATGCATAAGACATCCTTCAGATGTCGGTATGGCCATTATGAGTTCTTGGTTATGCCATTCGGCATAACCAATACTCTAGAAGTGTTCATGGGCCTCATTAACAGGATCTTTCAGCCATACCTCGATCGATTTGTCGTGGTCTTCATCGACGACATTTTGATATACTCGACGATTGAGGAGGATCATGCCTACCACTTACGGGTTATACTAGACACACTCCGAGAGCACCAGATTTATGGAAAGCTCTCAAAGTGTCAGTTCTGGTTACGCAAGGTCCACTTCTTGGGACACGTCATCTCTGAGGTGGGAGTTGCGGTAGATCCTGCGAAGATTGAGGCAGTGCTAACTTGGGAGCCACCCAGGAGCGTGACTGAGGTGCGGAGTTTCTTGGGACTAGCTGGATACTATCAGAGATTTGTTCCAGACTTATCCAGAGTTGCGGCACCACTCTAAGATCTTACGAAGAAGGGGAAACCCTTTGTGTGGTCAGACAGATGTCAGCAGAGCTTCCAGGAGCTGAGACAGAGATTGACCAGCGCCCCTATCGTGAGGTTGCCGGAGGAGGGAGTAGGTTACGTAGTCTACTGTGATGCATCAGGGACTGGACTCGGATGTGTCCTGATGTGAGAGCGAGCGGTGATCACCTATGGATCACGTTAGTTGAGGCCACATGAGCAGAACTACGCTACCCATGACCTGGAGTTAGCAGTAGTGGTCTTCGCTCTGAAGACATGGCGACACTACCTGATGGGAGAGCGCTTTACAGTCTTTTCGGACCATCAAAGTCTTAGGTACATCTTCTCTCAGAAGGACCTGAAACTGAAATAGTGGCGATGGTTCGAGTTCTTCCAGGACTATGTCTTTGAGATAGTATATACTCCTGGGAAGGGAAACGTAGTAGCCGATGCTCTTAGTAGGAGGATGGGCATTCAGCTACTTTAGGAGGCGACGGAGCAGCTAGCCGCTTTGCAGATATCCTTCGTGGATAGAGATGGGGTAGCCTTCCTTCAGTCTCTCACAGTCACCCCTCCACTACTGCAGTGGGTTAGAGAGGCACAGCGTGGGGATGCTGACTGTGAGATGCGGCGTGCGCAGATATCCTCAGGACAGGCACCTCAAGGTATCTCCTTTAGAGCAGAGCACGATGTCCTTTTCAAAGGAAGTACCTTGGTACCAGTTTCATTACGGGAGGAGGTGCTGAGAGAGTTTCACACTTCTCTCTTGGTGGTACATCCTGGAGTGGAGAAGATGTTTCAGGATCTCAGATGACAACACTGGTGGCCGGGCATAAAGAAGGTTGTGGCAGAGTTCGTTTCTCGATGTCTCACTTGCCAGCAAGTGAAGGCAGAGCATCAAGTACCAGCAGGCTTGGTACATCCCTTGGAGGTCCCAGAGTAGAAGTTGGATGGGATATCTATGGACATCGTGACTGGACATCCACACACTTCCAGAGGTCATGACTCCATTTGGGTGATTTTCGACTGACTCACCAAGTCGGCTCACTTCTTACCCATTAG
This sequence comes from Viscum album, assembly GCA_963277665.1. Classification (NCBI taxonomy): domain Eukaryota; kingdom Viridiplantae; phylum Streptophyta; class Magnoliopsida; order Santalales; family Viscaceae; genus Viscum; species Viscum album. The sequence continues at coordinate 752,152,663 of OY728131.1, forward strand.
AGAGCAGGGCTCAGTAGAGAGCTTGGGACATCTCTACGTTCAGGAAATTGTACGACTTAACATTGTGCCATCCTCTATCATCTCCGATCAAGATTCTCTCTTTACTTCTCGGCTTTTGAAGGGGTTGCAGGAGGCATTCGGGACGCCGCTACGTCTGAGCACCACCTTTCACCCTCAGACAGATGGTCAGACGGAGAGGACCATTCAAGCTCTCGAGGACATGCTCTGCGCATGTGTTCTCGACTTTGGTCACAGCTGGGAGGACCACCTACCATTGGGGGAGTTTGTGTTCAATAATAGCTACCACTCCACCATCGAGATGGCACCATACGACGCGTTGTACGGCTGACCTTGCTGATCTCCATTGTGCTAGACAGATCCTGGGGAGTCAGCACTTGTGGGACCGGAGATGGTCCAGGCCACGACAGAGAAGGTCCAGGTCATCCAGGAGCGGATGAGGACAGCTCAGAGTCGGCAGAAGTCTTATGCTGGCAGGAGGTGGAGGCCAATAGAGTTCGAGGATGGTGACCATGTCTTCTTGCGTGTCCCACCTCGACATGGATTACAGAGATTTGGCCATGGCGGAAAGTTGTCTCCACGCTTCATCGGACCATTCCAGGTCCACAACAGGATTGGCGAGGTGGCCTATCGTCTGGGTCTACCACCCCAGTTGCACCGGGTGCACGACGTCTTCCACGTATCTCAGCTGAGGAGATACGTGCACGACCCGTCACATATCATTGACCATGGGGAGCTAGATGTTGATGATGGGAAATCTTTTGCGGAGGTCCCAGTGGAGATCGAGGATCGACAGGAGAGGGTCCTTCGTGGATGGTCGATTCCTCTAGTGCACATCAGATGGCAGCACGGGAACCTCCAGGAGAGCACTTGGGAGCGGGAGGCTGAGATGCGTGTTCAGTACTCACATTTGTTTCCCTAGTTTATGATGTATCTTTACGAGGACGTAAAGCCCTGAGGTGGGAGTGATGTAAAGACCCGTAAAATTCAAGGAATTTTTTTTCTTAATTTTATTTTAATTTTACAAGAACATAGTTTCTGACGGCACCCGATTCCGTGGCCAGGTGTGCCAGGAAGCATTTTTCGATGTTTGGTTCGGGTACGTTCAGTGAACGAACGAGCGGGTTTTTCTAACATTTGAACAAGTGCTCGGAATCGAATTCCGAGGGCACCTATGGAATCACAGCTCCGGTATTTGCTTATAAACTCCATTTCCGGAGTTGCATTTTCTTGGGTGTGGTTTTTAATTTTTGGGGTAATGTTTAGAAATAAAATAAAGTGGTGCGACAACTTTATTTTATTTCACTTAAAGCCACTTAAAGCTACTTAAGCTAAGTTGAGCAGATAGGGTGGAACCTAAAATATCCTACCCACTTGGTAGGATATTTGTGAGGTGGGGCCCACACAAGCCCCACCGTTTCTTTTCCTCTAAGTAAGGCACCTGCGAAAACCTCTTTTAATTGAAAGTCAACCGGTGCGTTTTCTTAAATTCTTGACGCCCCTATTAATTGGGCAATTAAGTCATTACCATTAATTCATCGAATTAATGGTTCATTTCTTAACTTTTTTTCATTTGTTGGCATAAGAATAAAATAATACCAACACATGTGGGTGGCTTGTTGAGAGGATTTGGAGAAACTCTAAGTTCTTCATCCTCCTCCATGAAGAACGCAGAGAACGCGAAGAATGCCGAACCCTCAGAGATCGACGACGTGATGTCGTGTACCATGACGCCGACAATACTCCTTCCGGGACGTTTCTTCCACGACGATCCTTACCAGCGACAATCTTCGATCATCAACCGATTGAGGCAGGGGATTACGGACCTTTTAATTTCTTTTGAGAATTTTATCCTCAACATGGGTGTAATTGGTGCGATTAAATCTGAGTGTTTTCTTTAACCCTCAGAGATCATCGACGTGACGCCATGTACCATGACGACGCGACACCCCTTCCGCGACGCGACGATCCTCTTCTTCAGCGACGGTCAATTCCGTGAAGAACTCACATTCGACGACTACGATGAGGTAGGGGTTTGATTCATTAAAATATTTGTGATTTATACCTACGGAGTCTGATTAAATATTTGTTGTGAGACATTTAAAACCACTAATGCGGTCGGTGCGGACCAACGAACAAGTCCGAACCCACCGCCCTTTTCGTTCTTGGTGTGCGGAACGACGGTTGACGATAAAACAAGCCGCATGGGCGAGGTGAGGTCCTCGCAATGAAGGACGGGCCCCGGGAGGACCATTGGAGAAGATGGTGCATTTTTTCGACCACCGGAACTCGTTTGGTGGACCGCGGAGCAACCCGCCAGCGCGCCTCGCCGACACGGCGGCACCGGTGGTAGAAGGCGGCGGCGCCCCGCACTCCACCGGGGAGAACTGCCGTGGCTGAAGCCGCGACGGTAGGTCGGCCATCTCGAGACCGTGCGGGACCGGTGAAGGACGGGACGCGACAGCCAGCCACGTCCGTTGGCAAGGGTGGCCCCACGCGGGGCCGCGGCTCCATCACGCGGGGGCAGCACGCCCCCCGCTCTGCTCGGTCGTAACTGGCCGAGCCGACCCGCCGGCTGGGCTGGGTCGGGCCCAGGCCGGGCTGTGCCACCCCAGCTTGGCCAGGTCATGCCATCCGGGTCGGACCTGGACCCGGGTCGGGTCAACTTGGTTCGGGCAGACCCAGGGGGTTGGGCCGGGTCGGTCTGGGCCCAGACCCCCCGTTTTCGGACCATTTCGGTCTTTTACTCATAAGTTGAGCTACGGGCCTCTGATCGATGCACCGTCAGCGGCAATGTGATCCTTGAATCGAAACAGTCGTTTCGGTATATCACACTCAAGGTTTCAGAGTACTTTGTTTTTGGCTGGTTTGGTTCGTACACGAAACCAACCGGGCCCTCGGAGCGGAAACACTTATATCTTGAGCCTCGGACGTCCGATTGACGTACCGCCGACATTGTTGGATTACTCTAAGTGAGACGGATCTTTTGGCTTACTCTGCCCAAGGTATGGATGCAGGTGGAGTACGGAGGGTTGGTTTTTCCTTAAAAACCAACCGGGCCCCTGGAACGAAAAGGTCAATAACTCTCAGACCGGGCGTCCGATTGACGCGTCATCTGCGATGTTGAGTTCCTATTGACGAGACGGATCTTTTGGATACATAAACTCTAGACTATGTGTCAGTTGATGTATCAGACTCTCGGATCGTGGAGCGGACCCTCCCGAATGAGCTTGCTGTGTGCGGGAACACTAGAGTTGGCTGCGACTGCGACGACGACGACGACTGTACAGAGATCCTCAGTGGATTCGACGGCGACGACTACAGCACTCAGTGATCCTACGTGGATTTCTGCTATAAATCTTTTGTGTGTCTGATCGTTTGTGGGTCAGCGCTCAGCGGTCCTGTGTGGGCAATCACCTGCAGATCCTGTGTGGGTCTTTGCGGGGGTTAGTTACCTATCGATCCTTTGTGGTTCAGATCCATTGTGGGTCATTGCGGGGGTTAGTTACCTATCGATCCTTTGTGGGTCAGATCCTTTGTGGTTCATTGAGGGGGTTAGTACCATTCAATCCTTTGTGGGTCCGACGGCTTAGATGAATCAGTGGATATATCTGATCATCTCTATCGTTATACAAAGAAGTATAACTGTGTGAGCTGAATCCTGTTTTTCTTTCCTATGTGGATTGTGTTGTGCTATCCTGTATGGATTTACGTTTTTATTTCTGGTGTGGACTGGGCTGTACTTGGGCTCGGATGTTGGAGCCGAATGAGAATTGATGACCTATGTATATGTATGGGCATATACCTAAGCAGTGTCAGATGTTACTTCATGAATGTATCATTCCATTGTGGATTATCCTTTGTGGATTCTGGGAGACCTTCAGGGGTCTCAGGGTCCCTACTGAGTAGCTTATACTCACCCTGCACGGGCTATGCCTGCACTATGTTGTGTTGGTTGCAGATGAAGGACAACACTGATCGTGGTTGAGGCTTGCGGAACAGGACGGTACCTGGAGGTGGACCACTGTGTGGGACATTCTCGCAGTGGACGACTGGACCCAGGGAGCTTTGGAGGCTATCTGTACTCACCCTTCAAGTGGGATTTCCAGTGGACAGCTCGACGTTGTGGCTTTACATTCCAGTGGCTGTTTTCCCTTCCAGTTGTACTTTACCTTCAGTTTGGGTTTGTATATTGGGCCACTTACTTTTCTGCACCTACTGTTGTACCCAGTTTTTACTTAGTGTTTACTTCTTCTTGCTTGCTCTGTGGTGTTTGTTTACTTTACAAAGGCAATGCCTTCCCTTTTTACCGGGATTTACACCTTGGTGCTAGTCGCCAGCCCCTGGCCTATGGAAGGAGGGCTTGGGGTAGTCACGGCACGGGCCCCGAGGACAGGTCATGACAGCTACTTCCATTTTGTAGAACTAAAATATGTAAAATCATTTGATTTATAGAGTAGTACATTATTTAACAGATTTTTGTTTGCTAAATGATGAAATTTAATATATATTTTTAAAGTATAAAAATATACTTATAATGTATTTGAGAATCCATCATTGTTTTATATTTCATATGACATTCAAAATTAGTTTGAACAACACATGTATAATTTTTTTTGATGATAAGTTTCAATATGGAAGGGTACAGGTACCGTAAGTACTTGAAATTTTCACAATTGGGTTTTTAATAGGATTAAAGACCTTGTAACTTTTTTAAGCAGTTTTTAATGTTTAGTAAATTCCAAAAAATCATTTTAGTTGTTTATTTATGAAATTTATTGGCTGGAGATGATTTCAATAAGTATTTTAGTGTAGGTTTAAATCTAGTATTTTTGTAATTTTCAGTAAAAGAAACTTGTATATCAATCATAAACTGTGTTTATTTCATTATTCATCTATATATATGGAACTCTAATCATTTTTATGTGTGTTTTTCATCTATTTATTTCTAAAAAAGAACTATATATGATTCAATCTATAAAATCAATAGGAGCAATATAAAATAATGGTGAAGAGGATAAAATAAATAATAATATTGCATAATTTAAATTCTTTTTATATTGGGAAATTATACAATTAAAAGGAAACTAAATTTAGATGATGTTTACGAAATTATCAAATTATCTAAACTTCAAGATGTTGTTAGACTTTGATCCAAGATTGGTTTGAATTTGAATAATGAGATGATTGAAGGAGAGGATCATTTTCTATAAATTATTCTTTTCAAAATAGAATATTTAAAACCATCATTTGTCGTCGTAATTAAAAATTGAATTATGAAGCTCCATGAAGTAATATGAAATATTATAAATAGAAAAATCCAGTTGTGATTGAATCTACTGAGTTGAGTTGCGATATGTTGATGTGTGATTCAATTAAATGAAGAATGTGATTAACTCAAAATGATTTTGTAATAATAATAGGATGGGTATTTAAAGAATTTAAAATATTTATATTTATTAATTATTATATTTTTTCAATGATTCATGCAGTTTATGATGATATATATAGAGATATGAAAGATATTATTAACTTGATCCTACTTTGAAAGATGACTCTAGAATTTTTTTCTCTTGAAATTTAGGAAGAAGAATGAAAAAGAAAGTGCACTTTTTAAATGTAAAAGATAAAATGGTTTATAGGAAAAAAATATAAGATCATGGAAGACCACCCACATAGGAAAATTTTTATAAAAAAGTAAAAAGAGGATTATGGGAACTAAATAATATGGATATTTATGTATATTCTAAATACATGAAACTTGCTTATTATGACCAATTTATAAAAATATAAATAAGTAGTGGGAAAATGTGTTTGAGATGATGAAATTGAGAGATGGAGATGTGGTAATGATTTGAGGGTATATCAAAGGAGGAGAAAAAGAAGTGAATATATATCATCCTCTAATGTGACGATCTTATGGATATTGAAGATATAAGTTTAGGAGGACCATGTGATAACCTTTGTTTTAGAATCATGATAATAATAATAATTGAGTAAATACAAGTAATGTGAACCTAGTCTTATTCTTAGTGTTGATCCTTTTAAAACATGAACTACTTCTAGATTAACGAATATCACATAAGCCCAAATTTAGTTGAGAAATATAGGAGTGAATTATTTGAAGATATATGAAGATTAGATAAGAGAAAATACCATGTTTTAATTGTTTTTCCTTAGAAAAAATGAAATTTGAAGACTCTACTTCTATGAAAAATGAGATCTGATTTGGTGATTTATAATCATCTCGAATAGATGTGTTAATCTATATTAAGAAGGATCTTAGAATAAGAAATTTAATATACATGGTGTGAATACATAAAATCTGTGTTCATCATGGTATTAAACGAGATAAAATTTAAACATTATGACTTTAGTGATAATAAGTTTATTAAATTCCTATGAGAAATATACAATCGTTAGTATGTTGAGATATTGTGTTTGAATGGAAAGAGAAACCAATTTTAGTCAAAATTTTATTATAGTGGATAGTTCTTGATGAGGTGAGAACCCAATCAATGTAATTATTATAATATTTTTTTCAAACTATATAAATCACTTATGTCCATAACATTAATCATTGAACTATACAAGTAATTATTAGAGTCATGAGAAAGATTGTATTGAGATATGGAATGATCATCGAGGTTGCATTAAAAAGGGAAAAATTTATAAAAATTTCAACTATCCACAAATTCACCCCTCCCATATCAGTAGTATATATATTCCTAATCCATTTCAACTAGTATTATAGATGATCCATGTTTCCCTATAAAAATATCCTAAATAACTATAGATAAAGTGTAAATTTGATACATTTAAGGAGTACTGTTAGATTAAGAGTTATATCTCTATTTATACTGAATTAGATAGGAAAATTTAATTGAATGCCATAATGAATATAAAAAAATAAATAGAAAAATAAAATAAGGAATGATATGAAAAAAATTAGAAGGATCAACCATTATTTGAATTTATTCAAAGTGGAAAGTATTAATCTAATAGGTCTACTTAAAATGATCATTTTGATGACACTAGAAAAAGCTATGGATATTATTAAGCGAACAAAATATTTCAATATTTCTACTATAATGTTGAAGATTATTTGAATAAGGTTCCCTATAATGATTTATCATATACTATAAATTTTATTAAAGAACATTTTGATGATAAATCATAGGTATAAGAAGAATTTTATTACATGGGAGAGGCATTATATTAAAAAATTTCATAAGACACATCATCACTAAACTTGCACGATAAAAGGGTGAAATAGGATTACATTTGAATGAAATATATTTTTACGTTTCAGAAGACATGAAAACAATAAATAATGGGAAGGAGGTTTTTAAATCTATTTTTAATGTGGTTGTCGATTCATTAAAAAAGATATATAATTTTATAGTCAATTTCAATTATTTATATTTGGATGTGAAATATATAAGATTAAATGGTCTTGAAAATTCACTATAATAGATTGGAAATATGTATGATGAACATTATAAATAAATGAAGACATATTGGGAATAGATATTTAATTCCATTATGGTAGAAAAATATTCCATCCATATGAAATGTTTAGACAGTGGAGAAAAATTAAAAGACCTAGAATCAACCCAAGGAGGAATTTCCAAAATAGCTATGAAAATAAGTGACGTTAATAAAGTTTTATATAATAGTTTTCAAGTAAAAAACATTAATTTGGGTGATAAGGATTGTTTAAGATCTTATGGAGATCCATACCCCTCATTCACATGGAAAAAGAAAACCCACAGTCCTAACAATTCAAGTTGGACTAAATCTATTTTGAAAAATAGTGTTATACAAAAAAATATATAAAAATATGGGTTACAAAAAATACTCGGAAACACACAAATACATTGAGGTTGTATATGAAAATGTGTAAAGGACTAGTTACCCTACCCAATCCAAAAATGACGGTGAAAATTTCCAGACACAATAAAGTGTTAAATCTTGGTATATTGTGCCAAAAAGAAAATGAAGGAGGTTTATCGACAAATGTGACATCCACCATGTCTCTATTTTTTTGATTTTGTTTTATATTAACATAACGTTATTATTTTTGAGTTATGGTAGTTTTCGGGATAAAATTTCAATTTTTGAGGCTTTTTGGAAGATATATGGTTATCCCACATAGTTAGGAGTAATTGTGTGATTCCTAGGTGTATGTTATTGTAATAGAGAAAGATACATTTTTCATTGCATCGACGTCATTTGAAAAAACAATGTGGAGCTCCCCAAAAATCATAGAGCCATTTTCACATAAGTGGCTAACACATGGTTGGCACATAGTTTGGAAAAATATATGGCCAAAGTGTTTGGATTTCCCAAGTGTTACAATTTAGGGAATTATCCAAAATACCTTCTTTAAATTAAGAGTAATTTTACACCTATTCTATCCCATTTGTGTTACAAAAACCTTGTGACCCCAAAGAGAACCTCATCTTGGCTCCTCTAAATTTTTGACAATCTATTGTGATTTCCAATAGGTTTTGAGGTATTTCACAATCTATTTCTCTATTATTCTCTTCCCTATCTGTTTACTATTGGGTTTAGATTCTCCAATTAACTCTGAGACCCTTTTGGCCAATTTAAGGGTATCAGATGAATACAATGTTGGATTTTATTCTTCACGTTTAGTGTTTGTAAGAAAAATTTTGGTCCACATTGGTGTGATTTACACTAGACCTGACATGGTTCACCATTTTTCTACTTCATGAAATTATTGTTTTCTATAAAATTATATCATTTTGGGATTAAAAGTGTGTTTGTGATTAGTAAATTAATTATTAGTAAATTTATGATTTTCTATGATATCTTTTTTATGATTTAAATCTATTTCATTATCGACGGAGCTAGGAAAAATGGTTTCTTTTATAAATTCTATGTTTTAATATTTGAAATGAAATTTTTTATAGAACTAAACATTAATAAAATACTTATATTCCTTATTGGGAAAAAATTCCTCAAGGTATCATTTAATAATTTTTCAGGTGATTGTGTTTATTGACAAAGTGGGCCTATATGTTGTGTTTGTTGAAAAAGTAGACCATGATGTTCAATTTTTTTGACAAAGGAGGGTTACATGGTGAGTTATAGAGTTTAGAAGAAGTTGATGAAAATCTATGATTGAAATAAGAACCTTTAAAAAGGAATGGATGATCTAGAAACTTGCATTCCATATGTTTTTTAGGATCAGAACATCAAAATATGGAAAAGGAAATAGGGGTGCCCAAGTTTTGGTTTGGGTTCACAATGTGAATAGGGTGAAAAAGGCTAAGGTAGCTGGACCTGCGCATCGAGAAGAGACTTATGCACTACTAATCATGGTGCCCAAAATTCCTATAAGTAGAGGTCCACCTCTCCTAATTTTTGAAGAAGATCAACACTTAGATAAAATTCGACCTCAAATCGCATAGCTGGTTTAGGCGCGCAAGTGGTTGTATTTCAACACAAGTAAAGTCATTCAGAAGTTGCGCACGAGTAGATAGTTGCGTGAAAATATTGGTTTGGTCATAAAAGGTTGTGAGTAGCCCAATTTCTTAGTTAGTGAAGGGAGTTTCATGCAAGTTTTTAGGTGAAACTTGTGCATCAAGCTTGGAGAATCATGCCAAAGCATAGAAAAGCATGCCAGTCTTAAAAAAGTGTGCATGTCATTCTAGGGCTGGACAAAAGTAAGAATATTTCTAGATACCTCTGGTGCAAATTGAGATTCATCTGCATGTTAAATTTGAATATCAATGTAGCTTATACATTCAAATAAAGGTACATTCATTTTTGATAATGAAGGGACCTGCAAGTCCATAAACTATGGGGGGATTCCTTCCAGAGCAGTAAGAAAAGGAAAAGAAAGTAGGTGATCCTTTTTACAAGCAGTGTTCCAGAGAGAGAGAGAGAGTAAAATGAAGTGACCCTAGGGAAAGCAGTGAGATAACGCTATACATTGTAAATACAGTGAGACTGGGAATTGAAGTGATCTAGCTTGAACCTTATAAATTGGTAGTGACCTTTGGTGGATTTGGTATAGTGGCACATCGATGTTGTATGCTCCTTGGATATATCCCAGTGAGGGTTAACCAAGTAAAAATCTTCATGTCTGTTTATTTTCTCCTTTGAATTTCATTTGAAGCATCTTTATCATATAAAATCAAAAGGATGTGATCATAATAAACACACATGTGCAAACAATGTGACCCTTATAATAAAGAGATCATGATCGAGTAGGGCAAGAATAATTTAAAAATGACTATCCATGCCTAGATTCACCCCTCCCCCTCTCAGGGTATCTGGTCCCCTTTTGGTCCTAACATGCCTTTTTAAAATTGGTTTAAATATAATAATGTATTTTAATGCAATTTTGGTTTTCAATTAGTGAAAAAAATTGAAGGGGAATTTTTTTGTAGTGAAGTGTTATCCGAAAACTGATTTATAAAGGGGTATTTGATCCTCTATCGATGGATGATAATATCGAATTAAACATTATACCCATTGCTTCCATGTGTGGTTGTTTCCTTAATCCCCATAGTGAAAATATACAACATCTCTTATTCGAGGGTTAGTGGGAGTTTTATCTTATGGAAAGGCGTGGGGGATTTTACTAGTTTGTATTTTAAAATATATATGTGTATGAAATTCCATGACCTTTTGATTCAATTTTCAGGGGAGAACATATTGGAGAGAAATCCATGATCCTCCATACTTGTTATAGGATGATGGTGTTTATGGTAGGCGTGAAACAAGTCATTGTTTGAGGGTAATCTAAGTTCAAGGATGGGTATAATTCTAAAAACAAATAGATTGTTTATTGGTCTCATCAATAAAATAAAATACTATGAAGATTCCCTGTCATTAGGTCTCTTATGAACACCAGTTTGTCTAATTCGGTGTCCCCTAACCCTCATGTTGGGAATTGGATTTGTTTTCCCCCCACAAAATAGGATTAACGATAAAAATGGATGGTTTATCTATATCAAGTGAAATGTGGTGTAGTGGTATTGTACATTACAGTATGGGATTGATGGTTATTTCTATTACAAATTTATTTTGGAACATGGAATCTATTCAGTATGAGGCATGTGTGGTAGTTTCTAGTCTTGAGTTGTGTAATAGTGAAAAAAGCGACCTTGATGTCATGGATATGGAATCGGTGGTAATATTTAATTCATTTCTAGGACACATAACAACCCCAAGTCAATTTAATACCATATATGCGAGTGAAAAAATATGATCCAAGGAGGTATTCATATTCTTGATAAATAGAGAGAAGGAAACAAAGAGGTTGACTATCTGACTTATAAGGCCCCAATTTATGACCATTTTTTTGCTTATCTATCTTTGGGTTCTTTACCGAAGAGTGATTAAACATTTTATTATGTGATGTTCTTGGGCTTTATTACTTCCCACCCCCATAACTCTTTGGGCATCTTCATAGATTCTGTTTTTTGAACTAGTTTTACTTTTTGATAAAAAATAAAATGATATGATTAGAATAAAAAGTATTAGCATCCTAATCCATGTTTTTGTGATAAAGGGTCGGTTGGAACCTTGGTTTTAAAATGGTTGATGTGAAATACACCCCATTATTATATCATTATTTTTGTACAATTCATGAGGGTTTTTGATCTCTATGATATTATTTTCCCCCATTTTTCAGGAAATGTTGGAGATTGTTTTGTGGGTTCATATGATGTTTGGTACTAGTCATTATTTTGGTTTTGGGGATGAGGGTTAGCCATTACCTGTGTCTTACATATTAAACTTTCATTTCATATCCTTTCATCTTCATTCCATTTTAGTCGTGGGAACTCACATACTAAGTGAAAGATCTATATCTATTCTTCTATTTGGGTTACATGATTCTAGTGTCCATATGGTCATGCTAAGAACATGTGCTATGAGGGGTGCCATCGTAATGAGTCTTTTGTGGGATAGTTGGGTCACTTATGATTTGTACTTCATCATATTTCTGTATCTAAACCATGATTTATAATTCTCTAATAATTTTATATGGTTGGAACTTTAGGGATCCAAGTTAGATCCCATGACACTTTTATTACTTGATGAGTTTATAATATATTGGATTTTGATCTGGTGTTGGTGTATCATTCCCCCCTACTTACATTATAGTGGAACATTTCCTTGCTCGTATTTGTTTTAAAAATTATTATATATAATTTATTTTAAGTTTTGTTTTATACATGTGTGTTGGGTAATTTATTATGTATAATGATTTTTCAATGATTAGTTGATGAAAAATTTTCAAATTGAAGAATTATTTGTGTGTTTTATAGTAGATTTAAAATTTTTTTGTTTTCGTATAAAGATTGATTTGTACATTACAATGGTTATAAAGTCACCTTTATTTTAAATAAAACAAGTGTGTTGTTTTTTCGGGAATGTTAATGGGTTTTTGGTTTGAAAATGGATTTTGTAGGTGGAAATGATTCAAAAGCATTATTTTGGATTGGGAAGATAAGTGAAATATTTTTAAAGTTGATTATGAAATTTTTTTGGTTTCCCATAAGTTAAAGTTGAAAATATTATATTCTAGTTCATTTTATAACTAGAATTTTGGATTTCTTTATGAAACAAATTAAATAGTTTTTGTGGGTTGTGGTGATCTAATGGGTTTTTTATATAATGAATATACCTTTTAGGTTCTATATTTTTTATTAGATTCTAGTTCTATCCTTGTGAAAATATATGCTTAGTTAGGAGGTGGTGAGATACCAGAGGTTGAAAATATATGGTTTTTGGATCAACTCGAGTTGATTTATATTTATTGTTTTTTTGTTAGTGTTATATCTACTAATGTCATGTTATATATTTATTTTTGTCGATGATGATTATATTTATAAAAATGGGTTAGATCAGCATGGTTTGTTATGGAATTTTTGGCATATTTATTTATTTTGGTTCTTTATATATACAGTCTAAAATCTTTTTACCTCTAATTTGGGAGAAATCCTTCCTAATGGGATGCCTATGATATCAAGGCACAGGTTTATATCCCTTGGGGATCAAGAATTATTTTTGAGAAATTTGTGGATCTAGGTTGGGTGTTGGGTTTGTTATAATCCCATTCCAGTATGTTACAAAATGGTATGATAGTTTTAGGTTTCCTTTAGTAAGATCCTGAGCATTTTTCATTGAATTTTTTATTTGGGGATGTTTTGGTACAAAGGAGACTATGTTATTGTAGCATGTGAGGTAAGTGGAGGGAGAGGCTAGATATCTCTCGCTCCACTCAAACCTCAGACTTCCAGGGGAATTTGGGTTTCATATTATGGTTTCTATTTATATTGTAGATGTTTATGATGAATTTTGAGGTGAAAAAATGTTTTTTATACCCTTTGAGAATGTAATAGATATTTCTGAGTCTCTCCTTGGTTTTCAGGGTGAATTTGAGTTGAACATGAGAATCACAGTTAGTTCAGGATACCTGTGAAACCATAAGGTGTCTGTGAGGTTGTGTTTTACTAATTCATAGAGTGTGTGAAATGTTTGGAACCAAGTTTACCATCCTATGTAGCCAAACTGTGTGTATCACGTTTTTCTCTAGTTTCCATGTTTTGACTCATCTCATTTCTCGATTTATGCTAATGTGATTCTCACATGTCAAATGTATATTGAGGAGTTATTTATTTCTAATTTTTATGTGGATTTTATGAAACTTTCTCGAAAGTTTTTCTGGTGATTTGGTTTTAATTTTTTTTAAAATCATGTTTTGGAAAATGAGGGTATTTTTTGATGATCTTGTTTTCAAAATATAGTGTTATGGAATATTTTTAAGATTGGATTCTTTAGGATTTCATGAAATATTTTAGAATAGCGTTTTTTGTATTTTTTTTAAATGGATAAAATTAAAATGTATTACTTCAAATTGTAAATCATTTTGGCATTGAATGAATTTTGGTTTTGGAAAAATTATTGATGTTGTTCTATAAAAGGAATGTAATTTTTTATCATTATTTTCATTCTTGGGTTTTTAAAATAGAGTGGAATTTTTTAAAAGTTTTTTTTGTGACATTCCTTATTTGGGGGATGTGAATTATGTTGAGGCTATTTTTTTAATGATTGGGTTGGCTTGGTTTTCAACATTACACATTATAGGAGGGTGATTTAAAAATTTCATTGTGAAAATGGTTATTTTAAAAGAGAATTTTCATTTATTAGTGTGAATGATGGGTGCCTTTATTAGTGTATTTTTGTTGGATTGATTACTAGATCATGAAATAATTTTTTTGTTTGTTTTTTCAGGAATGAATTGAAGTGTTTCTTGTCATTTGTAGTCCCCCATTCTAAAATGGTCAAAATAGTTTCTTTATTTTCAGAGCCTACCCAAACTCAAATTGGAGTGGTTGGCATGGACCCTTACTTATCATTGGACCATGACATAGTCTTATTTAATTAGAACATTCCGTATTTATTTGGTGATAAATTTTCAGTATAACCATTGAGGTTTTTTGAAATGATATTGGTGAACCTTCTTTCCCTTGAGGCACTTAAACATTTTCGAGTGTGAGCTATTGAGTGACTTACTATTTGTTTTTTCCATGTTTGGTGGTAGTTGATGGTAAATTCTCAACCATGTGATGGTTTTACTTGGGATTCTTTCAGGAATAAATTTACCCACTGGTTATTTCATGAGTTTCTTAAATAATATAACACCTTTATGCTTTTCAACCTTCCTCAGGGTGACCAATTAGTGAGAGAGTGTATCAATAACTTCTTATGTTAGTTAATATTTTCAAAAAAAAATTACATCAATGATTCTAATAAATATCTCTTATTCAAATATGTTATTTACCCATTTTTTTAGTGATACGTGATTCTGGCCTGATGTAATGTCTCGGTTCCAGGTACCGCCCAATGGTGCCCCAAACCCAGTGGGTAACATAACCTCAAGAGCATTTCCCAAAAAGCCAGAGGATCTCGACTAGTAGTGAGGGGAAAGGTAATGAATTAGGGAAACTATAACCTCATTAGAAAATTATACACATTAAGATAAAAATTAGTAAACAATATTGTAAGTCATAAAACTATACAATAGAAGTAAACAATTGAAGACTGATAGTAGTATAACAACTAGAGATTATATATGAAGCCTATCAAATGTATCTAGGAAAGTACCCAACCTAGTCACAATGCTGGAAATACAATATAGAAACCAATGTACAGAAAAGTAAGTAAACTCCAATAGCATTGCAAGCCTCAGTGTGGTCCCATGCTCTCCATCTCTGATATCAATCAGGTGCCTGATGAAGAAGTGTGTTTTAACTTATCTATAACTACAACCATATTACCTATTTGGGTCCAAAAGCATAACTCAAATAGTGTATGAGATGAACCCATATAGGTAACCACTAAAATATATGTGCCTAACTATCAGGGAATATATATACCAGGCAATATAAAAAAAGAAGCAACAACTAGGAAGTACTCAAAAATAAAAAGACCTATAATTTTCAATTATATTAATTTACTATTATTTATTATTCAGACTATTGAATAATAACTCTCGAGATCTAGCCTATGTTTTGTATCCCTCATGTAATAGTTACAACATATGTCTCAAAATACCACCTAAACAATCAGGTAAGACTGAGTCCAATTGTGTTCTTTGGCGTGGAAACTCATCGCAATCATTAAATCATTCATAAACAACCATATGGTAAAGCTTCACAATCTAATACCTTTGGTTTAACATAGAACTAATAATTTACAAAAGACCACTTGGGAAGCTCTCACAGTCAATACACATATGTCAACATGGAATCAATATCTTTTATATGACCTCTGGGTACCTATCACAGTCAATACCCCCTAGTTCAACATAGAATCAATATCTTATATGAGACCTTCGGGTAGCTCTCACGGTCAATACCCCCTGGGTAAACAGAGAATAAATAATCATAAACGAACTCTTACATATCTCTCATGATCACTACCCTTGGGTAAAATTATAGACCAACGCTCTCATGGTCTTGTGTAAATAAACATGGAAACCCCCATAGTTTTCTTATTCCAAGGCTCTCATAGTCTATTGGAAAAATAGTGCACATATCATAACAAGACAACACACGTAATCTATAACTACAACATGGCTAAAATTCAAAATCATAACACATTCAATTCGTATAATAAAATTAAAATCCATCCTAAACAATTCAATGCATTGAAACAAGGTACTCTTCATGGACAACCCATGCTAAATGGCTATAAATAGTTAAATAAGGGAACACACCAATGCAGTGTCCCATAAAAAAGGGTGTAAAATCTTAAGCATAGGTAACAACCCTTAATCAATCAAGAAAACCATATCAGTAGTCAAAAAGGGTCAAAATCGAAAATATTTAATACCCCAATCATGGGTATTTAGAAAATTAAGAATATAATCCAAATATAATCGAAGGAAGGCACATACAAACTACATTGATGTTTTATGATGAGCACTCTTGAACATCGGCCCGTGAATCATCCTAGAATGATGTAGGTATACAAAAGGGTTAAATTGGTCATCCATGAGTAACTCATGAGAGAGGAGGAATTAGGAAGAAAGGCTTTAGAGAAAGAGACAACTCGCCAGTGGTAATTTAATGCACCCGGCATCATCTCAATCAGAGCTCGGATGGAGAACCGGGAGGAGCTAGAAGTTCTTCATTCATTCATTTCTCTCATGTAAAAAACATGAGGAGAAGAAGAGAATTTTGGATATGAGATGCGAACCTGATCTGACTCATAAAATAAGAAATAAAAGTACATGGCGTGTTTATTTAATTTACACACCGTGTACTAGCCTCAACTGGGCCCCACTTTAGGCTGTCTTCTAGGTTACCGACGTGGCCATGTACTCAGCCCTTACACGGCCTATACATGGCTACACACGGTAAATGTTTACACAACATGTACTCAATAGTACACGGTGTGTACTTAGAAAATTTCCTATTTCTTCCTTTTTCTCCACAAAAACACCCCCAAAAAAATATACATACCTGAAATTATGATCTGGTTTCTTACACCACACATCTTTTTAAGAAGTTATCAAAAAGGAAATTTGGTTGGAAACTGACAAGTCTGGGAAACCTATAGTGGATGTTGACTTATTTCCATCAGGTAGGTTTAAGGATAATCTAACGTGTAAGGAGTATAAGTAGGATGACCCAAAGTAAGGGTAAACTAGTGTTTCTCTTTGGAATAAAGGGTCTCTAACATACTTTCAGTCTATGGATCCAATTCATGGTATGACATCTTGTCTTTAGTCTCTTAGAGATTTCCTATGTTGTGTCTATTTGGGTCATCTACAGAATTTCTGTAAGATGGGATTCTAGAGTAGAACATGGGTTTAATCCTTTTAGGATGAGCTGTTTTTTGGACCCTTTATTTCAATATTGTAATTTGGGGTTAATATTTTAGTTATTTTATTAATCTTGATAGAATCTTGTGAATAATTATTTTTTAATGTTTCTTTTCTGATTTGTTTAATTTTGTTTATTGTATATATTGTTTCTTTTGTGGAAAATCCATTGTGGATGGATTATGAGGTTTTTTATGTTTTATTTATTAATTTATTACTACCTTTGTGCCTCTTGGATATTCAATGATTCATAGGAAAACCTTGCCTAAGAGTTTTGGTTGTGCCCCTTCTTGTGTGGCACATTGAGGTGAACATTTCATGGACATGAGAAAGGCAATGTGTGAAGCATTGGATAAATAGGGTGCTGGATATACCATTTGAGTTTAGTATACAAGCTCGGGTTTGGTTGTGGATATTTGTCATGCACTATGTGAGGGACCTCTAGTTTTTTACCCTAGGTCATCCATGTGGGTCATAATCTGAGGTGAGAGATCATATAGTTCATTGAGGATTGCATTGTTTATTTATCCTACCTTTCTTTTTGGAAATCATTTTGGTTTCAAAATGAATTTATCTCCTGGTTTCTTGGTTTTTTGAGGTTTCATATCTTTGTAGTTTTCATTTTTTGTTACCATTCTAGATGATTTATGAATAGTGGGGAGACCATGTTAGGTATCTTGTGCTTCATAGGACTTATTTTTCAATGGTTTATATTTTATTTCTACTTTGAGATGTTTGGAAATATTATGGTTGATTGGTTAAATAATTTTGAGGATATATCTTATTGGTTTCAATGATGAATCGTGTTGATAGGTTCTTTAGTTACGTTTTATTTGTATCTCTAATCATTATATTCGATGATGGACTTTCTAGGGAAACAATGTGACATGGAGGTGGTTTGTGAAATTCATTGTGTCACTATGTGGTTGATTTTGTTTTATTTTATCTTTTCTTGAGATTTATTGAGTGTTGGTAAATTTTTTGATGGAATATCACATTTTGAAAGGCTTTTTAGTAGAAACATGGTTAGTAATAACCATGCGGTTTCCATGTGGATGGCTCTGTCATGCCGAAGGACTCGTTTTTTATAGATTTCAAAAAAAAATCGAAGCATGTAAAGCTCCCTATAGACCATGTGTTGGTTTCTGAATAGAAATAGGTTGGTTTATGTTTGGTTTAGAGCTTGAAAACAGTCCATCAAACCCATGTGAGTGCACTTGTCCTAAGGAGTGGATCACACAAGGTTTTGTAAACTATGCGGAAAAACCCTTCAGTCTATTTATGTGATAATTTTTTTTCTAATTTCCCAAAATACCATCTTAAAATTATGATTGGTTTCACCAATATTCTCCAATATTTTCATTTTTTGACACTTTGGATCCCAAGAAGGAGCACTATTCTCCTCCTCTGATTTTTTTCCTCTCATTGGAGATTTCCAAGAAAATTTGAGGTATTTAATCTCCTTTTTCTCTTTTTACCTTCCTAGTCTCTTTTATATTATGTTTTTCTTCTCCTAGGAACCCTAAAACCCCTTATGTGTGAATTTTGGGTTATGATTAAATCTATTTCTTTGGGTTTTTAGTGTTTAGGGTTTTCGTTTCTTTCTCAATTTTTGTGTTCGTCATTGGAGGTGGAACTTTTTAGATCTTCGTACACTTATTATAAGTAGGTTTCCTTGTTATATTATTTAATTTTTGAATTAAAAGTGTCCTTGTTCTTTCTAAATTCATTATTAATTCATGTATAATTATATATGATATATTTATGATGATTTAAGACCATTTTGTTGTGGTTTTTTCAGTGAAAAATGGTTTCTCTTAAAAATTCCATATTTATTTATTAAAATATAATTATTTATAGTTATAATATTTTATGAAATATCCATGATGATTTTTGAAATTTTTTTAAATTTTATTATTGGATTTTAATCTAGTTATGGTTTTCAATGATTGAAACTATGCTTTATAGTGATTCTTGTTTCAAAGTGAGTATTTGACAAAAAATTAATTGTAAAGGGGGATTTAATGGATTTCAAATGGTGATTTGAAATTATGATCTGGTTTAAACCTTATGATAAATTATTTATTGGATATTTTGAAATATATTTAATGGAAATTGATGGTCTTTATCCTTATTTTGTATTTTATAAAAAAAGACTCATGTGTTTAAGGGAGGAATTGAATTTTTTTGAATATGTTGGTGATTTATATTATTTCTTAATAATTCCGAAAATTTGTGTATTATGAAATGTTAAAGGTCTTGGAATCTTGAGTCATGTTTTGGTAATAAATGTATGGTTTTCACTTTAGTTTTAAAAGTGTTGATTCGAAAGACACCACCGGATTTCCCTTTGATTTTTTAACCCTTGTGAGGGTTTTTTGATATTTATAAGAATATTATTTTTCTTCCCTTGTATATAAAATGTTATTTGTTATACCTTGGGATTCATGTCATGTTTCTGGATATTCATTATTTCGTTGTTGGAGTGAGGGTTAGAAATTTATTTTCCTGTGCATCTTAATCATGGATTTCATGTACTTTCACCTCATTTCCCTTTTTGTCATGGTAATATGGGTACTAAGTGGGAGATATATGTTTATTACTCTAATAGGTTCACATTACATTATTGTCCCTGTGGTTTTTATCAAACATGTTCTAGGAGGGGGTGTCATCATAATGAGTCTTCTATGAGCTAGTTGGATGACTTGTGGTTTAGATTTTAGCATATGTCAGTAGCTGGTTCATAAGTTAGAAAAATATTATATTGTGAGATTCATTACACTTTAAGGAACTTGGGAAGAGAAAATGGAAAATTCGATTACGTAATCATTTTTTAATATAGGGTATTTTGATATGGTTTTGTTGTATTATTTACCCTTTTTGAATTATTATGGAAACTCTCATTACTCTTATATGTTTTAAGGATTGTAATATGTGGTTCTTTCTTTTTTATTCTTGACCCATGTGTATTGGATCATTTGCTTTGGAAAAAGAGTATTCTATGATGTGTGAAAGATTAGTTTTGAAATTAAAGACTCTTATGTGAGTTTTTAAAGTAGATTTAATAATAGATTCTTTGGTTTAATTATGGATTATACCAGTTATATGTTTACTCAGTGATTGATTCCATTTTAATAAAATAAGTTGTTTTTTATAAATTTTAATGGGTATTCGGTATCAAATTGGATTGGGTTAGTGGAATTTTTTCCAAATAATTTTTTCTATTTGTGAAATTAATATAAATTTTTTGAATGTATATTATGGAATTATGTTTGGTTTTTCAAAATTTATATTTTAAAAAATTACTTTCTTGTCAATTTTCAAACTAGTATTTGGGAATTTTTTTATGAAGAAAATTTCACATTTTCGGTTGGTTTTTTACCAAATGGGGTTTTTATCTAAAACATATATTATTCTCGTTATAGGCTTTTAGTTAGATTCTGTTTTGATCATTATGGATGACATGTGGTGAGTTAGGTTTTGGTGATAAACTAGAGGTTTCATAGGGGTGGAATGGGGATCATTTTGAGATAGTTTTTATTTTTTTAATTTTTTTATTATTGTATCTAATTATTCCTTATTGTACATTTATATTTGTGGATAACATTTATATATATAAATAGTTTCAATAAATGTGGTTGTTTACAAAATATTTTTAATGCTTATTCATTATTGGTTCTTTATATATTTATATCTTATTTCCATGAAATTAATCCCAAATGGATTTGGGTGATTCTCCAGCATTGTTTGTCAGTTCGCATGGATCAAAAATTCTCTTTGGGCCTTCTAACCGGCCATGTTAGGTGTCTGGTTTGTTGGAATCATGGTTTAATTTGTTATAACTACTATTTATAATGATATAGGATTGGGTATATGGCCATTGAATTTTGGAATATTTTGTCAACTCATACAAGTTTTAGAGTTCCAAAATCATGGGTAATAGTTAATGAAGAAAATAATCCAACTAAATAGATTTTACAAAATAGAAATAATTTATCTTTTAAAAACATATTTTATGGTGTAGAAATTTTTTGTGAGTATTTACCTATATATATCCACACATATGATGAAATTTAGTCTATTATGTCCAGTAAAAATTCATATACTAGTGTGAAGATAGGTCAAAAAAATCAAAATAAAAACAAAAATGGAAATAAAAAAGAATACAATCTTGGAGAGTAAAGAAATGAAGAAATGGGTTGGGAATAAAACTACCAAAATATCAGTAATTAAAGTTAAAAAATATTCCTCAGTAAATAAGAGATTATTATTCTACTATGGTTAGACTACCCACAAAATAGACTATTGATAAATGTTAATGGCGATTCATAAAGAAAATAGGAGAAATATAAAAACCAATTGAAAGTTAATCAATGTGACATGCAAGAATATTAACATGATTGGAGACATCATAAGTTACGTAGATGAGATCTTTCCTAGGAAAGGAAATTATATTCTGAAAGATATTTTATTGGTAATGTTCAAATACTTTGGTTATATATATAACAAATGAATGTCATTGTTTTTGGGTAAAAAGGGGATAAAAAGTGACAGTGGAAAATCATGCTTGTCTTTATGTTCTTAAACTATTACTAAAAAAATATTTATACACAATGAAATAAATAAGTACAAGTGGATAAATAATTATTTATAATATTTCTTTATTAGTTATAATAAAATAAATAAAAGTATGAATCTGAAATAAATTAGGGTTTTCTAGTTGTTGAGGTGAAAAATTATTTTTTAACTAATAAGAAATATGAGAAGAAATATGATTCCACGATATCGCAATGTGTATATGATTTTTAATATTAATAATGAATAATTTGTGAATAAAAAACAATTTAGAGGATAAAAAATAATTTTATTTGTGTTAATAAATATGTACCATCCCCAGTGTTAAAACTAAGGAACTGAGGAAGTAAAATTTATTCCAAAAAAATTGATATTTACCTTAAAAAAATCGATTAAAGTTAATGTGAGGAAATAATATGATAATTTTTGTATTAGATATGAAAATAAATAATTTAAATATCATGGAGAAAATTAGTGTTTTTTTTTAAATTTTTTGAATATAATTTAGTATCAGAATTTCTTAGAGATCATTTATGGACATAAATTTATGTGGTGAAGGAGTATGGAGTCATCCCCTGAGGGAGATCTACCAAAAAAGATTAATATCAATGATGTTTAATTTTCTAAAATTATTTTAGAATATAGATAATCCTATAAAAGTTCAATTTAGATGTATAATTTTATGTTTTATAATATTCTTTTTAATTTATATTGATAATATAATTAACATGGAGTTACTATATAACAAAATTGGGAATAAAAAACCTTAACATGGCTTGTTTTTATTTGTTTTTTAATGTTGGTTGAATGAATATCAAGATTTCCATAAATCTAGTTGACCAGCCACTAGAAATTTGATTAAGTAGTTCATACAAAATTTCAAAATGTGAATGGAAAACATTGATTAACTGGTAAAATCATACTAGTTTTTTATTCTGGGCTAAACAATGAAAACTAGGAGATGACATTCATAAGTATAATTATAAAGAAATATATAGTTCAAGCCTTATCTAAAGAAAGTGAAAGATCAAAAGAAGAAGAATATATTTCTAGGAAAGTAGACGAGAAATTCTCTCCCACTCATGTGTACATAAATTTTAGGTGAGAAAAGTTTTTTCAACTTTACATTTATTTTAAATAAGGTGTAGTAGTATTCCATTAACCTCTAAGGATGTTGTGAAGTCATTGGGTATTTAAAACATATCCAAAGGGGGAAAATAATCTTCCTTAATAAATTTATTTTGCAGTTTTTGAATTTATTGTTAATGTATTGAATCATTGATGTTAATTCCATTATGTTATAGATCAAGATGGGTGATCGAATTTGTATCCCCCCAATAATGAACAGAAGGAGATTCCCATGTATTATGGGAAAGAATAGTAATGTATATAATCTAGATACCATTTTATACTCAAATAGAGTTTCACATATTGGAAAACAATTTGGAGAGTAATAGATAAGTGTGGATTTCCATTTTATATGCAAATGAAGTTTCATATATTGGAAAACAAATTAGTGGATATGGCTACTATGAGTTTATCCCCATACATATAATTATTTTTTAACTAATCTTTAATGAGATAGGGGAAATGATATATTGAAGAAATATGAATGATCTACTATATGATACATGGAGTGAGATATTGTAATTATAAATAATGGAAATGGGGAAATTAATCAATTGACAGAGCTTTTTATCAAGTTACAAATGATGGGTACATTGGGATAATCGATATATATGTTTTTATTAAGAAATGTTTTTTGTAATGTGTTGGAGAATCCATCCAAGAGTATTGTATATTTTAACTAAAATCATTGTGGAATAATAATTAGATGATTCTTTTTATGGTGAGTGTGAACATGGAAGATTACAGGTAGAAATATTACTTTTAACACTCACACATGGGTTTTTAATATACTAAATACCTTGGGAATGATTATTTAAGAGTTTGATAAAGATTGATAAATTCCAAAAATTAATTTTATTTTCTTAGTAGTTGTTGATAATATATATATATATATATATTATTTAATGAATTCTTGTAGTTCTATTTGAAATATATCCTTTTTTATATGTCATTCAAGAAAGAATATGTATCAATTAAGACCTTAATATGTTCATTTTTTTTGTAATGTATGTTTCATTCTCTTCAATATTTATATGTCTTGTTCATTTGTGTAAGTGTGACATAGGCCTACATATGAGTTAATGGGAGATAAATATGTGTCAATGCAAGTTATATATGTTTCATCATGTCGTTTTTATGTGTAAATATACCAAAGAATATGTTTCTTCATACAATTATGTATGCTTCATGTAATACTTAGTGAAATTTGATGATTTTTTATAGAACAAAATGTGAGTATTTAAATATTACACATATGAAGAGGAAAACATGTTTAGTATATTATTTTACTATTATACAAGGATTAAAACATCAAAAACGCCAATTAGGGTGTGTTATTAAATCAATAAACCTATACATAACACAATGAGGTTCTTTTAAAGATAACACTTTGTCTGATAGCATATACAACAAGCAACACTAAGATAAGAAAATCTAGGAAATATTTTTATATGATTGATATAACAAATTAATTGAATTGAAATGTGTAATTAGGATTAACCATATTATAAAAAATATTTATAAATTTTTCATAAAATGAAAATTTATTGACTAATTATTTGGAAATAAGCACTGTATTTTTTTTATTAAAGTCATTTTATTCTCTAAAAATACATTTCCATCAATTTTTTTTTATTTTGGTAATAAAAAATTATACTTAGTTTCTAAAAATATTTAAGAATTTATTTTATAAAATTCAATTGAATTTTTAAATTATTATATCAATATTATTCTAGGGTTAAATTTTGGTATTTTTCATAAAAGTCTAGTTTTTCAATAAATTGTGAAAAATACCATTTTTTGTAAAACTGTAGTTTATTTTAATTTAAAAGTATCATTATGATTTAAATATAATATTATAGTAACAAAATTATTATAAATTATACATATTATAATTACTTACATATGAATTATAATTATATTATTTTTTCATAAGTTCGATTTTGGGCATAAAAATACATTTTTAAAAAACTGTTTTTTTTTGTTCGTAAAGTATTTTTATCTAAATTAATTAAATAAATAACTATTTACTAAATAATTTAATAAATATTATATATTATAGATTCAATAAAATTATTTTACATTCATTTTATGATTTCTTTTATCCATGGAATAAAAATAACTATATTTTTTCTTAAAATGTATTTTTCTTAAATTAGGTTTCAACACATCTTTCTTGTTTACTTTTCAGTTAAATTCCACCAATTATATAAACTGAATTAGATAAAATGGATTATATATTTTTAATTTTAATAATAAATATTATTTAATAATGTTTAATTCATTTTTTTTCTATACGAATAGAAACTGTAGTAAATAATTGTCACCATAATAAGGGTAAAATAGGTAAAATAGGGTTCAACCCATGGAATCAATCTTAAAAGTGTCTATAAAACAAACATTTAACCTGTTTTATGAGTTTATTTAGGTCCTAGATAAGTTTATGGAGTTATTTAATTTAATTTAAAAAATTAATTTGAATTTTTCCAAAAAGAATCTTGACTTCTGAAAAGATAATTTTTATTTTATTCAATTTAAAAACTATTTATGGTTATTCATAATTAATGAAATTGTTGGATTATTATATTCACTTTTTTATTTCTTCTGAACTATAAAAACATTTATTCTTTATTTTTTATTTGTCGAATGTTTTGTAAACCAATTAATTATTTTATTTCACGGTATAATGGTTTTTATGTTTAAATCTGGAATTTTATTAAACAAATCATGTGTTTTATGTCCTAATACTAATGAAAGAATACCACCTATATGATGTTAGATAAATAAAATGGATTAAAATTTTATAATCATCCTTAAAAATAAAATTCTAATTCCCATTTTATTTTTTCTCATATAATTAAATAATTATGTAAAAAGGTTAAGTTATCATGGTTAAAGATAAAATTAGTTTAATGTTTTTTAACAAGGATATAAGGATTAATATGTATCAAAAATATGTCTAAAAATGATTTTTTAGTTTATTTTAATAATATCTCATATTTAATTCTAAATTAATTCTATTTTAAAGCAACTTTTCTAAGAATTTAACTTTATAATATTTTAATGTTTTCAAACATTACAAGAATTCTCCTCCCCTCATTAATAAAAGGAAACCTCATCTTTTAAATTACCAGCACCATTTTATAACTCTATCTTTGTGTATACCTATATAAATAACTTTCTAATAAATCTCCACATTTTATATACATCTAACATTTGCAATTATAACATCCTTAGAGGGATTAAGGTGTAAAAAAAGAGGTTTTACAATAAAGATGTATAGATTTTAACCGAATGTTTTAGTTTTATTACTTCCTTAAAAAAATCAACTATTATTCAAACATGTTTAAATAAAAAATATTGTATCCTACATATATTTATAAGTTTTAATTTTAATTTATTAACCTATATCCATCAAATATTTTTTTAAATGGGAAACAGACTCATTGGTCATGTCTACGATGGAATACCACCTCACAAACCCATGTAATACATTTTACATCACTACATCTCATGGATAGTAATAATGATAGATTTAATGAATATATATAAGATATTTAATACGTGGTTATAATTCCCTAAATATAATATAGCATCTATTTTCTTTAAAATCTATCAATTTTAAAATGATAATGTCATTTGTGTGTATGTGTGGATTACCACTTCTATGTAACGATGTTATTTGTTTTTCATAACCACGTCACATGGGTAATATATATATCTGTATGTGTGTGTGTGTTAAAATAAATGTTATAATATTTATGATATAATTATAATTATTTAAATGTAAAATAATACTTACCTTCTTTCCATCATTTTCATTGAAAATTTTAAATGTTACTCATGTGTATGTACGACCTACAGTCTTCATGATTGTAATGTAGTTCATTTTTCATAAGAATAATTCATGGTTGGTTTTAAAATTATAATTTATTTACAAAAATGATAATTAATTCATGATTGTAATTATTTATATTATCAAATAATGACATGTTTTGCTCTAGTCAACTTACCAAATTAATTATAGACATATGAGATGAATATCTTTAAAACATCCAACATGAACATTATTTCTGAATTAATTAAGTATAATATGGTAATAAATAAAATAAACCAAATAATAAAGATGAAAAATGATTCTTAAGAAATTAAATAACTACCATAATATTATTATTTAGTACGATAATTAATGTACATCACAAGTCAAACCGGAGGTAAGATATACTTTAACATAAAACCTTATTTTAATTGTTTTAATTATTTTTTTCAAAATCATTTACATTCATGTATATATTCATAAAATTATTTTATGGATGCATTTATATTGAAATAAATTAATTAAAATGGATATTTTATTTCTCTTTGGAAATTCTATAAATTTTTTTTAAAATGAAACTTTTTACATATAATATATGGAACGTTTTAATATTCATTTCCAAAGGAAAAAATGAATTTCATATTTTAACATATATAGAAACAATCGAATTTCCTTCCACCGCAAATATTATTTTATTATTTTATTTCAATAAGATATTCCAAGTTTTATTCAAATAAAAACCCTTCTTTACATATTTTTTGGTATTTTAGTCTTGAAAATTGGTTTTTAAAAGAAGAGGATATGTTAATATATGATTTTTTTTGAAAATGGGTTCAAAATAGTTTTCAAAGGGTTTTATAAAGAAAAGGTGTAAGAATAAGAAAACTTATTCATGATATCTTACATGATAATTATAGATTCTTATGTGTAATCATGTTAAATCATATACAATATTTTATCCTAATAAAAATTAAATGATGAGTGAGCCTTTTATTTTTCCATAATTCATTGTGTAATGTTAATTGTCTTTAATAGAAAGAAAACTAGAGTTACCCTAGAAGGTTTCTCCTATAGATTATACTAGGAGCCAATTATTTCATACGTGAGTTTAACATGGGTTGTGAATATGGTTATCAATGTTTCCTAAAAGTGTTTCAAAATTAATTTTATGGTTTTTAAGTTTTTTCCATGATGAAAATATTTTTTTCATGTGGGTACGTTTTATTTTATATGCTTGAATAATTTTGGGATAATGGAAAATATTTTATTGTTTTTCATTTTTTTTCATAGTACCAATATATTTTTTATTTTTGTGTACCATAATGGGATATTTGTTTAGTTATCCCACATTTTAAAATATTTTTCATTGGGATTATATATGATTAAAAATTCTAATAAATTCATAGTTCTATATAGGGATGTAACCTTCAATGAAAAACATGTCTATATAAACAACATGTTTTTGGGGTAAATGGTTATTATGTTTAAATGTTCACATTGAAAGTGTTTTTCCTAATTCTATAAATCTATAAAACAAAAATTTCCATTGGTATTTAAGTGATCCAAATTTTGATATTGTTTTTATATGTTTTGGATGGATAATAATGGGTCAAATCTATTCGTATCAATCCAGAAATAAAAATATTATCTTTTAAGCATTTAATCTAGAAGTATGGGTTTGGGGTTGTTAAATTTTGTATTAAAGTATGGTTTTGATAAATTTTTATATTAGGAAGATTTAAATTTAGGTAATATTGGAGTTACATAAACCTTCACGGTATTACATATTTAATATTGATCATATGTTCAAAGGAATAGAAACCCAATTTGAGGTTTTAATTGATGATATTTTTAGGTTATTAATGATATTTTCTTGATCCATATTCATGGGTTTATATATAGAAAAAACATAGGTTTATCATCAAGGATTATTTCAAAACAATTCTATTAGATTATGGGGATATAAGGTGAAAGGAATGTGATAACATTTTTGGTTATAACATTATTTAAAATATTTTTAGTAAAATGCAAGCACACATGGTATAGGAAATCCTGTCGTATTTGAAATGGATGTTGTGCTCGAACACAGAAACAAATGGAGACAATAGTGAAACACCTACCACTCGACTACATGATGTAATAGTCAGTATGATAATATATATTTTTAAATAAATTATTTTATAGATAATGATTATTTTTATTTTACAAACATATTATTTATGATGGGATGAAAAATTTATTTGTTAATTATGTGATCAATGTTATTTAAAAATAATTTCACAATTTTTGGAACCTTATACAACTAAGGAAAATGGAAATATTTTTGGATAACATGGGATTTTATTTGATGAATTGTGGATGAATTATATTTTAGAATAATATATGATTTTAACATGGATTTTTGCTGATTTTGGTTATTTATTGAAATATAAATCATATCTTGGAGATTATTTTATTAGTAAATATACAATTTTTGTTATTATACTTTAACAATGATTGGTGTTATTTAGAGATAAATGTTAAATTTAACATTGAATAATATGTTATGAAATATTTATATTTTTTAGGTTTCAATCTTAGTCAAGAATATTTTGTATAATTTTAAGAATGGTTATTTATGTAATGATATATGTTTACCATTTTGTGATATTTTTTAATTTTTTAGATTAATTTATTATTTCACCATATGAAGGTTTATATATTTTTTATATAATCTCTCTTTATTCTAATAATTTTACTTTTAGAAAATATCTAAAGGCATGAGGAATATCTTCTGATAATTTGTTGGACTATGTGATCAGTAAGAAATTGATTATAGTGTTTCGGGATTTAAATAATCTTGCACATCATTTAGAGTTCCAAATGACATAATTGTGGAAATTGATTTAAACGCCCAACCAAAAGAGGAAATAGTGTTTTTTGTATTTAAAGAAAATTAAATAAGTGTATTTAATTATGATCATAATATATATTTTAAAGGAATGACTAAACTATATTAAATGTATCTTTAAACAGAAAAGTTATCTTATTACATTCATTTGTGATGAGTAAATGACCCTTTTTACACCTCATTGATTTATGGTTTTGTGGTACTTAATGCAATGACCTAGGTATTTATAGAAAAATAATTTTTGATATCTATTAATATTTATGAATACGATATTAATTTTATGTTAAATATGAAACTTTGTTCGATATCATACTCAACATTCAACAACAGGCTTCTTTGAAATCTTATGTTGCATAAAACATTGAGTTATACCGAAAAATAATATAATATTATTATTATTTTAAATGGTAGTTAACACATGCCCATTATATGACTAAGAATGAACATAACTAAATTCATTATTATTACACATGTTTTTTAAAAGTCATTACATTTATCCAATAATTCTTAGAGTATTAAAATAATAATTAATTTGATTTTAAGCATGAAATACTCAAATATACTATAAAAGGTCGATTTACCACCTTTTAATAGGGAACCCTTTTTAAATTTAATTTTTTCACTTTTAAATAATATATTTGAAATAATAAACTAATTCTTTATAATGTTGACATAAAACATTAATTTGGGTAAATTTTTGTTATTTTTCTGATAAATTCTTTTTTTAATGAATAGTGAAAAATACTGCATTTTAAGTCAAAAATGTCTATTCATTTTATTTATTTATATGATTAGATTGTACATTTAAATGGTTTTAATGTTTAATTAGATTATATTTTTATTATTTTATCCAATCTTTTTCATTTTATGTAATTTTACTTTGAAATTAGACATAAACACATGTTAATCTTTTGGTAGTTTTTATTTCTTAAAAACATGCTTTTTGGTTTTGACAACAAGAATTAATCTTTAATTAGTTTATGAAACATCTATGTTTTGAATTTAGAAAAATTGATGCCATATTTGGAATAAGGATTTCTAAATTTTATAAATATGTAACTTTTATTTTTTGACATTATGAAAAGTAAATTAGTAAATATTTTATTTACCATCATTAAACGGTAAATCCAGTAAATAATGGTAAAAAATAATATTATAATAAGATTAAATTAACATAAAACATGTCCTAACCCTATTGGAATAAATATTTCTAACCATGGTCATCCATGGGTTGATTTTACGACCCCATGGAGCCACTTCTGTGTGAAAATGACATTTATTTATATTTAATTTAATGTTAAGGAAAATATAATCTAAACATGTATATTTTACTAAAAAAATTATATGGGGTTATATAAGTGATATATTAGACTATAAATAGTAATTATAAATCTAAAAATATTTCCTACATCATGGTATTTTATTTATAATTTTTAGAAATCAAATAAATTTATTTATTGTTGACACAATGGTGATGTAGTGATTACCTTATTAACGAAATATTTAGATAAATGATATTATAAATATTAAAATAATTTTATTTTATTAAGATTTTTATGCCATAGTAAAATTTTAGGGATGATTTTCTGTTTTTATGTTTGAATTAATGAATTTTTTTAGAATTAATTAATTTGTTATGGATTTTCAAAAGGTTATGATATGAATAGTATAGAAATTGACAAATATGAGTTTTTAAATCAAATAAAATTTTATTCAATGATATGACAATCCTAAAAACCTATGATTTGGTAAAATGACATATATGATACAAATTTCATTAATGATCAATTTTGGGTCTCTCAGAATTTTATTGTAACTATGGTAACCAAATATTATAAATATACAAGAAGGCATGTTAAAAGTTATATTAGTTTACTAATGGTTAAAGATAAAAGATAAGGTTAATTTTAGGATCTAAACTTATTTAAAATACGTTGTATGAATGGATTTATACCCATACTCAACTTATCTTCGAAATATATCACTTTTCTGTTACTATAATTTGAAAATCAATTAATAATAAAATAATATTTTCAAACATTCCTAGAGTGACCCTCCTCCCACTTATAAAAGGGCACCACCTATAACCATTACAAACACCTCTAAATGCCCCTTGGATCATCCCACCTCTGCACAAATAATCTCCCAAAATCACTCTATTCCTTCTATAAGCCTTACTTTTGGAAGAAAGAAATTAAAGAAGGCCTTTTAGCTTAAATCAAAAGAAGTTACCCAATTTGATGTAATGTGTTCTCTCAAGATTATTTCATTTATTTTACTTCTCTAACCCCTTAAACTCTCATTATTAAATTATTTTATAACAAAACAATTATTTCCAATATAAAATATTGTTTTAATGATAATTATACAAACTGAACTTACACACCTCTATCTAATGGGTATAGGACATACTGTTTCTGTGGACGACAAAGTATTGTCTCACGAAACGATGATTGTTAAATATTATCCTACCACATATTATAGTAGAATTTATGATGGAATATTAATTATATATGATATATAGGATATTGTTTTCTCTATACGCTTGTGTAATTCTCATTTTGAACATACCTTTATGCTTTTCATGTTGTATAAATATGATAATTTTATTTGAGGAAGTATGGACTACAGCCCCCAAAAAGTGATATAACTCAATAATTCCATACATGTAATGTACAAAGGATAGAGTTAATAAATTTATATATTATATTGTACTATAATTATAATATACATATGTATCATTTAATTTTTATTCCTTTGAATATGAAAATGAAATGAAAATAACATTCATGTGTACGTACGACTTACCGTCTCCATGAATGGTGCATTTCATTTATTATATCCAAATGCTATGGACTATTATAAACACACATATACTAGATATATATGATATATATTAAATCTAAATCATTAATATCATTCTATATATAATTTACATTTGACCACATAGACTATTTTTAATTATAACAAGCTCATTTTTACTCAAGTTCTGAACATGGACAAAATATTTGATATGAAATCAAGTAATTAACTAATTGTTATAGCAAGGTAATGTGTTATATAAAAGGATTAATAAATTTGAAAAAGGTTATGAATCAAGTATAAATTAACTTAATTTTATTATTTATGAAGAAAAAGGAACATATGAGACAAGTCGGACTCGAGGTAAGGGACTTCGCCTCAATCTCCTTTCATTGAGGCATGTATTGATAATATACACATTATTATTTTACACTGTGTATATTAAAACCCTTTAAATTTTACTTTTAGTCAAAAGGTATATTTTTCTTTGATTCCTTTTAGTAAAGAAAAAAAGGAATTTTTTTATCGTATTGCGGCGGCAACGACCATTCTGCCTCCGTAACCGTTTTCTGATTTTTGGCTTCTTCTATAATCCTTAATGTTTATAAAAGGAAAAAAGAGACTAATTGTTACATTTTTTCGTATTTTGGTATTGAAATGGTTTTGAATGTTTATTTACTATTTCAATATCTTGAAATTATTTCTTCTAATTGCAAACGAATGTTTATAATTTAAATTTTGATATTTGCAATGTTTTATGTGTGAGGATCATATAATGGTATAAAGAAATTTGAAGGGGGTTATATGATAAAACAAATTAAGGGTGGTCTCATAATAAAACAATTATAGGGGGTTACAATATAACCTCTAATGCATTGGGTTAGCAACGTGGTAGTCTAGTTATTCCATTTTGTGATATATGTGGAATTTGACCATATAGTTATTTCATTTAAGTATGTTCACGTCCAAAGTTACATTTATAAGTTATATGTTGAATTCTATGGGATTGTGGAAATATTTTGGTTACAAAATTTTAATGAAATGATCTTATATTCAGTGAAGTGTTTTTACTACTTTTTAATGGTGAAAAGTATTAATTCATAATAAACTATTCATGGTTTTCATATTATTCAAAGACTAACAGTTTTCTTTCATTATGTATCCCTTACTAATATTTCAATGCTCATCCCAATTTTTGAAATGCTTTTCACAGGACATATATTAGAATAGAGTCAACAAAGTGTTTAAGGAAAAGTTGTGTTTTCAAAACATGAAAAGATGTCACGTTTTGTTTTATAGAGTTTTTATTTTACAAAAAAAAGTTAGTGATTTAAAGTGTATACTTTTAATATTCAAGATATTATATATAAGATATGACATTATTCATTAAAGCTCTAAACCTGAAAATATCCTCAATGTGAATTATTAACTTAATTCAAGATTATTTATTGTTAAAGGCTGGGGCCATATAGTTGGTACCAGAGGTCGATTAAGAAAACTTTAGAGGTGAGGTTTTCATTTAATAATAAGTTACATAACCATAATGGTTATCATATTATAAAGAGTCATAATTATTTTAGATAGATTTAACAAGTTTAAGATAACCCCAATAAGTATATCTTATTTTTTATCCCCATCATAAGATAGTATATAATATTTTTACTAATATAATCACACTAACCTTTTTTGTTTTAGTAAATGGTTGGATCTACCAGGCACCAATGTAACAATGGATATAAAGGAAAATGTGGTGGTTTTCTGAATGATAAACTAAATGAAATGGGAGATTCCATGAGAAAATTTGTGGTTATTCTCAACCAACTATCTGGAGTCATTATTTACCACCTGAACCTTAGTGATTTTTATAAGGCCTAAAATATATGGGAAATGAATCCCAATGGAATTTCAGATAATAATCATAAAGGTACATTTAATAAAAATCATTAGGGTCAAGGATTATTAAAGAAACACCTAGTAAAATTATTCAAGTGGATGAGGATATGTTATAGATGTGGTAATGAAGGTCATAAATTGTCACATACATGA
This sequence comes from Viscum album, assembly GCA_963277665.1. NCBI lineage: Eukaryota > Viridiplantae > Streptophyta > Magnoliopsida > Santalales > Viscaceae > Viscum > Viscum album. The sequence goes on from OY728131.1 coordinate 752,187,316, forward strand.
ATTATTTTGAAGTTAAATTTCATTTATTTTCCTTTCATTTTTTGTTTTGGATAGTTTCCAAAGGTTTTATGGAGAAATATATGAGTTTTCATGAATTGGGCCAAACCGTGAGCCCAATTCCAGATTTAAAAATAAAATTTGTTTCCTTTATAACATTTTCATTTTTTAATATTTTTCCTTTATTACAATTCCTAAATGGTCTCCTATGACCTATTAACACCAAAATATAAATTTTGAGCCTTTATAAATCCATAATCATGGTGGATATGGGTTTTTATTTAAGATATTGGGCCTGCCCGAAGGCCCATTTCCTGCATTAAAAATAATTTTTAAATTTTTTGTATCTCCTTCAATATTTGAGTTTTTTCGGTGGTTTCACCTCCCACTCGACCCTAAGAAACCCAGGCGCGCTCCCATTGCCTTCCCCCCCTCCTTGGAGCTCTTTGATATCGCGAATTAGGGTAGATATTCATAGAATGTCTCAAATCGGCCAGAATTGAATAGGTAGCTTCATCCCTTCTTAACTCTCTCAATTCTTAATATTTTCCCTCAATTCCAGTTCCAAAATTACCTCCTATATCTTGTTCCAAGAATCCCTAAATTTCGGCTGTTTTCAATTTCAGAAACTATTGTTTTGGAGTGATTAATTCAGGATACTTCAAGTTGGTGAGTCTATTTCATTCCTCTTTCAAATTGCTTAGGGTTTCTTCCCTAATTCTTGAATTATAAAAAATTCCAGAAGATAGGGTTCGTGAATAGGTTCTAAATTACTTTATTTTGGGTGAAATATTGAGGTTTTAGGTTTCTTTTAACTTCCTTGAGGTGTGGCGGTCATGCGGTTGATGTTTCATCCCAATATTTAAGGGTTTCGACACATTCGGTGGGTGATTCCGTGGGTAACCATTTAATTATGAGTTAGTTTGCTTGATTAAATAGTTTTGCATGTTCCTTATGTGTTTTGAATTATGAGAAAACCATTTTTGGTTGCAATAGTAATGAATTTGTTTTTAGAGTTACATTTTTGCTTGAAGTGTGTATTTTTCAAATGTATTTCATGTGTTATATCTTGTGGTGGTTTTGTAAAATGTGGAAGTGATTTATTAGTTGTTGAAAGGGGCTGCCAATTATGGTTAGGTAATGATATAGTTCCATGTGGGCCTAAAAATGGGGTTTATTTGAATGGTTTTATTTGTATAACATTGTTATACTCCTTGAAAGTGTTTTATGGATTTGTGTGTTCTCATGGGTATCTTTTGTGATATTATTCAACGCGATTATATAACATTTGAATGTGGATTATTTCATGTTTATTGGGCTGAAAATTCTCTTTTGGTAGGGTCTTGGTGTGATTTTGGCTTAGAAAGAGATTTTTGAAATGGATTTTATGTGCAAAGTTTGGGTATACTCTTTATAATTGTTTTATGAAAGTTTTGAATGCTTTATTGGGTTGTGTAATAGGTGAAACTATATCAGTAACTGTTTTGGTAGGAGTATATTTTTAAAAGGTCCATTTCATTTCTGAAAAGGCTGTTATGTGATATGTATCATCTTGGAAATATTTTATTACATTGTTTAAAGGAGATATTTTGGAGTGAAAGTGATGTGAAAGTGATGTGGAGTGTTTTGTGTGAGTGTGTTGTGAAAAATTGAATTTTTGAATTTGAAAGAAGTGTTATATTCCATGTGTGTGGGCTGTTATATGAGTTTAAATATCTTATAATTGTTTTATAAAATTGTTTAATGTTTTTGTGGAAGTGTTGAAGAAATGTGAAATGTGTTGTGGGCTATTTTGGTGTGATTTGGATTTCAAAATCATTTTGAATGAAAAATGGATTTTTGTGACTTGTGTGGTATACATATGGGCTGTTTGGTGAATTTGTGAGGTGGAAATGATATTTTCATGTTCAATATACATTTCTTGACTTGTTGAACTTGTTTGAGCACAAGGGGAAAACCTGGGTATCTAGGTGGGTGGGCGTGTACTAGTATGCTAGTGAATCCGTGGGGTTTGGCCTCAGTTTCACTTAGCAAGATTGATGCTTACAACTCTAACTAAACTATGATGATGATGATTGGGGTCCACTAGGTTATGGGTATGTTCCCTACTCGTGGCTCGTGCACGAGAGTGGATATTTGTGATGGTTACTCTCACCGAGATATGAGGTACCTGGGACCCACAGCTAGCTAGTGCCTAGGTGTTACTTCCTATTTCTTGTGCTCATTGTTTACTTTGTACTTACCGTCGGCATACGGTATAGTTGGCTGGAAAATTCAGTAGTGTTGACATTTTTTTTAAGTGTTGATTCTTAATGAGAGCCCACTTGAAAACTGTTTTTATTCAAAGTAGCTTCTTTTAGAAATTGTAACTAGCTTTTCATGTTTTTGAAAACTTGCATGATTTTCGCCTTTAAATGTTTATCACATGGAATCTCTTAGTGCTGGTATCCTACTGGGCATTGGCTCACACCCTACTTACACCCTTGGGTGTAAGTAGACATGGTTGTTTTTGTTGTCGCAGGTTGGGTACAGTTTTTTTTTGTTCCAGTGGTTCGGGTTTCTAGCAGGTCCTTGGTGGTGAAGTCTTGTGGAGGTGGCTTGTGGGCGGTGCCCCTTGCCATGAGGGTTCTTGGGCTGTCCTTATTTGGATTTGTAACTTTAGTATAGAGATTTTGAGTTGTTTTAATCCATGTAATTCAGTTCTGAATTTTTGTAAAAGATTGTTTGGTTTGAAAAATCCAGATTTGTTTCATTGGATTCTTTTGTTGTTTTATGTTTATAAACTCGGGTAAATCATTCCCAATTTTCATTTTATGATACCCGGGCACTTGTGCCAGCCCGTGGGGATCGGGAACGCCCTTCGGGTCTTTCCATGGACCGGGTCGGGTGCCGAGTTTGAAGGCGACCAGATTCGGTTCGTGACATAAATCAATAACCTACTAGGGAAAAAGGAACCGTCTTGTTGACTCCATAAAAGGGAAAGAAGTTCTTTTTGAGGTATCAATTGAATTTTTTAAATGTTTTTTGCATGGTAATTATACAAATATATGTCCTCCAAAGAATGTTCAGGAATGGGATCAGAACGACCGTACAAATATATTTTTTACCAGTACCTAATTTCATTCTAATTAATGATGAGGAAACTAAAAATGAAAAATGAAAGGAATAGATTCTTTCTTAGATCATGTTCTTACAATAATAAAATCTTCAGACAACATGCATGATTTGGTTTATAGGAATGAAGTATAAAATAATATGGTAGAAAAACATGGATAAAGGATCATGAAGAAAGTTTTATGATTAAGATGTATACATTTTAGGAATTTAATAGTTATGTTGGTTCTATGGATGATGATATGTTTAAATTTATTAATGATATAATTAGTTTGGAAGACTTTTTCTAGTATGTCTAACCCTGATGTTTGATATGTGAAAATTTTATTCAATAAAGAATCATCTTTTCTTTTTTGGATACAGTTATAAAGAAACATTTGGGTTTATACGATCCTTGAATTTGAGGCAATTATAGGTTATTACATTTTGGGACTAAAATGTGAGGTATGGCACAACATTTGTGGTTAAAGTATATTATGGTTATTTTCAAGGAATTTGTCTCATTTTTTGGAAATTTATAAAATTATATAGTTTTTTAAAAAGGACAACACACATACTGTGTGACAACCCATCGTGTCAACAAAAGCTGTAGGAATTGAACCCACAACCAAAGTGAAATTGGGATTTATAGCATACCACTGGACTATGTGAAGTCCCTAGTTAGTATGAATTATTATTTTTTGATTAAATGATTTTATGTATGAAGAATATGATTATTTTGGGAACTTATGGTTTATCAAATAGATAACCATGGTATAGAAAAATTATTTGGGGTTTAACTGATAAATGTTATTTTAGAAGATGTTCGATCTTTTGGGAACACTATATACCTAAGGAAAATAGAATTCTTTGGGATCTCATTCATGGATTCATGGTTGAAATTTTATTTTAGTAGAATATATGTTTTTATTGTGGACATATGGTTATTTGGGTTATTTATGTAAGTGATTAACTTATCCTAGAGAATTTGTTATTTGGTTAATTTCACTTTAGTATGGGACTTTAAGAGTAGTCGATTTTATTTAGAGATAAATGTTAAAATTTATTGTGTAATATTATGTGAATAAATCCTTATAAATTTTGGGTTTCAATTTTAGTATGGATTACATTGAATAATTTTATGGATATTTCTCTATTGAATGGTCTTTATTAAACATTTCGTATTTTTTGTCGAATTTTGGAGATTAAGAGTAGTATTTATTTTTATAAAGTATTATCCTTTTTTAGGATTATCTGCTCTAATACTAACCATTTTGGTTTTTGTTTGTGTCTAAAGATAGGGAAATATATATTTCATCTTTGGTGGATTATTGGATTCTCCAGAATATTATTCTAGTGCCTCATGTGTGACCAAGTCATCTTGAATACTCATCGTTTGGATAAAAGATGAGTTTTTGGTAGAAACTTATTAAAGGATGAAACTCTACTTGAAAAGTAAATATATTTCCTTATGATATTATTCAAGTTAGTAATAAATTTCATCAAATATATGAAAATTATATTGAAGAAAAATTTATAGACACTTTATATTATTATGAAAATTTTACCCAACCACAAATTTATGGTATTTTTGTGGTTAACTTTCTGTGATTGAGTTCTGTATCACTGTCTGTTAATCTATGCGAGTTATTTTCTCTTCCAAATCAATGTTTTATTACATGGAATCCTAGTATGTATTATCTAGGGTGACCTCTGTACTTCTATTTCATTATTTTAAAGTGATATTTTTATTAACTATTTTTCTGGTGTGGGGATTTCTATGAAATTTATAATCCAAATTTTCAAATTGCGATGATGTAATTTCCCAAAGGAGGAAGGATGTAATGACCCAGGTATTTATAGAATAACACATTTTCATATATATTAATTTTTATGGATAATATATTAATTTTATGTTAAAGAGAACACTTTTTGTGATACCGTACTCAACACGTAACTACGAGTTTCGTTGAAAACTTTTGTTGCACACAACATTGAGTTATACCGAAAAATAATCTAATATTATTATTATTTTAAATTGTGGTTAATGCATAGTCATTGTATTACTGGGAATAAACATAACTGACTAAATTATGACTACACATGTTTTTTAAATGTATTTAAATTTATCCAATAAATTTTATAGGTTAAAAAAATAATGAATCTGATTTTTAGCATTAAATACTCAAATATTCTTTAAAAGGTCGATTTAACTTCTTTTGATGGAGAAAATTTTTTAAATCTAGTTTTTTTTTCAATTTTATATGTTTCATTTGAAAAAATATACTTTTTATTTACAATATGTACATCAAAATATACTTTGGGTAAATTTTTGGTATCATTAAGGTTAGATCATTTTTTAATAAATAGTGAAAAATACTGCCTTTTAAGTCAAAACTGTCTTTTCAACTAATTTATTTATATGATTTGATTGTCCTTTTAAACGATATTAAAAGGTAATTATATTATATTGTTATCATTTAATCCAATTTTGGTCGTTTTAAGTAATTTTACTTTGAAATTGGACGTATACACATGTCAATTTTTTTTAGATTTTGTTTCTCAAAACACACTTTCTGGTTTTGACAAGAGGAATTAATTTTAAATTAGTTTCTGCAACATATGTATTTGGAATATAGAAATATATATTATATATTTGGAATTAGGAGGTACAAATTGTGTAAATAGGAAACTTTTATTTTTGGACATTATGAATAGTAACATTAGTAAATATTTAATTTACCATGGTTAAAGTGTAAATTTTGTAAATAAGGATAAAAAATAATATTATAATAATATTAAATTACCCTAAAACATGTCCTAACCCAATTTTATGAGATATATCTGACCATGGGAATCCTTGTGTCAATTTTAGAACCCAATGGAGCCACTTGTGTGTGAAATTGACATTTAATTACTTTTAATTTAATGTTAAGGAAAATTTTACATAAACATGTATCTTTTACTAAATCAATTTTTATATAGAGGTATATAAAAGACCTATTTGAATAAAAATAGTAATTATAAAGATTAAATAATTTCCTAGATCATTGTATTTTATTTATAATTATTATAAATCAAATAAATAAATTTATTTATGACCCAATGGTGATGTAGTGATTACCCTATTAATGAAAGATTTAAATAAAAGAGATCATAAATATTAAAATAAATTCATTTTTTAAAATTTTATGACATATACGAATTTTAAGGGTTATTAGTACTTGATATATTCGAATTAATGATGTTTTTTTGAAATCATCATGTTGTTATGCATATTTAACAAGTCGTGATATGAATTGTATAAAAATTAACATAAAATAGTTTTTAAGTCAGTTAATATTATTTTTAAATGATATAATAGTCCTAAAAATATAATATTATTCCAAATTACATATATGATTTAATTTCATTAATGAGACATTTTGGGTCTCTTGTAAATTTAAATTAACTATAGTAACCATATATTATGAATATACAAGAAGACATGGTAAAAGTTAAATTAGTTTACTAAGGGTTAAAGTTAAATGATAAGGTTAATTTTATGATATAAACTTGTCTAAAATAAATTGGACAAGAGTATTTCTACTCATAATCATCTGATCATAGAAATATAACACTTTGGTGTTATTAGAATTCAAAAATCAATTAATAATAAAATAATATTTTCAATCATTCCTAAAGTGACCCTCCTCCCTCTAATAAAAGGAAACCACCTATAACCCTTACACAAACAACTAAATCCCCCTTGGATCATCCAACATCTGCCCAAAAATTATCCCAAAATTCATATCTTCCTTCTATAATCCTTACTTTGGGAAAAAGGAACTTAAAGAAGGAGTTTTTGCTTAAATCAAAAGGAGTTACCCAATTTGAGGTAATATCTTCTCTCAAGATTGTTTCAATTATTTTCCTTATCCAACCCCATAAACTCTCTTTATTAAAATATTCTATAACAACAAAAGTATCTTAAATAGACTATGTTGTTTTTATGAGAAGTATTGAAACTAAACATACACACATATCTATCTAATGGGTATAGAAGATACTATATCTGTGGACAGTGAACTTTTACCTCAAGAAACGATGGTTGTTCAATATTCTCATACCACCTATTATGGTGAAAATTATGATAGAAATATAGTTATATATGAAATATATGTTATCTATTTTGTCTCAATGCTTTTGTAAATTAAATTTAGAACATAGGTTTATGCTTTTCATGTTGTATAAATATGATGATTTCATTTGAGGAAGTGCGGACTTCCGCCCCCTCAAAGTGACATGACTCATTCATGCCATACATGGAATGTATAAAGGTTGGAGTTAATGAACTTATATATGATATTACACTGGAATTATAACATACCTATGTATAATTTATTTTTCATTCCATTAAATATGAAAAAAAATGAAAGTAGCATTCTTGTGTACGTGCAGGTGATTGTCTCCATGAACGCTGCATTTCATTTCCTATATCCAAATTCAATGGAATATTATAAATACATATATAATAGATATATATGATATATATGATATTTAAATCATGAATATAATTATGTAGATAATGTACATTTGACCACATGGACAATTGGTAATTATAACAAGTCCATTTATTACTAACGTTCTAGACATCGACAAACTTTATGATATGAACTCAAATAACTAAATAATAGTTATCACAAGGTAATAAGTGATATAAAAGGAAAAATAAACTTGAAATAGGTTTTGAAGAAAATAGAAATTAACTTAAGTTTTTTATTCAAGAAGAACAAGGAAAATATAAGACATGTTGGGCTCGACGTAAGGGACTTCATCTCAGTCTCCATTCATTGAGGCATGTTTTTATAATATACACATCCTCCTTTTAAATGATGTATAATAAGCCAATTTTAATTTTACTTTTATTCAAAATGAATATTTTTCTATGAAGTGTTTTACTAAATGAAAAAAGGAATGTTTTTACCTTATTGTGGTGACAGTGACTTTTCTTCCTCTGTAACTGTTATCTGATATTTGGATTCTTCTATAAGACTTAATGTTTTTAAAAGGAAAAATAAACTCCTTATTTTCTTTTTGGGTATTTTGGTATTGAAAATGGGTTTTAAAGTGGATTTACTATTTCAATATCTTGAAATTATTTCTTGTGATTGCAGATGAAATTTTATGGTTGAAATGTTGATATTTGAAATCTATTATGTGTGATGATTATATAATGGTACATGAATGTTTGATGGGTGTTTACATGATAAAACAAATGACGGGTGGTTCTATGATAATCCATGTATGGGTGGTTATGTTATACCCTCCAATGTACTGAGTATGGAAGTTGGTCGTATGGCTATTCCATTTAGTGATATACACGGAATTCGACCATATGGTTATTCCATATAAGTATGTTTATGTCCCAAGTTACCAGTATATGTTATATGTTGCAGTCTATGGGATTTTAGTAGTATTTTGGTAACAAAAAGGGTAATAAATGAGCTTATATTCAAGGAAGTGTTTTTACTACTTCTTAAAGGCGAAAATTATTACATTATAATTAATTATTAATGGTTTTCATGTTATTTAATGACTAATAGTTTTCTTTATTAATGTATCCTATACTGATATTTTAATGTTAATCCGAAGTTTTGAAATGTTTTTCACAGGACTTAAATAAGAATAGAGTCAAGTAAGGGATCAAGGAAAAGTTATGTTATTAAAACATGAAACGATGTCACGTTTTGTTTTAAAGAGTTTTTGTTTTATGAAAAAAAAATTGATAGTGAGTTAAAGTGTCAACATGTAATATTCAAGATGTTATGTATAAGTTATGACATAATTCTTTATGGCTCAAAACCTGAAAATATCCTCAATGTGAATTGTTATTTTAATTCAAGTTTATGAAATGTTTAATGATGTGGACTTATACTTAACTTTCACATGATCATTCAATTTCATGTTATTAGTTCTCCCTATCACTCTCCATTATTATTTGGACATATATTTTCCCACCATGCCAATATTTCTAACTTCCCATTAATATTATTTTTTTTGCCTAGTATGTTCTATTCAAGATGAACTTCTTATTTCGTTTCACCTAATTTCAAAAGGATTAGTTATTAACCATTTTATGATGTGGGATTTAAAAAAGGATATTTTTGAATATAAAACCTATATTTAACAAGATCGAGTTTAAATTGTTAGGAAACAATTTATTTAATGGTTGTAGAGTATAAAACAATGTGATTTTTTAAAAAGAAAACATTGTTCGATAGTGTATACAACATACAACACTGAGCTCAAACAAACCATGAGATATTATTATATGGTCTACATAACCTGACTGTTGAATAGAAAAGTATGATTATGATTAAATACATTATAAAAATATATGAATAATGGTTTTATATAATGAAATTTGTTTGATTAATCCTTAATAAATATCAATATTTTAGAAATTAAATTTTAGTATTTAAAAATACAATTGATTCAAAAATGAATATTATTTTGGTTTTCAATATTTTATTTTATATGGTTTTATAATATTTACTTTAGAAAATGAACATTATTTTTAAAATCATCACATCAACGTTATCTCAGGGTTAATTTTTTTTTCTTTCTAAAAAGATCGATTTTTGAATGAATAATGAAAAAAACATTTTTGTAAAAAAATACTTTATTTACTTATAAAATACTCATTATTATCTGAATTTGATATTAAATTAACATTATAGTTACTTAATTTGATATATTTTAATTAATTATATAGGAATCATCATTATATTTATTTTTTATATGTTTATTTTTGGGGTTAAAAACACATTTATCCAAAAACAATTATGTGCATATTGAGTTTTTATCATAACTAATTAAATAAACCACTATTTATTATTGATTTTAATGAAATTTATATAATATATATTAAATAAAATTATTTTACATTCATTTTATGGTTTTTACTATTTGTAGAATATAAATTAATCATGTTTTATGCTTAAATCTATATTTTTCTAAAAACAATTTTCATCACGTTTTGAAAATTTAATAATAAATTAAAATTTTGAAATTTAATAAATTTAATTTGAAAAAATAGATTAAATATTATTAATTATAATAATTAATATTAGGTAATAATTTCAACTTTATGTTTTGGATTTTTGAATACTAACCATAGAAAAGATTTATCAAAGTGGAATGGGTAAAAGCTGTAAAACTGGGTTGAAACCCTGGGGTGATGCTTTAAAATCTCTATATCACAATATTTTATACTATTTTAGGAGTTTCTTCCACAAAATACAAGTTTAAGGTGTTAAATAATTTATTTTCAAAAAAAAATTAAATTTTTTTTACCCATTCTTTACTTGTGATAAGATAAGTAATATTTTATTCAAATTAAAAACATTTTTTGAGTATCTTCATTTTATGATAAGATTGGAAGATTCCATGAAATTATGAATTTCTCAAAATTTCTAAAGTGATTTTTTATAAATTATTTAACAAGAATAATTTGTGGAAACTGGTTTATTACTTGATATCCAGGTAAAATGGGTTTAACGCTAAAATAAGGTATTTTCTAAAAAATGGTTTATTTAGTGTTCTATATTATTATATTAAATGTAATTTATTACACCTATTTAAATTGATTATAATTAAGTATATTATATTTTTGGAATTAGTATTTTTAAATTTGGTTTGATGTCCCCTTTTATTTTTGGTCTTACAAATATGATATCATGTTAAAAAAGATAAGTTATCACGACTAAGGTTAAAATTAGTTTAAAGTAATTTAACTAGGATACAAAGCTTAAAATGTATCAAAAATTTGGGTAAATATGATTTTTTGGGAATATTTCAATACTATCTCGTATTTAATTCTAATTTAATTCAATTTTCAACCATTTTTTTCATAAATGTTACTTTATAATTTTTTTATGTTTTGAAACATTACAAGAGTGCTTATACCCTAACTTATAAAAAGGTACATATCTCCTCATATCCTCACAAAATTTGAGTAATGAATAAAAGAAAATGTAATATCCTGATACTTTATGAAATATTTACTTTAAAATAAATTCAATCTATTTGATAGAATATGTTACACATAATGTCGAGTCTAAAAGAACAATAAAATAGTATATTGTCATAACCAAGTCATTAAATGGTAGGTTATGAATAGTAATAATAAAATTATTAAATTTTTATAGATTATAATTATATAAAATAAATTAATTGGTTATAATGAAATAATAAATAAAACTAAAAAAATTATAAGAAAAATAAATAAATTTTCAGAAAAACCATATTTTTCAAACAAATAAATTTTGTTGCTTTTCACAAATTTATTTTTAAAATTAATTTATATCTATTTTATAGTATTAATTTGATAAAAATTAAATCTTTTTTTAAAAATATAAATTTAATATTATATTCGAGTGATTTTTAAATTTTTTTTAAAAAGTTAATTTTTCAATGAATAATGAAAAATTATTATTTTTATTGAAACATTACTTTTAATTTAAACCATTTAAAATTGAAATTTAATATTAAAATGGTTTAAAAGTAAATAAATTATATTATTTTAATACAATTTAGTTCATTTTAATCAATTTCATGATGAATTTTCATATAACTGTATTTATACTTTTGAATGTTTTTTTGTCGGAAACTCATTTTTATCGAGTTTGTGGGATTAACATTAAGTTAAATTATTTCAATCATGTGAATTTACATTGTAAAAATATAATCCATAAATTTAATTAGAATAATTAATATTATATAATACTTTCAACATAATTTGTTTCATAATAAATAGTAAAAATAGTAAAAATTGATTATTGTGGTTATGTTTTTAAAGGGATTATCATGGGGTTAAACTAAAAAGATAAGGGTTAAATTGAAATTTAAACTTGAATATATTCTATTTTTTGTAGATATTTATGCCTAATGACATCTAAGGTTATCTAATGATCCATTTTCTATCCTTGTTTCATATGTAAAATGTGGGTACAATTTACTCTTTTCAAAAATTCCAAGTGTGTCATATACCCCACTTATAAAAGGACACCCCCTCTCACTCCTCTTCACAATTCCAAATTAATTTGGTTCAAAAACTATATACCCCAATACCTTCATTACATTATTAAAAATTATCGAGATTCACTTTTTTATCATAATACAATTATACAAATTATTTACGTATAAATGAGAATAGGTTCTTTGAAGACGAGGTATGGTCCTTAACCAACTGCCTTCATTTTTTTCATCTAAATCCATAAATTATTATCCAATTATAATGAAATAATAAAAAATAAATATAAAATTTACTTATATTTTGTTATTATAATGGAATAACCTATATCAATCCCAAATTCCATCAAATTGGAAATGAAACCATCGATTATGTGTTCTACGAACTACCTCATCGTGAATGAAAATTATTCGTTTTCAATCACCACCTATCACGAATGGATATAAAGAGGGAATTAATGTATATATATGTTATCTTGGAATAAATTATACTTCATAAGTTATAATATCACATCTACCTTCTGACATTCCAATCCATTAGAAGATGGTAATGTTGTTTTTTCATACATGTGTGCTACTACATCCACATAACAATGTGATATGTTTTTTTAATTTTATTTTGACATAAATGTTACTAAGGATATATTTAATCAATATAAATGATTTATTTGATATAATAATTATTCTATATATTTTACCTATTGTATTTTCTTTCATTCATTCCATCATTCATAAAATGAAAACCTGGTTCAGGCATAGGTATGACCTACCATCACCATGAATAGTGTAACTCATTTTTTATCTTTAAATTTTACAGAATATTAGAAATAATTAAATAATTATTTTTCTCTTCAATCGAAATTCCTTTTTCTACCATATCTTAGTTTTCTAAAAATGCATTCAATTTTATTCATCATTCCCAAAAGGATTTATTAAATGAATTTTTATACATTCATTCTATTCAAAAAAAAATTTAAAGGAATTTTTTTAGATTAGATACTTTTGACCATTTCAAAACGACGAGAAAAGAATTTTGAACAATATATATATAAATACCCTCCATCAAGACGACTCATTTATTTTAAGCTTACTATAAAAGTTTCTACGATTCTGTTCAATGAAAATTTTTCATAATATTTATAAAAAATTTAGTTTAAAAAAAATTCAAAATGAAAATGAAATTTTCCTTTAGGACTTTTTTGATGGAATTTTTATGGAATTTATATTTATCAATGAAAACATACCTGATTTTACTTATTCTTAATTTGGAATATATTATAATGATATCATCCTTATTTTTTCTTAAGATGGTTTATGATCAATTTGACTAGATTTGTACTATTTTTATATCATTATTAATATTAGTCTTCATGGTTTTTTGATTATATATAATGATCCAGGGAATTATTAACTTTTTTATACTAGTCTCTAGCATGAATGTTTATGATTTTTATGTTTATTGATTCTGTAAATTATTATCATTTAATATGTTTTTTTAATATGAATGTTTATGCGATTAGGTTTATCCCCTATCATTTGAGCAATTAATTAGACATAGTAAGTGATAGGTGGGGACTTCTATATCCCCTCAAAACATCTGTAGTTCTCATGGAAAACTAGCCTGAGATTTCTTAATGGAATTAAACTTTAATATAAGATTTCTAGGTGATGGTCCTTGAGATTATGGTTATGATTTCTATTATTAAGTGTAAAGACCTGAAAATTTCATGTAATTTTTTTTAAATATATGGGAATTTTACGAGTCTGTGAAAATTGAAGGCGCGTGATTATATGGCCCGGTGTGCCCGGAGTGATTTTTTCTGAACTTTTCTCTGGGTATATTCAGTAAACGTGAGAGATAGATTTTATAACATTTGAACCGGTTCTTGGAATTTAAATATGAAGACACGGTTGAACTCACAGCGCTGATATTCGCTTAAAGAGACCTTCACCTTTACCGCAGTTGGTCGAAGGGGAATGTACGTTTTTTTTTTCATGGAAAAAGAAAAACAAAATATTTAACATTTTATTTTTTTCATTTGAAACCTCTCTTTTGAAATTATTGAGGTGGGGACAACCCGATCTAGAAAACCACCAATTTAAATTATTGGTGGTGGGGACCACCCAAACCCCTCTTAATGGGGGAAGACCTCTCAACTCTCCAAATAATAAATGGAGCTATCTACAATTAATTAAATGTGTCAACATTAATTAATTGTTAAAATTAATTGGAATTAGTTGGCTCTTCTTTTTTGTAGAGTTGGAGGATTTCGTTGGAAAAGGATCTTGGGGGAATTGTGGAGAATCTTTTTTCTCCACAAAGAACCCCCTCTCCAACGAAGAACTCCCTCTCCAATGAAGAATACCCTCTCTAATGAAGAATGAGGAACTGACCCCAATCCCGGATCAGAAGCGCTTTTCGAAAGAAAAAAAGCCAATGTTCTTCAACGACTTCATCATCTACCTCTCGACTCCTCCAATGAATGACAAGGTAAGGGTGTGTTTTTTATTAATCTTTGTTAATTTCTTTTAAGGTTGAATATCTCCCCATGAGTTGCTTGCTACCGACCTAACACGGAGGGAGCGGGCCAAACAAACAAGACCCGACCACTCCACAACCATTGTGTTTTTTGATGCTTTCTTCATGATGGAGGAGGATAGAGACTGATCTCGGTGGCTGGCACCGGTAGGGCCCAGGATCGGCGGCCAACACATCGGTCGGTCGTGAAGATAGCGGCGGCGCAACTGCGCCGCCTATAGAGGACCACGACCCGTCGGCCGCGGCGGAGCAGAGGCGGTAGCTGGCATTTGGCCAGGTGCTCGAAGGAGAGGCGAAGGCACATTTCTATGATGACAACATGAAGAATCCATGGAATGATTCCACGATGGTGAATGAGGGCGGTCGGCTCGCTGCCGACCGTCGGAGGAGGCACGGCGCACGACCGCACTACGGAGGATGGCTAGCCATCCAGAAAGTCGGGGAGCTGAGCAGACCGCCCAGTGTTGGCCGGGCAGCACCAATGGGACAGGTCGGACCCAGGGCCATACTATGGTCATCTCAGGGCAAGTCAGGCTGGGTCGGTCGGGTCGGGTCTGTCCGACTGGGTCAGACCGGACCCGGACAAGTTTCGACACCTTCTTCGCTCTTTTGGCCATAACATGAGTTCTGGGTGTCCATTTGAAAAACCGTCAGTGGCATCGGAAACCTTGGATCGAGGATGTTCTTTTGGTATACTTCACTTCAGCTTTGGATAAGGATGGAGTACGACCAGGTTGGATCAACCCTAAATCCAACCGGGCCCTTGAAGCAGAAACACTCATAACTTGCAGACCGGGTGTCCGATTGACACACCATCTATTGCGTTGAGACCCCTTTTACGTGGAGGTCCCTTGGAATACTTCTTCATGGGACTTCATGGTAGTTAGATTATCTACCTGTGGTTTGAGGAGCGTACCCTTTCAGAATCAAGAGAGCTTAGTGCGGGATGTCTGTGGCTGGTTGTATCATTAGAAATGGATCTTATGTGGGTCTATGTTTTGGGATCCATTGTGGGTATGTGTTCTAGTATCACTCTTGGATATGCTCTAGGAATCTATGTTGTACTACTCTAGGATCCTATGTGGGTCTACTATACTAGTATCTTACATGGGTCTGATGAATTAGGATCCTACGTGGGTCTATTGATTTAGGATCCTATGTGGGTCTGCCCCTCAACAGTGTAAGATGATTCAGTAGTTACTTCTAATCATCATTACTACTATACATAAGTTATACATGGTGTGATATGAGTCTTTACCTTTGTGGTAATCATCTTTGTGGTGTACCTTTGTGGTGCATACTTATGTGGTGATACCTTTGTGGTATTCTTCTATGTGGCGTTACCTTTGTTGTACTTGCCTTCATGGTGTTACCTTCGTGGTATACTTTCCTTCATTGGATATTTCAGCTTCAGGCTTTTGAGTTGGTCCTTGTGTTTCCTCATGATTGAGATGGGTTTATTCGACAACTTAGATATATGTATGGGCATATACCAAAGTAGGGTTGACATTTGTTTTCCTATTTTGTGGTTTATCCGTTGGGGATATTTTGAGACCTTCGAGGTTCTCGGGGTCCCTACTGAGTATCATTATACTCACCCCTTCATGGGCTATGCCCAAACCTTGTTGTGTTTGGTGCAGATGAAGGACCGTGCTAACTAAGGATGAGGGTTCCAGGATAGGACGTAGCTCGAGGGTGGACATTAGACAAGGAATACCACAAAGACGACTGTTCAAGAGCTATAGCTACCCATCAGGTTGGATCCTTGGCTGGTGTTCACAGGAGCTGTTCCAATTTACTTTTACTTTTCATTTTCCTTTTACTTTCCAGTTGGGCTTGTATTCTGGCCCCTTTTACTTACTGTACACACTCTTTTTAATGTTCAGTTTACTCATGTTCGTATCTTGTTGTGTTCTTGGTTGTGTGAGTTTATAGGTTATAAAGGAAATGCCTTCCCTTTTTAGGGAATAGACCATTCGGTGCTATTCACTAGACCATGTCCTATGGAAGGCGGTAATGGGGTAGTCACGGCATGGGCCCTGTGGGACGGGTTATGAAAAATTGGTATCAGATGAGTCTGTTCTATAGTATAACATTGGGCTCTGATCTATTAAATGAAAATAGTGTTATTTTTTATGAGTGTGTTTATCAGTTTAGGGAATCAAATGTTGGTGTGGTGGCTGACGTATCCATACAATAGGACTCTGACTTCTAATTTTTGACTCAGTGCATGAAGAAACTGACTGCGTGTGTGTTTTGAAAAGTTTTCTTTGTGATCTCTTTGAGTCAACTCACCAGGAATAACTTATTGACCGTGGTTCCCCTGTTTCATTTCAGGATTCCTCTACATAGATATCTATATAGGGTTCCAGGTAGAGTACGCGATGAAGGCCCACCGAGCGATGCGGCCTCGGTGCAGGGCCCTTTATCAGTATAGGCACCAGTGAAGCCACCAACGACACCCTTACCCATTGGGACAACGATGCCACCATCCCCAATAGTAAAGGTTGCATGCCGCTTGAGTGCATTGCATGAGTTACATCACCAGAGGATACCTAGGTTACAGGGTAAGACAGACCCATAGGTGGCTGAGGATTGGTTGGAGGTTGTGGTGAGAGTCTTCCGACTGGTAGGGTCACCAGCTGAAATCATGGTGATCCTTGTCATTAGTCTTCTACAGGCAGTAGCAGGCCGATGGTGGAACTTGATACTCTAGGTTCACGATGAGGTGAAACTTCTCTGGGCAGCCTTTGAGAGGCTTTTTTAGTTAGATTTTGTCTCAGTGACCCTTCATGCAGTGCACATATAGAAGCTTCTTCATCTACAACAGGGAATCATGAATGTGGCTTAGTACTCATCGAGGTTCACCGACCTCTCACGCTACTACAATGATATGGTGTGGGACCAATTTTTCAGGGCCCGAATTTTCATGAAGGGACTCAGGTAGGAGATCAGGGCTTCAATGATTTCACTTATCATCACAGCGTAGGCGAGGGTGTTAGGGAGAGCCCTCTTAGTGGAGAGTTTACTTGCTGAGCAGTCACTAGCAAAAAGAACCACACACCAAGCATCACGTAGTGGGGTATTCTAAATCTGGTAGTAGACAAATGTCATAGAGGTCCAAGAGGACAAGACATATAGGTGGACGACCACAGGATTCAGGGTCGGTTGTGCGGGGCACTGCAGACAGAGCCAATCATGTGAGGAGCAGGCATTGTTACACATGCAGCGAGCATGGTCACATGGCTGGAGACTGCCCGACCCATTGTACAGATGATCAGTAGATGGTTGAAGGACAGCGCAGGAAAAGACAGAGGTTCAAACAAGGAGGTCCACAGGTAGTAGGAAGAGGTGGTAGTGGAGCTGTCCGTGCAGCTGGTGGTGGGCGACGATTCGAGGTGTTACCGCCACCATAACCAGGTGGTCCACCCCGACCACAGGGAGCAGGTGGACAGGGGTGAGCTCAGCTCCAAGTAGCTTAGTCCTATGACCAAGGAGCTCTGGAGATGATACGAGGTATGATCTATTTCTACTCCACCTTATCTATAATACTTATAGACACAGGTGTCATTCATTATTTTATTTCCATGACCCATGTTCAGAGCTCGGAGATTCTAGTAGATCCATTGGCTCAATCCATATGGGAAGATAATATTATGGTAAAGGATTCTATGATTACACACTAGTTCCAGAAGTGTGAGTTTTCTCTATGAGGAGAGAGATTTGAATGGGATCTCCTAGTAGCGGCATCGGGGCCTTACAATGTCATCTTGGGTATGGACTAGTTATCTACAGTCCATGCTCATATTGACTGTATTAGGAAAAAAGTATGGTGTGTTCTCAAGGATGGGACTAGGTTTACCTTCACAGTCGAGAAGGGATCCTTTGTAGCACATGATGGACTTACCTAGATGAGAGTGAAGTCGATCACTCATCAGTTGGCCAGTCATACCCTCGGGGCGATTGATGTGGAGAGTCTGAGATATTCTGTAGTGGTGGACCAGTATGTAGATGTCTTCCTTGATGATGTTCTGGGTCTAACTCCACACAGAGAGGTGGACTTTGACATTGAATTATACCCTAGAACAGCAATTATATCTTCACCAGCATATCGGATGGCTCTAGCGGAGTATGGTGAGCTGCAGGTACAGCTAGAGGACTTACAGGGAAATGGATTCTTCCAGACCAGTGTTTCTCATTGGGTATCCCTTATTTTGTTTTCTAAGAAGGCATATGGAAGATTGAGACTTTGTGTTGACTATCGACACCTGAACAAGGTGACCGTGAGGAACAAGTGCCCACTCTCGAGGATTGACGACCTCTTTGATCAGCTGAAGGGAGAACGGTGGTTGTCTAAGATATACATCAGATCAGGCTATCACTATCTCAATGTACGAGATGAGGACATACCAAATATGGCTTTCAGATGTCAGTACGTCCATTATGAGTTTTTGGTCATGCCGTTTGAAATGACCAACGCTCCAGCAGTGTTCATGGGAATCATGAATAGGATCTTTCAGCCATAACTTGATTGCTTTGTGGTTGTCTTCATTGATGACATTTTGATCTACTCTGCTATTGGGGAGTATCATGCCTATCAGTTGCAGATAGTTCTAGACACACTCTGAGAGCACCAACATTATAGTAAGCTCTCGAAGTGCCAGTTCTAGATCCGAGAGGTTCACATTCTGGGACATGTCATCTCGAAGGCTGGAGTTACAGTAGATCTAGAGAATATCGAGGAGGTACTTTCTTGGGAGCCACCCAGGAGTGTGACGGAGGTACGACGTTTCCTGGGTTTGTTCGGATAATACTGGAGATTTGTGCCAGATTTCTCCGGAGTTGCAGCTCCTTTATCAGCATTGATGAAGAAGGGGAAACCCTCCATGTGGTCAGAGAGATGTCGGTGGTGTTTTTGGGAGCTAAGGCAGAAGCTTACTAGATCCCCCGTCTTGAGGCTTCTAAATGAGGGTGTTGGGTACGTTGTCTACTGTGATGCATCATTAACCGGGCTTGGATGTTTTTTGATGCAGGAGTGAATAGTTATCACATATGGTTCTCAAAAGCTGAGACAACATGAGTAGAACTACGTTACCCATGACCTGGAGTTAGCTACAGTAGTATTCGCCTTGAAGATCTGGTGACTTTACTTGATGGGAAAATGTTTTATAGTCTACTCTAATCACAAGAGTCTCAGGTATATCTTCTCCCAGAAGGACCTGAACTAGAGGCAGTGATGTTGAATTGAGTTCTTACAGGATTATGACTTCGAGATAAACTATACTATAACATCCCAGGTAAATAAAGAATAATAAATTTTCATATTTATTAATATTTTAGAATTAAATATTAATTTTACTCTAAAGTGGTTCTTATGTTCGATAGCGTACATGATACACAACAAATAGTTTTTTTGAAATCTTACGTTGCACACTAGTAATATAATAATATTATTTTAAATGGTAGTTAACACGTAGCCATTGTATTGGCTGAAATGAATAGAAATAACTAAAATTTGATTATATATTTTTATTAAATGTTCTTACACTTATCCAATAAAAGGTAAAGGCTTAAAATAATAAAATAATTCAATTTTAAGCATAAATAGTCTAATATTCACTAAAAGGTCGATTTATCGCCTTTTGATGGCGAACCCTCATTAAAAATATTTTTGGTCACTCTTATAAATTCAATTAGACCACATAGAATCTTTCTTTATAATCGGGACATAAAAGATTACTTTTTATATGTTTTTGGTATTTTTCTGATAAAGTTCATTTTTTTAATTAATTGTGAAAAATGTTGAATTTTAATTCAACACCTCTTTTTAATATAATTTATTTATATGATTAGATTATATTTTTAATTGGTTTTAAAGTGAAATTATAATATATTTTTACTATTTAATCCAATGGTTTTCATTGGAATTAATTTCACTTTGAAATTGGACATAAACTAGTGTCAATCTTTTGATATATATTGTTTTATAAAAACGTGCTATTTGTTTTGAGAATGGGAATTAATTATTAAATTAATTAATTCAACTTATATGTTTTGAATTTTGAAAAATAGACAACATTTTTTAATTCATAATATCAAATATAGCTTAGGGTTAATTTTTTGTATTTTTTTGAAAAACATTAATTTTTGATGAATAGTGAAACCACTAAGTGGTAGTTACAAAACTGATTTTTCATTTTAATGAAACATTACCACTTCTGTGAGTTGAATTTAAAAAATATGACATACGTGGTTGTTATCAGTAAGTAAAATGTTGTTCAATGGGATTAAAATAATTTTTTTTGTGAATAGTAACTTTTAAGTTTTATTAATCGCAATTAAAGGTAATTAGTGTAATTTAAGGTATAAATAATGTTATAATAATATGAAATTACAATGACACATGTCCTACCATTATTGTATGTAACATGGACAACCAAAAAATACATGTGTCAACTTGGGGACCCCATGGAGCCACTTGGGTAAGAAAATGACATTAATAACTTTTTATTTAAAGTTAAAATAAAAATGTCACAAACATGTATTGTTTTGATAAAACAATTTTTAAATGGGGTTATAAAAGTCCTAATTTTGACAATAAATATTCATTGGAAAGATAAAAATATTTCCTACATCATGATATTTGTTTTATAATTTTTAGACATTAAATAAATTAAATTATTTATGACACCATGATGATGCAGTGATTACCTCATTATTTAACGATTTAAATAAAACGAAAATATAATGTAAAATATAAGACATAAACTTGTCAAAAACCTATTTTATTGGTGAATTTATAACTCTAATCACCTTATCCTTGAAATATATAATTTTGGGACCTTTAAAAACCGAAACTCATTATATAATAAAGTAACATTTTATAACTTTCCAAGAGTGCCCCTCCTCTCCTATTATAAAAGGCCCCCACCTATACCACCTTACCCACACCTCTCAAGCCATTATCTCAGAAAAAATCTTATCCTTTTATCTCTCCACATACCTATCCTCATCCTAGAATCATTACCTTAGGCAGGAAGTTCTTCAAGAAACCCTTTTGGTTCAAACCAAAGGGAGTTACCCGATTTAAAGGTAATGTCTTCTCTTGTATTCTTATGTTTTATTTTGCTTCTCCAACCCCATAAAATCTTTTTATTCCTTTATTTTTTAACTACAACAGTATCTTCAATATATTATGATGTTGTTATGATAAGGATTCGAGATACACTTACACACACCTCTGTCTAATGGTAAACGAACATATTGTTTCTGTGGTTGGCGAATTTCTGCCTCACGAAACGATGATTGTTCAATATTATTTTAACACATTTCATGGTGGCCATTAAGATGTAAAACTATTTATATATGATATATCTTATGTTTATGTTTTCCTTATTCTTCTATGTGTTTCATTTGTGGAATACTTTTATGGTTTCCATTATGGGTAAACATGATAATTTCATTTTAGGATGTTTGGACTACCGCCCCCTCAAAGTGATTTGATTCGTTAATTCCATATGTGGGATGTATAAAGGATGGATTTAATGATATTATATATGATATTATTCTTTAATTATAATATACCTTTATATAATTATGATTTCACTCCATTAAATATGAAATAGAAATGAAAGTAGCGTTCAGGCGTACGTACGGCTTACCATCTCCATGAATGGTGCATTCCATTTCTTACCTCTAAATGTTCTGTACTATTATAAATAAATATATCTGCTGAATATATATGATATATATTATATCCAAATCATGAATATCATTCTGTATATAATTAACCTTTGACCACATGAACAACATGTAATTGTAAGAGGTCCATTTTTGACTTAAGTACCAAATATCGACAAAACAAATTTATTAACTTAAATGGGTACATATTGTTTATAACATATAAATAAGTTATATAGAAGGAATAATAAACTTGAAAAAGGTTCTTAACAAAGTAGAAATTAAATTTAGTTTATTATTCAGGAGATTAAAGAGCAATGGAGTCACATCGGACCCGAGGTAAGGGACTTCATCTCAATCTTCTTTCATTGAGGCATATTTTCTTTTATACACAACTTTCTTTTATACGATGTATAAACCCCTTTGACTTCTACTTTTATTTAAAAGGAATATATTATATATGAAAAGTTTTACTAAATTAAAAAAGGTATGTTTCTTTTTAACATACGCGGTGACAACAACCTTTCTACCGCCGCGAGTATTATTTGATCTTTGGCTTCCTCAACAAGCCGTAATATTTTTAAACGTAAATAATAAACATATACTCTTTTAAGTATTTTGGTATTGAAAATGGTTTTGATAATGGATTTTTTATGTCAATATATTTAAGCGATATATTGTGATTGAAATATGGAAATGTTTACTTTCCATTGTATTGTTTTATGTGTTATGATTTTATAATGGTACATGGACATTTGATGGGTGGTTACGTGAAAAACCAAATGACTGGTGGTGCCGTGAATACCAGGACGGGTGGTTATGTTATAACCTCCAATGCATTGGGTATGGAAGTCGGCCGTATGGATATTCTATTTAATGATATGTGTGGAAGTCGCCCGTATTGTTATTCCATTTAAGTATCCTTATGTCCCATGTAACCTTTATATGTTATGTGTTCATTATATCGGTTTTATGGTAATAGTTTGGTTAAAAAAGGGTAAGTGATGATCTTTTTTTAGTGAAGAGTATTTACTACTACCTAAAGGTAAAAAGTATTACTTTGATAAAGTATTTATGGTTTACTTGATGTTTTGAAAAACAAACAGTTTTCCTTCATTGTGTGTCCCTTACTGAGCTTTTTATGCTCACCCCATGTTTTTTTGAAATGTTTTTTTTTCATAGGAAATAATGTGGAATATGGTCAAGGATTGGATCAAGGAAAAGTCATGTTGTCTTAAACAATTAACTAGACATGACTCTTTTTTTAAGAGTTGATTTTTTTTTAAAAAAAAATTAGAAGTGTCTATTGTGTAATCTTTTGAGATGTAATAGTTATGATTTAATTCTCTAAAACTCTAATCCTGAAAATATCCTCAATGTGAAGTATTCATTTAATTCAATATTAAGTAATTTTTAAGGTCGGGGCCATATAGTTGGTATAAAAGGTCGGTTTAGACAACTTTAAGAGTTAAAATTTTTTAAATTATCAATTAATTTATGGTATGATTGAAAAGATATAACATTTAAATATTACCATATTGCTTCCCCTAAGATATTTCTGTGTTCAGAATTGTTTTCCGCAGAGGAAACAAGGCAGCTATGTTGGGAAGACATAAAGAGGAAGACAACCTTCAAAATTAGAAACCTGAGATGGTCGGAATCGAAACAGATCAGTTTTTTGCAGTGATGGAACAGTTAACTCAGGCTATAAATGGTGGTGGTATCCATGCATGAGATCTGCCAGATCAACCACAAAGGAACATGTCAGTGGTGGAACATTTTATGAGGCAACATCCCCCATCATTCAGAGGATCATCTGACTCTGTACTAGCTGAAGGGTAGATTAAAGCGCTAGTGATGATTTTTGATGTCATGGGGTGTTCAGAACATCAAAAGGTTAGTCTTACAGTTTACCGTTTAGAAGGTGAAGCTGATCAATGGTGGTCGATAGTGAAAAATATCAAGGATAGTGATGAGATTGATAATCATCACTTGGACGAATTCAAAGGTATGTTTATTGAGAAATATTTTCCTAAGGTGGTTCGTCTTAGGATGGAAAAAAATTCCCAGAATTGAGGCAGGAGGATTACTATGTGGCTGCTTATGAAGTAATGTTCACTCAACTGGAAAGGTATGCTCCAAATTTCATATGAGATCTTGATAGTAAAATCAACTATTTTTACTCAAGGTTAAAGCCAATATATCGAAGGGCTTTAGCTTCTCATGAGTTCAAATGTTATGAAAAACTTGTTCGATGTGCGGAGAAGGTGGAAATGGAGTTTACTGATGATCATGTGTTCTTTGAAAAACAACAGGATAAGAGCTCCAGTTGGTAGGAAAATGGGAATAATTCATTAAAGAAGCAAGGAGGTAAGAAAACCAAAAATATATCTTGTGAGAAGTGTGGTAAAATGCATCCTAGAGAATTTTTATCCAAATATGGAATGTTCTATCAGTGTGGTATGTCTGGTCATATTGCTCGTAACTATAGGGAAGTTGATCAAGCAGGCAATGAAAAGCTAGCAGTAAGATGTTTTAAGTGTAATGAAATGGGTTATTATGCAAATGAGGGTCTAACAAAGAACTCAACTGAGGTAAAGCATCCAGACTACAAGCAGAAAGGGTTGGTGAAATTCTTTGCAACTACTTCAGCAGATGTTGGGCCATCGAATGAACTAGTATTAGGTACACTGTTTGTTTGTTCAGATTATGCCAATGTGTTGTTTGATTCAGGGTCTATACATTCTTTCATTTCTGATATGTTTTCTAGTAAATTGGGAATTTCATCTCAAGATATGAATCCCGAACTTATGGTAAAAACACCCGGAGGGAACGTTGAGAAAAAAAGAAATTATAAGAACATTCATATCCTTGTGTACGGAAAGAATATACCTATAAACCTTATTATTTTTCCACTAGTAGAGTTTGATGTTATTTTGGGCATGGATTCGCTTTCGGTTTATCATGCTAATATTTTCTGCAGAGCTAAAATGGTTTCTTTTCAAAAAGATTTTCAGTTTTTAAACAAGAATTATCCCTTGCTTTTGATAACATATCAGGAAGTTGAAAAACTAGT
This sequence comes from Viscum album, assembly GCA_963277665.1. Classification (NCBI taxonomy): domain Eukaryota; kingdom Viridiplantae; phylum Streptophyta; class Magnoliopsida; order Santalales; family Viscaceae; genus Viscum; species Viscum album. Next base: position 752,212,716 of record OY728131.1, read on the forward strand.
AAAAGATCGAAATGATTGTTACCTTACACATATTGTTAAAAATAAAGTAACTGTTCAGATTAATGATGTGCCGGTGGTAAATGAGTATCTTGATTTTTTTCCTGATGAGTTGGATTGTATTATTCATGATCGAGAATTTGAATTTCTTGTTGACTTAGATCCTGATTCTAATCCAATTTCGAAACCCCCTTATCGAATTTCTCAAGTTGAACTTTTAGAGTTAAAGAAGAAATTGTAGGAGTTATTAGATAAAGGTTTCATTTGACCTAGCACATCACCATGGGGTGATCATGTCTTGTTTGTTTAAAAGAAAGATGGTTCAATGAGACTTTGCATTGATTATAGAGCCTTGAATAACATCACTATTAAGAACAAGTATACTTTGACTCATATCGATGATTTGTTTGATCAGATCCAGGGAGCTCAGTTTTTTTCGAAGATTGACTTGAGGTCAGGGTACCATCAATTGAAATTAAAAGAATCATACATTCCTAAGACGATGTTCCGTACTAGATATGGCCATTATGAATTTGTAGTTATGACTTTTTGGTTAACCAATGCCCCTGCTGTATTCACAGACGTTATGAATAGAATTTTCCATGAGTTCTTGGATAAGTTTGTGTTTTTTTTCATTGATGGTATTTTGGTGTTATCTAAAAGTAAATAGGAGCATGAAAGTCATTTAACAGTTATCTTGTAAACCATAAAAGAAAAGAAAATGTATGGAAAATGCATCATGTGTGAGTTTTGGTTACAACAAATTTCTTTCCTTGGTCACATTGTCTCAAAAAATGGCATAACTGTTGATCCTGCTAAAACAAAAGTTGTTCAAGAATGGCCAAGACCCACAAATGTAACCGAGATCCGTAGTTTTCTTGGTTTGGTAGGTTACTACTGAAGGTTTGTTGAAAATTTTTCATGGTTATCTAATCCAATGACTATGCTAACTTAGAATGTTGTTAAGTGTATCTGTACAAAATAATGTGATGATTTTTTTCAGGATTTGAAAAGAAGAATGGTGAATGATCCAGTTTTGGAACTTCCTTCCAAGAATGGTGAGTTTTTTGTCTACAGTGATGCTTCGTTGAAGGGACTTGGTTATGTACTTATGCAGAATGATCAGGTAATTGCTTATTCTTTACTTCTGTTTAAAACTCATGAGGTAAACTACCCTACACATGATTTGGAATTAGCTACTCTTGTTTTTGCTCTAAAATTTGGAGGCATCATTTTTATGGAGTAAAGTGTGAAATATATACTGATCACAAAAGTTTAAAGTATATATTCACTCATTAAGAATTTAACATGAGACGGAGGACATGGCTAGAATTAATCAAGGATTATTATTATACAATTCATTACCATAGAGAAATTAAAATAAATTGGCTGATGCTTTGAGTCAAAAAAGTAATGCTTCATTAACCATGCTACGTTTGGAACGAGATCCTTTGGTTTTTGATTTGATGAACTTTGGCATAGAAGTTTTTGGTGTAGGAATTTCTTCTGTTTTGTTTCAGGTGTTAGTGAGAACATCCCAATCAGACAGAGTTAAGCAAGTGCCGAGGAAAGACAGTAGGTTTCAGAAAAAGGTAGAGTTGGTTCAGAAGGGTATGTTTCCCGAATTTAACATTGATAATGATTGTGTTTTGAGGTTTGGGAAGAGATTATTTGTGCCTTGTGATTCACAATTGTAGAATGAGTTGTTATGTGAGGCTTATAGTTGCCCATTTTCACTTCATCCTGGTAGTACTAAGATGTACAGAGATCTGCGGGAGTATTACTAGTGGGATGGAATGAAAAGAGATATTGCCGATTTTACTATGAAGTGTTTGACTTATCTGCAGGATAAAGCCGAGCGGCAATTACCGAAAGGGATGCTACAGTCATTACCGGTGCCAGAGTGGAAATGGGAAAATATATCCATGGACCTCGTTGTGGGATTACCAAAGAAATCTCGAGATAATAATGCAATATGGGTTATAGTTGATCGATTCACTAAATCTGCTCATTTCCTTCCTATTAGAGATACATTCTCTCCAGATCAACATTCTCGATTGTATCTTAAAGAGATAGTCGGGTTTCATGGAGTTCCCCTCACCATTTTATCTGATCGTGATCCCATGTTTACTTCTAACTTTTGGAAAGGCCTTCAGAAGTCGTTGGGTACTGAATTAAATTTTAGTACAGCTTTTCATCCTCAGTCAGATGGGAAGTCAGAACGAACAATTCAGACTTTGGAGGATATGCTACATTCTTATTCAATGGATTATCAGGGAATTTGGGGCCAACATCTTTGTTTAGTTGAGTTTTCATATAATAACAGTTTTCATTCTAGTATACAGATGGCTCCGTTTGAGGAATTATATGGGAAGCGGTGTCGGTCTCCAGCTTTTTGGGAGGAAGTGGGTGAAAGGAATTTGATGGGACCAGAATTCGTAGAAGAGATGGCAGAAAAAGATCAGTTGATTCAGAAACACATGAGAATAGTTCAGAGCAGGCAGAAAAGTTATGCAGATAACCGGAGGAAGGATCTATCATTCAAGGTAGGTGATCAAGTTTTTCTCCAAGTTTCACCATGGAAAAGTGTGATGCGATTTGGTAAGAAAGGAAAGATGAGTCCAAGGTTCATTGGACCATATGAAATTCTGGAGAGAGTTGGATCAGTTGCTTACCGAGTGGCTTTACCTTCGAGTTTATGTCAGGTATACAATGTATTTCATGTTTCTATATAGAGAAAGTATATGCCAGATCCATATCATGTTTTGAGCCCAGAGGTAGTTCAGTTGGAAGAGAATCTCTCTTATGAAGAATAACCAGTCTAGATTCTTGACCGTAGAGAGCAAGTTTTGCGGAATAAGGTAATTCACCAGGTAAAGGTATTGTGAAAAAACTATATGGTTGAAGAGGCAACATGGGAATATGAAAATTCTATGAGGGATAAATACCCCCACTTATTTTGATAAGATAATAAAATTGTGAGGACCCAATTCCCAAAAGGGGGAAGGATGTAACATCCTAGGTAAATAATGAATAAGACATTTTCATATATATTAATATTTGCAAATTAAATATTAATTTTACTTTAAAGAAGATGCTATGTTCGATAGCGTACCCGATATGCAACAAAGAGTTTCTCTGAAATCTTACGTTGCACACTAGTAATACAATAATATTATTTTAAATATTAGTTAACACGTAGCCATTGTATTGGCGGGAATGAATAGAAATAACTAATATATGATTATATATTTTTATTAAATGTTTTTACACTTATCCAATAAAATATAAAGGCTTAAAATAAGAAAAGAATTCAAATTTAAGTAAAAATACTCTAATATTCACTAAAAGGTGATTTATCACCTTTTGATGGAGAACGCTCATTAAAAATAGATTTGGTCACTCTTATACATTCTATTGGACCAAATAAAATCTTTCTTTAGAATTGGGACATCAAAATTAACTTTGTATATGTTTTTGGTATTTTTCCAATAAAGTTCATTTTTTTAATTAATAGTGAAAAATGTTGAATTTTAATTCAAAACCTCTTTTTAATATAATTTATTTATATAATTAGATTATATTTTGAATTGGTTTTAAAGTTCAATTAGAATATATTCTTACCATTTAATCCAATGGTGGTCATTGAATTAATTTCAATTTGAAATTGGACTTAAACTAGTGTCAATCTTTTCATATAAATTGTTTCATAAAAACACGCTATTTGTTTTGACAACAGGAATTAATTATTAAATTAATTAATTCAAATTTTATGTTTTCAATTTTGTAAAATATAAATCATTTTTTAATTCAGAATATCAAATATTTCTTAGGGTGAATTTTTGGTATTTTTCTAAAAAACTTCAATTTTTGATGAATAGTGAAACCACTAAGGGGTAGTTAAAAAACTAATTTTTCGTTTTAATGAAACTTTACCACATCTGTGAATTTAATTTCAAAAATCTGACATACATGGTTTTCATTAGAAAGTAAAATGTGGTTCTATGAGATTAATATAGTTTTTTTGGTGAAAAGTAACTTTTAAGTTTTATTAATCGCGATTAAAGGTAATTAGTCTAATTTAAGGTAAAAATAAGGTTATAATAATAGGAAATTACCTTGAAACATGTCCTACCCTTATTATATGTGTCATGGCCGACCAAAAAAATCCATGGGTCAACTTGGGGACCCCATGGAGCCACTTGGGTAAGAAAATGACCATTAATAACTTTTTATTTAAAGTTAAAATAAAAATGTAACAAACCTGTATTGTTTTGCTAAAAAACATTACATGGGGTAATACAAGTCATTATTTGGACTATAAATATTATTTGGAAAGCTAAAAATATTTCATACATCATGATATTTGTTTTATAATTTTTAGACATTAAATAGATTAAATTATTTATCACACCATGATGATGCAGGGATTACCTCATTATTTAACGATTTAAATAAAATGAAAAGATAATGTAAAATCTAAGATCTAAACATGTCAAAAATATATTGGATGGGTGGATTTAGAACTCTTATCACCTTAACCTAGAAATATATAATTTTTGGACCTTTAAAAACCGAAACTCATTATATAATAAAGTAACATTTTATAACATTCCAAGAGTGCCCCTCCACTCCTCTTATAAAAGGCCCCCACCTCTACCACCATACCCACACCTCTCAAGCCATTGGTTTGGCCAATATCTTCTCCTTTTATCTCTCCACATCCCTATCCTCATCCTAGAAACCATACCTTAGGCAGGAATCTCTTCAAGAAACCCTTTTGGTTCAAACCAAAGGGAGTTACCCAATTTAAAGGTAATGTCTTCTCTTTTGTTCTTATGTTAAATTTTGCATATCCAACCCCCTAAACTATTTTTATTACTTTATTTTGTAAAGAAAACAGTATCTTCAATATAATAGGATGTTTTTATGAGAATTATTCGAGCTACACTTACACACACCTCAATCTAATGGTTAATGAACATACTGTTTCTGTGGTTGGCGAATTTCTGGCTCACAAAACGATGACTGTTCAATCTTCTTTTAACACCATTCATGGTGGACATTAAGATGTAACTATATTTATATATGATATATATTATGTTTATGTTTTCCTTATGATTCTATATTTTTCATTTGTAGAATACCATTATGGTTTCCATTATGGGTAAACACGATAATTTCATTTTAGGAAGTGCGGACTACCGCCCCCTCAAAGTGATTTGATTCGTTAATGTAATATTTGGGACGTATAAAGGAAGAAGTTAATTATATTATATATTATAATATACTTTAATTATAATATACCTTTATATCATTATTATTTCAATCCATTAAATATGAAATAGAAATGAAAGTAGCGTTCATGCATACGTACGGCTTACCGTCTCCATGAACAGAGCATTTCATTTCTTACCTCTAAATATTATGTACTATTATAAATAAATGTATATGATGAATTTATATGATATATATGATATCCAAATCATGAATATCATTCTGTATATAATGAACTATGACCACATGAACAACATGTAATTGTAAGAAGTCTATTTTTGACTTAAGTACCAAATATCGACAAAATGAACTTTATTAACATAAATGATTACATATTATTTATAACATGGAAATAAGTTATATAAAAGGAATAATAAACATGAAAAATGTTCTTAATCAAGTAGAAATTAACTTTATTTTATTATTTAGGAGATTAAAGAGCAATCGAGTCACGTCGGACACGAGGTAAGGGACTTCGTCTCAATCTCCTTTCATTGAGGCATATTTTGTTTTATACACAACTTTCCTTTATACGGCGTATAAAACCCTTTGAATTATACTTTTATTCAAAAGGAATATTTTATATACAAAGTGTTTTACTAAATGACAAAAGATATGTTTCTTTTTAACGTACGCGGTGACAACAACCTTTCCGTCACCGTGAGTATTATTTGATCATTTGCTTCCTCAATAAGCCGTAATATTTTTAAAAGTAAATAAATACCATATAATCTTTTATGTATTTTGGTATTGAAAATGCTTTTGATAATGGATTTGTTATGTCAATATATTTAAGTGATATATTTTGATTGAAATGTGGAAATTTTTTCTTTCCTTTATAATTGATTTATGTGTTATGATTTTATAATGGTACTTGGACATTTGACGGGTGGTTACGTGATAAACCAAATGAAGAGTGGTGTCGTGATTACCAGGACTGGTGGTTACGTTATAACCACCAATGCATTGGGTATGGAAGTCGGCCGTATGGCTATTCCATTTAGTGATATGTATGGAAGTCGGCCGTATGGTTATTCCATTTATGTATGTTTATGTCCCAAGTTACCTTTATATGTTATGTGTTCATTATATGGGTTTTATGGTAATAGTTTGGTTAAAAAATGGTAAGTGATGATATTTTTTTAGTGAAGAGTATTTACTACTTCCTAAAGGTGAAAATTATTACTTTAATAAAGTATTTCTGGTTTACTTGATGTTTTTAAAACCTAACAGTTTTCTCCTTTGTGTATTCCTTACTGAGATTTTTATGCTCACCCCACGTTTTTTTGAAATGTTTTTCACATGACATAATGTGGAATAGGGTCAAGGATGGGATCAAGAAAAATTCATGCTATCTTAAAACATGTAACTAGACAAGACACATTTTTTAAGAGTTCATGTTTTGTAAAAAAAAGTAACATTGTAGAAGTGTCTACTGTGTAATCGTTTGAGATGTAATAGTTATTATCTAATTATCTAAAACTCTAAACATGAAAAGTTCCTCAATGTGAAGTATTTATTTAATTCAATATTAAGTAATGTTTAAGGTTGGGGCCTTATATATAATCTTGAGAAGGGGAATGTTGTATCTCATGAACTCAGTAGGAGATCTAGTATATAGTTGCTTGGTGAGGTGAGGGAGTACTTGGACACTTTGCAGATAACCTTTGTGGATCGAGATGGAGAATATTTTCTTTAGTCTTATACTTTCACTCCACCACTTCTTTAGTGAGTTATGGAGGTGTAGCGCAGGTACACTGACTACAAGTCTTGACATGATCAGATATCCACAAGACATGCACCTAATGGATTTTATGAAGGTGGGGAGCACATCATCCTCTTCAGAGGAAATACCATGGTACCAGTGTCACTTTGGGATGAAGTGTTGAGGGAGTTCCACACATCCCCTCTAGAAGTACAACCAGGAGTGTCGAAGATGTACCAAAACCTCTGACAACAGAACTGGTGACCGGGAATTAAGGAATCCATAGTAGAGTTTTTCTCGCGGTGCCTCACTTGTCAGTAAGTGAAGGCAGATCACCAGGTACCAACATTCTTAGTTCAGCCTTTAGAGGTCCCTTAGTTTAAGTGGGAAGGAATATCCATGGAATTCGTGATATGGCTTCTACGTACATACATGGTCCATGATTCTATTTGGGTGATCATCGTCCTACTCACCAAGTAAGCCCACTTCCTACCGATCAGAGAGCAAGGTTTAGTAGAGAGCATGAGATTCCTCTATGTGTAAGATATTGACCAGATATATGGATTACCCTTGATGGTTTTCTTTGATCATGATGCATGTTTTACTTCCCGAATATGGAAGGGGTTTCAGGAGGCTTTCAGGGCACAACTTCATTTGAGCACCACCTTCCATCCTCAGATGGATGGCTAGACTAAGTGGACTATTCAGACCCTCGAAGACATATTGCGTTTTTGTGTCCTCGACATCAGTATCATCTAGTAGGATCACTTTTCCTTGGTAGAGTTTGAATACAACAATAGCTATCACTCCACTATTGGGATGGCACCTTTCAAGGCTCTATATGACCAACCTTGTAGATCACCTTTGTGTTGGACTAACCCAGGGGAGTCAGAACTCATGGGACTAGAGATGGTGCAGGATACTAGATAGAAGGTTCAAATCATCGAGGAGTGGATTAATACTTCACAGAGGAGGTAGAATTATTATGCCCATACGAGAGAGAGACCTCTAGCATTCGAGGATGGCGACCAAATATTTCTACAGGTCTTGCCCCAATGAGGTCTTCATAGACTTGGTCGGGGGTAGCAAGTTATCTCCAAGGTTCATTGGACCCTTTCGGGTCCTTAGTAGAGTTGGCGAGGTGGATTACCGCTTATCACTTCTACCTCAGCTAGACCGGGTGCATGAAGTCAACCACGTATCCCAGCTGAAGAGATATGTGCATGACCATTTAAACATCATTGACTGGGGAAATATGTACGTCGATGATAGGGAAACATTTACAATGGTTCCAGGGGAGATTGAGGATTGACAAGAGCGGGTCCTTTGTGGGAAGTCGATACATTTTGTGTGCATGTGTTAGTAGCACGAGAACATCCAGAAGAGAACTTGGGGTGGGGGCTCAGATTCGTGCTCAGTACCCCCACCTGTTTTCCATGTTTTTGTGATGTGGATTTTGGGGATGCAAATCCCTGAGCTGAGGAGAATTTAATGACCTAGAAATTCCATGTAATTGATTTTAATTATATAGGAAGTTTATGAGTCTGAAAAAATTGAAGGTGCATGATTTTGAGGCCTAGTTTTCCTGGAATTAATTTATGACCTTTTTCCTGGGTACATTCATTAATCATGTGAGTGGGTTTTTGTAATTTTTTAACTGGTGCTCAGAATTGAAATCTAAGGACATCGTTGAACTCGTAGCACCAATATTCTTCTAAGGAGACCTTCACCTCGACCGCATTTTATTGAGGGTGAATGTTAGTTTTTGTGTTTTTCATGGAAGAAGAAAAATAAAATATTTAATATTTTATTTTTCTTTTGAAACCTCTCTTTTGAAATTATGGAGGTGGGGACCACCTGATCTAGAAAACCCCCAATTTAAATTCTTGGTGGTGGGGACCTCCAGAATCCCTCTTAATGGGGGAAAACCTCACAACTCTCCAATTAATATATGGATCTAACTATAATTAATTAAATTAGTAAACTTCAATTAATTTTTAAACATATTTTTAATAATATGGATCTTTATTTTTGTGTATTTGGAGGATTTAGTGGAAAAGGATATTGGGAGAATTGTGTAGAAACGTTCTCTCTAATGAATAATGACCTCTCCAATGAAGAACACCCTCTCCAACGAAGAACGCCCTCTCCAAAAAAGAACAAGGAACCAACACCAATCCCGGATCAGCAGTGCCTTCCGGAAGAAACAAACGTTGACATTCTTCAATGACTTTATCTTCTACCTCTCGACTCCTCCAAAGAATGACAAGGTATGGGTGTGTTTTTTATTAATCTTTTTTAATTTCTTTTTTGATTGAATCTCCCCCCAGGACCCACTTTCTACTGCTCTAACATGGAGGGTGTGGACCAAGAAAAAATGGATCGACCACTCTGCAACCTTAGTGGTTTTTGATGCATTCTTCATGATGGAGGAGGTTGGAAACCAGTGCTAGTGACTGGACCTAGTAGGTCTCAGGAGTGGCAGCCTGCACACCAGTTGGCCGCAAAGGCAGTGGCGGTGCAATCGCGACGCCGATGGAGGGTCGTGGCCCGTTGGCTGCGGCAGAGCAGAGGTCGCGGTCGTCGTGTGGTTGGCCGCACGTAGGGGATGCGGTGGCGCACCTCCAAACCGCCGGTGTGCATGAGCCATGGAAAGAGGCTGTGATAGCGAAGGAGGGCAGCCGGCTCCCTACCGACCACCGGTGGTGGCACAGCCTGCGACCGCGATGTGGAGGAGGGATGGCTGTCTGGCCAGTAGGGGAGCCGAGCGGACCACCCAGCACGGGCCACACCATTGGCTGCCCAGCAGGCCGGGTGGGCCAATGGGTCGGGTCATACCTAGGGATAGACTCGGGTCGACCCAGGTCGGGTTGGGTTGGGTCAGTCCAATTAGGTCAGACCGGACCCAGACCAGTTTCAACCCCTTTTTCACTTTTTTGGCCTTAACATGAGCTACAGGCGTCTGTTTGACAAATCGTCAACTATTCCAGAAACCTTGTATCGAGACGGTCCTTTTTGTATACCCCACATGAGTTTTTTATAAGTTTGGAGTATGTCCGGGTTGGATCGACCCTAAATCCAATTGGTCCCTCGAAGCAGAAACTCTAATAACTTACAGACCGTGCGTCTGATTAATGCACCGTCTATTGCATTGAGACCCCTTTTACATGGCGTTCCTTTAGCATACTTCTTCAAGGTAATTCATGGAATTTGGAGTATAAACCTATGACTTGAGGAGAAAACCCTCCCAGAATCAAATGAGCTTAGTGCAGGAACCCTATGGCTAGCTGTATCATGAGAAAGGGATACTACGTGGGTTTGTGTTTTGGGATCCTACATGGTTCTATATTCTGGTATCCCTTGTGGATCCGCTCTAGGAATCCACATGGGAATAATCTAGAATCCTACATGGGTCTACAGTACTATGATCCTACATGGGTTTAATGAATGAGGATCCTTCGTGGGTCTGATGATTTAGGATCCTACGTGAGTCTGTCTCTCAACAGAGTAAAATGATTCAATGGTTACATCTAATCTTCATTACTACCGTACCAAAGTTATACCTGGTGTGAGCTGAGTCTTTACCATTCCGGTAATCATCTTTGTCGCATACCTTTGTGGTGCATAATCTTGTGGTGATACATTTTTGGTATTCTTCTTTGTGGCGTTACCTGTGTGGTACGTACCTTCAAGGTGTTAACTTCATGGTATACTTTCCTTTGTGGGATAGTTGAGCTTTCGTCTTTTGAGTTGGGCCTTGTTTTTAATCATGATTGAGATGTGTTTATTTGACAACTTAAGTATTTGTATGGGCAGATACCTATGTAGGGTTGATAATTGTTTTCATGTTTTTTTGTTTATCCTTTGTGGATTTTGTGAGACCTTAGAGGGTCTTAGGGTCCCTAATGATTATCATTATACTCACCCCTGCATGGGTTATGCCTGCACCGTGTTGTGTTTAGTGTAGATAATGGAAAATGCTGACTGAGGATGACAGTTCCATGACTAGAGGTAGCTTGGGGTGGACCTTAGACGAGTCGTAATACAGAGACAACTATTTGAGAGACATACCAACCATTCAGGTAGGATCTTTGGCAAGTGTTCACAGGAGTTGTTCCAGTTTACATGTACTTTCCAGTTTCCTTGTAGTTTCTAGTTGGTCTTGTATTCTAGCCCCTTTAGCTTACTGTACACACTCTTTTTACTGTTCAGTTTACTCATGTTTGTATCTTGTTGTGTGCTAGTTTGCGTTAGTTTATAGGTAATAAAGACACTGTATTCTCGGTTTTAGGGAATACGCCTTTCAGTGCATGTCGCCAGCTCATAGCCTATGGAAGGCAGGATTGGGGTAGTTAAGGAACAGGCCCCGGGGGACGGGTTGTGACATTAAGAATTCCATCGTTATTAGATTAGTTATTAATTTCCATGTTGTTATTTTATGAGCTATAATATCCATGAATAAGTTTCAAGCTCTTGTGGTTATTTATATGGAAATATTTGATCATCGTTTATTCCTTACATATTATTACCCTTATTACTATTATTTACAATGTGGATTGTGTACCAATTATTTAACTTTCCATATTTATGGTGGATTACATATTCGAGATAGCTTTTGTTGTATGCATATCCTTACTGAGAATTAGATATCAACCATTTCTTATGTTTTGTTTCTATAAGATTCCATGAAGTGTACTACAACTAATATGGAGGGATATTTTTTAAGGGGATAATATTTTTATCAAAGAAAATACTATATTGTATTTTATGATTTCAAACATAATGTAAAATTAAAGAATGTTTCTAGTCTTCTAAGACTACTAAACTATTCAGTCCATCGGGATGTGATTCCATGTATCTAATGACTATGTAATAAAGTACCCACCGAATATTGGATAAAATATTCATGTTATTTATATATGGTATTAGAGGTTGTTTATTAGAATCTTTGGGAACTATAATTAAGAAGATACTGATTAGGTAATATGGAACTATGACTATATTTTATGATTAGTCTCAGAATAGGGTAAAATCTGAAAGTTTTCATAATTTAGAGATTAGGTTTCCTAGAAATACATCCCTCTTTGTAACTACATGTTTAAATGGACTTAAAATAGTTGTACCTATGGGTAATAACTCAAAAAGGGTTCATTCGATGTTGGCTTAGTCATGACATAGTGCAGTACAACTGGCCTTGCTACACACCTAGTTTGACACTCCTAGTGATATTCTTGGGATAATTTGAATTTTATTTACAAACGACTATGAAGTTTTTGAAATATTTTTTATGACTTGAGAGTTTTCCAAAATACATCGTGTTTATGATTTTTATATTAGTTACATATAAATTCTCAATTTATGTTATGTGTTTTTTGTGATGAAATTATATGTTATGATTAATAATGTTTTTGACATTATCTAGTGTATGACATTATTTATGAATGTAACTTATTGGAAGGAATGTAAAATCTATCTATGAACATAATCCTTGTATGGATTTCCCTCCAAATAAAGGTAATGAATCTAAATCTATGGTTTCAGCTGGAGATGAACAAATGATAACTATATAAGGTTTGTTGTATTAGGATATATCTAATAAATATTCTTCTATAGAACAACCTAATAATTAAAAATGTTGTGTAATAATGTGATATAATTTCATTAATTTACAATATATATCATTTAATGGGAATGAAAATCCATTTTTAGAAAAGAAAATGATCTATTTCTTAGAGAAGAAATTATTTTCTTTGTGAAATAATGGAAGGGAGAAAATTTTATTTGAATTTTCTCATCACTAAAAATATTTTTATCAATGGTGGTAATTGATTAAAAACTCTATGAATGAAGAAGATATATGAAACATAGAGTGGACTAATTTTGAGTTACTCTTATTGGAAAAAAAATTTCCTCACAAAAAATGGGTAGATATGGGGAGACAATTCTTAAATCTAAGAAATAATAAATAGAAAAATGTTTTCAAGTATGAATCTGACTTTACAAGGTCATAATGTAATGTTATGGATTATATACACAATCCAAAAATCATAAATATTCATTTCATTGATTGGATTATTAAAATCCTTTAAAGGTAAATGGTCTCTCAAACATTCTCTTCGTATAAGGTTATAATATCATGTAATATAAATATCATGAAATAATTTTACACGCCTTGTGACTTAAAAGGGAATCAAGATAAGAAAAGGGCTATTGAGAAATCTGGAAAATGAAATATTGAAAAGGGAAGAATGGAAGGGTGGAATTTTTATCTTATAATAAATGTGGAATGAAACATTGTGGAACTTGATAGTTGGGATTGGGATTTCTCAACATGTGTTGAGAGAACATACTGAATTCTCATTATTGAATGTGTGTGAAAGAATCTTCCAGTGTGAAATGCTTCAACTGTAAGGTGAGATGGAACAATAAAAATTATTCTCCATGGTTTTAATGGAATTATCCCTAGATAATTAGTAGGTATCAGGGCCAAGCTTATACGATCACAAAATCTGAGGTTCAAGTTTTTAATGACATTGTGGTAGGTTCTTTGATCACATCCTCAAATTTAAATAATTCTTTATTTTATTTTATATCATTAAAATCATTTTTATCTTCCATATTTTTTGAGAAAATTTTTTATTTTCGTAGAAAATTTATAATTTATTTATCATTCAGGAGTCCATGTGGAATTATCACCACAAAATGATGTGTAATTAAGTTCCCATTATAACACATAAATGTTCCCAATTTTATGACATCATTATTATACTTTGGTTGATTTTTATATCATCCATTGTATAGACTAGAATTAAAAATATAATGAAAAGTTTATTATAAACATAATGAATTTATTATTCATGGTGAATATGTGGAATTCAATAAATTTAATGTGGAGAATTTATCATCTGAATATTTTCTGGATCCACCCCCAGTAGCTCTTATAAATGAGATCATTGGAAACAAAGAGTAGAAAAAATATACTAATGGAAAAGCGTAATATTAAAATTGATGATGTACCAATTGTCCCGAAATAATTTTATTTATTTCATAATAAATTACTTATACATTTTTATTAGAATGTGAAGTTTAGATTTCAATTGATTAAATCCAGAATATAAGACAAATATCAAATACTCTCAACAGAGTAACCACTATGGAATTACTGTAGCTTAAGAAACAACTAGAGTATTTATTTTGATAAGGTATTTATACAGTCTAGTTTTATATAGTGGGGATCCCATTTTCTTTTCTTTAATAATAAATTTTGATCTATGAGGTTGGGCATTGGTTATGTAGAAATCATTGCTATTATAGAAAAGAAAAAGTATCCTCTACCTTGTATTAGTGATTTTTTTTCTCAACTTGATAGAGATTAATATTTTTCATATATTTAACATAGTTATGGGTATCATCAATTATGATTAAATAAGGAAGATATATGGAAGTTAATTTTTTGTAATAGGAATGAACATTACAATTTCAGAGTAATTTCATTATGATTAACTAATACATAATTAGTCTTCATGAATCTAATTAAAAACATTTAAAGGAATATATTGATGATTTTATTATGGTATTTATTGATGATATATTGGATTAATATAAGACTTATGATGACTGTAATAATCGCCTATCGATCATTATTGATACTCTTAGAGGAAAAGAGTTATATGGGAAATTTATCATGTGTGAATTTTGGCTTCATAAATTTTCTTTTCATGGCCATATTATCTCCACATATTGGATTTTATTTGATCATATGAATAAAATGGTGGTCCAAGAATATCCTAAACCAAAGAAAATAACCGAGGTATGTAGTTTGATTTTCTATGTAAGTCACTATCAGTGATTTGTTCTAAAAAAATCCCTTTTGGATAATGGATTAACCAATATTTCTCGTAATGGGATTAAGATTTAATGGAAAATTAAAATCAATAATGTTTTGATAAATTAAATTAGACATTGATGAATGAATCTATTTTGACTCTACCATTTGAAAAATATGGATTTGTGACATATGGATATGCATCAAAGAAGGAACTTGGTTGTTTCCATGTGCATAATGATAAATTAATTTCTGATGCATCAATTTAGTTAAAGATTCATGAACAAAAATATCCAACCCATGATCACGAGTTGTAATCCATTTTCTTTTCATTAGATAAATGTGGATGCTATGTATAGGGAAAACGATATGAGATATACATGTATTATAAGAGTTTGAAATACATATTTTCACTGAAAGAAATCAACATGAAAAAAGTGAAATGGATTGAGATACATAAGGACGATGATTTACAAACACCCAACCACCTAAGGAAGTAAAATAAGGTAGTAAATGCATTGAGATAGAAATATCAAGGAGTCCTAGGAAAAATGTGGATTGACAATAATCATATGTTCATAGAACTAGTAATGAAGGATATGGGAATTTTCAAGGAATATGATGCATCACTAAATTTTTAAATGATTTCCAAACTATCAATGTTGGAAAATATAAAAATTTCTAAACCTAATGATGATAATTTCAAAAAAATTCAAAGATTTATGAAATATTGGAATGATTTTATTTGAATATGATGTTTTAGAATTTGTAAAGATATTATGTGTTCAATTTATGCCTAATATGAAGAGGGAGTTATTAGATGGTGAGCATAGATATAATTTTGTTCTACACCCTTGTAGAACCCAAATGTATATAGATTTAAAGGAATATTTTTGGTGGGATAATATAAAGAATGAAATTACATATTATGTTCCAATATTTTGGTTTTTCAGTATATGAAGGATGAGATACATCATCCTAGAGGATTCATGTAACCTCTACATATTCCTAAATGGAAATGGGATGTCATTAACTTATGAGTTTTCATTGTATTATAAATGACTTAAAGAAATAATGATCCACTATAGGATATTTTATATTTCCATAATAATCCTACACATTACTTTTCTAGAATATAATATTTACCTATTGATATCAATACACAAGTCTATATTAATGATTTTTGAGTCTTCATGGAGCACCTCCTTCAATTGTGTTTGATTTTAATCCATGGTTTATATCAAAATTAAATAGAAGTATTCATAAGGATCTTGATACCATGATTCATTTGATCACTACTTCTTACCCCCAATATAATCAATATTATGTTATGGATATTCAAATATTAGTGAAAATTTGAAGTCATTTCCACTTGACATTCAAGTTATATGGGATAGGAATTTACCTTTGGCAGAGTTTACCTATAATAATGGCTTCCATTTGAGTATTCAAATGGTTTTGTATGAAGCTTTATAAGGTAATAGATTTCATACTCCAACATGTTTTGATGAAGTTGGGGAAATGAAGATTATAGTCCCAAAAAATGTGTACGGTACAATGAAAAATTAAAAACTATTCAATCCCATATCAAAGATCTCAATGCAGGAAAAAGAGAAATGTCGATAATCAGAGGAAAGTTTTGGAATTTCAAGTGGTAGATCACGTTTTCGTAAAATTATATCTATGGAAGGGTGTTATATGATTTGGTAAGAAATGGAAAATGATCCCCTAGTACATTAGACCTTTTGAAATTATATAAATAATAGTTTCCATTTTTTACAATTGTGTAATTCCACCAAGTCCCTCTAAATTACATGATTTGTTCCATATATAATTAGTAAGGATGTATATGTCAGAACTAGTCCTCATGCTCACCTAGGAGTAAATAGAATTAGAATTGGACAAATATTATTTTGAAGGTTTGATACATATTTTTTACTCCAGATAATATGTGTTAAGTAATCCAATGAATCGATTGGTAAAAGTAATTTGGAGAAACCATAAGATAGAAGAGGTTGGGTGGGAAGATAAAGAAGTTATGATGAATAACTACCCAAATAATTTCAAGTGGTGGAATTATAGAAATTTAGAGGGTGAAGTTTTTTGAATGAGATAAGAATGTAACACACTGAGAATTTTTTTTGTATTTCCTTTTAAATAATTTCATTTACTTCAATCGCTTGCGATACACTAAACGCTGATCCTTAACAAACCATAAAATAGTATACAATTATATTCTAGATGTTGAATTAGAGATTAAGAAAACTAATAAAAAATTTATAAATAGTATAAGATTTAATAATTTTTAAAACAATTCATTGGTTTTTAATTATTTAGAAATTAAAATAAAAATCATTTGAAAAAAGTGACTTTTTCTCTAAAAACAATATTTTTTTAAAAACTATTTCGTCACATTTTTCATGCTTAATTTTATATTTAATTATTCCAATATAATAAAATTTATTTTAAAAAAATAGTTTATTTTTTTATTTATCATTTCAAAATTAGCATTCAATTTATATTTTATAATTTTTTTAAAATTTTAATTTTTCATTGAATAGTTAAAATAATTATTTTTATTGAAAACAAAATTTATGTTTAAAGCCTTTAAAAAGTTCCGTTTTGTTTTAAAATAGTTTAAAAGTATAATTCTTTCAATTATATTATTATGATTTTAATTTTTTTCATTGGAATCAATTTTATTTTTTACTTTCAATATGAATTTGTTTTTATACATTTAAATGTTTTTTATTGGAAAAACGTGTTTTCGTAATGTGTGAGTTTAATTTAAAATTACATTCTCCCTCTTCTATGAATTGAATTCATAAAAACAGATTCCATTTTGGAATAAAAATAATGAATATTATATATTAAGGTTTACTAAAAATCATAATGAATAATAAAAAAATTCAAAATTAATTATCGCATCTAAGGTTAAAACATGTTTACTAGGACGCTTATCTAAAATGATAAGGGTTAAAATAACTTACAAACTTGTGTAATTATTATTTTATTGAAATATTTCAAAATTATATTATATATGGTTCTATAATGATCCCTTTTGGATGTATTTTTATTTGTTATGTGCCGTTACATTTCATTCTTTTCAAAAATTCTAAAGGTGTCATATCCCCAACTTATAAAAGGACAGACATTATTATCTACACTTCACAATTCAAAAACCATATGATTCATAAATTACCAGTGAAAATACCTTAATTATATCCCTACCCATTACCCAGTGTCCCTATTTTAATCATAATACTAATCTATGTAGGCTTTAGATATTAACATAATAAGTTCTCCAAAGAATAGGTTTGTTCATAAACAGGTGTCTTCATTTTATTTTTTCCTATAACTACTTAAAATAATATAAAAATATTATGAAATAATAAAAATATCATTTATATAGGGATAGTTCATTAATTTAATGGTATAACCTCTATCTGTACCATATTTTATCAAATGGGAAATGAAATCGTCGATTGTGTGTACAGGAGACTACCGCATCGCGAACCGATGTAATTCGTTTTCCATCACAACATATCATGGATGTATATAATTATGGAGTTAATTTCTATTAATTATTTTGATGATAAAATTTTAATTTTTAAATTATAATATCACATTTTACTTCTTATTGTACAATCCATCAGAAAATGATAACCTCACTCACGTGTACGTGTGGACTACAACATCCAGAAAGCAATGTGATATATTTTTTTAATTTAATTTTTATAGGGATAGTAATAAAGATATATTTAATGAATATATATTATTTTTATGATATAATAAGGATTTTTAAAATTTTAATTATTATTTAAATTTATTTCATTCTATCCTCTAGAAAATGAAAACAATATTCATGCATACATATGACCTACCATCTCTATGAACGATGTAACCCATTTTTTATCTTTAACATTAACAGAATTTTCTAATTAAATATATAATGAAAATATTTTCTATTTATATCATTAATAATATATTTTATATAATTTAAATATATTCTATGTACAATTATTGAAACTACCAAACCAAAATATAAAAAAAATGAAGTAGTTATTACCTGAAATAATGATTTTAACAAAGATTTGTAAATAAATGAGTGATGAATATCTATAAGTAAATGTTATATGGTATGATATATATATATATATAATTATGTTTCAAAAATTTAATCATAAAAAATAAATATTTATTTTATCGGATTTTTCACATGTGAAAATGAAATCAATCATTAGGTAAGGCTTTCTAGTCTCATTTTTACTTCAATGAGACATATATCATATTCACCACTAATTTATTTTCTATGGTGTATATAATTTCACTTTTTTTAGTATATCATTATTATATTTTTATACCTAGAATTTAATGTAATATCATATCTTTTATTATGATCTAAGGAAACGTTTATTTTAGATTTAAACCTTTATTTTTAACTATATTGATCTTCATAGAGGTTTAAAGAAGGGTATGAGAGCTTATCAGGATCGTTCAGAGCTAGAATATCCATGTTCTTATTAAGCATTCTAGGTGAACAGTTTTTTGTACAATAAAATTGCGGCTTCATGGATTATTTAAACCATATGGGGTGTTAAGCTTTATTTCATAGGGGTGCACTATTTTTTAAAATCGTGAACCTCAGGCTACACAACTATGTAGGAATTATAGAGGTCTTGTAAATAAGTCATAATAGATGTTAATTGTTTTTAAAAACAATTTTCATAGCTCATATGGTTAGTGAGTCTTAGGCAGTGAATTTTGACTATTGTTTCTTGGTTTTTTCAAACAATTTACACTTTAAAATTGGTGAAAATTATATTTTCTTTTGACTCATTTCATGTTTATTCATGATTTATTCCCCCCCTTCCACATGAATTTTCTACCAAGACATATTGAGCCTTATCTTCTCTATACATGGTTGGTTTTGAGATACATCCTTTGTTCGATGTCTAATTATCTCACCGTATTTGATGTTGAATGTGTATGTGTAAGCCCTTTGATCCACTTCCTTAATTTCTTTGCTAACCTCCCTATATAAAATGTTAAATCTGTGTGAGCTAATATTAACTTTTTTTATTATATTTTTCTATTCATTTAATTTCTCATATTCTAGACCATGATTATGAACAATAATATACTATGAGAGTACTACCCATAAAATTATAGTTGTTCAATTCATTTACCTAAAAGTCGATGTTTTTGTACATTGTGTCATTTTTTCGTGCAACAGGATTTCTAAGAACCTGTTCATAAAATAGGGTTTTATTATATTAAACATGTGATCCATGACATACATTATCTACGAAGGATGATTTCAACATAGGAGTTCAAGAACCACAATTTGAACCACCTGATGGGTGGGTAGATAAATTGGATTAATGACTAAATGATGCTTATGTAATTGAATCATTTTATGAGGTGTGTTACGTACCCATTTTGTTTGGGTTTTTTAATTAATTTAATATAGAATGAATTACAGAAAATTCAAATGGGAGTGGTGATATCACACCCCTATCCCTTTTCCTTCTCATGTATACTAGGGTTATCCCTTCTAAGGAGCTAACCAAATGAATTAAAAATGTTTTAAATTGATAGATTGATAACTTTATAGGCCTTTTAATCATAGGCTACATATTTTGAAAACCTTTTGAGGTGAGAATTATCACTTTAAATTACATGGAAATTATAAATTAAATATATTGTTAAATGGTACGATTATACTGTGATCCCATGACCATTCATTATTATATGGAAAGAGTGATACATAGTCCCTGACTCGAAATTCCATGGACAAGCTCCTCATCCTTACTAAATTAAGATGATTTATAAATGGAATTATACTATTCCATGAGTGATACTTGGATCTCATACATGGAATTATAAGGATGGAATCAGAGGGTAGTGCATTATATTATTACATGAGTAACACTTGGATCCATTATGTTGAATGTGAAGGATGGACTTGGAGTGTAGTGCATTATATTATTCTATGAGTGACAAATGTTTTCCTTATGTGTAATTACAAGGATGATATGAGAGGGAAATTATTGTATTCCATGACTTGTGTGATACTAGGGTTCCCATAAGGAATTCCATTGATGGTCTTGTAGGGTGATAGATTTATATTACACTTGGAGTGATACTTTGTTTCCCATTGATGAAATCTGGGATGGGCTTAGGATTGCAATAAATAAATCAATTAATGTGTATGTGAATTCAATGAACACTCATTGATTTAGTCAATTGTTATATACATGATGACCTTGTTTCAGTTACTTTTATACTACAAATTTTACAAGCCTTATTAATTCCTTATATGAATATTATCAATGGGAATCACCTTCACTATGATCCTTAGTTCAAAATAATTTTACAAAAACTAAATGATAAGAATACGATATTTGATACATACCAGCATATAAAAAAGAAAGTAGCATTATAGTGATTTATATAATACTTGGTGTGATACTTTGTCATTTATTTTTTATATTTTAATGGTTCATTATTTTACCCTTGGCTAATAAGGAAAGGAAATATTGATTCATTCATCATTTTAGGAACATGGGGATTAAAATTTCATACATATTCTATTCCATATATATTTTACTATATGTATCTATTACATCTTGTTATAGTACATTAACTATTATATATCTTAGCTTGATAACATTTCTAGAATAAAATTGGATAAATATTTGGTTAATTGGTGTTTTTACATCATCCTAAATTGTTTTTCACATATATATTTATGTTGGAACTATAAGAATCCAATTATTCAATGTTGATCCAGGTACCATTGGTTTTATGGGATGAAATATTAGTATTTTCTATTAAATGGATTAAAATTAAAATTTACAGAGTGTGTCTTCCACTATAAATTGGAAATGATAATCCATATAATTGAATCATAATAAAGGACTAGTTTTAGTCACATGTTTTACTAATTGAAACTCACAAAGAATAGAAATATAAAATTTGGGACTGGAAGAAACATATAACTAAACCATTGTATATATGTATAAATATAAAAGAAACGGAATTAAAACTCTTAAATGATATAGTTACTGTTAAATGCGGATAAAAATTACAACATATAGGGTGTCTTCCTCTATAAATTTCAATTGACACTCCATACACCGAACAATCATATGTATAATGTGGAACTTTCTTTTTACCCAACCTTAGTAGTGGGAAGTTGGTAGATTTTTCAATATTCCATTATGATTACTATGTCACCAAAGAAATTTCTATAAAAGTAGAAACAGGGGTTTTATTTGTGTATGCAAAGGATTGTATTAATCATATCCTTACTCTATGACAATTTTAGTAATTAAATTCTATTTTTAGGCATGTCTTTTTCATTGAAGATACTTTCCACCATGAAATCCTTGAGTCGTGAACCAATAAGGTAGTGAAGACCATTCATCATATGTGGTGGGCCTTGAACTTCTAGTATTACATCATTTGTGCTACAAAACCACTTTTTATTCTTAATCAAGGAATTTATGCTCAGTTTTGAGAGCAATTCTTAGGGCTCATTCATAACATAAAAGCATCCCTGAGACCTACAATAATTATGGTAGAGCTGATGCATGAGTTTCAGTAGTATCATCCAGCTATGTTTTTAGGGGATAGTTGTCCTTTGTATTTTGAGTCATGGTTGAGGGCCATTCTCTCTATATTAGATCATCTTGAGACACCGCATGTGAGGATAGTGAATCTCACTATGTATATTCTATGATATTCTACCAGGAAATGTTGGGATGTTTCTACCTAGGAAGATATCCATTGAGATATGGTTTGGAGGGATTTCCAAATTAGCTTCATTTATTATTTTTGTACCTAGTCATTGAGGAATGATAGATCTACGGTGAATATACATCTAGAGTAGGGCCCATTATCAGTTATGTTCTACTTAACTCATTTTATGGAGCTTTAACACTTCTCATTGGCTCTTCTGGGGGGACAATTCATCCAAAACTATGTGATTTGCAGATGGACTCAGGTAATACATATGATCACCGGTCAATGTTTTCCAATTGACCATCATATATAGAATAATGAATCATACACTCATTAAAATGTGCAATATGAGAGAGGTTTCAGGTGTGCGATAGAGTATCTCATCACCTGGACCTAGTAGTTCTTATACCGATGGAAAGAAGTGTTATTTTGATTTTTCTCATGGGAGAAGTTTACAGAGTGTGCACCCAGGTATCGTAGTGATATTCCATTAGTGTGGTAGGATGGTAAACATGCTGACCTATTATATTAAGGATTTAATTGAGTGTCATGATTGCTGGAATATAGGTATTCATCAATGATTTTTTAGAAAGTTTCCTCTAGTTCATAGCTAGAGAGGATGTAAACTGACTCTATATTTAGAATCAAAGACAGTAGATCCACATCAAGCAAAGAGATGGAGTAATTTTGTCTATTCATGATGAGGATATGGACATGGATTAGGGTGATTGACACCAAGAACATAGAAAAAAATAGAGAGGGATAAACCAGTATAGTCATGTTATATCAGAAGGGTGTGGTTCATGTCAGATATTTGTAGTAAATTCGATATGTGGGGAGAAATGTTCTTGTCCCTCTAATGTTGGAGGTACATTTTTAGTTGCCTCAACTTTAGTGTATTTTTTATTTGACACAAGTGCTTCTCGTTACATTATATTTATGGAAATTATAGAGAGGCTTATGCTTGAGATTTACTATTTCTATGGGATAATGGCACTTGATACCCCATTGAGAATTTGAACAGATAGTTTATATTATTAAAATAAGATACCCTTGATTTAGGTGGCTATAGTTTTGTATAAGACTGCTTTTTCATTGATATGATATGTTTTGACATCTTTCTCGAGAATGAATTGTTAGTTCCTTACCATTCCCAAGTTGTTTTATTTCACCATAGAGTGACTTCCAAATTACTAGAGTTGAGAAACTCTATTCACAAGGGTGAATGGGATATCCATGTGAGATGAGATAAACCAGACCATCATAGGACAGGAAAGTTGATAACCTAGATTTCTAGCATATATCTATATGAATCATAATATGACAAATATATTTTTCATTAGAGTTAGATCATTTCAGATAAAATTTCCATAATGAATTTTCTAAGATACCTCCTTAGAGATATGTTGATTTTAAAATTTAACTAGAGCTAAAATAAACACTCTTATCCATTCCACATTATATGATAAATACTTTGAGTTTTAAGATCATAATAGTAGGGTAGATGACTTGGGAACTAAGTTTTACATATGTCCTAGTACTTCACCCGATATTTTTTCTTTGATTTTCACCAAAAAGATGGATGGAGCCCTTAGGAAATGTATTGATTACTGTAAATTTAATCTACTTACCATGAATAGCTGTTATCTATTTCCTTGTATAGAATACCACTTCAACTAACTCCGGGGAGTGAGGGTTTTCTATAAAACTGATTTGAGGTTGGGATATAATGAGGTATGAGTACACCACAGTATATACCACCAATACAATATTTTTTGGTTTATTTAGCAGTGATCTATATTAGTGATAGTGAAAATCATTTATAATGGTTTCCTTTATCAGTGATGAAATACCACTGATGAAGGGTAACTATTATGAGTGCTAAAAAAAGTACTAATAAAAGCTACCATTTACAAGTTAATTTATTTTTTATAATAAAGGGTTCTATTTATCAAAAAAATTTAGCACTAATTAAGGTTTCCTTTAGTAGGGATTTTATTTAAATCAAATAAAAATAACATTTTTTAGTTCATTTTCTAGAACTGATAAAGGTTATGATCACACATGTGATTCCCATATCAAATTAGTGTATGTTCGATGTCTTGTTTATAATGATTCAGACACATCCTAATGCCATAATACTAGTTAGGGGAAGTTCTCCCTCATAAATTCTCCACACACACCTATTTCAGACCATACCCATATGGATGGGATCGCACGATCCATTGACCACCATATGCCTCCCACAGGCTTTACCCCACCCTTTATTCAGTAGGACTTCCCTGTTGGGTTTCCAAAATGGTTATCCCTTTAGGTTGAGGGCTAACTGACTAAATAGAATTTTTATAATTAAATTCACATTTCATATATAAAAATATATATTGATATATTTAAATATATTAAATATTAAAATATATTTATATATACATTTTTTTATATTTTTTTATATTTATTAAATTTTTTAATAAATTTTTTTTAGTTCATATGTATAAATATAAATTGATATATATAAAATATTGACAAGTAAATTAATATTTTATATTTTATTAATATATATAATATTCATATATATATATATATTAATATTTTATTATTATTCTTTTTTATTGTTTTTTAAAAATTATTTATTTTTAATATCTATTTATATTCATTTAATTTTTTATAATTAAATTTGTTTTCCATATATAAATATATTAGTTTAATATATTATTTATACAATTTTATAATATATAAAGTAATATATTTATTTAAATAAATATTTATATATATTAAATAATTATAAATACATGTACATGTATATATTTATGTATGTCTGTGTATGCGTGTATATATGTGTATGTATTTGTGTGCTTGTGTGTAGATCTGTATGTTTACATATAGATTCCTACCATGGGTACATGAATGTGTGTACATAAGTATTTTTATTGATTTAGTATTATTTACCTTTTTTCTAATATCACTCAATTTATAGTATTTTATGTTCTTATTCATTTCTAATATTTATTCATTTTTAATATAAACTTGATTTAATCTATTCATCTTGAATATGTGTGTGTGCATTTAATTTAATATGATTTAATTTAACTCAATAAAATTTAATTATTAATATTTTGTGGTTAATATAATTCATTTTTGATAATTTTGTTATCAATATAATTAATATCCTATATTTAGTCATTTTTTAAACATTTTTAATGTGTCTTTAATTCATCTAAATGTTATGACCTTGGTAGATTTTAAAAAAGGGAAGTGTTGTGAAGGTCATTATATGAAAAAAACAATCACAGAATGTCTACAGTCATGTAGACACTATGTCCCTACAAAATTCATCCTCTATAAGGAGGACCGTGTCTGGAAAACATCAGAATTGTTTCGAAGGATTTCATAAATATGGTATTTTTTCAATTGAATGTGTATCCTGATAGGTAAGAGATACTTCCAAATCCTCTTTCCCAATGAACAACTAAAAAGAAGGGAATGGGGCTTCAACATGTTTTCACATAAGCCTAGATCATTGAGAATTTAGGAATTGAATATTAATTTAAATCCCTTTGACGTCATGAATTCTTTTTCCCATGTTTTCTTAAAAATATATAGACTCTACTAGATATTTTGGCACCCTCAGATCAAGTTTGATATTTCTTTCATAATATCGGTTGCTATCAAAATGGATAAAGAGTCTGAGAAAGTTATGTGTGTTTTTTTGTCATGGTTACCTATAGAAGTTGACCTCACCATACTAGTAACATATAAATTGGTGTTGTCTACTGAATTAGTTGAATTGAACGTTGCAAATTTTCAATGAAAATTACATCTTCAGGATCTGAGTAAAAAATTATTGGTCTCTCTATGGATTCTTTCAAAAGATATATGGTATTTTCTTATTTCTAAAAAATGTTCATGACATGGATGTTTTTAGTATAAATAATAAGAAAGAATGATATAGTGGCATAGAACATAGTGGATACAATCTTCAAGATGGAATGGTAAAACATCAAGATGATTCCCTCCTAGGTAGACCCTCTAGAACCAAACTATAGAAGGCTCTTCATTCAGAAAAGGATTCATTCAAGTAGACCATACAAAATATGAGAGTAATAAAATAATTTTAAGGGAGATGGACCATGGATCTTTCCCTACAGTAATGGATTATTAGGCTAATAAGATTTCTCTAGTGTAGTGTATTATTATGAATCGTGCAGTAAAAAAAAGAATTTAATTTAAATACTACAAATCGGGGCATTAACACTGCTAGTTATAGGGTTTTATCAGCGCTTCAAAAGTGCTCATATAGTGAGCGATGATAAAAGGGGGTTTTAGGAGCACTAAAAAGGTGCTATTAATGGCACCCTTTATCAGTTCTATTCATTATAATAGTTAAAGGGTTCTATTAATAGTTCTTTTTTAGCACTATTAAATGGTTCTTTTAACAAAGATTTTTTATCACTATTTAAGTTTGGGTTCTAATAGTGATAAAAATCAGACACCCTTGACACCCCCTTTCTCTGCACTAAGAGACCCTTTCTCAAAACTTTACACTACCCCATCCTCCATCACACAACACACCCCATTCCATAATTCTATAAGGCAACCAATAATACATATACACTTCTATATCTCTGATATGACTAGATGTTTTTACCACTATGTCAAGCATATTTTGATGTATATTTGATGAATTTGATATTTAATTGTATATATTGTTATGTATTTGATATATCTATATTCAATTATATTTTTTAAAAATATATTATATATTAATATTCATTTATGTAAATTAGAATATAAATATATTTATATGTATTCTTATAAATTAACAACCATTTATATATATAATAATTATATATACATATTATTGAATTTTTATAATGTAAATAAAATGGGTAGTGTTTTACATTATAAAAAATTAATGATAAATACTTCTTGTTTTTAATTTAAAATACATTTTTATGTAAATATGTGTATTTATACAAGTGATTTTTTATAATTAAATATAAGAAAATATGCATATATTTAAGTTAAAATTAATCAATATTGTAAAAATAAAAAAAATAAACCATAATATAAATATGAATGTAATACCTTGGAATAAATTCATTATCCATCAAAAAAAGATGATAAGACACCATAAAACGAGGGTGAAAATCCATCGAACGCAAAAAAATCTGAAACCCCAACTAACAAATCCATTTTAGTGGTCTTTTGGGAGATTTTTTACCTTGAAAAAAATATTGATCACTATTCCCCCTAATCAATACAATATTTATTTTGTCGCAGTATTCAATTTTATATGTAGTAGAGCCCAAATAGACTCCCAGATCAAAAGGTATGGCTGTTTGAAGTTCAACATTAATTTTTTAACTAATTTTAAAACTTTTTTTAAATTTTTTGAGTTTTTAAATAATAAAATTATTTTTAAATGACTATTAATGGATAATAATTATCAAATTATTAATTAAAATAAATATTAATTTATATTATAAGCCATATTCACTCAATATTATATTTATCACGTATAATTTCTTATTTAGCCTTTTCTAAAACATATTTAAAAAATATATATTATATTTATATCAATATAAATATAAATATAAATATATATATATATATATTATTTTTAATGAGATATATATTTTTATATACCGTTTTCCAGTGTTTTTTTACAATTCTTGATAAGGTCACCCTTTATCAATGATTTTTTAGAAGTGTTGATAAATACCCCTTGTACAGTTCTCTTTTACTAGTGTTTATAAAAAGGGGGATTATCAATGATTTTTTTTCTAGTGCTAATAAAGGGACCCATTTAAAAAAACATTATTAGTTTTGTTAAAGAAACCATTTAACAATTCCAAAAAAGAGATGTTAAAGACCCATTTAACAGTGGTTTTTTTTGAACCAACAATGGTGGTCTTTAACAATGACTATAGCTAGCACTATTAAATCTCTAACACTGAATAAAATCAATTTTCATGAAGTTTCTAGAGATTCTATGGTTAATATTCCAACATTGAGATATGATATGGGAAAAATTACCATGGAAGAGAACCATACAATGAATATTGGACCTATTACAAATTCAATAAAGGAACATTTCATTAATGAACCAACCATAGAAGATATTGAAGACTACTAAGTCGAGAAAGAGCAGGAGATTGCTTCAATGGAACGTAAAGGAAAAAACAAAAATTTATGTTGAAACTAATATGAAGATGAGTTCTTTTAAAGAAGCTAATAAGGTTGATTGAATAAATATGTTTATTTAATATTCAATCCCAACATATACTGGGGTAGTGGATGAGGCTCAATTTTCTATGAAGGAATCCATTGGAAATTCTACGAGAATATCATCCCAATCAGGTGTGGGTGTTTTGGTATCTCATGCCTAAGCATCACATGAAACCTTAAATTCAACATAAGTGGCTTCACACAATTCATGTAGACTACCCAATTTCAATAAAGTGCATTGAAATCAGAAACACAAGGCCCTCCTTGATAAGGCTGATGAAGGACAATCTGAATTTTAGAAGATGATGAAAGAAAAGAATTGAATAGATGACATGCATGATATTCACTATCAGGGTGATGTTGAGGAGGATTTTGTTGAAATTGATTATCCTTCCAATGATTCTCTCTTGATCCATGTTAAACCAAAGTTATGAGAGCACTCACTTAGATTTATTGACATTTGGAATAAATCCAATAATAGGGAGGTTTTCTTTAAGTAATTCAATAAGGCTTATGGAATGATTCGAGTTAATGGAAATACCAATGAACTGAGACAAAATTTAACCCTCAATATGATGATGACAAGGAATGGGAAAATCTCAAAACCTAGAAGAGTGGTAATCATCCAAGAGGTAGGGGTGATGGCTGATTTAAAGCCACAAGATGGATTCTATCATCTATTTCAATGAAGCTATGTTCTTTTCATTCTATAAGTTTCTTGTCACTATTTTCCACACATCATCTCTCTTCATACTTTGTGCTTATTTAATTTTTACTAAATTTTGTGATCATGTTCTATAACCCATGGTTCATGATTTTTTTGGTATAAATATATAAATATATATTTAAACAATTATAAAATTATAAAATAATTAATAAATTTATTATTATAATAATTATATATATATATTTATATTAATGAGAATATATTATATATATATATATATAGAAATTGGGGTGTGCCTCAGTGGTAGAGGTGCCCCATGATTCGGCATCAGACCCAGTTTCAAAATCCGGGTGAGAGTGAATTTCTAGTGGCAGGTGGGGACAGAGGCATCCGGTGATGCAACCATGTGAATGCTGGTGGAGGCACAAGAATAACGTATGCTGAAGGTGAAACTAGAATGATGCAGTAATGACAATGCACTCGGTCTTTGGGTCAGATTGTGGGCATTTGGTTCATGTAATTGGCTTCATGCCCAATGGGATTCAGACCATTTACTGAATAAATAAGGCTAGATGGGTGATTTATCCCTTAAGGGACTATGGTCTGCATTTCCAGCATGTGTGTGTGGGGTTTGCATGTCTGTTTAATGAAATTGTTCCCCCAAGAACCTGATCTATGTAATTATGTATATATATAATTAAAATTAAATATAAATTTTTATAAATATAATTTTTTATAATTATAAATTTAAATAAATATATTTCTATCTAAATAATTATAGAATTATAATAAATATATTTTAGTAACAAATATATTTAATATATTTATAATTATATATAATTATATATTTTTATATATATGTAATTATATAAATATGTTTATAATTATGTACAAATATATATAATTGTATTTATTTATAATTATAATTATAGATAACTAAATATATATTTAAATAATAAATCTATTTATTAAAATTTTAATTATAAATAATTATATGTTAATATAATATATATATATATATGTGTGTGTGTTATGTGATTGGGGGTACAATTACATTAAACACACACACACACCACACACGCAGGTTGGAGAGGCAGGCCACAACCCCCTATCCCACAAGGGATAGACCACTCATCAAGGTTTATTTATTCATTACATTGTATGAAGGACTAGTGGGAATAAATCAAATTACCTAGCCCAAAGGCCCAAAATCTAGCTAGAAGACCCAATAGCATCATGCTTGCATCATAATTCCTGTGACACTAGGCATGTGTCGTGCCTACGTCAACACCTGCATATATCATGTTTCATGCATTTAGAAATTTTCTCCAACTAGGATTTAAACCTAGTTTAAAGGAAATATTATGAGTATCCTTTACTACTTGGGTAAGACGCCGACGGTAAAACGTGTGTAAGGTTAATGCTCGCCTCCCACTAGGGTGACCTTACAAGCCCAAAGCGCACCGTATGTTCCAAAGCTAAGAAAATGGATTTTTATCACCTTATGAATAAAATTCACAATGTCTGAGTGTAACAGCCCGAGATTTTATGAAAACTATTCTTTTTAATTTTATTAATGTCTTGTGTTGTACGCTACACCAAAAGGAGCTTGCACAACACACATCCTTGACTTGCCTTGCATTACATGCAATCGCGACCTTCCTCGATAGAGTGTGTAGTACGCAATACCGAGTTTCACTAAACAACGATATGCTACTAAAATATTATTAAAACTAGTCGTTATGAATAGTAATAACCACTTTTTGAAATTTTGTAAATTTTATTTTTCAAAATGGACTTCATTTTTGGATTCGTAGTATCGAATTTAGCCTAAGGTGAAATTTTGGTACTTTTCAGATAACTTTCATATTCTGATGAATAGTGAAAATTACTAAATTATAATTAAAAACAACTTTTTAATCAAAATAATTAATAGTGATAAATTATTAATTTGAGTGGTTTTAAAGTATATTTAGAATATATTTTTACAATTTAATACAATGTTGGCCATTGGATGTAATTTCACATTTAAACCAGACATAAACAAGTGTCAATCTTTTGATAGATATTGTTTCTTAAAAACACGCTATTTGTTTTAACAGCGGGATTTAATTATAAAATTTACTAATGAAACTTCTATGTTATGAATTTGGTAAAATATACTTCATTTTTGAATTTGGAATATGAAATATAGCTTAGGGTGAAATTTTTGCATTTTTCTGAAAAACTTCAATTTTTGATGAATAGTGAAACTACTAAGTGGTAGTTAAAAAAACTGAATTTTTCATAAAACTTAATTTTACCGCTTCTGTGAATGGAATTTCAAAAATCCGTGAAACATGATTGATGTCAGTATGTAAAATGTGGTTCAATGAGATGAAAATAATTTTTGGTGAATAGTAACTTTTTACTATTATTTACCACGGTTAAAAGTAAATAGGGTAATTAAGGGTAAAAATAATATTAATATTACACTAACACATGTCCTAATACTATTGGACAAGTTTATCTCGACCTAAAACAACCTTAAGTGTAAAATATTATCATTTAGGCCCACTTGGATTAGATTAGGACATTTATTATTATTTAATTCAAAGAAGAGTTAAAAGAGTTAAAATCAAAATTTATTTACTAAAACATTTTTAATATAGGGTTATACTAAGATAAATTCGATTTTAAATATTCATTA
Source organism: Viscum album (assembly GCA_963277665.1). Taxonomy (NCBI): domain Eukaryota; kingdom Viridiplantae; phylum Streptophyta; class Magnoliopsida; order Santalales; family Viscaceae; genus Viscum; species Viscum album. The sequence continues at coordinate 752,244,850 of OY728131.1, forward strand.
GAAAAATAAAAAGAGTTCCTACATAATGGTATTTTATTTGTAATTTTTAGACATCAAATAAGTTAATTTATTAATGACACAAAGATGATGCAGTAATTATCTTATTAATGAAATATTGACATAATTGATATTATAAATACCAAAATAAATGTAATTTAAGACTTTTTATGAATTCCGCAAATTTTCTAGGTTACTATGATATATTAGTGTTGATTTAATCAACTTGGTTTGAACATATAATTCTGTTATGATTTTCACAAAAATCATATATCAAATAGTGTCAAAATTGACACAAAATAGTTTTTAAATAAAATATTATATTATTAATTGTTATTTTATTCTTAAAAATATAAGGTTCGGCCAAATGACTTAGATAAGGATATATATATTAATAATAAACAATTTGGGGTTCGTTTGGCATGTTATAGAAAGTGTATTAACCATATAGTGTAAGAAAACAAAAAGACACGGTAAAAGTTAAATTATTTAACTTAAAGTTAAATCTAACTTATAAGGTTAAAATAATTACCAAAACTTGTCTAAATCCTTTTGGTTGATATTATTTCGACCCATCCCCATTTTAGCTTCGAAATAAGAACTTTTGGAACCATTATAAACCGATTTTTACTTTAATATAAAATAATATTTTGAGATATTCCTAAGGTGCCCCTCTCCTCCCTTATAAAAGGACACCTCCTCCCCCTCCTCCTGACACCAATTTGAGCACTCAATCTCGGACAACCCCTGCCAAAAACCCCTTCTCCACTTCCCTAGAATAATCCTAGGGGTCCTGGTCTTCTTCAAAGACCAATCTTAGTTCCCTAAGTAGAGGATTCAAAGAGGCGTTCCAAAGAAGAGGTAATATCCATTACCGATCTTTTCAATTTCTTTCTTCTTCAACTTCTCCTTCTATAGTTGTTTCATGATAAAGTAATTACATCCGTATTACTTACATATTGATATGTTATTATAAATATGAAACAACTCTAATTAACCTTCTATCCATCCTATGGAAAAAGGAAATCATCGCGCGTGCGTACGTACGGAATACCATCTCCACGCCGTGGTGTAATCTATTTTCCGCCACCACCTTAATTGGATGGGTATAATGGTTTAATTAGTAAATATATATGATTATTATAATGTGATATTGATACTGAAATAGTATACATATACTTCAACACAATTCCACGACCATGGGAACGATATCATCGCTCGTGCGTACGTACGGACTACCGTCTCCACGGCGCGATGAGATTCATTCTCAATGATTAACCATTCATGAATGATTATAAAGTATATATAATAAGTACTAATGAAATATATTACATAATAATGATACTGGAATTATTTATATTTATATGTATGTCATCTACTTAATTCCATTCAATTCAATAAGAAAACGAAAACAACGTTCATGGGTACGTACAGACTACCGTCTCCATGAACAGTGTATTTCTTTCCATTTAATGATTTATTATATATGTATATTATGAATATATATATATAAATCATGTTTTATATTTTGGAATTACGTAATCATGATCTAAGTAACCCTATGAATAATTACAAGTTAAAAACACGAACAACAAATGAGACAATTTTACCCAAAACGCTACTTTAACATGAATTTACAAAAGAACGGGTAATATAAAGTCATAAGTGGACCATATATGATATAATAAAATTTAATATGATTCTGGAATAAGTCAATAACATGATTTAAATCATTATACAGGAGGTTCAGACACTTACAAAGCAAGTCGGACCTATGGTAATGGGAAATATCACAATCTCATTTTTATCCGAGATTGTTTATACTTTGGTATTTACTGGGGTGTATTTTATCATCCACATCCATGTTCCCTCAATATGTAATATTGTTTCCATCCACTTATAATAGTTTAAATCCAATTTTACACTTCGGTGAGTTTTTAGTAAAGAATATGAAAGGAATCTTTTGTCGTTTTTTTCGTACGAGGTACATATTGACTTTTCCGACAAAAGTACGAAGAATGTTTTTCTAATCTATACAGCATGAATGGATTTTTAAAAAATTATTTCCAAGAAGCTTCCTTTAAAATTTTCAAGTTTATTTTTAATCAACTTCTTTTAGTTTAAAATTGTATGACATGTTAAGAAAGGAAAAGTGTTTTTGAAGTAGAAAGGATATTTTCCTCAAGAATGGAGTTCAAGTATTTTATCAAAATTATTTTCCATCTAAGATAATAAAGGGTTATGTTTTTATCCCTATTATTACATTGATTTGATTATGTTGTGAGGGAATTATTTTTATGAAGTCATTTACCTTATATGATTTTTTTTTTGATGTTATGATGTTTAAGATTCCCATTTTTATTACATGGGTTATGCAATGATGTATGGTTTATGATTTTGTGGCACACTTAAGCATGGTATCTTTATGAGATGGGTGGTACCTATGTCTCACTCCAATTCATTGGGTAAAGATTTTATATCTCATGAGATAGACATGGCTGGAACGGTAGGTTATACCGGTTCAGTGAAACAGGACTTGAACGAGGGTGACTCGATTCAAAAAGGGACTTTGTCCACTAAGATAGTCTTGGAAATGAGTCTTGACTAACAAGAAATGATTCTCTATGATTATGTGTGTATGCCACAAAGTTTCATGTTTTATGTTATGATTATTGTGATTACATTTCACTGCCATGATTTATCCCATGTTATGAGATTATGCTCTCTTTTGCAGGTTAAGAATTCCAAAATGTTATGTTCTTATGAATATGATGTGATTGATATTTATTTTGTTTACCCTTACAGAGCATTTGAACTCACCCTTTTATGTTTTCTTTTTCCCAGGATATAAAGAAAGGTTTTAGGTATAAAAAAAAGGAAGATCTTTATGGGAGATATTGAAGATCTTTCACCAGGATTAGAAGATAATATTCCATGTTTCCAAAGACACTAAACTATTACGATCCTTGTGTGTGTGTTTTTGTTATGTACTAAGTATTCCACAAATTTAATGTAATTTCAATGTACGTCAAGCTTCGGGTCTCTACAGTTGGTATCAGAGGAAAGGTTTAGTCAACCTTTGGAAACTAGGACGCGAAAACGTTAGTGAGATCACTAGAGATATTTCTACGGTATGTCTAGGGATGTCTCTAAGGTTAAGTATACGTATAGGTTATAGTCCTAGAATTTCCCTAACGATCTTAGAATTAAACATAAGATGTTAGATATTGAAGGTACTCCCCCTTTATTATGTTGTTTTCCCTGGCATGATTTTTTCCTCTCACACTATTCTTTTTGGGTTTTAGACGATGGCTGGAACCCGAAGGAACCGTGTTGATCAATGCAATGGACAATGCAATGATTTTCCTCCTGAACAAACAAATGTTATGGGAGATGGAGTGCAAAATCTTATTGCTATCCTTACAGAAGCTATGAATCATTCTGGACTTACAAATGAGCAGAGAAAGGAACAGTATTCTATTGAGTCCTTCATGAGGCAACGTCCACCTTCTTTCAGTGGGACTTCCGATCCACTTGTTGTTGAACAATGGAACAGTACCACTGAAAAGATATTTTCAGTTCTTCAATGTTCTGAACATGATAAAGTCATCTTAGCAGTTTATCGTTTGGAAGGTGAAGCTGATCAATGGTGGAATCTTATCAAAAATACGAGGCCAAGAGATGAAATTGAGTCCTTGGAATGGGATGAGTTCAAGAACTTGTTTTTCAGTAAGTACTTCCCTCGTATTCTTCGAACAAAGATGGAGAAGGTGTTTCTTAAACTAAAGCAAAAGGATGATGAATCTGTTGGTATATACGAAGCGAATTTTACAAGACTTTCAAGGTATGCATCTGGCATTATCATCCAACTTGAAAGTAAAGTTGATCGATTTTTCAGTGGCTTAAAACCATGTCTTCGAAGGGCATTAGCTATAAGAGACTTCAGTAGCTATGAAGAAATTGTGTGTTGTGCTATCAAGGTAGAAATAGAAGTTGGTGTTACATATCCATCTCATGGTTTTGACAAGAAACGAAAGATGGAGTTCAAGGAGAAATCTCTGAATAATGATGAAAAGAAGATGAATGTTTCTTTATGCACAAAGTGTGGAAAGAAGCATGGTGGAGATTGTCTTAAAGGGACTAGAAAATGTTTTAAGTGTGGAAAAGAAGGTCATCGAGTAGCTGAGTGTCGATGTAATGGAAAAAGGGTTTCTAATGATGTGAATAAAGCAAACACTATAGAGAATGCACCACCAACACTTCTATGCTTCAAGTGCAAGGAAATTGGGCATTATGCTAATAAATTCCCTAATCCAAGGGTTAGTGATGATCAACATGAGAAACCACTGAAGGAAAAGGACAAAGGGAAGTCACATGCGATCACTATTGGCGATGTTGAATATGACAACGATGTGGTGGAATGATTAAGTGTTTATGTAATGGGATTCCAAAATAATATTGTATCATGGAGTATTGGAATATTTATGTATTGGTCTAATGTGGTATTCAAAGTGATTGAAATATTTTTGGAAATAAGATGATATGCGCATAATGAAGGGAAAACGAGAAAATGAAATGTTTAACAGTATTCATGAGCTCATGATTGATATAAGGACTAAGTGATATCATGGTTTGAGTTTATAGAATTTTTAGGATTTTGGTATGTGGAAAGTGTTATCTTTTAACTGCATTCATGTTTTCTCTAAGGTTCAATGGGTATTCAAGAGAGTACATGATTAATGCCTTTGAATGTTTGGAATGTGACCAACAAGACATATTTTATGATATATGGGGATCAACGATGGTATTAAATCTCTGGTAATCGTTTTCACTATATTATGAGAGTGGACTGAAGTATTATGGATAAGACAAAAGATTGGAATGGATTATGTTGGACATAAGTTAGTATTGTTTAAGGATAGAAGTTTTTTCGATATTATTGATGGGATGTTGTAGTAATATAGTTTTAGAAAAAGGACAACTTGTAGGACGGGCGACAGCCCATCGCGTCGGACAAGGCTGTGGGAATCGAACCCACAACCGAACTGCGACTGGCCTTTATCACCTACCACTAGCCTACAGGAAGTCCCTGTTTAGTAGAAACTAGTTTTATTTTATTAAGCAGTACGATATATGAAGTATAAGTCCATTTTAGGAACCATATATGATTAATCTCACTATAGATCGACTTATGTATATAATTTTTTCTAACCTTTTGTTTGAGACAGATGGAATGACCCTTCATTCTATCACATGATCTGCTAATGCTTCATGAATAACAAATTCAACTTCATTTCTTTATGATATGAAGTGGAAATTGTTCAATTCACGAACAATAGTGAGATTGTAACAAAATCATGTAAGTATTTCTTTTAATTCGTCAACTTTAGGGAAATGATCTTGAAAACCAAAAATGTTTTCCTATTGATCTTATATCTGATGAATCAGATGGTACCTTAGATCGTCACAAATTTATGGCTTTGTGATTGCTAGCTTTTCCATAGCCATGTTCTCTACCACTCTCTATCAGAACATGATGGTTAGATTTCTCTTCCATATCCATATTTTCACCTGTGTGGAAACCCAGTGATTAGTTTATTTGGGTAATCGTTACATTTCATACTTTAGTTTTTAAAGACAAGTTTTGGTATTCCTTTTTACGATGTGTGTTTCTATTAAAGAAACTTTCGAATAGTAAACTATTTATAACCCCAACGAATTTCGAGGGCGAAATTCATTTTAAGGGGGCTAGAATGTAACAGCCCGAGATTTTATGAAAACTATTCATTTTAATTTTATTAATGTTTTGTGTTGTACGATACACCAAAAGGATATTGCACAACACACATCCTTGACTTGCCTTGCATTACACGCAATCACGACCTTCCTCGATAGCGTGTGTAGTACGCAATACCGAGTTTCACTAAACAGCGATATGCTACTAAAATATTATTAAAACTAGCCGTTATGAATAGTAATAACCACTTTTTGAAATTTTGTAAATTTTATTTTTCAAAATGGACTTCATTTTTGGATTCGGAGTATCGAATTTATCCTAAGTTGAGATTTTGGTACTTTTCGGATAACCTTCATATTCTGATAAATAGTGAAAATTACTAAATTATAATTAAAAACACCTTTTTTAATCAAAATAATTAATAGTGATAAATTATTAATTTGAGTGGTTTTAAAGTATATTTAGAATATATTTTTACAATTTAATACAATTTTGGCCATTGGATGTAATTTCACATTTAAACCAGACATAAACAAGTGTCAATCTTTTGATAGATATTGTTTCTTAAAAACACGCTATTTGTTTTAACAGCGGGATTTAATTATAAAAATAACTAATGCAACTTATATGTCATGAATTTGGTAAAATAGACTTCATTTTTGAATTTGGAATATGAATTATAGCTTAGGATGAAATTTTTGCATTTTTCTGAAAAACTTCAATTTTTGATGAATAGTGAAACTACTAAGTGGTAGTTAAAAAAACTGAATTTTTCATAAAACATAATTTTACCGCTTCTGTGAATGGAATTTAAAAAATCCAAGATACATGATTGATGTTATTAAGTAAAATGTGGTTCAATGAGATGAAAATAATTTTTGGTGAATAATAACTTTTACTTTTATTTACCATGGTTAAAAGTAAATAGGGTAATTAAGGGTAAAAATGATATTAATATTACCCTAACACATGTCCTAATCTTATTGGACAAGTTTATCTCGACCAAAAACAACCTTAAGTGTAAAATATTATCATTTAGGCCCACTTGGATTAGATTAGGACATTTATTATTATTTAATTCAAAGAAGAGTTAAAAGAGTTAAAATCGAAGTTTATTTACTAAAACATTTTTAATATAGGGTTATACATAAGATAAATTCGATTTTAAATATTCATTAGAAATCTAAAAAGAGTTCCTACATAATGGTATTTTATTTGTAATTTTTAGACATCAAATAAGTTAATTTATTAATGACACAAAGATGATGCAGTAATTATCTTATTAATGAAATATTGACATAATTGATATTATAAATACCAAAATAAATGTAATTTAAGACTTTTTATGAATTAAACTAATTTTATAGGTTACTATGATATATTACTGTATATATAATCAACTTGTTTTGAACATATAATTCTGTTATGATTTTCACAAAAATCATATATCAAATAGTGTCAGAATTGACACAAAATAGTTTTTAAATCAAATATTATATTATTAATTGTTATTTTATTCTTAAAAATCTAAGGTTCGGCCAAATGACTTAGATAAGGATATATATATTAATAATAAACAATTTGGGGTTCTTTTGGAATGTTATAGTAAGTGTATAAACCATATAGTGTAAGAAAACAAAAAGACACGGTAAAAGTTAAATTATTTAAGTTAAAGTTAAATATAATTTATAATGTTAAAATAATTACCTAAACTTGTCTAAATCCTATTGGTGGATAGTAGTTCGACCCATCCCCACTTTAGCTTCGAAATAAGACCCTTTGGAACCATTATAAACCGATTTTGACTTTAATATAAAATAATATTTTGAGATATTTCTAAGGTGCCCCTCTCCTCCCTTATAAAAGGACACCTCCCCCCCCCCTCCTCCTCACACCAATTTGAGCACTCAAGCTCGGCCAACCCCTGCCAAAATACCTTCTCCACTTCACTAGAATAATCCTAGAGGTCCTGGTCCTCTTCAAAGACCAATCTTAGTTCCCTAAGTAGTGGATTCAAAGAGGCGTTCCAAAGAAGAGGTAATATCCATTACCGATCTTTTCAATTTCATTCTTCTTCAACTTCTTCTTCATTAGTTGTTTCATGATAAATTAATAACATCAGTATTAATTACATACTGATATGTTATTATAAATATGAAACAACTCTAATTAACCTTCTATCCATCCTACGGAAAAAGGAAATCACCGCGCGTGCGTACGTACGGAATACCATCTCCACGCCGTGGTGTAATCTATTTTCCGCCACAACCTTAATTGGATGGGTATAAGGGTTTAATTAGTAAATATATATGATTAGTATAAAGTGATATTGAAACTGAAATAGTATACATACACTTCAACACAAATCCACGACCATGGGAACGATATCATCGCTCGTGCGTACGTACGGACTACCGTCTCCACGGCGCGATGAGATTCATTCTCAATGATTAACCATTCATGAATGATTATAAAGTATATATAATAAGTACTAATTAAATATATGACATAATAATGATACTGGAATTATTTATATTTATATGTATTTCAACTACTTAATTCCATTCAATTCAATAAGGAAACGAAAACAGCGTTCATGCGTACGTACGGACTACCGTCTCCATGAATGGTGTATTTCTTTCCATTTACTGGTTTATTATATATGTATATTCTGAATATATATATATAAATCATGTTTTATATTCTGGAATTAAGTAATCATGATCTAAGTAACCATATGAATAATTACAAGTTAAAAACACGAACGACAAATGAGACAATTTTACCCAAAACGCTACTTTAACATGAATTTACAAAAGAACGGGTAATATAATGTCATAAGTGGACCATATATGATATAATAAAAATTAATATGATTCTGGAATAAGTCAATAACATGATTTAAATCATTATACAGGAGGTTCAGACACTTACAAAGCAAGTCGTACCTAAGGTAAGGGGAAATATCACAATCTCATTTTTATCCGAGATTGTTTATACTTTGGTATTTACTGGGGTGCATTTTATCATCCACATCCGTGTTCCCTCAATATGTAATATTGTTTCCATCCACTTACAATAGTTTAAATCCAATTTTACCCTTCGGTGAGTTTTTAGTAAATAATATGAAAGGAATCTTTTGTCGTTTTTTTCGTACAAGGTACTTTTTGACTTTTCCGACAAAAGTACAAAGAATGTTTTTTTTAACTTATACAGCATGAATGGATTTTTAAAACATTATTTCAAGAAGATTCCTTTACAAGTTTTCAAGTTTATTTTTAATCAACTTCTTTTAGTTTAAAATTTTATGACATGTTAAGAAAGGAAAAGTGTTTTTGAAGTAGAAAGGATATTTTCCTCAAGAATGGAGTTCAAGTGTTTTATCAAAATTATTTTCCATCTAAGATAATAAAGGGTTCTATTTTTATCCCTATTATTACATTGATTTTATTATGTTGTGAGGGAATTATTTTTATGAAGTCATTTACCTTCTATGATTATTTTTATGATGATATGATGTTTAAGATTCCCATTTTTATTACATGGGTTATGAAATGATGTATGGTTTATGATTTTGTGGCACACATAAGAATGGTATCATTATGATATGGGTGGGACCTATGTCTCCCTCCAATGAATTGGGTAAAGATTTTATATCTCATGAGATAGACATTGCTGGAATGGTAGGTTATACCGGTTCAGTGAAACAGGACTGGAACGAGGGTGACTCGATTCAGAAAGGGACTTTGTCCACTAAGATAGTCTTGGAAATGAGTCTTGACTAACAAGAAATGATTCTCTATGATTATGGGTGTATGCCACAAAGTTTCATGTTTTAAGTTATGATTATTGTGATTACATTTAACTGCCATGATTTATCCCATGTTATGAGATTATGCTCTGTTTTGCAGGTTAAGAATTCCAAAATGTTATGTTCTTATGAATATGATGTGATTGATATTTATTTTGTTTGCCCTTACTGAGCATTTGAGCTCACCCTTTTATGTTTTCTTTTCACTAGGATATAAAGAAAGGTTTTAGGTATAAAAAAAGGAAGATCTTTATGGGAGATATTGAAGATCTTTCACCAGGATTAGAAGATTATATTCCGAGTTTCCAAAGACACTAAACTATTACGATCCTTGTGTGTGTGTTTTTGTTATGTACTAAGTATTCCTCAAATGTAATGTAATGTCAATGTACGTCAAGCTTCGGGTCTCTACACTGAGTATGACAGGACACAATCATGTTCTATTTTCCATAGAGAAAATGTTTATAAGGGTATCACTATCCACCCATTGTGGTCCCCTCCAGGCCCAGAGTGCACCGCCCAATCCCCAGCTAGGAAAACTAATTTGAAATTTCCTGTGTATAATATGCATAGTTTATGAGCCTTGATGGACTTGATCATGGGTCATTTCCCATAAAAAATTAATGGTACGATGATTGGGTACCAAAACATGTGTAAGGGTAACACTCGCCTTCCACTGAGAGCCCCACCAGGCCCAGAGAGCGCCACATGTTCCCAAGCTAGGGAAATGGCTTTAAAAAAAACATGTGTATGGGTAATGCTCTCCTCCCACTAGGGGATCATATAGGCCTTGAGAATGCCACACATTCCCTAGATAGGAAAATGGATTTAAATATATTTATTTATAACAACAAAAATAAATTAATTAATTAATATTTTAATTTATTTATAATTAAATAATTACAATAATATATTTAAAGAATAAATATATTAATTTATAATTATATTTACAAATACATTTTTGTAATTATTTAAATATATATTTCTTATTATTTTCATTTAATTTTTTAATTATTTTAATTATATTATTAGAATTTGTTCTTTATAAATGCTAAAAAGCACTAATAAATATTTGTTTTATCATTGAAAACTAGTTTAGGGCTAATAAAACTGCTATTTATCGGTGGTTTTATGAGGGAGATGATAAAATAATTCTCAATTGATTAAATAAAACCCTAATAGGGTTTTACTCACTCACCTCATTCATGCTCTCATGGAACTAAATCACCACCACCAATCATCCTTGATATTATTATACAAAACGATCCTCTAAAAATATAACGTATGTTATTATTTATACTTCAGTTTAATCAAGATCCTTGAAATTTACCTCACAAATTTATTTTTTTAGCACTTCAGGATCCACTTCTGGTATCCTAACACCACCCAACTCCCATCATACCATCAACCCAATCGATATCCTCCCTTACAAGAGTGTGTATCACAAGGTCTACCACTAGTTCAGTGATCCCCAAACACTTCCATCAATGAAAATTGGATAATCAACATTCATCTCACTTATGTGTGTGAGGTTATTAGCATTGGGTAGTTTGAGTGGGTCGTGTTTTCCATGTTGATTGATTCATACTAACAGTTATGAATGAGGTTACATGCTTATAAATAGGTATGGTTCCCAAATAACTATAAATTCAATAATCCATATTCTTCTATTTTGAAGTTATTCTTGATTATATTAATTCAATAGATAAAATTTATTACTATTTAGTGTTTTCCTTAACGGAAAAAATTTATATTCTAATTTATTAGAATATTTATTGATTTATTATGATAGGTTTTATTAGTTTATTTGATGATATGCATGGTGATTAATTGATTTACTAATTAATATACAAAATTATTTATCTAGATTCATAGATTTAATGAATATTTTCTGATAATCATTTTTTAAATTCTAAAATTTAAACTTCTAAATGAAAATGTTTTTCTAAATAGAATTAATGAATGAGATTATAATGATTTGAATTAAAATGTAAAATTTTAATCATTCCTTTGAAAATTTGGGATATCTAAGAATTTACTTTTCACTTTATTATGAATGTTTTGTGGTAAAAATAATTTTTTTAAATATTAATTAAATTAAAAAATTATGTATTCGTGTTTTAGTATATTTAAATGTAATAATCTTGGGTTATATTTGTATATTTACCAGTGATTATGGAAACACGAGTTTATAAATAGAATAAATTAAAACTTATTTGATTATTTGTTCTATATGCTATTCAATAAAGTTAATTATAATCTTTGAAATCATTGGATGGTTTACATTGATATGTTCAACATGAAATATTTCAATTTATATATCATTGAACAATAAGATAACCTTGATAAAAATTTTAGCTACAAAGGCAGTCAAATTATTTAGGGTTTGATACTTCACTATATAGTTTGTGTGTATAATTTATAATTATATTTGATGTAATTTGACTGAATGGGGTTTTTATAGGTAATTAGTAGAGATGTTATGGGTTATATATACTTTTATTTGTATCATGGTTTTCTATTTAATTGTATTTAAAGTATATTCAACTAGATAATAACTTGCATCATTTAAAAAAAAATTGTTGGAATTGTTTATTATTTCAAATAATTTGGTTTCTATTCATATGTATTTTGAAAGTATTCATTCTAAATAAATTAATTTAATTTAAAAAATGGGTATTTGGATGAAAAATCAATTTTTTAATTTCATTTATTACAATGATAAATTTTTTAATTAAATTAATTTAGTAAGATTATTTATATTGTTTCTATAAAAAATAATGTTATTTAGTCTGAATGAGTTTGATTTTGTATTGATGATGGGTTTCTTTAAGGATTTGTTTGATAATAGAGGATTTATAATTAGAAAATATATCTAAAAAATATAAGGAAATATGTTTTTTATACTCTAAAGTGTTCTTTATGTTTGTGAATTACTTTACCAAATTTTAATTCATTATTTTTCTATTAATGTGTTTTGAAGCTATTATAATTTAAATGTTTAATTAATTATCAAGTTTTTTCTTTTAAATGTTTATAAGTATTTTACCAATGTATATTTATACTTTTCATGTAAATATTAAAATTTTATTATTTACATGGATGATGATTTCAAAAATTGTTACATTTTAGTATAAAGGATACTTAAATTATTTATTAAATGATTCATATTATTCAATGTAATATTTAAATCAAAGAGTCTAATTTGGTAGTTTCTTGAGTTAAATTATAAATAGGATTTTTATAGTGAGGAAAATTAATTATTATTGAATAAATTCTAATTTTTTATATGAAATTGATAATTATTTTCATATATACATAAAATTTTATCTAATGGGATATTTTACTAATTTTTTAAGTGTTTATAAATTAAATGTATGGTTTGATTTCTTGATTGAAACGTTTTATTTTTAAGAGAAACATTTTAAGGATTTTGAATCTGAAATTTTCTTTGTTTCTTTATTTACAATTTTTTCATGGAAATAAATGAGTTTCTTTATATTTTAAGAATAATATTTTATTTTGCTTGAACATTTTTTTGAGTAATAACTTGTTTGGGTGAGTATATATTAATTAAAAATTTATTTTAAGATATTTTATTTTTAAACTAATTTTATTTGGGGTTAATATAATTGGGTTGTGGTTTTTTGGTTATATAAAAATGGTATTAGTTATTATTTAATTCATTATGAAAGTGTTGGTTTTTTTAATTATTTCTTTTACGTATAGTGAAACTTTGAGTTAGAATGTTTTTTGGTTATAGAATTTGGTATGGAATTACTTATATTAAATTAGTTCATTTATGTTTGAGGAGAATAGATTAGTTCAAGTGTCATATAAATTTATAAATCATAACTTAGGTTTGGACCATGTTTAATATTCTTATATGGAAATATTGGGCATTGGATTTATTGATTTCTCTATTTAAAAATGAAAATAGTGCATTTAGTTGTTGAATTACCGTGAGTTTTATGATTTTTTAAAAGGAAACGAGTGATATAATGAGTAAAAATCATTAAAACATGATTTGAGATGCTAAATCACACCTCTAATTGGTGGGGTTTGGGGTGTAAACTGTCTCAATATTGTTTAAAGTTAGAATTATGAAATATAGGAATCAACATGATATTTATAATAACTATTTTCTCTATTGTGAAAAATGCTTGGTTAGTTTACGTTTTTAATTTTTGATTAATCCATGTACACAATATTATTATTACTTTTATCTATTGTGTATCATTAGAAATTTTTTGAGTGTCACCGAAAAGAAAGTTATAATTTAAAACACATTTATCTTGGACACATACATGATTATATGATAGTGGAATAATTTTATAATGTTTATTATAATATACATTAAACACTAATATGGTATTGATTTTAATGAGAATGGGAATAATATTTTCGATATACCTATAATGTTTTTAACTAATAGATATGGGAGATAACTTATAGTTATCTATGTCATTGTTATGGGTGGAAGAAATTTTTTTTGGATATAAATGATGTGAAATCAATGATAACTAGATTATTTGGAATATTTTTAAATGGAAATTAATTTGTGTTTCTTAAGAAAAGTAAATAGTGGTTTGGATATTTTTGGATTTGTGAAATATACCGAAGATTTTTAAATTTACTATTTTTTATATAGGGGTTCTTTTTTGGTTAATAGGATAAATATAATTTCAAGTATTCCTATAATATATGGTTTAGAATAATTAGTAGAAAAAATTGAATAACATGGAATATAAATTCACTTATTTCTTCAATAATAGTTTCATACATTAATTTAATTAAATTACTTGATCCATGAACCTGTATCTAAATATGGGTATTAAATGACCTTTATGTCCTCAAGAAATATATTTTTATACAAATTTATAAATCTATGTCACAATTAAAGAACAATAATTTACAAGGTAATTCTACCATCCAATAACAAATAAAATTTATTCAACAACATTTTTATTACCACCTTTTTCCCACACAACATCAAATAAAGAACATGTCCCAACTGCCACATGTTTACCCAAGGTTTTTTCCTTTAATGTCACCCTTTCATAAATAGATACCTTTTTAGGAATCATAGTATATAATAATCAAATTATGGCGTGAACTTATTAAAATTATCCAAAACATTATATTTTGTTTTTGAATATCTTATGTGTTTTTATTTATTTTTTATACAAAATTAATATTCTATAAACCTAATAGGGTAAATTTGAATTGAAAATGTATTCATAAAAATCATATGGAAAAAGAGTATGAATATGGAGTTAATTATTTCTTCAATTTTGCAATCAAGCATGAATACAACCCTTCTCAAATCATTTTTCTGTCTTTACATTGTTGATACTCTATAAAAAATATTCTATAAGAGTTGGAAGAACATTTTATTTCTCATAAAAGATATCAGAGTTATAAATGTTGGATTGAAAAGATGAAAAACGGAATTTTCACACTGATTGGGCTGATACTGTGGTTTAGGAATCATTTGATATAAATACCAGATTAAATGATGATGGAGATCATATGAAGGAAATAAAAATAGAAATTAGATATGACCTTCATGATTAGGAAGGGTTTTTTTAAATGTTAAATAATTTTTCTAAGAGACCACTGTATAATGGTTGTAGTAAATACACAATGCTATCAAAATGTATTGGAGTTATATAATTTGAAATCTGGAAGCGAATGGAGAAACAACACATTTACATAATTACATGGTATCCTGAATTATATTATACTAGAATAAAATGAACATCCTTTTCTACCATATGATGGAATCAAAATCTACGTTCAATGGATATGATCTCTAAAAATATATATTCTTGTAAAAATGATTATATACTATTTCACATGGACCATGAATCAATCATTAAAATCCATATGTGTGGTGTGAATTGATTCAAGAATGAAAAATAATGTCCTTTCAAAGTTACATGGTACTTTCCTATCAATCCATGGTTTAGAAGACTACATGATTGTTATGAAACCACATGATAATTGACATGACATAAAGATTCAATAAATATATATGGGAAACATTTCATTTAATACACTCTCCTAAATGGATGAAAATTGATTATGATTTTCTTGAATTTGGATATAATATGAGAAAATTATGTCTTGTGGTATCTATACATGGAATAAATCCTTTTGGTTTAAAGAGTATAACTCATAGTATATGGTACGTTTTATTGATAAATTATAACTATTTTCCATGGTTATTCATGAAGAGAAAATAAATTATTTTCTCTATTCATATATATGGACGCAAAACTAGGTATATATTTATTTCTATTTTGATCCATTGATCAATGATATAAAATTGATGTGGGATACATCTATTACAACATGTGATGCTCATAAAAATGAGTAATTCAAATTGAGAGACATGTTGTATAGGAAGATAAAAAGATTTTACTATTTATATAAATTTTTTAGGCTATAAAATTAATGGAATGTTAGGGTGTCCCATTTTTGAATAATTCAATCACTTATTTTGGTTCAAACATTCCTTGAAGTCTCTGTTTTTTAGACATTATAATGTTTTACCAAGATGTCATAAATAACAATCCTGGATAACATCATTTTATAGGAATAACAAACAAGGTGAAACACCATCTCCACTAATGGGTGATCAACTATTCAATAAAGTAAAAATATGGATACTTTTATTGGTGAACCATTTTTTAAAAACCATAAAATATCAAGATAGAAAAATGGTTGATTTTTCCTTGAGTTATTGTATTTTAATTTTTTATAGGTTATAAATTTTCTTCATGTCATGTGTGTAGACAAAAAAAGTTTATACATGATTTATATGAGGAAAATGGAAGAGTAACCACTATTAAAGGCTAAACGGAATAATTTTTTTCTTATAGTATCTTACAGTCTTTACAAATAAAAAAATGAAAAATTTCAATTTTCTTTAAAGGTGTCAAATTTCTAAAGGGTTATTAATAAAATATAAAAAATTTCATTTTAATGAATAATTTAAAGTTGTATGGTAAAATATCACATGAATTTCATGTTTTTATGAAAGATTTAATGTATGCCTCTTTGTGTTGTATTTATCCTTAAAATTTATGGCATATATGAACTAAACTCTGATTCTTTTTCATGTCAAATACTCTAAAGTTATAGACCTGGTGAAGTTTAAAATAATGAATACGGAGGTCACAATCATGTTATTTGACTTATATATGTTCTTTCCACCATCACACTATGATATAATAGTCCACCTGATGGTTCAATAGGTCAGAGAGGTGAAACTATGTGGTATTTTCCTGTACATATGGGGTACCGATTGAATAGTATATGATTATTTTTAAATGGTATGTCAATAATAAAATTTGTTCATATAGTTTAATTAAATAATGATATATTTTATAAGAATATGTTGAATTATCTACTGATTACTTATTTGATGTTGATAAAATTATTCTTCTAATGTCTCATCGCAGTAGTTTCCTTATAGGTGAAGGGATTTCCAAAAGGTATTTTGATACAATTACCATCACAAAGTTGGAGCGATATCACCTATATATTTTTCATAATAGTGAATATTTTGATCAATATGTTGACTACCACAAACAAATTCATAGACATTTGAATCCATCAAGTGTTGAATGATGGATATCAATTACACATAATCAACAATTTTTAGGATGGTTCCAAGATCATATTTATAAGTATTTATCATAAAATTCGAATTAAATTGTCGAATGACTTCTATGGATAGCCATGGGGATGAATGAAAATGTTATATCTTACATTGATTTTTTAATTAATGGATATACATTTTATACAAAAGAACACGATATGCAAGGAATGATGAATAATAGTGGACTTATTCTTATAGAAGAATCAATGCACATATTTTGTTCCAGGGATAGAAATATAATTTATGCTAATATGAAATATTTTTGTATCAATTAATAGATATGCTAGTTGGATTATAAAAAATTATGAGTGTTGATTATTCAATGAAAATTGGTTAAAAAATATGCAGTAAAAGTTTATGAAATGGGATTAATGAAAGTGATTTTTAGTTAGGAAGGTGAAAAGGAATATCCATTCATAATAGAATCATAATAATTTCATGTATTTTAGGTATAATATACAAAAAAATAGAATTGGTCAATTTCCCTACTTGAAACTAAACAAACTATACGTCCAGATCAAAATTTAATCCTGGATAGACCTTTAATTGGGAGATCACAAACATTTTATAGTGGATTCAATGTAGAAAATGTCTCGTATGTTATAAGGGTCCTAAAAGAGGGAATTTTGATTCAAAATAGATGATCCAAATCCACTAAAACATTAAATAAAATAAATAGAGTTCAATGATTAAGTTAAACTGTTTTTAATATACTTTGATTTTACTCATAAGGTTTTGTGTTATTTTATGTATTAACATAATATAAATTAAATGTTTGACTAATCATGTAGAAAATTAATTCTTCATGTAATGATGTTACCAATCTCAAGGACGAACATATGGTTAATGCTAAAATTGAAGAATTATTAAGGGATTAAAAACTTTTTGATAAAAATAATAAATAATGATGTAGCATCATTATAATGGCTAAAATTATCTAGGATTGGGGAATGAGAAACCATTATATATCAACCGAGATTAAAGGGAAGTTGAACTTCCATGTATGGTTAATGATAAACCATTTTATATCAACCAATGAGAACATACAACAAAGTGGGGTGAACCTGGCCTCTCGGTGTCAATGTTGTAGTTAGTCGCAATAGCAAATGACAGGGCCTATGTTATTTCACGGTGAGTAGGACGAAGGAATTTGGAATTATCTACATTAGGGGTTAAACCGCAACACAATCTATGGTCCCAAACAAGATATTATTGAGAACTAGTTCTAGGGATGGAGGAACATTGGGATAAAGGTCATGATTCATGGGATGATTTTCTCGTCTACTTTATGGATTATGTGGGGTGCTGGGAAAAAATCTTGGTATGGTGCCAAGATTATTGGCAACCACTTACAGGAGCATGTGAGGATACTTTTTATGGATTTGGTGACTTTATTCAAAAATGTAGGGCACTCTGTGACTTTGAGATGATTTTTTCCTGTTTTTTTTTTATGGTTTCTATCCAAATCAAATAGGGCTGATGGGTAGATGGGTTTCTCCCTGTATGGGGTTGAAATGTAATGTGGATTGATCTTGCTTAAATGGGGAGATGATAGGGGCATGGTAGTTTAAGATGGAAGGGGTTCTAGGATTCATAGCTTGATCTACTACTTTGTTTTAGGTAATTCCATGGGTGTTGAGGATAAATCCTTGGTCATGGGTATTTCTTTATGTAGGGAGTTCGATGTACACATCATTGAAATAGATACAGATTATATGATGATGTTCAAGTTCCTTCAAAACAATGTGTCCATCCCCTGGGAAATGGTTTACATGGTCAGGTTATGTATGACCCTTTCCCAACAAAATATTTCTCTCCAACATATATGGTGTGAAGATAATTATGTGGTCGATCTGTTAGATAGAATGAAAATACTAGTAGAGAGACTAATCAATTATAGTAGCTTGGGATCTCTTCTTAAGGATTTCAAGATTTAATGTTTAAATTATGCACTTTGTCTCTATTAAATTCGACCGCCTTTATGACTTTGGTAGTATGCTTTCTTGATTTTGAATAAAAAATTAATTTTTAGTCAATGTGGCCAACTTTTTGACCCCAACAAATCAATGTTCATTAATTATATTAGGTCCATAATGAGAATTAATTTTAGAATTTATATAGATTCATGGTGTTATATCTATCATGTAATGATGGAAATCCTTTGTTAAGATATCAAGGTAATGTTATGATATAATTTCTCTATTTTGGAGAATAATTATATAAAGAAATAGTGATTTAATTTTCATTATTCCATGAATAATTCATTTATTTTAGAATATTTTTTGTAAGAAATATGTATTGATGGACACTAGATAATACCATAGAGGTTTCCTATCTCTTCTGACCAAGTTTCATCTAAGCGGTGTTGAGGGGAAAGAAAATCCCAATCCAAAAATTACTTATGCACATGTTATAAATTTGGAAACATGAAATTGTTTCATCTGTAATCTTTAATATAATAATTTTAGGTGAATTTTATTTGATAATATATTATTCCATGTTATTTATTTTTTCCAATTTGATTCAAAATTATCAATTTATGAAATAGAAAAGGAGTAATCAAAATAAACAAGGTCCATCAAAACCAATATACCCATATTGAAAAGAAATTAGGGTGTATACATCACTAGATAAGATATTGGTATGTATTTTAAATAAATAATAAAATTTTATGTGATATAAAACAACATACCTTAAATTATATATATATATATATATATTTATGAATCAAAATCTGAATCCTCCTCGATCCCATTTCATGTGCCATGGAAGGAGGTGCACATAAATTAGGAGGGTAAACTAGTCGATGGAAATACAAATATAAGTACAGGAAACATGTGTAAGTATGACATAATTGTGGGAACCAGGCATACAGTGGAATCCCAAAATAGGTGGGTTTTAAAATTTCCACCGACGATCGACGTAAACTTGTCGAAGTTGGTGAAGAGCAGCCCGATTAAATCCGAGGATCTCACGTGAAGAGTTTTAAGAACAAAATTAAACCGTAAAAATACTTGGTTTAAATATGAAGCTATGCATGGCATCTTCTTGTTGTTGGTGATCGCTACTCGAAGAATCCGAAGTTGAATTCCTCTAAATCGTCCACACGTGCTTCAAGGAATCCACAAGAGCACCATTCTTCATAATCCAGGTGATAGCATGGATTTGCGATGATGCCTTCGACGCTCCAACGACCACCGCATCGCATCTCTAGCGATGCCTGAGAGAGAGCTCCATCCAAGCACGTTGGATCCAGAGCATCTCTCTCTAGAGTGTGGGAGAGAAGAGAGGAGAGAGAAGCTCCATGAATAGTGTTTGGAAAATTCCCCTCCTCATCTATTTATAGCACATAATTAAAATACCAGGTATCGCCTCACCAACTCCCGAATACTTAATGCACTATCAACGACATTTATGACTACTAAACTGAGCCATAAATATTATTATCATTTACTTGTAATATATTAAAATATATTAAATGATAATAAATAATTCATTAACCTGACTCCTCTCTCTCATGAATTTTAATTGAACCTTGAATAATTTAATATTCGTCAATTAATATTTTTCATGTATTTACTTAAAACTCGTAAATACATTTAATAAATAAATTCAATACTCATTATTATAAACTCAAATAATATAAATTTATTTATTTCATTGGTGGTCGTTTAACTCTGGAAAAATCTCGGACCCATATGGCGGGGCACGCCATGTCCAGAACTCTTATTCAACTGAACGGGGAAGATTCTTGAATACGCTATTGTGTGTGACACTCTAGTCCCTTGTTTCGACATTCGTGGATAGTATTCATAGACCAAGAGCGGGATCTAGCAACCCATAATGACCCATGAAGAAATAAGGATTGTCACAGCAGCGACAACCAACCAATAAAAACACATTGTGTAATATAATCTCTTTTTCTATAATATCTCATAAAGCAGGACGCACTCTTGTGTCATCGCCCTTTTCTTGATTTATTGTTTGTTAATGTAACTGGATGTATTTACCCTCGACTGCCATGGATATGGTCTTATAAAGGTACTGCCATCCATATCAACATGCCCAGATATATATTACTTCCATAACCTGGATGCAACAAATCCTTTCTTGACCATTCAACCAATTCTGTGCCACCAATGACGCACCCGACACAAACTACCTCACCACGACTTCATTTCCATGGTTTTAGTCTTGCATCAAAGTATGCAATCAAATGACATACATTGGTAATGATCTCAAGTTAGGAGACCATTACACATGATCTTAAATAGGAACATCCAATGACACCCGAAACATGTGGTGTTCCTCTTGGCAGGTCAGTCCTCATGATCTCACTACTAGAGATCACCAAGTGGAAACTTCATGAGAATAAGTCTCAATGATTATGAGACCCCATCACCTGATGGATAGACTTATACTATGTCAAACTAGTAATATGTATCTAGAAATAGAACATATATTTAAGATTAATGTCATAGTATCTTGAGGTCCTCATTATATCCTGGGAACTGCTATATCCTTTCGATACGACAATTAATCTTTGGACATTACCATTTCAATAGTGGACGCAGAAAAGTCTACACTATAATGGTAAGATGACATCATGCATTGTTAACTCTATAAATGATATGGTAATCAAAAGAATTGAATAGATGGGTCTAGGGCACCCACTATTTCAACACTCCCACTTGCACTAGAGCCAACTTGCTAACCAAACTTGATAGCTACCCACATGATGAACATCATGTTTCTACTAAGTAAAGGCCTTAGATACTGGGTCCACCATGGTTCTGCCGCGTGGCTATTCTTCTATAGCGACCTTATCTCTTTGAGAAAAACTTATCAAGAGATGGTATCCCAAGTATATACCCTTTTTCCACTATCATAACTTGAAATCTTGGCTAGTAAGAATATCATAATCTAATTTATGATAATACTTTTCTCACCAGGTGCGATTCCAAGAACTAGAACAAATCATTGAATTTAACTGCTTCTTAGATATCTTAGAAGCTGCAATGTACTCGGTCTTATAATTATGGACACCACAGGCAGATATGATCTTGACTCGCTCATTGCCTTTAGCCTAACTGCAATACTAGATCACATTGTTCTCTGGAAGACTAGTTTGTATCCCCAAAAACTAGTATCATTTCTTATCCATTTACCAGGTACATATCTTTTGTACTTGCCAAAGTACAATTAGATTGTTCTAACTACATCCCATGCAGTGCTCCTGGATATGATTGATATTTTCCTATTGTAAAATTTACCTTGGTAATATCTGTTCTTGTATATATCATGGAATACGTGATTGATCCATCGCTCCGACGTATGGATTTCACCTCACTTCATTTATCTCATCCCATGTCACGAACATGTCAGTATTGAGAGATTATTCCCTATGATATAGGAAAAAATTTAACTCTTGAATTGTTCCAACATGTATTTTTCAATACAATGTCACTATTTGTACGATTGACTAGGACTAAGCACCCTATAGATCTACCTTTGTAGATCCTATTCCCTAGAACATAGGTTGGTACTTTAAGTCCATCATTGGAGAGCAAGTTTCATTTTGGTCTTAACTACTTGTAAGAGCAATGTATGTTTTCCATATGTTTCCGAACATATTTCTTTAGAAAACATTTATGCTGCCACTAACCTCGCATAGACACATGGAAAACATTTTTGCAAAAGTGTTTTCTATG
The DNA here is from genome assembly GCA_963277665.1 of Viscum album. Taxonomy (NCBI): domain Eukaryota; kingdom Viridiplantae; phylum Streptophyta; class Magnoliopsida; order Santalales; family Viscaceae; genus Viscum; species Viscum album. Next base: position 752,267,775 of record OY728131.1, read on the forward strand.
ATCATGTTGCTTACTTTAATCATAAACCAGATTTCAGTAACATGAAAACTATATTAGCATTTTGTGAAGTGACCATCCCTTTCTAGTTGCGTCGTATAGACACCATCCATAATTGGTGGTCATGGCATCCAATGCTAAATAAATTGATCATATATATTAGCTATGATAAGTAAAATTCTAATGGATTTAGAAATAACAACTTGGTGAGACCAATCAAGCATTATTGGTACTAAGCTCGTACCATCCATTTATCAACTCACTTGAATACCCACCGCAGTATTCAAAATAATATCCCATTTTCAATCTGATACATGGAATCTATAAATTGAATTTTAGTTGGTCTTATCAATTTTAGCTAATTGCCATATACTACTTAATTATAGGAAATATTATTCACATTTCATAATAGATCACCATACATGGTGAATATAAAAACCATCACCATGGTTTTATCCTCCTTATGCAGTATGTGTCTCCGGAACATAATTCGTTCCACATGTGCTTGTAGAACTAGATCTTATTCCAACTACTTGTGCATTTTGATCATTGAATAAACACAAGTCAATATAGCTCCCACTATATCTAATAGAGATGTGCACCCTTATATAGAAGTGTAGTCTATTTCTTGACTACCTACTCTTCTATCTTAGGGATTTATATAACATCCTAAATAACTGTTACGATTATTACACTAAATGCACAATGTGTTTGTCTTGTTGCTAGTTTGTTTATGTCCTAACAAACTCTTTGCATCCAAAAACATGTTCTTATGACATAATGGGTTTACATTATACTTTTACTTGTATGATATCCATTTTTCATTATATTTGGAATATGGTTGTGGGATATCGATGTTATTTTCAATGCATGTCATATATTATAATGGAAATTTCTTCTACTTCCAACATTGATATTACTTACATCAATACATTGATTTATAAAATGTGCATTTATGAATTACTCCACACTACATTTTTTTAATCAATGTTTATATGTAAGAATTCATCATCAATCCTCCCCATTAACATAAATGTCGTGATGTCATAAGGTAATGTGCGTTTAGGAATTCCTCCACGCTACATTACCATGATTGATGAATGCTTGGTCGAGATATTCTTCAGTATCCCAACCCGAAGCAACTCATATCTCCTGACCATGAAAATACTTCACTTTGATATTCCTTAATTACTTAATAGAATCTTATAAAGTATATATACTTTTATCTTATGCATGGAATAGTTTTCTCTTATGTGTTGAACAATTTCCAAAAGCTTTGTGACGTACCTTTATTTCTAAAGGCTCTTTTGTCCAAACTAAAGACATCGATAATACCAAAATTAGTTAGCTATGCCGAGCCTAAATACCATACTTGGTATATTCCTGATCTCCATTTATAGTATTAATTGACAATTAATTATCCTGTCATAACTAGGTATAAGTCTTACATATATATATTCATCACTAATTGCCTATGATTCATGTATCACTGAACTAGTGATTGAGTTTACGAAAAACAACATTCATTCCAGAACCTGAAAGAATTTCTTCTTGGGTCCATGGAAACATGAGATTAATGACTTTGGTTATACTCAAAAATATTTCAACACAAATATTTCACTTGGAAATTAAAAAAGTCATGTACTTCTCACCACTGGCCTAGGTATCACCCTTTCACAGCCACTTGGAGAATACACCTGACTTCTAGTAATATTTCTATACTAAATTTTTTATCATATTAGAATACGCATATGTTACCAACATATTGTATTTAATACCCATGTAGTAAAACAAAAACATTACATTAATGAATAAACCTCATGTAGAATGGGAAAATTTCTCTTTTAAATCAGGTTATTGATATTAAAATTCCATAGTATTATTTTATAATATGCAATGAAAATAACCTCTATTAATACATCATTAATTTAAGGATGTCACGAATGTGTCATTGGAATTAAATGCCTTTGACCTTTTCACATTGTCTTTCAATTTATCCGCCAAAAGAATCAAATCTTAATTGTCTTTCATTCTTATTCACTTGATGAACCTTACCTAGACAGTTAATGAAGCGTTTACTATATACTTGTTTGTTTTTTAACATAAAACTAAACTAGAGTAATGTGGTGAAAATGATATTAATTATCATGATTGATATTTCAATTTACACATGCCAGTGTAAACTTCTCCTTTTTTATATCATTGCTTCACTTTCTCCTTGCAAACATCTCAGAGATGAGACTTTATGTTATATAATTTATGTCCTGGTGTATCGATCACAACTGATACTGGACGTTGATGAAAGAATAATGATATAACTATCATATTCTTTTTACATTAGCCTCCTGTAAGCAATTTTCACTCTTGCTTCTTGAGGTATTTTAACATTGTTGGGGATACTAACACCTTGATTTCCTATATTATAGTACTATGCATATGCACTTGTACTATTCATGGATACTCGTGTCAGTGTGGAAATTTAATTTGTCAATTATTTATCACAATTTAAACTTGTGGTATAAATTTCCAGTTTTCTACAAAAAAACATTTAGCAGATAAGTGCCTTTTATCTGGATTGATGGTTTGGACATTTTGATTAATTAATTAAATCATTTTATATCTCCCACTATTTTATCAGATTCATGGAACCCTCTGTGCTAGAATCGGAATACTCTATTTCTTGAGTATTCTAGTGGTAAGGATCTCAGAACCACCCCTCATAGTCTACAAGCTAAGGCTATGCCACTACTTGGAGGGTGGTAGGTAGGCTTTTGGCTGGACAACTGCTTTAACTTACTATTCCTTGATCTGTTGAGTGAAGTCCCAACTTCTTAAAATCAATATTTTATTTACTCAATGCTTTCCTCTGAAATTATAGCTAGTTAGCTAGGGCTAATCCTTATTAGCACTTTAGTTACGTCGACCCATCATTCTTATAAGGACTCCCCAGTAGTAAGAGGCACCCTCAACTAAGGCATGAACTGGTACCTCAAACAGCTGGTTTTTTCCAAATTTGAATGACAGGAGGCTGTTTAGACTTAATATATTTTTGAGGATTTTATTATTTTTAGTGTGATGAAAGAAATCATTTTCTAATTTTTTAAGCATGTACTATGTGATCGCACTCACAACTGACCGTGCAAGAAATAGAAATTTCATCACGTCACATGTTCATTTTATCTTGAATGATTTCTTATTACTATACTATGTGATCGCGCAATAAATTACACATGCACAAAAATAATAAACCATGCAGAAATAAAACGAACACTTGATCATGATCTGGTACCATTGGTTGATCCGTTGAGTGAATAACGTACCGACTAAAACCCTAGGGGTAAATACCTTTAGTCGCATGGCTTGTAACTTGAATAGAAATGTCTACTCATCCAATGCAACCAACTCATGTCTGGTGCATCACTGTCACTTGGCGAGAAATGCATCATCGGTCGTCTCATCATTACACAATTATACTCGCACACAGGCGAGGGGGTCTCGGTAGTAAAAATGTACAACTCTGAAAATGGGAGCACAGGCCCTAATACATATAATGTCTCTGAGACGACACACATATCACCTTTTATTTAACTAAAATAATTATTACAAACCATGAAATAATTAATTAAATAAATAAATAAATAAACAAACACCAGACATGCCTTGGTAGGTCTCATCTCATGATCAGTCATATATGCATTAAACTCACGTATATAAAATAAATGCAGAATAAAATTAAACTTGCATTAAAATAAACTTGAGGGCATATTATTGAATTAAAATTTCACTCAGATTTTAATTCAATATTTTAATCCTTCAGTCTCGATTAATTAATTTATTTTTAAAACTAGAATTAAATTAATTAATTACTTTAATTAACACCTAATTAAATTAATTACGACGCGTTACTTTATTTAACCAAAAAATAATTAATTAATTAATATAGTTAACTATTTCAATTAAATTAATTATTAAAATTAATTTTGTACTTTAAATAAAATTACCCGAGTCCCGTAAACTTGGGCAGGGGTGTGTGGGTTGGGGTGAACCCATACACACCCATCTAGGACTTCTTTCGAGACAACGCAGGTTTAGAGAGTACCTGCCCGCTAGGAGGACCAGGCGGCGACCAGAGTATCAAACTACGGTAGTGAGCCTCGCAGCTCGGGGTTGCGCCGCAGGACTTGCAGACATCATACGAGACCGCGGCCAGCGAGTCACCGGCCTAGTGGCTTCAGCAGAGCAGCACGCTACTGCTGGGCAGGCCTGAGAGGGCTGACAGGGGCCGCCGCTGCGCCTAAGTAGTATGCTGCTTCTGCAGCACGGTGAAGGGGAGGTGCGGGCAGTAGCTACTGCCAACCGGAGGGCGGGTCGGGTCCAATGGAGCAGGAGGAGGCTCGGAGTGTCCGGGCGGTGCCATGCGAGTGCAACCGGAAGAGGAGTTGCAGCACGGGAAGGCCGGAGGCCGGCTTCGGTGTTGGCCGGCCGCAGCAAGCAGCTCGGGGAGGTTCAGAGTGAACAAGGGAGGTTGTGGCCTATGGTTGGGTGCGTTTCTGTTGTTGTTGTAGGGGAGAGGAGCTGCAGTTGCGGGGCAGCGGGTCTCCGTGGTGAGGGAGGAAAACGAGCGTGAGGCTGATGGAGCACCTGGCTGGTGCGGCTAGGGTTGCAGCGCAGTGAGAAGGGAAGCCCGACCTTGTGCTGGGAGTCGGCCATGACCAGCTTAGGGAGGGAGGAGGCGGCCTTGTGGCTGCCGCGCATGAACAGGGGGGCCACTCGACCCCCATGCAAAACCACCTTTTTTTACATGCTTTCTATCGACCCCTTCCTATAATATTTTTTTAATAAAATGGAGACCTACAAAGTAGAATCCACTCTCTTTAATCTTTTTTTTTCAAAAGTATATATTTAGACTATAAAATTTAAAACATTATAATAATAATTTTATTATTATTATATATCATACTAAAATAAGCTTAATTATTATAATTAAATTATTATTATTATAACAAAATTATTATAACAATATTAATTATTAATGTTCACCGGAAAAAACTGCTCCTATAATCGAATGTCCATCTAGTGATAAAAAAACAATGGGTTTAATTGCAATTTTTAAACTTCAGATGACCGCAGATGGTTCATCCGATATCGGATTCAAACATGGTCTGTGGCGTTGGGACCGTATCGAAGCACTTTTTTAAAAAATTAATGAAAATTTAATTTTTCTTCACTTTAAATCATCACGCCTCCCTCTGATAGCACTTGTTGGAACTGGGTGTGCAGTGGAAGCCCAAAACAGCTGGAATTTAAAATTTCCACCAACGATCGATGTAAACTTGTCGAAGTCGGTGAAGAGAAGCCCGATTAAATCCAAGGATCTCGTGTGAAGAGTATTAAGCAGAAAACTAATCCATAAAAATACCTGTTTTAAATCGGAAGCCACACATGACGTCTTCTCATCATTGGAGATCGTTGCTCAAAGAATATGAAGTCAAATTCCTCTATATCGTCCACACGTGCTTCAAGGAATCAGTGGGAGTGCCGTTTGTCGTAATCTGGGTGCTAGTGTGGATTTTCGATGATGCCTTCGATGCTCTAACGGCCACCGCATCGCATCGCTAGTGATGCCCGAGAGAGAGCTCCATCCAAGCTCCTTGGATCCAGAGCATCTCTCTCTAGAGTGTGGGAGAGAAGAGAGGAGAGAGAAACTCCATGAATAGTCTTTGGAAAATTCCCCTCCTCTTCTATTTATAGTGCACAATTAAAATACCTGGTATCACCTCGCCGACCCCCGAATACTTAATTCACTATCAACGACATTTATGACTACTACACCGAGCCATTAATATTATAATCATTTACTTGTAATATATTAAAATATATTACATGATAATAAATAAGTCATTAACCTAACTCCTCGCTCCCATGAAAATTAATTGAACCTGGAATAATTTAATATTCATCAATTAATATTTTTCATGTATTTACTTAATACTCGTAAATACATTTAATAAATAAATTCAATACTCATTATTCTAAACTTGAATAATATGAATTTTTTTATTGCATTGGTGGTCATTTAACTCTGGACAAATCCCGGACCCCTATATTGGGGCCCACCGTGTCCAAAACTCCTATTCAACTGAATAGGGCAGATTATTGAATACGCTATTGTGTGTGAACCTCTAGGCCCATATTTCGATAGCCGTGAATAGTATTCATAGACCAAGAACGGGATCTAGCAACCCATTATGGCTCCTGAAGAAATTATGATTTTACAACAACGACAACCAACCTACGAACATGCATTGTGTAATATAATCTCTTTGTCTATAATATCTCATAAAGTATGACACACTCTCATGTCATCGCCCCTTTCTTGCTTTATTGTTTGTTGATGTAACTATATGGATTTACCCTCGACTACCATGGCCATGTTCTTATAAAGGCACTTCTATCGATATCAACATGGCCAGATATATATTACTTCCATAACCTGGAAGCGACAAATCCTTTCTTTACCATTCAACCAGTGTCATGCCACCAATGATGCACCCGACACAAACTAGCTGGCCACGACTTCATTGCCATGGTTTTCTTCTTGCATCAAAGTACTCAATCAAATGACATACATTGGTAATGATCTCAAGTCAAGAGACTATTACACATGATCGTAGATATGAACATCCAATGACACCCGAAACATGTGGTGTTTCTATTGGCGGTTCAGTGCTCATGATCTCACTACTATAAATCACCAAGTGGGAACTTCATGAGAAGAAGTCTAAATGATTATGATCCCCCAGAACCTAATGGTCAGACATCTACTATGTCCAATTAGTAAGATGTATCTAGACCATAAAACATATATTTAAGATTAAAGAGGTCCTTATTATAGTCTGGGAACTGCTATAACCTTTCGATACGACAATTAATCTTGGGAAATTACCATTTCAATAGTGGACATAGAAAATTCTACACTATAATGGTAAGATGACATCATGCATAGTTAACTCTATACACAATATGGTAATCAAAATCCCTGAATATTTGGGTCTAAGGCACCCACTATTTCAACAATAATAACAATTCATTACACATTAAAACATTATTAAAAAAAATATCTATCAATGTTCATATATTTTGTATATGTTTTAGACATAAGTATCATCAGCGACTATAAAAGACAGAAAACTACTTTCAATAGTTTTTAAGTGGATAGAACAATATGGTCACATTAGATGTGTAAATTTTGGATTGTGTCCTTGAAAAATTTGTAGAAGAAAAAACCAAAAGAAGATACATATCAGATGATGAAAGGATTGAAGGTCTAAATATTGGCCTTGGAATATAATATTGTCTTGTATGAATTTTCAGACAAATATATGTGGAAGGATCTAAGTGAACCAGAAATGGAAAAAAGATCAACACATGAACAACCAAGTGACCCTACTATCATTGAGGCTTGTAATTCCCATAAACCACATTCCTTACCTTCAAAAATAGAAAATTTAACTATTATTTTACTAAATATGAATCAAACAACTTTTTCCAAATTTATATTACTAAAATTATGCCATATAAAATTTTATGTGACTTCTATTGATCAACCCCAATGGACAACCTTGTTGTTAGGGGCACATTGTTTAATATCTTGGGATAAATGCTACACAACAATAAAATCCCAACAGATCACATGAGGGTGGTGATTAAAATAGCTTAAGATCCAAGTGTTTAGTTTCCTTTTCCACTTGATGATCGGGATATTACCGGGGTTAGTAATGTTGTTGTAAATTTTATAGATTGGACTTCTAATCTTAAAAATATACATGAGGTAGTTAATTAACAATGTATTTAAAATAAAAAACCTATAATATTTTATTAAAAAAAATGTGTATAATGATTTATGGTATTATGTACATATATAACGATGTGGAAATAGAAGGTCATATCAATACATGTGAATCTACTAAGAAAAATAGGAACTATTGGGAGTACCATCTCCCCACCATTTCCAATACGACATATCTTATCATTACAACTTCATGTAGACAAAAAATTAAAATATAGATATGTGTCATTCATTCAATACGAAGAAGAAATATTTGAAACAATTATTATAAATTTGATTGGTCTCGAGAGTATAAATGAGATTCCAAAGTTTGAATGGCTGGGAGTCTAATTTTTGAATACATAAATAATGTACATAATCATAATACATCTATATAAAAAAGTATTTAATATTTTCATTAAACTTAATAACTATTAATGTTTTCTATATACGTTTATTTTACTACTATATAGAGGTAAAACCATGTGAATAGTGTTTTTGATTCATTAATCCCTATATCATTTCTACGGATGAAATTTCTTTGTAGTTGAAAAAAATTGATTTGAAAAAAAGATAAAGTAATGAGGCATTTAAGAAGAAAATAACAACTGACAGACTCTTTTTTATGACTACAATGTAATGGTAAAACTCTTCAATATAATCATACAAAATATATTTCTATATTTTTCATTACCTATGTATTCTTTCTAATATTTGGAAGCACTAGATTCTGATCGTAATCAATTTGGATACCCAAAATATTTATATTTTTTATCCAATTCATGGATTTCCACCAAATCTGTACATAGATGATGTGTATTGTGAATTTTTAATTCACTACAATGAAAATTATATAGGTTAACATTGACTATATGTTTCATTTTGTTTCTTAACAAGGATTTTTTTAATATTCGAAGAACTATAAATATAGGCTAAATAATGGTATGAGTTTAGTGACTAAAAATTAGAATCATATCAATTACATCAATTGGAATCAAATTAAGCTATATAAAAAAATATTTAACTATCAAAACATATTTCAAAAAAAACATACTTATCTGGGTCAATTTTTTTATAGTGTCTAAAAGAAGATAATAGCAATTATTGTGGATATTGTATTTGAAAATTTATGAAGGATATCAAAATCTATCAATAAAATTTCATCCCAAAACAAGTAATTTAAAAATTGAATTAAAATTTCATTAAAAATATTTATTATTCATTTTTTTCATACACTTTAGTAATACTACCAGGATTATTAACAAAATACATTATCAAAAGAAGAAGTAAATTTTTTTAGGTGTGAGTGGGAAGTGAATATGGTGTCAGAATGTCTTCCAACAACAAATTATGTTTAATAACTACTATATTGGTGATCTATTATTGGATATGACCTTAGAGATATACTTGGGCTGTGAATCATTAGTATCAAAATGCTTCTATATTATTTTTTTTCTCTACTCCATAAGGAGAAGTATAATGGAGGAATTTTATTTGTTTAGAAATTAATGAGAAGAATACATGGTGCTAGAATGTATACAGGCATCATAAATATGTGTCTTACTGTAACTTATTTAGTAAATTTTCTAATCACTTAATCTACTTTTTTTATTTAATCTCCTCATTTTTTTATTTGACATTTATTTTTTAAAATTAACACATGTCTCATGAATAAAACCAAGTAAAAAATTCATGTTATTTTGATATCTTGATACAATGGTCTATAATTAACTTTTCATGTGTTGAAATTTACCACATATCAATCCAGCACATGATGTGGTTGGTATGCCTTGATGTTTGTGTTTTCTATAGAAAGGTACCATTTTTTTAAAACACATGTCACATTGTCAAAACCAATAAAACAAGATCACATTGTTTTCAATCATTGGGAAAATAAACCAAAATTCATTTTTCACATATATTAATTCAAATTAGGCTAATATGTTACCTGATGTCATTGGTATGATCTAAAGTGAATGTTTTCAATATAGAAGTGTCATTTTAGTTTAAATCATGTGTTACTTGCCCAAAACCAAGAAAAAGAGATTTAATTCGTTTTAAAAATTAGGAAAACAATCCATAATTTATTTTTCATGTTTATGGATTGACTACACAAAAATCTGGCATCTTTTGTGGTTGGTATGACTAAATTACATGATTTTAATACAATAGTTTCATTTTAGTTTAAAAAAACATAAAATAGCAATAACCAATAAAATGAGCACAGATATGTTTTTAAACATTAGTAAAATGGTTCATAAATAATTTTTTTCTCTGTACTATTTGACCAAAGATCAATCTGAGAGATTAACTCATCAATTTAACTGAAAGTTCTTGTTTTCAATAGAAATGATCCATTTTAATTTAAACCATGTGGAACATACAAAACCTAATCAAATGATCTTTTATTATATTCAAATTTTACAAAAAATGATCTATAATTCTATTTTCACCTATAGAAATTGACCACAGTCCAATCTAACACACGATGTGGTCGATATGACTTGAAGTCTTTGTTTTCAATAGAAATGTGACATTTTAGTTTCATATGAATCACATATCCGAAACCATGAAAATGAGATCATATTATCTTGAAGCTTTATAAAAATGGTTCATAATTCTTTTGTGACATGTAGGAATCAAACACACATCAATCTGACTCTCTATGTGGTCAGTATGATGGATGTGTTTGTTTTTAATACAAATGTTTTAGTTTAGTTTAAAACACACATAAAATAGAGAGACCCAATAAAATGATCTCATATTGTTGTCAATATTTAGGAAAACTATAAATAATTAATTTTTAATGTCTAATAATCAATCAAACTTCAATATGACTCAGGATGTGACTAATATGACTCAAAGGTATTGATTTTAGTAGAAATATTTCATTATAGTTTAAAACATCTATCACATCATCGAAAAAAAATGCTCTCATATTATTTTATTGAATTAGTAAAATTATCCTTAGTTCATTTTACATTTTTATCAATTGACCTCATTTCGATTTGACACACTATTTGGTAGTATAACAAAAATTATTTGTTTTAAATAATATAGTTCTGTTTTAGTTTAAAACGCATCATACAGACAAAACTAATAAAACTAGATCAAATTTTTTTTCAAGAAGTACGAAAATAGTTCATGATTCATTTATAACCTATAATAATCTAAAACATGTAAATCTAACACGAGATGTGTTCGATATGAATCAAAGTTCATGTTTTTATCAAAAATGTGTCATATTAGTTTAAGACACACATCAAATACCCCAAACCATAAAAACAAGAACAGATTATTTTCAACAATTAGTAAAATGGTTCATAATTTATTATTAATGTATAATAATTGAAAATACATCAATTCCACACATGTTGTGACCGATATGACTTGAGGTCTAGGTTTTTAATAGAAAGGTTCCATTTTATTTTAAAACATGTGTCACATTTTCAAAACCAATAACATGAGATACTATTTTTTTAAAGGATAGGAAAATGTTCTGTAATTCATTTTTCACATATAACAATTGAACACAAGAAAATATGACACAATATGTGGTCAATGTCATTTGAATTATGTGTCTCTAATACAAAAGAACCATTTTAGTTTAAAATGAATCTCATAGCAAAAACTATTCACAAGAGATTGTATTGTTTCCAAGATTTACAAAAATGGTCCATAATTTATTTTTTGACTTATAAGAGTTGACCACATTCAAATCTAACACTGAATGGGGTTATTATGACACAAAGTTCATTTTTTCAATACAAAAGTTTAATTTTCATTTTAAACACACATCAAATATCCAAAACTGATAAAATGATCTTGGGTTATTTTGAAACTATAAAAAATGGTTCATAATTCTTTTTTAACATGTATGAGTTCACCCCACATAAATTTTACACCCAATATGGACAATATAAATCAAATTATGTGATCTTAATTGAAAGATTCAATTTTAGTTTAAAATTCATTTCACATAACCAAAACCGAGAGAACAAGCGCTAATTATTTTCAAATGTTATGAAAATGGTATATGGTTCATTTTTCATATGTTTTAATTGTGAACCCATCAATATGACACACTCTTTGGTTGATATGACTCCATGTTTTTATTTTTAATAAAAAATACATTTTAGTTTATGAAAGACATCAAAAAGAAAAAAACTGAGAAAATGAGTTCAGATTTTTTTTAAAACATCAGTAAAATAGTATATAAATCATTTGTGACATGTATGAATTATCCAAACATCAATATGATACCCGATGTGACTAATATGACCCAATGTTTATTTTTTCAATATAAATGTGTCATTTTAGTTGAAAACACATGTCACTAGTCAAAATAAATAAATTGGGATCATGTTATTTTCAATATTTTTTACAATTATCAACAATTCATTTTTGACATGTAGAAATTAATTGCATTTCAATATGAACCTTGATGTGGCCAGTATGGCTCAAAGTGAATGTTTTATATATATAAATTCTATTATAGTTTAAAACATGCATCACATTTTTAAAACTGATCAAATGAGATCATATAGTTTTCTCATCCTTTTATATACTATTAATTAATCATTTCCTTATCATATTTATCCAATACTTTTTTAGTTAGTTTTTAAATAAATAATTCCTGAATACGTACATTAAATGGTGTGATAGTTGTAGGATTGTTCTAAAAAAGAATTTCCTCTTAATTTAATCTCATTCATAGTGAGTTTTTCATGACCCAAGTTGAGATCCAATTCAATAAGACCTACTTTGGAGGATAATAAAAAATAGTGTGATGTGTAAGAATGAACCAAAACTCAATCTAATACATGGTGTGTCTGGTATGACTCAATCTAGAAGTTTTTTAGTTTAAAATTGAAAATTTGTGTTTAATTTATTTCATTATAGTATTTCTATCATGAGAATTTCATTCTTATACAAGTGCATTATTTTTCTTGTTTTGGGGTGTTTTATTTGTCAACCAATAGTGTGACTAGGGGTAAGGGGATAGAGACAAAAGAACATTGATATTTTTGAATTTACGGTCTAATTTGTACTTAATCATGTAATTGTACAAACCAATGTTGGAAATGACTATAATATAGTGTTTTCTCATTTATTTGGGTTGAAAATATTATTTCAATTAAATTCTATATTTTCTCTTGTATATGATCTTTTTTCTACTATAGTGCATTGTAATTTTAATAGCACACTTCAACAGTATTCCCCTTTATTGGAACTATAAAAAAGCACTGATAAATGGATCCTTTATCAATCCTATACTATTATCGATAAAGGACCACCTTTTTCAGTTCTATTTTTAGCACCAATAAAGTGTCACTTTACCATCACTAAGTTAACACGATGATAAAGAGTGTCCTTTAAAAGCACATAATGAGGTGCTGATAGAGGTTTAATTTATCGTTTAATTTTTTTAAACTAATAAATAATCCCTTTATCAATGCTTTTATAACACTAATAAAGGTGTATGGATTTTAGCCAGGCTTAGGTTTCTAGTGATTTATTATGTTGAAAAAGGCCAATATTAGCACTGTTAAAGTCATTATGTGTAATAGTGATCATAAAACATTCCATAGTAGATATTGATTGTACAAGAATTTGGTCATGTTTTTTGGTCTCACAAGCTCAATTACATTTTTCATGGCTCCGATGAATCATATTTTTCCACTCGTATCTAGATTTATTTGTGGTAGTATTCATCAATGATATATTTCTGTATTATTTAACTTTACATGACCATTAAAACATCTTTAGATAATCCTAAGGACACATAGTGAACACCATATCCATGCTAAGATCAAAAAATTATACTTGTGTATCAACAAGGTTCTCCTATTGGGTTATAAAATATAGATATAAGATGTATCTATGGACACAGAAAAGGTGGGGCTGTAGTTTCTTGGAAAAACCCAAGAATATCTTTGACATACAATGTTTCATATGACCGGATGGTTGTTAAATGTTCTCCATATAAGATTTATCATTCCTGGCAGCACCACTCAAAGGCTTGAATAAGAAAGGTGTCATGAATACATGGTATTAAACATATGAGAAAGACTTTTAGAATTTTAAAGGGAGATTGAATTTATTGATGATCATGATCTTACCTGATCCTGGAAGAGGATATATGTTATATTATGATTCACCATACATCAGGATACAATCCATTTTAATGCAGGGGATCGATTCTTAGTGTATGGGAGACTCAAATAATGGTCATATTAGTGTAATTATTCCATTTATGATCTCAAGCTAGTAGTTATGGGTCATTACATGCATTCCAGGATTCATTATATTCTTATAGAGAACATTGTGATGTACACGGACAAAAAATCCTTATATACATATTCAAATAGAATGACTTGAACCTCAAGAAGTGAACGTGGGTTTAATACCTATAGTTTTTTAATATTAATATTACTTACATTCCAATGAAGGTAAATGTCATTGATGATGATATGAGCTAGAAAAATGAGTCAAAGGTAGTCTGAGAGGATAGTAGTGAATGAATATTGTTGGACTTGTTTTTTGATATGCATCATGATGTCAATGACCATTAGGTATATCATGTACTATCATATTTATTAGTGGAATATTTACTTATGGATAGAGTTAAGATGATTCATCTTTATGATCCCATGGTGTTGGTCATATGGGAGAGTGTTTCAAGTGAGGACCCACCTCCTAACTAGGTTGTTGATGGGGATAAGATCATGTGCATTCATTAGCATGTCTAGGTTATAGTATACATATGATAAGAATTTATGTGAGTACCGCCTGACTCTTATTGGTTAGTACATCCATTTATTACCAAGATGTACCATTTCATACACTAATAGTATTGGTGTATAGGGATGAAAAGGGATATCACAGGTTTTATTACTCAGTGCTACACCTGTTAAGAGGTGAAGTCGAAACACTAGTGACATGGGGGTCCTTTACAACTATTACGAACTTCTAAGTAGAAAAGGGATGATGTCACTATGGATTCTGTGATGGGTTTACCTTGGTCAACTTGAGGTTATGACATTGTATGGTTGATTATATATAGGGTGAAAAAGGTTTCTCATTTCTTACATATCAGATAGAACATTTTAGTGGATGAACTATGAAGGATATATGTTAGGAAGATCATAACCCTTCACATAGTTCTATATAACATCATATAGAATGGATATTCTTTGTTCACATCACGGTTCTAGTATGGGCTGTAGGGGGAATAGGGAGAACATGAACATCTGAATATATCTTATCACCCATAGATCTTTAGGTAGTCTGATAGTATGATATATGTGTTATATGTCATGATTAGAGCATTAATCATGGATTTTATATTTTATAGAGAAACAACTACCTCCCATAGAGCTCTCTTTTAATAATAACTTCTAATTTACTATATATATGTATTCTTAAGAGGCCACATATGGTAGGTTGTGGCGTACACCCCCTAAACGTGTTAGAGATAGTAGAGGTTGAACTATTGGGATATCGTCTCGTTCAGGAGACTTCAGAGTAGGTACAGCTTATTAGGAAACATGTGGATATATCTTAGTCTATCCAGATGCCTTATAATAATTTTCACCATTGATCTCTAGTATTTAAGGTTGTAGATCAATTCTTTTTATGTGTTCCTCCTAGGTTGAGGTATCGACAGATTCGAAAACCAGGGAAGTCGACACCTAGAGTTTTTGGGCATTCTCATATACTTGAGACATTCAAGGTAGTAGATTATTAGATTCTATTAACTGAGAGGTACCTGGATATGCATGAAATAATCCATGTTTCATATCTTCACTATTATCATTCATATTTGTCTCATGTCCTTTAGCCTTATGAGTTTGAGTTTGATGATGATGTTTCCTTTGAGTATCAACCTATTCATATTATTGATTAGAGGATAATGGTTATCTGAGAAAGGTCAGGTCCACTAGTATAGGTGGTTTCATAGCACAGATGCATATAGGTATAAACTTGGGTGTAGGATGTAATTGTACATGCTCAGTGGTAAGAACTATTCAAAGGCAATGCTTTACCACCCCCAGAAAGGTAACGTGAGGATGAGATGATATGAGGAGGGGAGTTTGTAAGAACTCATATTTTCATATGAGGTATAAATACTTTAATTTAATGTTTAAAACATTATTTTTATCTATATTAAAGTGTTTAAAGGTTCAAATAATGTTCCAAAAGTGATTGGCACTCAGTCGTAGCCCAGAGCTCTGGGTTTTGATGGGAAAATTCCAAGGGAATGATTTTTCTAAACTAAGAAACCAAGGCCACATGGTATTTCAAAACCTTGTGGGGTGTTGTAGTAGAATACAGAGGTGGAATGGTTTTTTTTAAACAATTCACCTCAGTTGACATGGTTTTTTGGTTATAGTACATGTTATATAAAGGGGTCGCATGGGTTGTGCATGATTTTTAAAACCCCAGAACCTAACCCACACAGTTAGTGCCACTTAATAATTAGAGCCCAATAATTTTTGAACGGTTAGCCAAACCCCTATTCCCATTAAAAATGGGTGAAAATTATATTTTTTTTCCATCAATAAATTTAAGTTTCCCACACCCCCATTCCTCCCAATTTAAGTGTATAACCTTCCACGACATCTTCAGATCTCCCTTATATATTAAAGGTAGGATTTGAGCTCCTCTTCTATTTATCATCTGATACTTTCACTATCTATCACATTAAAATCATACTGGTGACCCCGTCAATCCTATTACTTCCATTCTTTTCTTTCCTATCCATATAGAATTAAAAATCCATGTGAGAAAATATTCTTTATTTTCATAGTATTCAACTATTCCTTGAATTTATATCATTATATCCCATGTTAATGGATCATATATGATGAGGATAGTACTACCCATCAAAGGTAAGTGGTTTAATGATTTCTCTAAAATACAAGTTCTATATGCATTGTGTCATTGTGTTGTGTGCCGGGATTTCTGAGCACTGCTTCTTAAAATGGGGTTTTCTTATATTAAAATTTTAGTCCATTACCTATATGAACCATGAGTTTTGATTTCCCAATCATAGGTTTATAATATAAATTGGAACCACCCAATGGGTGTGTTGTTAAGTCAGATAAATGACCCAATATTGGTCATGTAATTGGATAACCTTATAAGGAGTATTAATTTCCCATTGTATTTGGTATGTTATAATTTATAAAATGAATCATTAATTGAACTAAATTCAAGATAGAGTGGTGAGAACACATCCCTAGTAATTTTTTCTTATTTTACATTCTAGAGTTAGTCCTTTTATGGAAATGACCAAATGAATTAAAAATGATGTAAATTAATTTATTCATTCCTTGTTAAGACTTATAATCTAAGGCCACATATTTATACCACCTTCTAAGGTGTGTTTTTTCCTTTAAATGAAATATCCATAAAGCATGGTTTCTTTTCACCAATTGACCATTTAGATATCTGATTTTATTCTAATTTTTATTGTGGAACTTGGGTCAAATCCTCAGTGATGGTTCATATTTTAGAGTAAATTATTTTTAATTGATTTTCATTTGATTAAGGGGTTTGTTTTTATATCATAAATGAAATGATTCAATAATGAAAAATTATTAAACAATTTAATAATTTTTGGGGTGAATTATTAATTAGGTAATTAATCTTTTTTATATCCTTGAACATTTCTATATTATTCATTAAATTAACATCGACTTCACGGTATAATTTTTTATTCAAATTCCCAATTGTTTTGGCTTTAATCCACGCCTCAACTAAGGTATTGATCTCAATCCATTATTGTTTATGGAATGTTCAATATTTAATAAACCCATGTGTAACCGTGGTCCCAATAATCCATGTAATCTTCAAGTCAAACAAAACTTATCATTAATCCATGACATTTCATGTTCAACATACAAAATATTAATTTAAATAATATTAATCGAGCAAAATATCTCAATTGCTTAACATACCAAACTTATGACTCACCCAAATGGGATATTTATTCATCCATTGAGATGGTTGGTAATCAGGTTGATGATATTTAGTGTGAGGATTTAAAAATAGATGAAAAAAATAGGATAAGATAAGTACAATGTACCGAACACACATACGAGTGGTGTTGATAATTTAACATAGACATTAGATTAAATGAGAAAGATAAAGAAGGAAATTATTTAAAGACTTATTTAAAAAATAATTAATATTTATAAAAAAAATTTGGATGAGGATAAGAGATAATGAATAAGAAACATTCATTAAACCATATTCATAATAGAAACACTTATGATATTACAAATGAATAAGAGCACAAAAATAAATCAAAAGAGAGAGTGGAGGAAATGTTTATCAAGTATAAACATGAGTTTGTAAGATCCTAACATTCCTCTATAAGGGACTTTTTCATGAAAATAATACCTTCTATGCTCTGAAATTCAAACCCATTCCAAGGAGAATAGGGGTATGTATTTATATCCCAAGTAGGTGGACTGTTACCATTCTAAATCATCCCTTCCACTTAGATTGTTAATATTTTCATCCTGAAAGTTGAATATCAATATATATTCTTCTCTAAAGTTATTTATATTTATTTATGTTGTAAAACATAAACAATTGGTAGCCATTCCAATTTTTAGTCATATTTATGGATATTTTACTAAATAATGTAATTATCCCTATTTTTCGATTGAGTTTTTCTTTGGAATAAATATGAATTAATATTAGGCTGTGGATAAGCACTCTAATACAAAAAATTTTTAATATAATATTTTTTACATGTATCTTCTATTCCACATAAAAAAATATAAGATCAATTGGATGATTGGATTGGGAGAAATGTTAAGAATTGTGGGATGTTTCTAATTCCCATACAAAATGGTGGGACAGAATTTAAAGAATTTGTTTGGCCCCAATTGGAGGAGTTGGGCCATTGATTTTTTTTCAATGAATTTATTTATGTTCAAGAATATATTCAGGGTTTTCATAAAATTTTGTATTTTGGACTGAGCTCAAAAATTTAATCTTTACAACTAGTCTAGTTTCTTTGAAAAATTCATTGGGCCTTCTTATGTGTTCTATATAGACCATTAAATGAGTTATTTAGACAAAGATCCAGTTGAATGATTTGGAGAAAATTGAGTTGGAAAACCTATAAAATAATAATAACACAATTTGGAAAATTATTATCATTGGTATAGTTAAAATAGTAAACTGACTCGAATCTAGATTAATAAAAATAAAGCTTAAAAAGTATATTTAATATTAAAATGAGAGTATTTCACACCAATTGTGAACTTTTTTAGAAAATCCAAGAATAGAGTGAATAAAAAGTTATACATAAATAATTGACATCAACTCCCCCACACATAGTCGTGTGCGTGTCCTCATGTACCTTAAATATAAAAACATTACTATATCATTTTCACTCACCAACAAATAATAAAATCCTGTTTTCACTAATCTGTGGGTCTACACTAGTCCAATCATCCATAATGAATTCCACAAAAACATTTATAGGAATAATTTTTAAAAAACAATTCATTTTTCATGCCAAAAAATAGAAAACAAATGTGGGCACTCATAACACACTCCTCTCAAGATGATAATAAAAATTATTTATGGAGGTTCACTCATTCACAAAAAAATTGAAAATCGTAGATATTTTAAGAGATACCAAATTCTATTAACTATTATAAAGTGAACAATAATCAGGAGGCCTTTTTTGTGAGTTTTTAGTGTCTATGGTATGGTTGGATATAATTTATGAAAGATAAAATAAGCGGGGTAAAACACTAACATGAAAAATCAATGTAGAATATTTGTGAAACGAAACATGGAATGTAATGGAGACACATATTTACAAGGGAATGAATTTGGTATGGAATAAAAGATGGGGACAAAATTTTAGGGGGACAAAATGCCGAAATATGTATAAAACCACAATAAATCTCTTAAATACACAAGAAAATATGATGCGATTGTTCTTTTTTTCTACATTTTTTTGTTTTTTTTCCTTTTTTAGAAATTTTAAGTTCAATAATTCGCCAACAAAAATCTAAAATATTAGAGATTGAAAAAGCTATCAGCTTCTATTCCATATTTTAAAATGAATATTAATAAAAGGGAAATTTTTAGGGGATTTTAGTTGCAATAGGATGGTAAAAATATAATGGCCAAAAGATAAAAAAAGAGGGTTAAAACACCAACATGGAAAAAGAATGGAAATTTTTTTGTGAAATAAAACATGGAAGGAAATATAGGCACATATTTACAGGTGTATGAATTTTAGAAGGAACATAATAGAGGGAGAAATTTTAAAGGGCATGAAATAATAAAATATTTACAAAAATAGAAAACTTCTCGTGATGACATAAGAAAAGATGATGCAAGTGTTATTTTTTTATTTTTTTCGACATTAGAACATGGAAAAAATCTTTCCCTCATATCCCAACCCATATTTTATTTCTTCATGGCACTAATTATTATCGTTATAACAAGATCAAATGTTAAATAAGAGTGATTTTTTACCTTCCCAACACCCAAGCCATGTGTTTTTTTGTTTTTTTGAACACTTTTCTATAACACATAAAAAATTACATAAACAATAATCCATCACCAAAACTAACTAAATTTTTATCCTCTCTCCCACACTTAAATATATTATTTCCCCCAATCATAGGATAACATGCTAAATATCAAGAAATGGATACTATAAATGAAAACCATTCCTCCCACACATAAATTTCAATAAATCATGCATTGAAGTTCCGTTTAGATATTGGGTGTGATAATGATTTAGGCTTACAATTTCACTATCAAAAAATGTTTTCATAATCTCAAATGGGATTTCAATAGGAGGATCAATGTAAGTATAATATGATTTTATTTGGATATTATGATTCTCATGTGGTTTAGAAAATTCCTCTATCATATTAATGTACACTAAAGTGGTAAATTCGGCTTGAATGTCCACAAACTCATTACTCACAATTAGGGGTTAGAACTAACAAAAATGAAAATATGGTCACGGGTGACCTTGGAATGAATTCTAATGTTAGTCCTCACGTTTTGGGAATAATAACTTTTCATATCAGCAATTGAGAATTAATTTTTTTTATTATTGACACAAAATTAATTATCCAAATATATGATGTAATTATAAAATGTTTGAGATAAAAAAAATTCATTATACTACCCAATAAGTTTGGACAAAATTTTAAAATTTAATAGTGAGTAATTATGTCTCATTTTTTTGTAATTTTTAGTTTTTTTAGTTTATTTTAGTTTTTCTAAAATAAACACTCACACAAAAGATAAAGTTAAAAAAGGTTTGGATAAAGAAAGCTGCAAAATAAATGAAAGAGAGAGAAAGGAGAAGAAAGAGGGATAGAGATAAGTAGAAGGAGGAAAATATAGAAATAGGGAGTTAAGGGGAAATATGATCCCCTTATTTATATTCGGTGGGTTTATGTCTCTATCTAGTAATGGGTTGATAGATATATATTTGGATCCTAGGGTGTCTGTCTTATCATGTTGATTCTTTAACTGATATCCATTAATCGTTAATTCCATTTTGGAAGAGGGGTATTGGACTTTCACAAACCAAATAAGTAAACATTAGTAGTAAAAAAGGAACTTACCAATGAGAATTAATCTTATCTATGTGAAGTCAAAATTTTGAGTTGAAAAACATTACCTTTTCAAATTCATGGAATACCTTTCGTTGGATGTGATTGTCATGGAGTTTCTTTTCCTTTTCTTTGTTGAGATTGGGATTCTCATAAGAATCGAGATGAAGCTACTCCACTTCATTCAAATGAAATAATATCTCTTCAATAGTTTTCTTATAGTAAAAATTAAATTATTTGATATCCCAAAATGGCTCATGTTGGATTTCAATCAGTAAACGATATGATTTACTAAAAACTTGCCCATATGGGGACATATCAATGGGCATTTTATAGGCAGTTCGATAATCCCAAAGTCCTTCACAAATTCTTTTATGCTAGTCTTTTCATGTGGTCTTCAAAATTCTCTCAAGCACCCTTTTCACCTATTTTTTAGAGAGTTAATCTGTGCCATTTGTTTGGAGGTGATATGTAGTTGAAGTTTTATGTACAAACCTATTCTTTTTCAAAAGGGGTTCCATTGTCCAATTACATAAATGAGTTCTTAAGTCACTTATCAAGGCATGTGGAGTTCCAATTCGATGAAAAATGTGGTCTTTGAGGAACTCGCTAAAAGTGCGTAAACAATCCTTCATAGTGGTTTTGGCCTCAACCCACCTAGAATCAAAATCAAATGTAAGAATAATGTATGAGATTAAATTAGAAGGAATAATTGTCCCATGAAATTGATACCCCAAACATCGAAGATATCACATTAGATTAAGGGATTTTAGGGAACATAATTTCATTTGGAAATTGTGTCAAAATGTATGAATGTGGCACATGATTGATTGATTTCATGTGAGTCCTTGAAGAGTGAAGGATAAATGAATCATGACTTAAGGACCTTTCTATCAGTCCTTTGTGGTTCAAATTGGCCACCACTAGGCATTGAGTGAGAAAATTACATGATGGATGAATGTTCATCTTCATCAAAACATCTTCTAATAACCATATCAGCCCCAATTTTCCAAATATTCTTATCTTCTAAAAATATATATTTTTGAATCACTTTTTGTCTTCACTTTTGGTGTTTTGAATTTTTTTTAGTAAAATCACCATAAACTATGTAATTTACAATTGAGTAATACCACAGTAAATTTGAAGTTAGAGATGATGGGTGTTCAATTGGTAATTAAGGATAAATTATTTCCTAATGAGAAGATTTAAAAATTTTACTCACGTGATCGAACACATTGTTTCCATTTCCAGTTCTATATTTAATTACAATGTCAAACACATGGAGCATTAAGATCTGTCATATTAGCCTTTTTTGGAATCACTTTTCATGAGAAAGAACATTATAGAAGAATATTCTGTGAAGATAATGACTTTGGAACCTAAGAGATAGGTCCAAAACATATCTAAGGAAAAACCACTACTAAAAATTTATTTTCAATGATAGTGTTTTGAGATTGTGTCTTATCCAGTTTTTTGGAGGCATAATTGATGACATGAGTAATATTTTCTCTTATTTGACCAATAATATCCCCAATGTCCCAATTATAAGTGTCACACATCAATTTTAAGGGATATGACCAATCTGGGGGTTTGATTATTGGGGAATATATAAAAAATTCTTTGAGATCATTGGAGGCTCACTTACAGGCCTCATAGAAATGGAATATAACATCATTTGGGAGTAGATGAGTGAGTGGAAGGGAAATACTACTGATCTTTTGGATGAATCACTGATAGAAATTGACATGACTAAGGAATGAATGGATTTATCAAACTAAATTGGGTTTAGGAAGTGATTGGATCACCATAATTTTGATAGGATCAACTGGAACACCCTCTTATGAAATTATGTGTTCTGGAACAATCCCATTAGTAACCATGATGTGTAATTTTTCAAAATTCAGAATAAGGTTACATTTGTTATAATTTTTAAGGACTAGAGAGATTAAATTCATTATGGATTCAAATTAATCACAAAAAATGGTAATTTAATCATTGAAGACCTCCATTAAATGATCAATTAATTCAGAAAATATACTCAGCATACACCTCTAGAATGTTTCAGAAGCATTTCAAAGGCCAAAAGGAATTCACATGTATGCATATGTTCCAAAGGTTAAAGGGAATATATTATTTTCGTGGTCTTGGGGTGATATTGGGATTTGTAAGTAGCTGGTGTGTTGATCAAAAAATCAATATTGTGAATTTCTACCTAATCGTTCTAGAATTTGATCACGGAAAGTAATAAAGTAGTGATATTTTCATGTTTCATCATTCAACTTCTGATAATTGATGCACATACATCATTTTTTCTCTCAATTGTTGACCACCTCCCCTTGTACATTTGTGAAATTAGTATTCCCACCCTTCTTCGGTACTACTTAAATCAGAATAACCCATTCACTATTAGAAATTGGGTAGATAATACCATCTTGAAGAATCGGGTTGATATCCTCCCTAGCTACCTCATATATGAGTGTATTCATTCATATTTGTGGGTGTCTAATTGGTTTGGATGATTATTTAATATGGATGTGATACATGAATATAATAGGGTTGATTCTTAATATGTAATATAGGGTCCAACCTAACGAATATTTGTTTTCATCTAAAAAATGAACAAGTTTGGACTCCTCTGTTTTTGTAATTGAAGCATATATAAAGGCGGGATATGAGTGGTAATGGAAACGTAATGCATATTTTAGGTTTAGGGGAAGGGGTTTCATATCAATTTGATCCTTCATTTGTGGGATAGAAAACTTAGAAACATGGGAAGTTATTTCAGTTGTTTATGATTCATTTACCTTTCCATTTTCCAAGTTGGAATGGTAAAAGTCAGAGTTGATATTAGAATCAATAGAGTTCTAATGATCCTATAGATTAAATAATTCTTGGAATGAAAGGTCAACACCCACTTCCCCCTTTATGACTTGGTTAATCATGGTTCAAATTTCACAAGAACCGCTCTCATTTTAACATGATGAATAAGAAGGATTTGGGATAAATTGGCTCTTAGAAGTGTCCTCAAAAGTAGGGATTAAGAATGTTGAGTGATCCTATGATGGGTAGTCTTGAAAATGGTGAAAATGACTAGTTGTTCAGAAAATTCTATGGATAAAATGCCTCCAAGTACATCAATCTTAGTTCTAGATGTCAGGAGGAATGGTCGTCCCACAATTAGAAGAGATCTAGAAGATTTAATTTCATCTTTCATTTCATGAACATAGAAATAAGTTAGGATGATAAGTTGAATAACTCAGACAATGTAATTCTCAATAATTCACTTAAGACTGGATGTACATAGACTGGGTAACTAGATAACTACACATATTGGGTGAAAGGTACCTAAGAAAAGGTTTGATAAGATGGATTTCAACAAGACATTTATCCAAGATCCCTAGTAAATGAGTGCATCATAAATGTTGGAACTCCCTAATTATCATCAAACCATAAAGGTCCCTAGATCTTTCCCCTTCATGGGTATATAATGTTGTGTTGAAACATTTTCAATGGTCCTAAGTTGTCTCTTATGAGTGCACAATTCCTTATGAAAATTTTCATTCATAGATATTTTTTGGGTGGAATCAAAGAGGGGAATGTTTACCTCAACATTTCTAAACATATCGAGATTTTTCTGATTAGGTTCAATGGACTTCCTTTTGATAGAGATATCTTGAGGAAAAGAAATTAGTTTCCTTAGGCTAATAAAGGACATAATGGAGAAACATTAATACATTTTTATATATTTTTGTTCTTTTCATTCTCAATCTCAATATTCAAAGGTTTATTTGAAGATCAATCAGGAGAAATGGAAATTTTTTTTCCAAATATAATCGTAATTACACTTACATTACCCATAGGTTTGGGAAAGAGTTGATCTTGGATTTGGAAAGAATTGGATGGTTTCTACACCCTAAGGGGTGATGCAAGCTGACCAATTTGGGATTCAATGTTTTTGAGTCTAGAATGGGTGAAGGTGGGAAGATCTTCTAAGGAACTTTTCGATATTTTTTGGAAACAATTTTATGTCTTGAATTTGGATTATCTTGATTTGCGTTCTTGGGAAAGTTCTTATGTTGGGTTTGAAATTGGGAAGTCTTGTAAGGATATTGGAATCCATGAGGAGTAAGAGGGGGATTGATCCTTTGAGGATGAGGAAGAAAATGATATGTATGTTGGAAGTTACCACCATATTGACTATATCTTAGTTGGTTTAGATTATGAGGAGGGACCTGAGGGGGATTATAAATGGGATTACTGTGCCCCAAGCTTGGTTTATAGGTACAAGATAAGGTCTTAGAGAGGGGTCTGCTGGACTTTCTAATAAACTGAACTGATAGTTGAGGGATGGTGTTTCACTGAATATATGATGCATTAAGAACCTTGGGACTAGAATAATCATATGAATCATCTTGATACAATAGAAATGTGTCTGTTTGATGAGGTGGTGAGATAAAGATTCCACAATTTTTGATAGGTCTATATAACATAGACTGTGGATAAGATGAGGTTAGGGCTTTGGAATCCACTACTATATGGCTCACAAGACCTATAAGTTCACTCATACACATGATTATTATTTTGGAATCCATGGATTGATTCTCTTGGAATTGTTTTACTTGATCATGTGCTCGATTATGGAATTGTTTTATGTTTACAGCCATATTTCTAATGAGATCTCATGCCTCTGTAAGATTTTTTTTTTCAATAAGATCACATCCGCTTACTACATCAATGGATGTTCTCACTATAGCCAATAATACCTCATTAAAGTATTATATTAAGTGTTTGTCATGGATTTAGGGGTTTGGGAAGGTTTCAATCATCTTATTGAACCGCTCCCAAAAATCATGGAGTGATTCATTGGTGAATTGATAGATACAAATTATTTCCTTTCGGATAGAAGCGGTTTGAGAATAAGTCAACAATTTCTCTAAGAATAGTCAATTCATGTCATTTTTTGTGGTTATTGAACCCTGATGGAGTTAGTAGATCCCTAAATTGTAAAATAAATCTTGGGAGAAAGGTAATGCTCTAAGTTGGATCTATTATTTAGAAACTCATTCAGGCTTCATGGTAGAGCATGCAACTTCAAATTCTTTAAGAATGTCCGGATATTGAATACCAAGGGTTTTTTAACTCATATCAGGGGCCCGGATATCTAGTAATGTATGTTCCCTAGAATTTCACATATTTAGAAGAATTGGATGGAAAATCAATGAGTCTTGATTGATTTGATTATCCTTAATGGTCCTCTTAATTCAATGAGGAGTTCGCTCAATTTTTCAGTCAAACAAATCTGATAGATTGTTTGAGAGGCTATGGTGCATTAAGATATGTTTTTAAAAGAGGATGAAAATGGATTTTCCTTCGAATTTTTTCCATTTCTGATTTTTATGAAAATATTGGTATTTCATTGTGGTTTATTCATTATTTTGTTTTTTATAATATTATACAATAATAAAAAATCACTGAATACTAATTGCACCATCCTTGGAAACTGAATCATTTGAAGCATGTTGTAACGTCCCGGTTCCAGAAGCCACCTAGAGGCACCCCGTACCTGATTGGTCACATGGACTCAAGCGCATTTCCCCAAACGCCAGAGGCTTCCGACTAGCAGCAAGGGCCTTAGATGTGATAGTGGTGAAAACTATTCCCTCATTGGCATAGTACAAAATAGAAAAGAATCAAATAAATAGCAGCAAGAACCGTAACCATCCATACAAGAGTAAATGACAAACAACAGATGACTAACAGTAAACAACTGGAACACACGCACATGTATATAAAATGATGCATGATACATATGCCTAGTAAATCATAAAAACAAGTCACAATGCTGAATACGATACTAAACCAAAGTGAAAAAGAAAATAGGTAAACTCCTCAGCATCGCAATCCAAAACTTGGTCTTTTGCTCTCCAGCTCCACAGCAAGTGAAGTACATGAAGTAGAAGGGTGCTTTCCCTTATCTATACCTGAAACAATATAATCTGTTTGGGCCCAAAAGAATGGACCAAACAGGGTTTGAGACAAGGTCCCAGTAGGCAACCACCCAAAGATCTGTGCCTAACAGTCAGTGAATATATGGTATGTAAGGTACAGTAAGTAGAAAACATTATGCAGTAATCAAGGTAATACACAGTAGTAACAGTCTAGTTTCTACCATATAATCTATAAACAAGAAACAACCACTCAATCAAGTAGAACAAAAAGTTATCTTCCATGTAATTCTCACAGTCTAACCCCTATGGTTCAAACTACAGTACAAGCAACCCTCTGGGAAGCAGACACAGTCTCGCCCTTCTAGTTCAGCTAAGGAATAGAATCTCTAGGGAAGCACTCACTGTCAATTCCCCCTGTAGTCTCATATCATACTAAAGGATCTCTGGGGAAGCACTCAATGTCTCATTCCCCCTATGTCCCTCGTCTAGGAACTATAGACTCTCTAAGGAATCACTCATTGTTAATTCCCCCTGTGGTCTCACATTGTAAATTAAAGACACTCTCGAGAAGCCCTTACGTCCATTCTCCCTATGGTCCACTACACTAGGTTCTCTCATCCCTGTGTAAAACAAACATGCATAGCGCGCGTATCGCCCCAAGTAAACCACATGAACTGCTTCGATATCACTCTAAAACACAACAGCAGAACAGTACAACAGTTCCACTATACTACAACTAGGCATTGCAACTAGAAAAAAAGCCAAACAAGCAAAAAAAGCATGGAAAAACATCCAGAGAACAATAAAATTTACACTATTCACAAACAATTACCTCTACTCAAGCAATCAAGCAAATAAGGCAACAACAAGGGCAAAACAGGAAGCACACAATACCCCGTTCAAGGGTAACGGTGGAATTTGAACAAAATATTCAAATAATTTCTACAAAAACGCACAAACCACCTACCTCGATGCTTGGAGAACGATATATGTGAACCATGATGACTGATACTCCTAATAACATCAAAGATCTAAGAAAACATCAAAAATCCTAAACCAAAGATATCATGGTAAAGAGGAGAAATTGGAAAACAAGGCTCTTGGAGAAGGAAGAACTCACCGCTACAGTTCCAATGCAATTGATAGCGGTCGATTCGGAGCACAGATAGAGGCTCGAGAATCCAAAGAAGAATCGCGGCCATACGGGTCGCTCTCGAACAATGAACCTGATGAAAGAGACTGTTCGGTTCATCAGGCGCAACCCCTGTTCATTTAAATAAAAAAATACACAGCGTGTACTTCTGGGGTACACAGCGTGTACTCTGTTTTTCCTTACTCTGCTTTAAGTGGCCGCCACATTGCCTTTACACACTGTGTGTGTGGCTAGGAAACGGCCACCACACGGCCTGGCATGGCAATGGAGTACACAGCGTGTACTCAGAAAGTACACAACTTGACCTTCAAAATTTTATAGAAATCCCTCTTTTCTCAAGAACTCTAGGAAGAGAACAACATACCTAAAAACAAAGATCTGGGTTCTTACAAACTTCCCCCCTTAAAGAAATTCATCCCTAAATTTCCCTAACAAGGCGGAGAAGAAGAAACCCCGAACAGCTCCGGCCACTGTGATCGTACATCGGCCTCCCTTTCCTAGGTCTCATTCTTTACTCGATCGTGCTACCATAGAACCCATACTAGAGGAACATATCACCCATGCAGAACCTTCGTACTGTGATTGACAATCCAGATAGGATTCTCCACAAACGATTCATCCGCTTCAAGCTCAACCTCCTCAGGCTGAAAGACATACGACGGGTCTGAAAAGTAATGTCGGAGCTGAGAGACGTGGAATACATCATGTATGGCTCGGTTCCTCTGAGGTAACTGCAAACGATATGAAACTGACCCAAATCTATCCAATAACTCAAACGGCATGACGTACCGTGGTGAAAGTTTACATTCTCTCTAAATCCTCTTGTGTCCCATCCTCGATGCGACACGTAGGAAAACCTGATCCTTGACCTCGAACTCCAGAGGTCATCTCCGCTGATCAGCATAATACTTCTATCAAGACTGTACTATAGCCATCCTCTTCTGAATCAATTCTATCTGCTCTGAGGTCTCCTGAACAATATGAGGTCCCAGCAAAGCTTCCTCTCCTGCCTCCAGCCAGCATAAGGGTGATCGGCATAGCCTACCGTACAAAGCCTCATAAAGTGCCATCTGAATAGTCTCCTAGAAACTGTTGTTGTAGGAAATATCAACAAGAGGAATATTCTACTCCCAAGAACTGCCAAATTCTAGAATGAAAGCTCGGATCATATCCTCAAGCACCTGGATTGTGTGCTCGGACTGGCCATCATTCTGGGGATGGTATGCTGTACTCAAAAGTACCTGTGTACCCAAAGCCTTCTGAAGTCCCTGCCAGAACCGATAAGTAAAGCGCCCATCCCTATATAAGACAATGGAGTGTGAATCTCCATGTAGATGTACAATCTCTCGGATGTACAGTCATCCCAGATCATCAACACTGGAGGTCTCCTTAATCGGTTAGAAGTGAGAAAACTTCGTAATCCTGTCGACGACCACCCAAATAGCATCATTCCTTAGAGGCGACCTCCGAAATCTAGTCATGAAGTCCATCGCGACATCATTCCACTTCCACTATGGAAAGGGTAACTGATGTAAAAGCCATGTTGGTCGCTGATGCTTCACCTTCAACTACTGACAAGTAGAACACCTCAAGACGAGACCAGCAACATCTCTCTTCATACCAGGCCACCAGTATTAGTGATGAAGATCCGGATACATCTTGGTGACACCAGGATGAACTACCCAAAATATGGAATGAAAATCTTGCATCAGCTCCTCGTGTATGTCTACTGTCACACATATGCATCCCTGGAAATGAAAGATCTCGTCCTCGCCCACTGTGCATCTAGGAAGAGGGTCCTCTTCTAAAAAACTCTCCTGAAAGACTAAGCCTTCTAAGTATGATAGCTACCTCATTAGTACCCGATCAAAAAGATTAGAGGTAACAGATACATATGATAAGAAATTCTGTCCCTTTCTATCGTGAACCTCCAAATGCATCTCTGAGAATAGAGCCATAAGCTTCCACTCTCTTCTGGCCTCCTAAACTGACTGAATATGAGTTCTCCTACTCAACGGATCTATCACTGTGTTGCCCTTTCCCGGCATATAGGAAAGCTCGAAATCAAAAGACTAAAGATATTCGACCCACCAGTGCTCTCTCAGATTCAGATCACGCTGAGTGAAGATGTACTTGAGACTGTTGTGGTCAGTGAAAACCACAAAGTGATCTCCTTGAAGATAATGTCTCCAAAAGCGCAACACATGAACAACAGCTGCCAACTTCAGATCGTGCTTCGTGTAGTTCCTCTCATGTGGCCTCAACTGCTGAGACCCGTACGCATCAACCCCATCTCCTTGCATAAGTACAACTCCCAACCTGATACCTGAAGCATTATAGAAAATAGTATAGCTCTTACTTGGATCTGGTAAGACTAGTATCGGCACAGACATCAACCTTCCCTTCAGCTCCTGAAAGGTTTAATCACAAGAATTGGACCATAAGAACTTCGCCCCCTTCTTGGTTAGACCTGTCAATGGTTTTTCTAGGTGTGAAAAGTCATGAATGAAGTGTAGGTAGTATCCAGCCAGCCCTAGGAAAATCTTTACCTCAAAAACGTTCTTCGGATGCTCCCACGAAACGCCATCTCTCACTTTCTCTAGGTCCACAGATACTTCTGTCTCTGAGATGGCGTGACCCAAGAAGAAGATCTGATCCATCCAAAAGTGGCACTTAGAGAGTATATCATAAATCTAATTCTCTCTCAGTGTACTCAGAACAATCTCAAGATGGGTAGCATGGTCGTGTTGAGTGTGAGAGTACACCAAGATATCCTCCATGAAGACCACGATGAAGGAATCCAAGTAAGGATGGAACACTCAGTTCATCAGTGCCATGAAAACTGCTGGCGCATTCGTGATACCGAAGGACATAACCGTATACTCATAGAGACTATACCTGCTTTTGAAGGTCGTCATAGGTATATCTGATGGTCTAACATGCAACTGATGATAACCAGACCTCAAATCGATCTTTGAGAACACCCGGGCTCCTCGAAGCTCATCGAAAATATCATCAATCATTAGCAAGGGATATGGGTTCTTGACTGTCAACTGGTTCAGCTTATGATAATCCACACAGAGCCTCAGGGTACCATCTGGCTTCTTTGAAAACAGGACAGACGAACCCCAAGGAGAAGTACTAGGTCAGATGAAACCCTTTGCCAACAACTCCTCCAACTATTTCTTGAGCTCCAGAAACTCAGGTGTAGCCATCCAATAAGGTGGAATGGACATCGGTTCCACTCCTGGAATGAGATCAATAGAGAGGTTTACCTCACGCTCTAGAGGAAAACCTGAAAATTCCTATGGGAAGACATCCCTGAAACAATACAACACTGGAGGAAAGTCCAACTGACAAGTCCCCTGGTCATCCAGATAAAGACTAGCAATCTAGGACGTAACCCCTCCTAGCCCATGATGCTCAAGTCCTACTCAACTCGCCTGAATGTCCCATTCGCCTCTATGAAGAAAAATTCACCCTATAGTGAAATGAAACTCACCCTATGGAAATAGCAGTAGATGACTGCCTGGAAGGGAACCAACCAGTCCATCCTGAGAATGACATCATATCATGTCATCTCTAAGACATATATATCCCATAAGAAATGATGCCCTGAAACGAAGAGAGGGAACTATATACACTGACGTATACTAGATGTCCTCATCTCTAAAGGTGTGTCTAGAGTCAACAAGTCGACAAAAGAAAATATACAGAGCATAAGTCTCTCCACAATAGCAGTAGAGATAAAGCTATGTGTAACACCAGTATCGAAAAGAGCTGAAGATAAAACCGAGTCTACTAAGATTGTACCTCAAACTGTAGAAGGTCCTGGATCCTGCTCCTAATAGGCCCGATCCACCACAAAAGTCAGGCCTGCCCCGCGGCCCTGTGACCCTGCCTTACCACTCTGAGCTGATCCTCCCTGTTGACGCTGAATGGATGGGTACTAACCGCGACAGGCTCGACCGCCACCTCGGCCTGAACGGCCGGAAGAGCTCAAGTTCCCCGACTAGTGAGAAACTGGTGGTGCCGCTCCTGAACAATGAGTCATGAAATAACCCCTGTCACCAGCTACTGGTGAGAAAACCTGGTAGCAACAATGAAGGTGACCCATCTTGCCGCAAGATCGGTAATCCACTGGGTCTCTCTGGCACCACAGCCTCATGTACCCTTCCCTTCCACACTGGTAGCATACGACCTGGCTACCTGAAGATGTATCTCTCCTCCTCAAATCATTGGGAATAGACTCCCTACGATGCTTTCTGCGGTCAACTGGAGGAACCGTAGCTCTGGAAGTAGAACGGCCCTGGCTCACAGCACCGGAGTCTCTCAGATTGTGCTCCGCATTTAGTGCCTGGTTGACGATGGAAGTGATGGAAGTCAATGGGAAGAGATTCACCTGTGATCGGATCTCCCGCCTGAGACCATCCTCAAAATTCCTTGCTAAGAACATCCCATCTCCACCCCGAAGGGGTGTGCAATGCTACAGCTTGGTGAAAAGAGAGGAATACTACATAACAGAAAGAGTACCCTACTCTAGACTCAAGAACTCTTGGGCTCGATCGTCCCTCAGGGTCTCTGGGTAGAAGTAGTCCTAAAACACTCGCTAGAACTCCTCCCAATCCATAATATGCTGATGACCCACCTGTGAGATCACGTCCCTCCACCTCTTTGTGGAGTCTCGTAGCATATAGGTAGCGAGCTTGACCCGCCTCTCTGGAGGCGTTTCTAGATGCTCAAAGATAGCCAGCATGGCTTCTAGCCATGACTCTATAGCCTGTGGTCCTCCTTCCCCTGAGAATGTTGAAGGATGTTATTGCAGGAAAACCCACATCAAGTCTTCCATAGTCGTGGTAGGAGGTGGTGCTCCCTGAAATGTTTGCATCATCATCATAAATCCTTCTCTGAAATACGCATTAGCGCCCGCAACTAGTACGACAGCCGGTGCCAAGGCTGGCACGACTGGAGGATCGGATGGAAGTCCTTGATAAGCCATATCTGGTGTCTGATCACTATCCTACAACTGACGTAAAACCAAAGGATGTCTCGGAGGCATTGCTCTAAAAGATCAAAAGCATGCCTTAGATTAGGAAAACAAGGACAGAGAAAAAATGAGTACAAAATAAAAATAGGAGAAAGAAACACTCAATATTTACAAAACATGACTACCTGACATGTATAAACTCTACACGGCATGTACTTAACTTTATTCCCCTGCCCGAGTCTCCTTTCATAGCTAACCCACATGGACTTCTTAAACTGAGACTATGCGGCATGTTCCTTGTGGACACGGCATGTAGTAGACAAGGTTTCAATGACCCGTGTTGTTAGTTACACGACCGATTACACAACTAAGACTACACAGCATGTTCCAAACAAACACTGCGTGTACTTGAAGATTTTTACCGACCCGTGTTGTCCATGACACAGCCGGGTACTGAGAATATAGATACACGGCATGTTCATACACAACACGGCATGTATGACACGAGATTCCCCGACATGTGTTGTTAGTGACATGGCCGGGTACACGGCTCATTACTACACGGCGTGTATCTACCGTACACGGCATGTTCCAGGTGATTTTTCACAACCCGTGTTTCTACTCACACAGTCAGTGAAACAGTTTGAAAACTACACGGCATGTATATATAAGTACACACCGTTTATTCTGGGTTTTTCCATGTAGTAGCTCTGAAACTACACCGAAGCCCAGAAAAACACTGAAAAACAAGCACAAAGGTGCCAAATTCCGATCCATGAGGGTCCATACTCCCTGTGAATCAAAGCTTGGTATCTCCTACATATCATATATAAGGGAAAAAAGTCAATGATCCACCAAGTTCCAATTCATGTGGGCCCATAACACTTCAAGAACCAAAGTTTGGCATTCATTTAAGAAAGGTACAATACAAACAACCTCTCTATCAAACTGCATGGATTCTATCAAAACATATACCACAACATCATAAATAATCTACACAACTTTTATCACAACAACATGTAATTGATAATGCACCCTAGATGTCATGGAAAGAATGCATGTATTGTGTTTTCTAACAAGTTCCAATATGATGCATGAGATGGCATACCCTCATCTCATCGGGTTGCGAAAAAAATAGAACCACAATATCAACAACAATAACATCATAAGGCATTTGAATCACACTAGGTGAAATCAGATCAACTGTAACATATCAAAACCAAAAAACTGTAATAAGTGAGGTAGATTGGTCTTTCCCTGTACACGGGTTATCTACTCCCATGAATAGCTTAATACCAAGTACCGAATCCATCCTATCACTGGAAAAAGGCTCCAAACAGTTAAACAAGAGAAAAGATCCCTTTGATACCACTTTGTAACGTCCCGGTTCTAGAAGCCACCCAGTGGTGCCCCGTATCAAGTTGGTCACATGGCCTCAAGCACATTTCCTCAAATGCTAGAGGCTGCCGAATAGCAGCGAGGGCCATGGATGTGATAGTGGGGAAACTATGCCCACATTGTAAGAGTACACAGTATAAAACAAACAATTAGATAATAGTATAAATTGTAACCATCCATACAAGAGTAAATGATAAAAAGCGGAAGACTAACCATAAACAACTAGATTACACAAAAATGTACATAAAATGATGCATGATACATATTTCTAGGAAAAAATCCAAACAATTCACAATGCTGAATAAAATACTAAACTAAAGTGAAAAAGATAATAGGTAAAATCCTTAGCATCGGAAGACACAGCTTGGTCCCTTGCTCTTCAGCTCCACAACAAGTCAAGTACCTATAGTAGAAGGGTGTTTCCCCTTATCTATACCTGCAATAATATAATCTGTTTGGGCCCAAAAGCATGACCCAAACAGAGTGTGAGACAAGGTCCCAGTAAGAAACCACCCAAAGATCTGTGCCTAACGGTCAGTGAAAATATAGCAGGTAAGTTACAGTAAGCAGCAAATAGTAAGAAGTAATCAGGGTAATACAAAACAGTAACAATCGATTTTCAATCATATAATCTAAAAACAAGAAACAACCACTCAAGAAAGTAGAAAAAAAGGTAACATCTAGGTAGTTATCACAGTCTAACCCCTAAGGTTAAACCTACAGTATTATCAACCCTCTGGGAAGCACACACAATATCTCCCCTCTGGTTTAGCTAAGGAATAGACTCTCTGAGGAAGCACTCACCGTCAATTCCCCCAATAGTCTCCTATCATACTAAAGGCTCTCTGGGGAAGCACTCAACGTCTCATTCCCCCTGTGGCCCCTGTCGAGGAACTACATATTCTCTGAAGAAGCACTCATCATCAATTCTCCCTGTGGTCTCGCATTGCAAATTAAAGACACTCTCGAGAATCCTTTACGTCCATTCTCCCTATGGTCCACTACACTAGGTTCTCTCAGCCCTGTGTAAAAAAACATGCATAGCGCGCCTATCACCCCAAGTAAACCTCATGAACTACTTGGATATCATTCTAAGGCACAACAGAAAAATAGTACAGCAGTTCCACTATACTACAACTAGGCATGACAACTGGAAAAATACCAAACAAGAAAAACAAGAATGGAAAAACATCCAGAGCACAATAAAATTTACCCTATTCACAAAAAATTACCTCTACTCAAGAAATCAAGCATAGCAGGAAACAACAAGGGAAAAACATGAAACATGGAATACCCCGTTCAAGGGTATTCATGGAATTCACACAAAATATTCACAAACATTCTACAGAAAGGCACAAACCACCTACCTCAATGCTAGGAGAAAGATATAAGTGAACCACGATGACTGATTCTCCTTAGAACGTCGAAGATCTGAGAAAATGTCAAAAACACTCAACCAATGATATCTAGAGAAAGAGGATAAATTGGAAAACAAGGATCTAGGAGACGGAAGAACTCACCGCTTCGATTCCAACACAATCAACGATGGACTATTCAGAACAGAGACGGATGCTCGGGAATCCGGAGAAGAATTGCGGCCATACGGGTCGCTCTAGGATAAAGAACCTGAAGAATTAGATCATTCTATCCATCAAACACAACCTCAGTCTTTTTAAAGAAAAAAAGAAAATACACGGAGTGTACTTCTGGGGTAAACAGTGTGTACTATGTTTTTATGTACTCCTCTTTAACCAGCCTCCACATCGCCTCTAAACACAGTGCGTGTGTCCCAGACATGGCCAGCACATGGCCTGGCGCAGCAAGGGAGTACACGATGTGTACTCAGAAAGTACATGACTTGTACTTCAAAAATTTCCAGAAGTCCCACTTTTCTCAAAAACACCAGGAAGAGAAAAACATACCAGAAAATGAAGATCCAGGTTCTTACACATGTATTATTTTTTCCTATAAAATGTACAAAGGTACAATGCTATGATAATGTTTATTGTGGCACTCGGATCGAATCCTCTATGATGGTTTAGATTTTAGAGTCAATTGTTCTCAATTGATTTCCTTTTTGGGAGTTTTGTTTGAAAATATAAGATAAAATGATTGATTAATGAATATTTATTATAAAATTGAATAATGATTGGGGTGAGTTCATAATTAGGGATTTAATCTTATGATATTATTTAGCGTTGATATACATTTCATTAAATTAACATCCACTTAATAATATGTTTTTTTACTCAGAATTCCCAATTATTTTGGATTTAATCCATACCTCGAATAGGGTATTGATCTCATTAAATTTTTATTGATGGAAGGTTCAATATTTAATGAACCCATGTGTAATTGTCATTCATATAATCCATGGAATCAACATGTTAAATAAAACATTTCATTAATCCATTACATTTTAAGATCAACAAACATAATATTAATTTAAGGAGTATTAATCAACCAAAATCTCCCAATCGCTTATCATCCAAAAATTATGAATAACCAAAATGCTATATTTTCTCAAAAATTTATATGGTTAGAATTATGGTTTATAATATTTAGTGTTATGAGATAAAAATAGATGAAAAGTAATGTGATAAGATAAAATTAGTGTTCCAAATACACAGTCAAATGATGAAGATAATTAAACACATTATTTAGATTGTGTGGGAAAGAAAAAGAAGGGAATGATTTTAAGCTTAATTTAAACAATTTTAATAACATTAATATTACTCGATAGAGGGTGGATGATTATAAAAGATAATAAATGAGAAACATTCATTAAAAAAATTATAATACAAACATATATGAGATTACAACTAATGAAATAAAAAGTAAATCAAAAGAGAACATAGAGGTAAGGTATATCTTGTATAAAATTGAGTTTAGAATATCCTATAAATAATTTTAAATGAATTTTTTCATGCCAATATATTTTCTTATGATTTGAAATTTTAACCCCGTATAAGGAGAAGAGTGTGTGTATTTATATCCCAAGTTGGTGGATTGTGTTGATTATAAATCTTTCCATCCACTTGGCTTGACAATTTGGCCATCCAAATAGTTGAATATCGAGATATATTATTCTTCAATGTAGTAGATATTTATTTTTAATGTCATCCTTCTTTATTTGGAGTAGATTGGACTTTTTTATCCAAATTTATGGTTATTTTACTAAACAATGTCATTCTGCCAATTTTTCTATAGTGTTTTTACTTGGTCTAAATGTGAATGAATTTTAAGCCAAGAAGAATCACTAAAATATAAACCATTTATTCTAATAATTTAGCTGTGTATATCCTTGATTTCACACCACAAAATCTTAGTTCAATTTGACAATTTTATTGGTTGTAATGTCAAAAATAGTGGGATGTTTTTAATTCCTATACTGATTGGTGGGCTAGACTTTAAAGAATCATTTGGGATCCTTTTGGTGGAGTTTGGTCTTCAATTTTTTTTTGATTATTTTATATATTCACAAATATATTAATGGTTTTCATAAAATATTCGCTTCTATATTGAGCCTAAAAAATTCTATATTCATGGCTGATCCAGTTTCTTTGACAAATTCATTGGGTCTTATTGTGTTGTTTATATGACCCTTCAAATGGCCGATTTATCACAAGATTTAGTTGAATGATAAGTATAATATTGAATTGGGACACTAAAAATAGGAATAACAAAATTATGATAAGAAGGGTGATATTTCTAATTAAAATTGTAAATGAACTTGAATTTTTATTAATATAAATAATGACCAAAAATTATATTTAGTATTGAAACACGAGTATTTCACACCCATTATGCACATTTCATAGAAAATAATTAAAGAATTTAAATAAAAATTTATGAATAAATTAACAGCATCATTTCATTATAATGTAAATGTATTATCAAATGGTATGGTAAATATCAGATCCCATCACCATTCATTATGATATGTCGATGGTGATACATGGGTTGGGACTCAAAACACCTTGGACAGACTCATTCAGATTATTAAATTAAGATTAATTATATATGGAATTATATTATTCCATAAGTGACATTGGATCCCTTATGAATAATTCCAGGGATGGGCTCATAGGGAATCCCATTATATTATTCCATGAGTAAGACTTGGATCCCTTATATATAATACTAAGGATGGATATAGAGGGTAGTGCATTATATTATTCCATGAGTGAAACATGGATTCCTTAAATAGAATAAAAAGTATTTTCTTTGAGAAAAAAATATGATATCTCAGGTGATACTTAGATTCCCAGGAGGAATGTCAAAGATGGTCCTATAGGGTGATGTGTTTGTAGTCCGCCTAGAGAAATACTAGGGTTCCCTATGAGGAGCACCTAGGATGAGATCAATATGTCAATCAATTAATTAAGGGACCTATATTCTATATAAAATAACACACTTTTATTTGGTAATTTATTACATGAATTATGAACTTGTTTTAGTTCCTTTTATTATAAATATTAAATGAGACTTATTCATCTCTTATATAAATATTATAAATAGGGTCGCCCTAGATATGAACCTCAGGTATTGAGCCTATTATAAAAATTAAATGATAGAATAATATTTTATACTAATTTTGGAATAGAACCACTATAATATAGTCCTTTAATAGTGCTAAAAATGGCCTTTATCAGTTCTAGATAATTGATGACTGCTGAAACGAGATTAAAAGACTGAGTCTTTTTCCACCTCTTTTAGAAGTGCTGATAAAGGATCCCTTTATAATCATTTTTATAAGTGCTAATAAAGGGGAATATTGTAGTGTGCTTTAACAACACACTATAACACTAGTGTAGTGTACTCTAACAACACACTATATCACTAAAGACACCACTAAATCATTAAAATCAAAAAATAATACAGAATTTAACTTCAGAGAAAAAAATCTAGTCTCGTTTTCTCATTTTTAGTGATGTAATAAACCTTTTCAAATAAAATGATATTTATGTATTTAAAAAACAAACTTTGATGCAAATAAGTCACACCGTTCATCGGATTGAGGTGAGTTTGATTCTTAAATGTCTCAAATGACTTCTGGATCATTTAACTAAGGTATCAAGATAATTCGAGTGTGTTTTCTAAGTTTTGAGTATGCTGCATAAATTATTTACTAAAATGTCCTTTTAAATTGTAAACACACACTTTGAATCATATCAGTAACATCATGTGTTTTTTTACATGATAATAATTCATACATGACACAAATGACTGATGAATCATTTTCATAAATTATAAAGACAATCATATTGCATTTGTCAGTTTTTAGTGACACTTTTTGAACTAAAATGTTGATTTTAAATTGATAACATACACATTGAGTCATACCAGACACACTCTGTATCAAATTGATTTGTGGATGATTCTAACACATCAAAAATGACTTATAGATAATTTTTCAAAAGTATCAATACAATCTGAATGCGTTTTCTTGGTTTGGAGTAGGTGGGTGGCCCTTTTTAATAAAATTGATGTCAATTTTAAATAAAAATACTCAATTTGAGTCATATCAGTCACACTATGTGTAAGATAGAGGTGTGGATAATTCCAAGACATCTCATATAACTTATGAATAATTTTTATAAAGTATAAGAAGTATCTAAATTCATTGATGGTTTTTGAGTATGTGACTTGCCTTTATTATTAAAATGTCATTATAAACTGGAAACATGTACTTTGACTCATACCAATCACATCATGTATCAGATTGACTAAAGACCAATTCCTACATGTCCAAAATGAAATATGAATAAATTTATTAAATTATCAAGAAAATCATAGCATGATTTCTTAGTTTATAGTGAGTGACATTTTATGAACTAAAAAGTGGATTTTACATTAATAACGCATACATTGAGTCATATTGGGAACATTATATATTATATTGAGGTATGGAAAATTCTTATACATAAAAAATTACATATGTATCATTAATATGAATTATCAAATCAATATAAAAGTGTTTTCCTAGTTTTGAGTTGGTTAGTTTTCATTTTTATTAAAATTGATGTCATTTTTAAATAAAATGGCAGACATGGAGTCATTCAGTTCACACTATGCGTCAAATTCATGACCAACTTATTAATACACAACTAAAATTATTTATGGATCATTTTAATGATTTATTATAACTATAGGAATGTTTTTTCTTGGTTTTAATACATTACATGTCCATTTTATTAAAATGGATGTCATTTAAAAAAAATTCTCTTGGAGTCACACCGGCCACACTGTGCATCGGATTTAGGTAACCCGAATTCATACACATATCAAATTACTTATGGAAAATTTTATTAAAGTATCAAAGAAATTATAATGTGTTTTCTTAGTTTTTATTACATCACATGTTTATTAACTTAAATTTCACTTTAAACATGAAACACACACTTTGGCATATACCAATCACATCGTGTATCAGTTTAACAAGAGACTGATTCCTATAAGTCAAAAATGACTTATGAATCGATTTCCTAAATTATTAATGAAATCCAATAATTCTTGTCTTGTTTTTTGTGAGTGACATTTTCTGAACAAAACTATATATATTAAACAGTTAATAAACACATTGATTCATAGAATTCCCATCTTGAGTTAAATTGAGGTGCCACTAATTTGTACACATCTCAAATGACTTACAGAACATTTCTCTAAGTATAAAAACAATCATAATTTTTTTGATTGATTTTGAGTATGTAAGTTGTCGTTTTTACTAAAATTAATGTCAATTTTGAATAAAAATAAGAACTTAGAGTCATACTTGTCACTCCATGCTTAAAAATGAGGTGTGGATGATTCTTATCTCCCAAAGTCTCAAAAAAAATCATAACTACGAATTTTACCATGTTTACATTGACTTTTTAGGTCTAACAACCAACACTACATATTTTCTTAATGTTCATCGAAGAAAAACGTTTCTCGTTGTTGAATTTCAAAAGAGTAGAGGATTTCAATAATCAGAAATATTTTTCAGCTAATAAAATTGAATAAATATGAAGTGTTGGTATTTTGAAAAAGAAAAGTAATGAATATAGAAAACATGGTTACATTGCAAGAAAAAAATCATTTTATCTCTTTTCTGGATTTTTTGTAGATAATTGAAAACTAAATTTGAATTCACAAACGATCTATGATAAACACTAAATAAGTATTACATAAAAATGATAAGGATATTTACTTAAAAATAGTAGATAAAATGATGAAACAGTTATTTAAATAAGTAATAGGAGTTCACCTTTTTCTGGTGGTTTTATGAATTCTTGACTCATTTCTTTATTTCCATTATATCAGGTATAGAAACAAATTTTAATCTATCATGAGCATGAGGATAATTGACCGAAACACCCCAACTCAAACAAAATATTCCACTTGTATAATAAAAAAATTATTATATGAGTAATACTGAAAATAAATAAATTAAACAAAAATATGAAATAATACATTAATTCCATGGATAATGATTTTACCATGAAAACATTATTGACCATAGAAATATGCTGATGATAATGAAATAATGGTGATAAAAAACCTACATATATCTCTCAAATCAATCAATAAATGAATGAATGAGGAGAATGAGGATAAAATAAGATACATTGGATTGAATCTTTGAATATTCATTGAGAAATTAATGATATCCTATTAGGTTCATGAAATATTTATTTTATACAATAAAAAAATAAATACACATATGATATTCATCATCAACGGTGAATGTCACCCATTTATGAAAATTACATAGATGGTAATCAAATATACGTAAGGGTAGAACTAAAAGTAAATGTTGAGGAATGGTCTATTTTTTGATGAATTAATGTAAAACATACACAGTTTTTATTAGATCTGTGATGAAATAAATTAAGTTATTTTTAAAAAGTATTAATAAAAGGGTTTTCATTTAAAAAATACTATATTGTTTTCAATTTCAAGTAACACAATAATTTATGTAATCAATGAATAAAATTTCATTGGTGATCAAAAAGTTTCAGTGGAAACTCAAAGGAGTAAGAATCTACAAAAAAAAACTCATTTGTTTCAAATAAAGCCTAAATCATTTCAAGGGGCTGAAAAGGATGAAAATAGGATATATTCTATGCATTAAGAGCATGATATAAATAAGAACAACGTTACATGAATATAATTGATACAAGTAATAATAACTAAGTCTTTCAATGGATCAAATTGTTGCATATATATTTCCCAAAAAAATCCATTAGTCTAAAAATACATGAGATTTTTAGTTAATTTTTTTTCTTAATTCTGTAAAACACTGAACACAATAGGTCATGGTAATGTGTTATGATGAAACATTTTTTATGTCATGTAATTGAGATGGTCACATCTCTGGGGCATTATATTACGACTATAAGGACATAAAAAATGGAATTATTTTTTTCTTATTAAACCATAAAATTCAATAGAATTAATAACTCAAAGTGAACATAGAATATCATTAAATTATTAAATCCAAACTAATATAGTTTTCTTAAAGTGGGATTCTAACGGTGTAATGATTTTATCCATGAAAAATATTTTTTATTTCAAATAAATATATTCTATTAAAACATATTTTTTAAATACACATCTAACAATGTTAATTTTATATTTTAAAAAAATTAGTTAATTCTAGTTGTATAAAATTTATTATTGAGTGATTTAAAATATTCTTTAAAACTCGTTAAATAAGATACTTTTCAAATAAAATATAAAATTTAGAAAAATTTTGATCAATCCTAAATGATTGAGAACAATAAATTCTATAAAAAATGTACTAATATTCTACACCATGTAATGAAACCATATTTTGTTTCTCACTAAACCAAGATGTTGAAGTTTTCCCTTGAAAATGACTCATTCTAATTTTTTATTTTCTAACTTTATTTCAACAACCAAAATCAAAATATCAATTACATTTTATCTCAAAATCAGTTTTTCCTTTATCATATAGTCAAAGGATTATAGAAACTTAATCCTCTTTGATTTTTCTTTTTATTTCATTTAATTCATATTATATAATTGAAATTGAAATATTTCAATAATAAAAACTAAAAACGTTATATTATTTCAATAAGTAGTAAAATAATTAAAAAAATTAATCAAACAAAAAAATGTTTTCTCTCATATGATTTTACAGATTCATAAGAATAATGTGATTGTTACATTTCACAAGTTACCCCAAAATATCTTCCAATACTCACTAAATAGTTCACATTCATCCTAAATATATCTTCTAATTTTACACCATATTTCTGTGCTCATTATCCTTTGAAAAAAATTCACGAAAACATAATTATATTGTTGTTCCCATGTTTCAAATAATTCATTATCCATTTTTTCGAAACAAATTCTAGAATTTACTTTCGAATATAATATAATAACCCAATATTTCAGTTCCTCCTCACTCAAATCTCTCAGTTCCAACTATTTCATGATATAATATTAGACCAAAATGATTTCAAATATTTCATCATCCAAGTGATTTTAAATGCAATATTCTAAAACATTTAGAACATCAATTGCAATGTAGATTAATTTTCAAAATTTTACAATTGAAAAGAGGTATATGTCATGGAATATAAATATTGGGAAA
The DNA here is from genome assembly GCA_963277665.1 of Viscum album. Classification (NCBI taxonomy): domain Eukaryota; kingdom Viridiplantae; phylum Streptophyta; class Magnoliopsida; order Santalales; family Viscaceae; genus Viscum; species Viscum album. The sequence goes on from OY728131.1 coordinate 752,312,309, forward strand.
CTATTATACCTCAAAACAAAATGACCCAACATTGGAATTGATGTATTTTAATTTTCACAATACTAATTTTGTCCCAAGGAGACCCACATGATGTCGGGGAATAAAATAATTGAATATATCAAAAAATAATGAATTTTGGGTTATTTTATTATGGGTTAGTGAAACTAAATTTTTTGGGATTCACATATGTGGGATGAGAAGGTTTAGTGGATAACTAAGGGAAATTAGAGATATTAAGAAGATTTCATTCGAGTCATGGATGAATTCAACCCTTGAATCTCTTGAGACTTGGATTTGAGGCTTGGAATAGTTGTAGAATTGATTCTATCCATGATTTTAGCTTGGATTCGACAATGATGAGTGTTGTCAGCAGGTCGCTTTTGCAGAGAGCTTTAAATATCGCGAACTAGTTCACAATGGTTAAGCTTATTAAAATAGATCATTACACTTATCAGAACTACCAAAAAATCACTAATAAAGATACCTTTTATTAGTGAAGAATTAATAAGTGCTGATAAAATGAATCTTTATCATCACTATAAAAGCACTGATAAATCGCTATTTTTATCAGCGCTAAAAAACCACACATAAATACTTATAATACTTTTATGAAAAGAATTTGTTTTTAAAAAGAATATTTATTATACATAATTATAATACTTATAATAATAAGTTTTATAAAATAATAATTTTATTATTATTTATTTATAATTATATAAATTATTTTTTTAAAACATTTATTTCATTATATATATTTATATAATTATATATATATAGACATATTAAATATATTCATTATTTAAATAAATCTATTATAATTTTATAATTATTTATTTAAAATTATATACATAATTTTTAAACAAATAATATTTCTTTATTTATAATTATAAATGTATAAAAACAATAAATGTACATTTATAAATATTTTTATTTATAAATATTTTTTTAAATCTATTTTTTACATTATTAATTAATATTTAATCTTAACTTCATGCATATTAAAAATGATAAAAATTGATTAATTAAAAATCTGTACAATATTTAAAATTTAGATAAGTTTGATTAATATAAATCATTAAAAAATGGATATATATTCAAATAATGAAAAATAAATACTGAAAATATTAAATCATATTAATTATATATATATAATAATAATATAAATTGATTAAAATCCAAAAAAAAATATTTTTTGTCTGCATATATATATATAATAATGAATTAATTATATATATTTGAAATCAATATAATACGTTTGATCTATTTTTTAAATTGAAAAATCAAATGACATTCAATCGATACAATTAGTATTTTTAATTCATGTTAATTTTTAACTATAAACCATTATTCACTAAATGTATTATTATTTAATGTAAATCATAAATAATATTTTTCATTATATAAATCATAGTTTTAAAAAATAATATATATATATATATATATATTTACTATTTATCAACATTATCCATAATCATCTAGTTAATGAAATGTTTAATACTATTCTCAATTTAATTATTTTTAATTTAAATTTGTTTAATTTTTATTTTGAATTATTCTTTATATCTAATACATAGTATTTTTTAGTATTTATAATTTATATTTCGTATATCCAATTTAATCATTTTTATCACCAATTATTTAATTAATAAAATTTATAATAATTTTTAGTAGACTAATTTTAAGTTTTTTAATTTATTTCATTACATTTATTTATTTGAACCTTTATAAACACTAAAAAAGTTCTGATAATGGATTCCTTTATGAGCGCAAAAAATATAGTGTTCATAAAGGATACCTATTATCAGTTCTAAAAATAAAGCATTGATAAAGAGTACCCTTTATCAGTGCTATAAATAAAGCGCTGATAAAGGGTTAAATTTATTAGTGATTTCCTTAGCACTAATAATGATTCCATTTATTAGTGCTTTTTTCTAGAGCTGATAAATACTAGCACTGTTGGAATTTTATTTTATAGTAGTGTTGTTTGAAGTAGGTAACATCGGATGGGCAGTACATGGGACACACATTCTAGCATGGGTTTTATGTACTTCATTTACTTCTTTTATTTTTATTATATGCATGTTGCTTCATTATATACTCAATGATAGGATATAATTAAACCATGTTGGTGGTGGCCTACTAATTATATCTCACACCCTATTCGGGCCTCCAATTAGTACCCAAAAAGTCTTCATGGATGTAGGTAAGGACAGGGGAAAGAGTCCTATTAGGGATGCTTGATTCTTTGTACTATGATGGAGTATGGTAGCAGTGGACTGAGCTTATGCTTGTGATGATATTGAAGATAACTTTTGATCTTTTATTCATTTTTTGTATAGCATCACTACTGTCATATTTTTTATATGATTAATGTACTTTTTATTTCTGATGGATTTGGTAATATATTTTTATCTAGATGTTAGATCCTATTGTTACTCAATGTTATATTTATCCACTACAAGATCTACATTTATAGACCATTATTTTCAACTCTAATCATGAGGTTATAATTTCTCCACTCTACCACCATAGACCCTTGTAGCTAGTCGGTAGCATCTATAATATGGGAGGTTACCTTGAGTATATATGGAGAATTAGGTTCAGTTACATCTGAGTGAATCAGATCTAGGATGTCACAAAGTGGTATGAGATGGTCTTTTACTTTTATCTTACTATTGGGGTTACTATATAAGAATTTAGGAATGTTTAGGAATTTGGTAGTGAGGCTGTTCGTAGGAGTATCTAAACAAGATATAGGGAAAATCCAAATTTCCTTGGAAAGGAATTATTGTTATGGATTATACATATTACATTTGGACTAATTTAATAGATGGGAGACGGTCATTATTTTTGGAATTTATTATTGATACCTTAATGGTTTATTGTTTTACCCTTGGATGATAAGGTAAGGAAGCATTGATTCGTGCATCATTCTAATGACTTGATGATTAACATGTCATTCATATTCCATGAAATAACTATTTTAATATGTAAATTTCTTACAACCTTTTATAGTGCCTTGACGGTTCTATATGTTATCTAACTAACATTTCTACAGGATGAATAAGATAAATATTTGGTTAATTAAAGTGTTTGCATCATTCTAAATGGTGTCTTCCTATATAACTTGATGGTGGAAGCATATTTTACCAATTATTGTAGGTTTATCCATGTATCATTAGTCATATGTGATGAATAATTAATGGTTCCAATTAAATGGATATCAATTCAAATTTAAGGAGTGTGTGTGCTTCTACTAATTAGGAAATGGTCATCTATATAATTGAAGACTTAAAAATGAATGGTTACAGTTACATGTTATATTAATTAAAACTAGTATAACGTAGGACTTTATATCTTGGGATTGGAAGACACATCTAATAAAAAGATGATATATATATATATGTGAATAGATGAATTATAACTTGTAAATGACATGGTTTCACTTAAATAGGGATTAAAATTGTATATTAATGTGTTGTTTACCTCTAAAATTTTAAATTGACACTTCATATAATAGACCCTTGGATGAATAAGAGATAACTTATCTTTAACTCGACCTTAGTAGTGGGAAGTTGAGATTTTTTCTTATGTTCTATTTTATCTTACTATAACACCTTGAATGAGATTTGGGAGAATGAAGATGGTTGTGATTATTTTGTTGGAAGGGTAGTACCTATCATATCCTTACTCTATGATCATTCAGTTATAAAATTCTATAATGATTCAACCATTTGAAATTATATAGAGATGCCACCATGATGGCCTCAAGTCATGCACCAAGAAGGTTACTAAGACCATGATCTAGAGGTGGTGGGCACTGAGATTCCGATATTACCAAATATAGTGCCACCTATGTAACCTATTGTAATCCATTATCTTGGTGTAAATGATAATTTTTTAAAGGTTTTATTATGTATCATGTAGATCATACATGGATCTCTGCAACATGACCCCACTATAGAATAATTGAGGTGTGAGATTTAGAAATATCATCTACCTATGTGTTCAAGGGAAGGTGTTCCTCAGGTTGGTGAGCCATGGATAGAGGCCATGATTTCAATATTCAGGCATCTTGATACACTTTCTAAGAGGAAAGTGAAGCTCACTATGTATATTCTATGAGAATATTCTAACTTGCAGAGGTATGTTATTACTTTATAAGATCACCATAGAGATATGGTTTATAGGGATTTCTATATGGACTTCTATTAGTATTAATCTCCCAATACATTGAGGTATAATAGAGATGGATATTTTATACATCTAAATTAGGGACCTTTATCAGTTTTAGTCTACTCCACTTATTTTATGGAGCTTCAGTGCTTCACATTGATTCTTTTATGTGACATTTTTTTCCAGATATAATGGATTTGAGGATGGAATCAAGTATGATATCCAATAAAAGGTGAATGTTTTTTTATTTACCATGGTATCTAGAATAGTGAATCAGAAAATCATTACTAGGTTTAATATGAGAGAGTATTAAGGTATTGGATATAGTATCTCAGCACCTATTCCTATAAGTGTTTCCACTAGTGGTCGTTTGCGTTGTTTTTTAGTCTTCCCAAAGGATTTGTATCAAGATTGTACACCCAGGTAGCCTAGTCATATGAAATTTGTGTAGTAGTATAGGAAACACAAATACACATTGTATTAAGGATCCAATTGAGTTACAATCTTACAAAAAGATGTTTCATCATCAGTGGTTTGTAGATCTTTTCATCTATTTCCCAAATAGAGAGGATCTGCACTGAATCCATGTTCAGGTATGGGGATAGTGGCTCCAAGTCAGTCAAGGAGCCAAAGTACTATAATCCATTTATTCATAGGAGGTGGTCATGACATTGTGATCTAGACACCAGACACACAATGCCAATAGAGTTGGCCTACCTAGTGTAGTTAGGCTATATATCAAGGTCACTATTCGAGAATGATATATATAGTGTAGTAGATACCTAAGTAGCGGAGTATCAGTCCCTATATAGTTCAAGTCATGGGTTTAGTAGCCTTTACTTTTGTGTCTATTTTATTTGATATAAGAACTACCAACTTCTTTATATCTATAGAAATTATATATAGCCATAGGCTTGAGATTCATTATTTATGTGGGGTAATGATACTCGATACCTGATTGGTAATTTGATAATAATGTATACCCTAGTGAAATAAGTTCTCCCTCGAGGTGGGGATCTATAGTTTTTCAAGGGACCTCTTTGACCTTGAGATGATCGTTTTTTACCCCATTCTCCTGATGAATTGTTCGGTTCCTTATAATTCCCACGTTGATTCCTATCAATGGAGGGTGTCTTTCAAATAAACATAGGTTGGTAACTATATTCACAAGAGTGAATGGGATATATAATATATATGAGATGTATTTTAGAAGTATAATATGGTCTATGTGGAGCCCATGATTTATAGACTTTATATTGATGTTCTGATAACATAAAATAAATATTTCCCACTAGTAGTAGAGCATTTCTAGGATTTCTTTTCTTGATAAATTTTTTTGGATACCTCCTAAGAGAGAGAGTTAGAGATTATAATTGATCTTGTTCTTGGAGTATTACCAATATTCATTCGAACATACAAGATGGCTACTAATGTGTTGTTAGAGATTCAGAGGTACCTATAGGACATGGAAGATAAGGGTTTCATATGACCTAGTACTTGACCTTAGGGATCACTCATTATTTTTTCCAAAGAGGTTGGTGGAACCCTTATATTTATTATAGATTACTGAAAATTGAATCACATTACCATGATAAACTAGTATCCCTATCCTCATATAGTCATTTTATTCAACCAGCACCATTGAGTGATGGTTTTATCTAAAATAAATTTGATTCTGGGATACAGTCAGATAAGAGTTAGACCATTAGATATACCTCATACAACATTGTATATTAGATCATTCATGTACAATTACTTTTTCATGCCATTTGTTTTCATTAATGAATCAACAATTTTAATGGATCTAATGAATTGGGATTTTCACCCATATTTTAATTCAATTTTTGTATTCTTCAGGGAAATCAATATTATGTATTTTCTCAATTGACACGACTATGATAAAATTTGGATATCATCCAGATTACACTGTGAGAGAACCATATGTATGCTAAGATCGGAAAATGAAACTTTTGGATCAACATTGTTCACTTCCTAGGTTGTATCATATCATAATTAAGAGTACCTAGGGACCTAGAGAAGGTGAGAGATATAGTTTCCTATATTTTCCCACCATAACAACCATTATTTTATGTTTTTATTCCTTTAAAATCATTCATGTTTTCTTTAAATGAAATCCCTTATTTATTTTATTTGGGGTGTTTTAGTTTTGAAAAATAAAGGGTATTTAAATTTTTATAAACTCTTTCCATAGAGGATCAATAGGGTTTTAAAATCATAATATGATGAAAAGATACAAGCATTGAATATTTTATTTATGGTATTGAACTTGATCATTATAGATTATGATGGGTGAGCCTAATAATGTTTATATTATTGGTGACCCAGATATATATTATATGGTGGGTGAACCTAATATAGTTCTCTAATTAATTGGATAATGTTCATTATCATCAATGGAATGAAGGAGGGAGTTAACTTGGAAGGATTATCCAATACAATATACTTGGTTCCAAATATTTATGACATGATTTTAACATGGGAATTGAAAATAATTCTCTTGGTTTTTAACAGGGTTTTTATTTTATATTTATTATTATTAATGGGTTTCCAAGATAAAAAAGTCTGTTTTCTTGTGGATATGTTATATTTTATATACTCAAATATTTTTTTGATGAAGGTAAAAATTTTATGTGTTTTCATGTCTTTTTCACTGGACCAACATATTTCTTAATTGTATTTCCCATAGTGACCATTTTTCATCATACCACATTTTCAAATTATGTTTCACATGGCTTAATGATGATAATAATGTTTAATAAATTCATTGTTCTATAAATGTATGTTACCTTGAATAAAGGAAGCATGTATTTATAGAGAACTTATTTTGAGATAAATATAGTTATTGTATGTAAAATACCACTTTGATAATGTTTATTCTAGTTGTCTAAAAATATAATCCTGAAGATTACATGGGTATGTAATTGATCCAATATTTCATATTTTTGGAATATGTCTTTATTGGCTAAAAATTGGTCACATTTAATTGTATCAATCTAGAAATGTAAAGATTCTATTTTTGTTTTCACCAAATACAGGAGTGATTGTTTGGGTATGACACTCTAAGATAAGATAATACTCATACTTGGGGAAGATAATCAAAGAAAAAACAATTCGGTATGATTTAATTTCTATTTTTATGGGAAATTCTAGAATTACGTGGAAACAAATTCTAGTTTATTATTAAGATGTTATTAAATGGTCCAAAACTTAATGATACTATGGAGAAATCATCCAATCATGGATAGAGGTTTAATAATGAGATTATTGAATGAGAGTATAATTTTTATGTAAATTATAATTTTTAAAAGATAATATTTTAAAATCATCATTTTTTATAATGGAAAATCGAATTGTGAAGATGAATTTGTGGGTCTAAAATTTTATAATATCAAAAAACATTTTTTATTCAAGATACTATATTGGGTTTTGATATGATTTTATTTGATTCAAACAAATAAATAATATAATTAACATGATTTGATTTAGTGAGAAGAAGAATATGGGGATTCATGGAGTTCATATATATTTATATTTATGAATTATCCCGTTTTGGTGAATGATTAATTCAGGTATTATAAAGCTATATTGTGATGAATATGTTGATGCACTCATTCCAACTATAGATTAATACTCAAGAATATTTTTTCCAAACAAAAATAAATAAGAAGAAATAAAAATAAGATAAATTCAATAAATTTAAAACATATATTGATTGATAGGAAAACGAAATATGAGATCATGGGAGGTCACCCACACATGAAAAAGGTGAACAAAAATTATATGGAGTATCTAGATCACAAATATAATGTGTATTTTTCTATATTCAAAATATTAGAAACTAAATGTTCATGACCTACTTATAAAACGAAAAAATGAGAGAGAATATGTTTTTAAGTTATTAAAACTAATTTTTGGTACTGTAGGGAAGATCTAAGTAACTCTCAGAGGTAAAGAAGAAAAAGGGAATGTCAATTTTGTTCTGAAGGGAATATTATATGGGTATCAAAGTTAAGCACATAAGAGGGTCAGGTGATAACCATTATTATTGACAATTGAGAAGAATAGGAAGAACATATGAAAGACCCAACAACAAAGCATAGTCTTATTCACGGTGTTGAGACTTTTAGAATATGAGGATATGTTATATCAAAGAGGATCATGAGAGCTCAGATTGAGTTGAGAAACCTAAGTGAGAAGGTAATGAAGATCTATTTAGTTGATCTATGATCAAGGAATAAGTTGAAAGAATTATTCCTGATGAACCTGTGGCATTTAAATACTCTAGTACTAAAAAACAAACTAGATTTTATGACATAGAAGAATCCTAATAAGATCTGTTGATCTACATAAAAAATAATCCTAAAACAAACATTTTCATATTTATGGTGAATATCCATATAACGTCTGTGACTTAAGATATGTAAGAAGATCACAATATGATTTTATTAATGTAGTGAGAATCTATATGTGAAATTCCATTGAGAAGTAGAAATTTCTATACATAGTGACATTCTTTGAATGCGTGGGATGTAATAACCATTTTAGTAAATATTTGATTATATTGGAGAATCCTTGATTAGGGTGAATAAAAAATATAAGAAAGTAATAAGTCATTACATCCAAACCTTTTAAACAATTTTTATATATACATGTATTTTTTCACTATTTGAGTAAGGTTCAGAGACACAAGAATGTGTGGATAAATATTGAAAGTAGTATAAGAGGATGAATTAGAAAAGTAAATACTTAATAAATTTTTTAAGTAATCGTTTATTTTCCCCTTCTATCTATGTGATTAACAAATCTCTTGGAAATTTCTTTTATAACTAGCTACATGACATGTATATCGCATTTGATCATATTTCTCAGCTAGTAATTAATATGTGATGTGTAATGAAAGCACATAGTTGAAAATATATATTCAATGATTTATGTAGGGAATCAAACTTCTTGGAGTTACAAAAAACATACACTAGCTACACATCATGTAATCACTATCAAACCATGTTCTAGGTTGGTAGTCAATACATGGCATGCAATTACACAGGGTGTTGACTAACATGGAATACTATGATTCTCACAACATGTACTATGTGTATTTTATAGAGGGTATATGCAATATAATTTACCATCACATTTTATGTATCCATGTCAGGAATCCATAAAACATGTCACCTTTTGATCAAATATTTGGGAATTCCTCATTTTTTTCTTAGACTATTCTTGTTCAAATGAATATAGAAGAACAAATAATCTTACCTTTTATATTAATTAAGAAAACATTTAGAAATGAAAACTAACAACTGAACATAGTAAATGAATATAATAAGTAATAAATAATTATAAATTAGAATCTCACTACTTTGATACAACTTTAATATTCTAAGGCATAGCGAAAGCAGTGGGTTGGTGCCTAATAATGGGTTTTCTTTGAATATATAATATTTGAAGAAACTGATGAAGGTAACCATGGAATTTCTTAGAGAGGATGTTCCAAAAATAATTTATAATTAATTTAAAGTAATAATTTCCTTGAACAACATAATTCCATTTGATTAATTTATTTACCACTATTGTGATATCATTGTTTGGGGGGGTAATCCAAACACAAATTCATGTAGTTTTGTCCACACAAGATCAATGAATCCCCAAAAAACACTCTTGGTATTATTAGTGATAGAAATGAGGAACCTAATTGTTCAAACTATACATCATTGATCACAATGATAGGTTTATCTTAATCTCTCTTGTTCTTTAGAGTGAAGGAGGGGGATCTTCTCTCAGGATGTTGAGTGAATTTCTAGAGTCTCATAGTTTAACACAACAACTCTTTATCTATAAAATGATATCAATTACAATCTATAATTATGTTAAATATTTGATCATTGTGTAATGTCCCTTTATCTAATAATAAATCTAATTTATCCCCCATGTCTAATAATAACAATATTCGTATTATTATGAAACTTTAAATGAACATATTAAAATATCCTTAGTTAAATTACTAAATGATTTTTTATTTAACTGATATTAAATAAAATATATCATTCTAGTTGGTCCCTTTACATGGACCATCAATCCTCTCTGGTATTTATCTATAATTGAATAATATATTATTCATTGAAATAAATATTAATCATTCAAAAAAATAAATGAATATTATATTCACTAAACTCATGAATATATATTTATTTTGGAATTTATGAAACCAAACATATATTTATATTAATATATTTACTAAACTAGTGAATAAATATTTATTTAGTTATTAACTTGTGAATAATAAAGAATAGACTAAATATGGCTCACATATTGTAAATTTGAATATATGATAATTGAATTATGTGATTAACTTAGATTGAATAATAATTATGCCATAAACCGAGAAGAGTATTTATTCTTAATATTAACTTCAATATATAATCAGGTTATTATAGATTCACATCTTGTGTCACCATCAAGATTGTTTTCTCAATATCATTATGATATTTTACCTAATTTACAAGATAAAAATCTTGCAATATATCAAAGAACCCATAAAGAAATCTGTTAATATCATATTGAAAATAACATTTAAAAAGATGGTGATATATAAAACAACCCATTTTTTCTTAATATCTCATCTTGATGGATTCATATTTGTGTTATCACCCTATATTTTTTATTTATCTTTATATGAATTTATAAAATATACAAATCAATTAACTACCATAACCATATATTTAATTAGATATTTCCATTTAAATCAAAGGGATGTAGAAAGTTCTTCTAAAAATAAGAAGGACCACCTTTTTTTCTTGACTTATTCAATTAATTTTGTATCACTTATGATGCAGCTGATGTATTCCACCCCAATAGAAAAAACTTATATTGTGATTTTTTTCATCAATAAATCATGGAACATTATTCATTATATTCATTCATAATGATATAATATCTAAGGATCCATACACATGTCTGCATGTATGAATATCCTATGACACATTTGACATGTGGAATTCTAATTGGTGGGTCACACCTCATAAACATCCTTCTTGGATATTACAAAGTAAAAACTTATGAAGATGAAGTCGTAATGTCTTGTTATCCTCAAACATATAATAGTAAAATATTATTTGCGACTTGCGAAGAAATTTTTTCTTAACTGTATTAAATATGTTTAAAAATATTTTCATATAATTTATAGGTTCTAATTATAATGAAGAATTGTTATAAACATTTGATGCAAAAAATATTATAAAGAAATTATCATATTAATGTCACACAATAGAACAATCATAATTGATAATGAAATTAGTATTATCCTGGTAATATAAATTTAAAAAAGACAATTGGTTCATAGGCACATCCTACAACATAATATACCATTTATCCAATATAATTGACAACCTCTATCATGATATGAATCAAGATTGCAGATCACTATACATGACCATTGATTATACCTTAATCCAAGGGTGTATATTCTCTAGATAAGCTGAAGTACTAATGATTTTCAGATATAATAAATCTTACATATATCATCCCCCCTTTTCTTTGGTTTTTTATCAAAATTGAATTCGGCATCTCCCAGCCATAAGGTTTTCTTCTTCAACATCATATACTCTCAGATATCCAAAATTTTAGGTCGAGGGGTGGGAGTCATGGGATTGGGAAATGGTGGAAATAATTAATATTAGATGTCACTATATGATAACCTATAACTCATTATAAATATGGTAATATAGTTCCTAACTATCGTAAGATATTTCAAGAGGTTTAATGGGGCTCATTTATGGAGAGATATGGGGAATGCTCATGGAATTCTTATAGATCTTCATCAATTAATTGATGACATGCATAGAAAATATAATTTGGGAAATGGTGACATTGATAGACTTTTTTATGCCTTGGGGATGTAGGGGAGGAACCTTAATGGGTTCAATTATTTATTTTTTTAGAGGAATACATAGGTTTATGTTGTAATTTATATATGACTTATATAATTGGTGTCATTGGTTAATTTGGGAAAGAACCATTGGGGATTACTATAAGCTAATATTTTTACTATTCATTGTTATGATAATTTATTTGTTTGATATGATGATATACTAAGATGTGATAAGTTAAAAAATCAGTTATGATGTGATTGGGATGAATTTTTAAAAAATTATTGATTTTGGTATGATTATAGGGATTACCATCCTTTCGATTTCCCCACCACCATTTCCCCTCAATTTCAAATTTTAGACTAAAATACCCTCATTTTCTAAAGTCCACTATCATCCCACCACCATGAAGTATTCAATCTTCTCTCTCTCTCTCTGTAACATCCCAAGTAAGGAAAGAATAATATATTTTCATATCTAGGTTTATTTATGAATTAGAGAGTGTTTTAGAGGCTTAAAATGAGAATAAATCCAATCTTAAGCATAAAATACTCTAATATTTTTAATGATTGTTTTACCACATTTTGATGGAAAACCATTTTTAAATATAACTTTTGACAATTTTATAAGATATATTTGTCAAAATAAAATTATTCTTTATAATTGGGACATTGAAATTTACTTTTTAAAAATTTGTGGTATTTTTCTGACAATGTTTATTTTTTAATGAATAGTAAAAAATACTGCATTTTACTTCAAAACTACTTTTTCATCTAATTTAAAATTATGGATAGATTATATTATTAATTTGTTTTATAGTTTAATTAGAATATATTTTTACCATTTAATCCAATGGTGGTCATTAGAATTAATTTCACTATGAAATTGGATATAAACAATTGTCAATCTTTTGATAAAAATTGTTTTTTTTTAAAACACCCTATTTGTTTTGACAATGGGAATTATTTTTAAATTAATTACTGCAATTTATATGTTTGGAATTTGGTAAAATAGAGTCCATATTTGGAATTATAAGGTCCAAATTATGTAATTAAGACTATTTTGTTTTTGGACATTATGAATAGTAACGACGACAATTATCTTTAATTATCGAGATTAATTAGTAATCGGGAAGTTAAGGGTAATAAAATAATATCATAACAAAATAAAAATGACCCCAACTTGTTTCCAAATATTTTTTTTGAGTCATTGACGCCAATGTAATTCCTTGTGCCAAACTTTGGGACCCTATGTAATCACTTTATTGTGATAGTGACCTTTTATTATATTATTTTTTAAAGGAAAGTATAACGAAAGTATGTATCACCTAAGTAAAACAATTTTACTTTTGTTTATATAAATGATATATTAGACTATAAATATTCATTGGAAATATAAAAATATATCCTATATCATGGTATTTTTTTAATTTTTAGACAACAAATAAATAAATTTATTTCTGGCACCACGTTGATGCAGTGATTACCTCATTAATGAACGATTTAAATTAAATGAAAAGATAAGGTAACATCTAAGACATAAACTTGTAGAAAACCTATTGGATGGGTGGATTTCAAACCATTAAGACCTTATCCTCTAAATATATCATTGTGGGACCTTTAAAATTCGAATCTAATTTCATAATAAAGTAACACTTCATGACCTTCCAAGAGTGCCCCTCCTCCATATTATAAAAGGCACCCACCTCTACCCTCTTACCCACACCTCTCAAGAAATTGGATAATCCAACCCCTGCTCATATTATCTCTCCACATCCCTCTATTAATCTTATAAGCCTTACCTTAGGCAGAATGCTTTTCAAGAAACCCTTTTGTTTCAAACCAAGGGGAGTTACCCGATTTAAAGGTAATGTCTTCTCTTATATCCTTTTGTTTTATTTTGCTTCTTCAACCCCCTAAAATCGTTTTATTACATTATTATGTGACAAAAACAGTATATTAAATATAAAAGGATGTTGTTTATAAGTATTTGAGCTATACTTACACACACCTCCATCTAATGGGTGAAGAACATACTAAATCTGTGGATAGAGAACTACTGCCTCACGAAACGATGATTGTTCAATTATCTCCTACCGCATCTCATGGTGGCCATTAAGATGTAACTAATTTTATATATGATATATATTATGTTTATGTTTTACTTATACTTTTTTTTTTTCATTTATGGCATACCTTTTTGATTTCCAAAATGGATAAATGTGTTAATTTCATTTTAGGAAGTGCGGACTACCGCCCCCTCGTTGTGATTTGAATCATTAATGAAATATGTGGGATGCATAAAGGTTGGATTTAATGATATTATATATGATATTATACTGGAATTATAATATACCATTATATCATTATGATTTAATTCCATTTAATATGAAATAGAAATGAAAGTAGCGTTCATGCGTACGTATGGATTACCGTCTCCATGAATATTACATTTCATTTCATACCTCTAAATGTTATGTAATATTATAAATAAATTTATATGATTGATATATATGATATATATGAAATCCAAATCATGAATATAATTCTGGATATAAAGAATCTTTAACGACATGAACAACATGTAATTGTAAGAAGTCCATTTTTGACTTAAGTACCAAATATCGACAAAATGGACATTTTTAACATAAATGATTACATAATGTTTATAACAAAGAAATTTGTGATATAAAAGGAATAATAAACTTTAAAAATTTTCTTAAGAAAGTAGAAATTAAATTTAGTTTATTATTCAAGAGATTAATAAACGATCGAGTCAAGTCAGACACGAGGTATGGGACTTCGTCTCAATCTCCTTTCATTGAGGCATATTTTTTTATAAAAAACATTATTTTATATGGTGTATAAAACCCTTTGACTTTTACTTTTATTCAAAAGGAATCTTTTATCTATGAATCATTTTACTAAATGTAAAAAAATTATGTTTCTTTTTTTTACGTACGCGGTGCTAGCAACCTTTCAACCGCCACGAGTATTATTTGATCTTTGGCTTCCTTAACAAGTCGTAATTTTTTAAAGGAAAAATAAATACCAAATACTCTATTATGTATTTTAGTATCAAAAATGGTTTTGATAATGGATTTGTTATGTCAATATATTTAAGTGATATATTGTGATTAAAATGTGGAAATGTTTTATTTCCTTTATATTTGTTGTATGTGTTATGATTTTATAATGGTACATGGACATTCGACTGGTGGTTATGTGATAAACCAATTGATGGGTAGTGCTGTGAAAACCAGGAAGGGTGGTTACGTTATAACCTCCAATTCATTGGGTATGGAAGTCGGTCGTATGGTTATTCCATTTAGTGATATGTGTGGAAGTCGACCGTATGGTTATTCCATTTAAGTATGTTTTTGTCCCAAGTTACCATTATATTTTATGAGTTCTTTATATGGTTTTTATGGTAATATTTTGGTTAAAAAGGGTAGGAAATTATATTTTATTTAGTAAAGAGTATTTAATACTTCATAAGGTGAGAAGTATTACTTATGATAAATTATTCATGGTTCACTTATTGTTTTGGAAAACTAACAATTTTCTTTATTTATATATCCCTTACTGAGCTTTTTAAACTCAACCCATTTTTTGGAAATGTTTTTCACAGGACATAAAGTGGAATAGGTTTAAGGATGTGATCAGGGAATGTCATGCTATCTAAAACATGGAACTGGACCTGACTTTTTTATCAAGAGTTTTTATTTTTTGAAAAAAAAATGGAAATTGAGTAGAAGTGTCTACTTTGTAATCTTTTGAGATATAATAGTTGTGGCCTAATTCTCTAAAACTCTAAACCTTAAATGATCCTCAATGTGAATTATGTATTTAATTCAATATTATGTAATGTTTTAAGGTTGGGTTCTTATTGTTGGTATCAAAGGTCGGTTTAGATAACTTTAGGAGTTAGGCTATTGTTAAATTAATATCCAAAAAGTCATTTATGTTAATATTGAAATCATATATCATTTAATGATTACCATGTTGATTCATCTAAGATATGTCTATGTTACGAATGATTTTTCATAATGGAAACAAAGAATCTTTTCTAGGAAGGCATACAGAGGAAAATGACCTTCCGAATCAGCAACCAGAGATGGTCGGAATCAGAATTGAGCAGATTGCTGCAGTGATAGCTCAATTGAATCAGGTGATAAATGGTGGTTGTTTTATTTATGATATTTTGGTTTATTATAAAAGTAAATAGGAGCATATAAGTCATTTAAGGGTTATATTGAAAATGTTAAAAGAAAAGAAAATTTATGGAAAATTTATCAAGTGTGAGTTTTGGTTACAACAAATTTTTTTCCTTGGTCACATTGTTTAAAAAAATGGCATAAATGTTGATCCTGCTAAAAAAAGTTGTTTACTAATGGACAAGACCTACAAATATAACCGAGATCCATAGTTTTCTTGTTTTGGAAGGTTATTACCGGAGGTTTGTTGAGAATGTTTCACGGTTATCTAGTCCAATGATTAAGTTAACTTGAAAATGTGTTAAGTTCATCTGGACAAAACAATGTGATGATTGTTTTCAAGAATTAAAAAGATGATTGGTGAATGCTCCAGTTTTGGAACTTCCTTCCAGAAATGGTGAGTTTTTTATCTACAGTGATGTATAATTGGAAGGACTTGATTATGTTCCTATATAGAATAATATTATAATTTCTTATTCTTTACCTCAGTTGAAAACACATGAGTTAAATTACCCTACACATGATTTGGAATTAGATGCTGTTTTTTTTTTCTTTAAAATTTGGAGGCATCTTTTTTATAGAGTAAAGTGTGAAATATATACCGATCAAAAAATCTTAAAGTATATATTCACTCAGAAAGAATTGAACATGAGACATAGGAGATGGCTGGAATTAATCCAGGATTATGATTGTACAATTAATTACCATCTGGGAAAAGAAAATAATGTGGCTGATAGTTTGAGTCAATAAAATAATGCTTCATTAACCATGATATGTTTGGAATGAGATCATTTGGTTTTTGATTTGATGAACTTTGGTAAAGAAGTTGTTGGTGCAGGAAGTTCTTCTATTTTGTTTTAGGTGTCCGTGAGATCATCTCTATCAGATAAAATTAATCAAGTGTAGAAGAAAGACAGTGGGTTGTAGAAAAAGTTAGAGCTAGTTCAGATGGGTAAGTTGCCTGAATTTAACATTGATAAGGATTCTGTTTTGAGATTTTGGAAGAGATTGTGTGTGCCTTGTGATTCATAGTTCAAGATAGAATTGTTTTGTGAAGCTCATAGTTCTCCATTTTCAGTTCATCCTGGCAGTACTAAGATGTACATAGATCTGCGGTAGTATTACTGATGGGATGGAATGAAAAGGGATTTTGCTAATTTTACTATGATGTGTTTGACATTTCAAGTGGTTAAAGCGGAGAGGTAGTTACCGAAAGGGATACTTCAGTCATTACCAGTGACAGAGTGGAAATGGGAAAATATATCCGTGGACTTCATTACGGTATTAACAAATACATCTCAAGGTAATAATGCAATCACGATTATTGTTGATCGATTGACTAAATATTCTAATTTTCTTCCTATTCAAGATAATATCTCTCTAGATCAACTTTCTCAGTTATATGTTAAATAGATAGTCAAGTTACATGGAGTTCCCCTCTCCATTGTATCTGATTGTGATCCCAGGATTACTTCTAACTTTTGGATAGGCTTTCAGAAGTTGTTGGGTACTGAATTAAATTTTAGTACAACTTTTCATCCGCAATCAGATGGGAAGTCAGAACAAAAAATTCAGACCTTGGATGATATGTTACATGCTTGCACGATGGATTACCATGGATGTTAAGACTAACATATTTCTTTGGATTAATTTTTTTTAGAATAACAGTTTTCATTGTAGTATACAGATCGCACCATTTGAGGCATTATATGGGAAGCGGTGTCGAACTCTAGCATTTTGGGATGAACTGGGTGAAAGGAAGTTGATGGGACCATAATTGGTAGAAGTGATGGAAGGAAAAATTCAGTTGATTTAGAAGCACCTGAGAACAGCTCAGAGTCAGCCAAAAACTTATGCGGATAATCAGAGGAAGGATCAATCTTTTGAGGTTAGTGATCAGGTTTTTCTAAAAGTTTCTCCATGGAAAAGTGTGATGTGTTTTGGTAAGAAAGAAAAGATGAGTCCATGGTTCATTGGACCATATGAAATTCTGGAGAGATTTGGATCCGTTGCATATCAAGTGGCTTTACCTCCGATTTTATCCCAGGTACACAATGTTTTTCACATTTCAATGTTAAAGAAGTACATGCCAGATCCATCTCATGTTTCGAGTCCAGAGGTAGTTCAGCTGGAAGAGAATTTATCTTATGAGGAACAACCGGTCCAGATTCTTGAACACGGGGAGCTAGTTTTGTAGAATAAGGTTATTCATAATGTAAACGTTCTATAAAAAACCATATAGTTGAAAAGGTAACATGGGAATCTGAAATACAATGAGGGATAAATATCCACACTTATTCGATAAGTAAATAAATTGTGGGGACGCAATTTCCTAATGGGGGGAAGGATGTAACATCCCAAGTAAGTAAAGAATATTAAATTTTCATTTTTATGTCTATTTATGAATTAGAGAGTGTTTTAGAGGCTTAAAATGAGAATAAATCCAATCTTAATCATAGAATACTCTAATATTTTTAAAGATTGTTTTACAGCCTTTTGATGGAAATTTTTTTTAAATATAACTTTTGACAATTTTATTAGCTCTATTTGTCAAAATAAACTTATTATTTAGAATTGGGACATTGAAATTTAATTTGGATAAATTTTCGGTATTTTTTTGACAATGTTCATTTTTTTAATGAATAGTGAAAAATACTGCATTTTACATCAAAACTGCTTTTTCATCTAATTTATTTATATGGTTATATTATGTTTTAATTGGGTTTAAAGTTTAATTATAATATATTTTTACCAATTAATACAATCGTGGTCATTAGAATTAATTTCACTTTAAAATTGAACATAATCAATTGTCAATCTCTTGATAGATATTGTTTTCTTTAAACATGCTATTTGTTTTGACAATGAGATTTATTATTAAAGTAATTACTGCAATTTCTGTGATTGGAATTTGGTAAATGAATTCCATATTTGGAATCATATGTTCCAAATTATTTAATTAATAATCTTTTGTTTTTGGACATTATGAATAGTAATGACGGCAATTATCTTTAATTATCATGATTTATTAGTAATCTGGTCGTTAAGGGTAATAATATAATAGCATAATAATATAAAATCACCCTAACTTGTGTCCTAATCCTTTTGTTGAGTCCTGGATGACCATGGGATGCCTTGTTCCAAAGTTTGGGACCCCATGGAATTAGTTTAGTGTGATAGTGACCGTTTTTTTAAAAGGAATGTATAACCAAAGTATGTATCACCTAAGTGAAACAATTTTATTTTTGATTATATAAATGATCTCTTAGACTATAAATAATCATTGGAAAGTTTAAATTATTTCCTACATCAATGTATTTTTTTATAATTTTTATACATTAAATAAATAAATTTATTTATGACACCATGATGATGCATGATTACCTCATTAATGAACGATTTAAATAAAATTAAAATATAAGGTAAAATCATAGACATACATTTGTCTAAAACCTATTGTATGGGTGGATTTTGAACCCTCTCCACCTTATCCTCGAAATATATCATTGTGGGACCTTTAAAATCCTAAAATCATTTCAAAATAAAGTAGCATTTCATGAACTTCCACGAGTACCGCTCCTACCTCTTATAAAAGGCACCCACCTCTACCCAATTACCCACACCTCTCATATAGCATCTCTCCTTTTGTCACATTAAATTTCATTACAAAATACAAAACTGAGGATCATTAAGGTTTAGTGTATTTGAAACCAGGAACTTAATACATGAAAACATAACACATTCTTCTTAAACACTTGAAAGGCTTCTCCTTATGTTCATCCTAGGTTCATTACTGCATCTCATACCCTGGGGACATAAATCAAAAGAAAGTTTGAGTAGAAGTCCCAGTAAGGGAAACAAGGGGAAACATTTAACATGTGAACTATAGATACATCAATAAAGTCATAAAAAAGAACTTTAAGGTATGGGAAATAAGTCATGAGGAATATCATAATAAAAATAACCTATTTCATTACATGAAGATGTGGCTACAACATTTAACTTAGAAAATCATTTCCATTTCACCAAGGTCCATCCTCAAGGTGTCATAAAAAAATTACGAAGGTTATTCACCAAGGTATCGTTAAAATGGTCATCTATAGAGATTATGTCTTTACCCAATGCATTGGAGTGCGATCAGGGCGCACCCTTAATTTTTCATTATTATCATGTGAGCCACATATATCATAATCAATAATTTCATAAATAACCTATATAGCATAAAATAAATGGGTTTCATTTCATAGTCATAACATTTTAAAAACTGCTTTAAAGAGGTGATTTTTATGTCATTTTAAACCCACGGAAAAGGAAAGCGGGTCTCATGTATGTAAATCCCAGAATTTAAAGTTGAAAATTTTGATACATATGTGAATACCCCTGTTGAATAAATAGTTTTGAATACTCACTAAATAAAATAAAAGAATTTGAGAAAAAGAGAGAGACATTTTGAGACGAAAATTCTGCAGCATAACGGCTACGTTACGGGGTTTTAGAAAACATTAAAAATAGAGGGGAAATGGGTCCCGCACTCATAAATGATCCATAAACCTGTAGGGGGACAGAATATAATGGATTTAAGAACATGTTAATTAAATCAGATTGATATAATAAATGAAATTAAGAACATGAAAGGAAAACAAAAATAAGATTTCTCTTATGACAATTCGGCAGCCTAACTGCATCACTTAAACTTCAAAAAAATGAATTGACGAGATCAAATAGGGTCTCTAATCACATGAACATAAAATATAAATATGATAGATATAGTTATCATACCACAAAATAATAAAAAGTAACTTGAAATACTTGACATGAAAATAGAATATGAAAATGAGAAGTGTGAAAGAATCCTTTAAATATTCGGCAGCCTAATGGCTTCACTTAAACATTCTTAAAATTAATTGATGAGAGAAAGAGGGGTTATCTCATCATATGAACATAAAAAGTACAGTATCCTGAATATAAATTAACATCCCAAACATAAGAACAGGGAGCATAAAATAAATGACATAAAAGAGAGTACTTGGAAACAAAGAGAGAGGTAGGATCCCTTACCTTAAAACGTAGCTCTTAAAACTAAAAGGTTGGGACTTTGAGGGCTTGGGGGAACCTTGGAAGGACTCATTGGAAGGTAAGGAGACCATAAATTCGTTGAGTATTATTTTGGAATCGAAAGGATGAGATAATGACTTGGTATTTATAGGGGAAGTGAGGGGACAAGGCATTAATGGCCAAGGGACACCACATTAGTGGTATTGGGAAAACCATGGGCTTTCCCATGGTATTTACCAATGTGTTAGGCCACATGGGACCCCTCATACAATAATTAATCCCCATTATTCTACCATCCCTTAAAATATCTCATGACATCATCATGATGCAGTCATGATGTCATTAAACATACCGAAACCCTAAAACTGAATTTTTACTATTCACTGAAAATTCAACTATTTCAGAAAAAACCCCAAATCTCACTATAACATAATATCGATGCTCTGAATTTAAAAATTAACTCCATTTTATAAAAATTATTTTCTAAATATTTTTAATTTAATTTTTAAATAAAAAACTATTCACCTGAAAAAACTAATACTTAAATAATAATTTCTGAAACAGTTATTTACCTATTTTATTGAATCACGTTACTTAATCAAGGTGCCTAAATTATATTAATAATTTATTTAAGTGAGATTACTAATCCATTTTGTCACATTACTAATCCTAAGCATAAAATCACTATTCATAATTTACTATTCACCAAAAATTAAATTGAACTTATTAGACTCTAAATTTCTTACTGAACACATTTGCAAAAGACCATTTTTTGAAAATCCATACACATCATTAATTATTTTAGGTTTACATAAATATTTTAAAATATCCTTTTTTTCAAAATTCATCAATATACATCCTATATTTATTCGAATACCTAAAAAACGCAAACTTCACCATAGGAAGAAATAACAATTTTATTTATCTCGAAGGATTACACATAGTAGCTACAGTCTCGTTACATAGCCCCTTATAACCATATTATAGGACCTAAGGGTATGGTGTGCTAAGGTGAGAGAATTTGAGGGAGGCTCGGATAACATTTCCCTAGTAGTAATCTCTACTAACATGTACTTCTCCTGCAGGCGTTTCCATTCAAGCTTGACACACTGGAGTTCAGCTTGGGCTTGGTCTAAAGTGAAGACCAAAGATGCCACCTCCTTCCCAAGATTTGATAAGTGGGCTTCATAAGGTTCGAGTCTACTAGATGAAGCCATCGACTCTACTTTCTGCATTAACCATTAACATCTCTATTAAATAGTTAAGAGAAAATTTATATACTATTCAAAAAATTTGGGTCGTTACATTCTTCCCCCCTTAAAAAAATTTCACCAAAATTTTAAACCAAAGGCCTAGTCGAAAAGGTGAGTGTACTTTTTCTTCATTGTTTCCTTAGGCTCCCATGTCGCTTCTTCATACTTATGATTCCTCCACAACACCTTCACAAGGTGGGTAGTCTTGTTTCCTAGAATCTTGTCTCTACGGTCTAAGATCTGCACTGGCTGCTCTTCATAAGAGAGTTCATGTTCTAGTTGTACCACCTATAGGTTTAGTACATGCGAAGGGTCGGGTATGTACTTCCTCAAGAGAGATACATGGAAGTCATCGTGGACTTGAGCTAGGTTCCGTGGGAGTGATAGACGAAAGGCCACTGTTCTTATGTGATCAAGGATTTCATAAGGCCCAATGAACCTAGGGCTAAGCTTCCCTTTCTTCCCAAAACCGCATCACTCTCTTCCATGGAGAAATTCGAAGGAAGACTTTGTCGCCAACACCAAACTCTATGTCCCTTCGATGGTTGTCATCATATCTCTTCTACCGACTCTGAGCAGCCTTTATGTGTTGTTGGATTGCATGAACCTTTTCTGTCATCTCTAGCACAAGATCAGGCCCAAGAAGCTTTCTCTCACCATCATTATCCCAATAGGTAGGAGTTCTACATCGTTTTCCATACAAAGCTTCATAGGGTGCCATCTGAATACTCTAATGGAAGCTGTTGTTATAGGAGAACTCAACTAATGGGAGGTGTTGATCTCATCCACCTTTAAATTCCATTTAGCATAATCTCAACATGTCCTCAAGTGTATGAATAGTCCTTTCAGATTGTCCATTAGTTTGAGGATGATAGGTCGTACTAAAATTCAATTCAGTATTCAGAGCATGTTGAAGACTTCTCCAAAATTTTGATGTGAATCTTGGATCACGATCAGATACGATGGATAGTGGTACCCCATGCAGCCTTACCACTTCCTTTACGTATATCTTTGCAAGTTGATCTAGAGGTAATTCTTCCCGAAAAGAGATAAAATGGGTGGTCATTGTGAGACGGTCCACTATAACCCAAACCACATTGTTCCCTTTGGAAGTTTTCAGGAGACCAGTGACAAAGTCCATAGTGTTATTATCCCACTTCGATGTTGGTATGGATAGTGGCTGTAATACCCCCTTAGGAAGTTGTCGTTCTACCTTTACTTGTTGACACACCAGGCACCTTGTAGTGTAATCAGCAGTCTCCCCCTTCATGTTATCTCATAATTAATGATCATGAAGGTCTCTATACATCTTAGTTCTTCCCGGATGTATAGAGAAAGTAGAGCTATGAGCTTCATCCATCAGTTCTTTCTTTATCTCTGGAATAGATGGAACACATAGTCTTGTACGAAATTTCAATACACCTTCTTGATAAATATTGAAATCAGGAAACTTCCCATCCTTCACAGCCTCAAACTTCTCCTACAACAAAAGATCTTTTTTTTTATCCTTCTTGAACTTCTCTAGTAATGAAGGTTGTGAAATCATTTGGGATAGAGTTGATGATGTCCCTTCCCTTAAAATTCCCATGTCCAGTTTTACTAGATCCTTAATCTAGGGGTCTCTTAGGATCCTCATTGTTTCCTAAACAACAGGGAGTTTCCTACTTAACGCATCCGCGACTTTGTTTTCTTTCTAGGGTGATAATGAATTAAAAAATAATAGTCTTTAATAAGCTCCAACCATCTCCTTTGCCTCCTGTTCAATTCTTTCTGTGTGAAAATATACTTTAAACTTTGGTGGTCGGTGTATATATCACATTTCTCCCCATTAAGATAGTGCCTCTATATCTTTAGAGAAAAAACAATTTTTGCCCACTCTAGATCATGCGTATGATAATTCTGCTCATGTTTCTTCAGCTGACGAGATGCATAAGAAATTACCTTGTCATTTTTCATGATGACGCACCCAAGCACTTTCAGAGATGCATCGGTAAAAATAACGAATCCTTCTCCAATAGAGGCTAGTGTTAACACAAGTGCAGTAACCTATCTCTTCTTCAGCTCTTGGAAACTTTCCTCACATTCCTTTGTCCAGATGAACATAACCTCTTTTCAAGTCAACTTGGTTAGTGGATTAGAGTGTTGTGATAAGTTTTTCACAAACCTCCTATAATATCTTTCTAAACCACGAAATCTATGAATCTCAGTTACTGTTGTGGGTTGAGCCCACTCCTCCACAACCATTGTCCTTGTAGGGTCAACCTAGCTTCCTTCATTGGTTACGATGTGCCCCATTAAAGCAACTTATTGTAACCAAAACTCACACTTGATGTACTTTCCAAAGAGCCTCTCCTTTTGCAGAGTTTGCAAAATGACCCTCATATAATCTTCATTCTCCTCATGAATTTTTTAATTTATCAAAATATCATAAATGAAAACTACCACAAAGTTATCAAGGTAGTCTTTAAAGACTCTATTCATCAAATCCATGAATATAGCAAGAGCATTAGTCAATCTGAATGGCATAACAGTAAACTCATAATGACCATATATTGATTGGAAGGCAGTCTTTGGAATATCTTCCTTCTACACCCTCAATTGATGATAACCAGATCTAAGATCAATCTTGGAGAAGAATTGAGCCCCACGAAGTTGGTCAAATAAATCATCAATTCTTGGAAGAGGGTATTTCTTCTTCACTGCGATCCAATTCAGTTCTCTATAATCAATTCATAGCCCTATTGATCCATCCTTCTTCTTCACAAAGATAATTGGTGCACCCCAAGGTAACACACTCGGTCGGATAGACCCCTTCTCCAACAAGTATTGGAGTTGTTTCTTTAACTCCTCTAGCTCCACATTTTCAATTCTATAAGGTGAATTTGATATCAGTTGAGATCCAGGTACGAGTTCAATGGAGAACTCTACTGCTCTTTCTAGGGAAGGTCCATGTAACTCCTTAAGAAATATGTCCATGTATTCCTGAACAATCGAAACATATTCTATTTGTATAGTACCTTTTCCTTCTTTATCGTCACCTATTAACTCCATAAAGAAGGCTATAAGAGTTTCCTCTAGAAAAATATTAGGTCGGGATATCTCTCCTTGGAAGATAATTGTAGTTCGTTCATTCAAAATTACTAATATTTCCTTACTTCTGCATTTGATCCTAGCATTATATTTTTAGAGCCAGTCCATCCCGAGTATAACGTCGAATTCCATCATGGGAATGACTAACAGTTTTGAGAAAAGATTGTGCTCACTAAAGTAAACACTAGAGTCTCTAAACATTGTTGATGCATGAATAATCCCACATAGAGTCTTGACTATCAACTCTACCTCTAGCTGTTAAGGGATTGATTCTATATTATTTGAAAACTTATAGGAAATTAAGGAATGCGTAGAACCAGAATCAAAAAAAGTACTTTCTATTTTTGAGAGGACAACAAGAGTACCTGCTACCACATCATTTGGAGCTTCAACTTCAGCTGTCATGATAGAAAAAGCATGACATTTTTCCCTTGGCCTTTCCTAAGGTTGATGGTGATTCCCCTCCACTTCCCTCCATTTTGGATAGGGATTAGAAATGTGCCCAAGTTGTCTACACTTGAAGCATTTGACTTCATGTTGGGCAAGAACCATCCTTCCTCTATCGTTAGTGTTAGGAAGTTGAGGCTTTAACTCACTATGACAATTCCGAGCAATATGGGCTTCTCTTACACACTTGTAGCACTTTACACTTCCGATCAAGCAGTGCCCCGAATGATTCTTCCCACATTTATTGCATGTGGCAAGTTGCATTTGCATTCCACCTCTTTTATAATCAAATATTCCTCCCAGGCTTGGTTCTAGAGCACTCTTATTCCCATTAGATTTGTGAGACCACTGTGTCTCAGAAAAATCTAGTTAGACTTTCATAGAACATTGAACTATTTATTCATAGCTATCATAGTCCCTATGGGCTAGATTCTTCCACAAATGAGGTTTTATTCTACCAAAGAATCTATCATCCTTCCCATTAGGGTCCATGAAAAATCTTGAGGTATAACGGGAAAGCCTTGTGAAGTTCATCTCGTAGATTCCAAGAGATTCATTCTCCTTCTACTTCAGCTCGAGAAATTATTTCTCCATTATCATTATCATCAAACGAGGGAAACACATATTGAAGAATATTCCCCTGATCTATTCCAACTCCATAGCTTCCATCTATCCTCTTGAATTCATGTTTTTGATCAGTGACCACCACTGATCAGCTTCTCCCTCTAGGCGGTAAATAGTAAGGGTGACTTTTTATTGTTCCGAACAATGAAGTACAGAAAATTTCTTCTCAATGGATCTTATCCATTGTTCTACAACCAATGGGTTAGTAGATCCACTAAATGTTGGTGGTCGTTGATGCATGAAGCAATCAATATAATGTTGTTCTCTTCATGGTGAGATCGACATCTCAGCTTGATTCAAGTTATTAGTCATAACTTGAGTTTGTTGGTTCATCATTCGCATGAATGTTTCCTTTCTGGCTTCCATCAGAGGGTCGTCCGCACATGGTCTGTTGTGGTCACCATTTGAACGATTCCTCCTATTTTCTGCCATCCTCTAAAATAAAAAAAAACCAAAGTGAGAATCTTACTTCATTTAAAAAAAATTTACTATAAAGGATTCTTCGTCATAAAACTTCATGCTTAAACAATTATATTTCTCTATAATTCAATGATAATGATTCATAAAAATCACGCGATTAACTAAAAATATCCCCCGGGAGTGTTGTTACCAGGAGTGCAGTAAGGATCATGATCATGCACCAGTCCTCATTCGAGTCTAGCTCAATGTTGTGTTTTTGGGTTTTACCCCTATGTACATCTGTGCTAGAGCTTCCTCTACCTGCTCGTATCCAGACAGGGATGTACTTGTTTGATAAAACACGTACTCAATACTCACCAAAATACCAGGATGTATTCCCAATATTTAAACTTTCATATAGGGTTCTTCCAAAAGTTTCCATATCCTAATTTCTATAAAAAAACTAAATCATCTATTGATACCAACTATAGCATCCCGACTTTTTATCACGTTAACTTTCAATACAAAATTCAAAACTGAGGATCTTTATGGTTTAGTGTCTTGGAAACCAGTAACTTAATACATAAAAACATAAAACATTCTTCTTATACACTTTAAAGGCTTCTCATTATGTTCATTCTAGGTTCATTACTGAATCTCATAACCTTGGGACATACATCAAAAGAAAGGTTGGGTAGAAGGCCTCGTAACGGAAACAAGGGGAAACATTTAACATGTGAACTTGAGATACATCAATAAAGTCATAAAAAAGAACATTAAGGTATGAGAAAGAAATCATAAGGAATATCATAATAAAAATAATGTATTTTATAACATGAAGATGTGACTAAAACATTTAACATAGTCAATCATTTCTGTTTCACCAAGGTCCATTCCCAAGGTGTCATATAAAAATTACCAAGGTTATTCACCAAGGTATCATTAAAATGGTCATCTCTAGATATTAAGTCTTTACCCAATGCATTGGAGCGCTATCAGGTAACACTATTAATTTATCTATATTATCATGTGATCCACATATATAATCATCAATAATTTCATAAATTACCAATATAGAATAAAATAAATTGGTTTCATTTCATAGTCATAACATTTTAAAAACTGTTTTAAAGACGTGATCTTTTTGTCACTTTAAACCCACAGAAAAGGATAGCGGGTCTCATGTATGTAAATCCCAGAATTTAAAATAAGAAATTTTTGATACATATGTGAATACTATTGTAGAATAAATATTTTTGAGTATTCACTTAATAAAATAATAGAATTTGAGAAAAAGATAGAGACATTTTGAGAAGTAAATTCTGCAGCATAACGGCTGTGTTACGGGGTTTTAGAAAACATTGAAAAGAGAGGGGACATGGGTCACCAACTCATTAATGATCCATAAAACATTAGGGGACCGAATATAAAGGATTTAATAACATGGTAATGAAATTTTAAATATATACCATATGAAATGAAGAACATTAAAGGAAAACAAAAATAACATTTCTCTTATAAAAATTCGGCAGCCCAACAGCGTCACTTAAACTTCAAAAAAAATGAATTGACACGATCAAATAGGGTCTCTCATCATATGAAAATAAAATATGAGTATTATAGATATATATATAACACCCCAACATAATAAAAAGTAACTTTAAAGACATTACATGAAAATAGAACTTGAAAATGAGAAGGGTGAATGAATCCTTTAAAAATTCGCAAGCATAACGGCGCCACTTAATCATTCTTAAAATGAATTGATGATAGAAAGAGGGGGGTATCTCAACATATAAACATGAAAAGGGAAGTAGGATGAATATAAAATAACATCCCCAACAAAAGAACATAGATCATAAAGGAAATGACATAAAAGAGAGTACATGGAAAGAAAGAGAGAGGTAGGATCCCTTACCTTAAAATGTAACTCTTAAAACTCAATGGTTGGGACCATGAGGGTTTGGGGGCACCTTGGGAGGACTCCATGAGAGTTAAGGAGACTATAAATTCGTTGAGGATGATTTTTGAATCTAAATTATGAGATAATGGCTTGATATTTATAGGGGATGTTAGGGGACAATGCATTAATGGCCAAGGGACACCTCATTGGTGGTATTGGAAAAACCTTGGGCTTGCCCATGGTATTTCCAAAGGTGTTAGGCCACATGGGACCCCTTATACAATAATTAATCCCCTTTAGTCGACCATCCCTTTAAATATCTCATGACATCATCATGATGTTGTAATGATGTCATTAAATATACAGAAACCCTAAAACTGTATTTTTACTATTCACTGAAAATTCAACTATTTCAGAAAAATCTCCAAAATTCACCTTAACATAATATCGATTCTCTGAATTCAAAAATGAACTCCATTTTATAAAAATAATTTTATAAATATGTTTAATTTATTTTTTAAATGAAAAACACTATTCACCTGAAAAAACTAATATTTAACTAATAATTTATGAAATAGTTATTTACCTATTTTATTGAATCATGTAACTTAATAAAGGTGCCTATATTATATTAATACTTTCATTAAGTGAGATTACTAATCCATTTGGTCACATTACTAATCCTTAGCATAATATCACTATTCATAATTTACTATTCACCAAAAAATATGTTGATCTTATTAGACTCTAAATTTTTTTACTAAACACATTTGTAGAAGACCGTATTTTGAAATCCTTAGACGTCATTAATTATTTACAGTTTACATAAATATTTTAAAATATCCTTTTATTCAAAATTCATCAATATACGTCCTATATTTATTCGAATACCTAAAAAAACACAAACTTCACCATATGAAGGAATCACAATTTTATTTATCTCAAAGGATTACAGATAGTAGATATGGTCTCATTACATAGCCCCTTATAACCCCAGAATATGACCTAAGGGTAAAGTGTGCTAAGGTGAGAGAATCTAAGGGAGGCTTGGATAACACTTCCCTAGTAGTAATCTCCACTAACTTGAACTTCTCCTGCAGGCGTTTCCATTCAAGCTTGACACGCTGGAGTTCATCATGGGCTTGGTCTAAAGTGAATACCAAATATACCACCTCCTTCCCAAGCTATGATAAGTGGGCTTCATAAGGTTCTAGTCTACTAGATGAAGCAATCGACTCTTCTTTCTGCATTAACCATTAACATCTCTATTAAATTGTTAAGATAAAATAAATATACTATTCAAAAAGCATGTGTTGTTACATATCAAGCCATTGCCTTGTCCAAAACATGATCATATTATCTCTCCGCATCCCTCTATTCATCCAAGAAGCCTTACCTTAGGTAGAAATCTCTTCATGAAACCCTTTTGTTTCAAACCAAGGGGAGTTACCTGATTTAAAGGTAATGTCTTCTCTAATGTCCTTTTGTTTTATTTTTCTTCTCCAACCCCCAAACTCTTTTTATTATTTTCTTTTGTAACAAACAAATTATCTTTAATATACTGGGATTTATTTATGAGAATTATTTGAGCTACACTTACACACACCTCCATCAAATGGGTGAAGAACATACTGTTTATGTGGATGGAAAACTACTGCCTCACAAAATGATGATTGTTCAATTATCTCCTACCGCGTCTCATTGTGGCCATGAAGATGTAATTGTATTTATATATCATATATATTATGTTTATGTTTTACTTATGCTTCTGTATTTCTCATTTATGGCATACCATTATGGTTTCCATAATGGATAAACGTGAAAATTTCTTTTTAGGAAGTGCAGACTACCGCCCCCTCGAAGTGATTTGAATCGTTAATTCCATATGTGGGACATATAAAGGATGGATTTAATGATATTATATAAGATATTATACTGTAATTATAATATACCTTTATATCATTATGATTTCATTCCATTAAATATGAAATAGAAATTAAAGTAGAAATCATGCGTACTTACGGCTTACCATCTCCATTAACGGTGAATTTCATTTCTTACCTCTAAATGTTATGTAATATTATAAATGCATGTATATTCTGGATATATATTTGATATATATGATATCCAAATCATGAATATTATTCTAGATATAATGAACCTTTGACCACATGAACAACACGTAATTTTAAGAAGTCCATTTTTGACTTAAGTACCAAATATCGACAAAATGAACATTTTTAACTTAAATGATTTCATAATGTTTATAACATGGAAATAAGTGATATAAATGGAATAATAAACTTGAAAAAGGTTATTAAGAAAATATAAATTAACTTTATTTTATTATTCAGGAGATTAAAGAACGATCTAGTCATGTCAGACACGAGGTAAGGGACATCGTCTCAACCTCCATTCATTGAGGCATATTTTGTTTTATACACATCTTTCTTTTATATGGTCTATAAACCCCTTTCACATTTACTTTTGTTCAAAAGGAATATTTTCTCTACGAAGCGTTTTACTAGACAAAAAAAAGTATGTTTCTTTTTTTTACATACGCGGTGACAATGTTCTTTCCGCCTCCGTGAGTATTATTTGATCTTTGTCTTCCTTAACAATCCGTATTGTTTTTAAAGTAAAAATAAATAACATATACTCTATTATGTATTTTGGTATCAAAAATGGTTTTGATAATGGATTTTTATGTCAATATATTTATGTGATATAATTTTATTGAAATGTGGAAATGTTTTCATTCATTTATATTTGTATTGTGTCTTATGATTTTATAATGGTACTTGGACATTTGACTAGTGGTTATGTGATAAACCAAATGACGTGTGGTGCCATTAAAACCAAGATGGGTGGTTACATTATAACCTCCAATGCATGGGGTATGGAAGTCATCCGTATGGCTATTCCATTTAGTGATATGTGTGGAAGTTGACCGTATGGTTATTCTATTTAAGTATGTTTATATCCCAAATTACCTTTATATGTTATGTGTTCTTTATATGGCTTTTATGGAAATATTTTTGGTACAAAAGGGTGAGAAATTATCTTTTATTCAATGAAGAGTATTTACTACTTCATAAAGGTGAAAAGTATTACTTATGATAAATTATTCATGGTTTACTTGTTGTTTTGAAAAACTAACAGTTTTCCTTCTTTATGTATCCCTTACTGAGCTTTTTATGCTCATCCCAAGTCTTAGAAATGTTTTTCACATGATATAAAGTGGAATAGGGTCAAGGATGGGATCAAGGAAAGTAATGTTGTCTAAAACATGGAACTGGACATGAATTTTTTATCCAGAGTATTTATTTAATGAAAAAAATGGAATCTGAGTAGACATGTCTACTTTGTAATCTTTTGAGATGTAATAGTTATGGCCTAATTTTCTAAAAATCTAAACCTGAAAAGAACCTCAATGTTAATTATTCATTTAATTCAAGATTATGTAATGTTTTAAGGCCCGGTCCTTATACTCATTCTCTTTCACTTTCTCTTATATAATATTTCATATAATGTATTTTATCCTTACAATAATGACATTTTGATCTATCAGTGTTAGTTTGATCATTAAACTAGGATGAATAATTCTAGACATATATATGATAGATTCTTTTGAACTATCATTTTTCTTAAAACACAAGATAATTCTCATTGAAAATTTTTAGTGTATTATTTATAAACTAAATAAACTAATTATATTTTTTATACCAATATGTAGATTAATACATTTAAAAATTATTCAGTGAGTGTATATATATATATACATATGAATATATATATAATGTATTTTTATATTCAAATTTCATATGTACACATTACATATTAATAAAATCTCATAAAAATATATATATACACCTTCAATTATATATACAAACATACATACACATTAATATAAGTTCACACATTTGTACACATTAATATAAGTATGCATACCTACATTTACATTAACATAAGTACATGAATATATATATATATATATATTAACATAATTATACACATGTATATATATAAGTATAAAAAAAATATTTACAAAAACATATTAATGTAAGTATATTCATGTTTACATACATACATACATATATATATATATATAAGTGTCTAAAAATATATTTATTTATAAATATGGATTATTATAATTATATGAAAACATACTAATAAATATATATACACATTCACCCACACATACTAATATAAAGATATATTGTAATGTTTTTTTGGATAATTTATAGGGAAAATTTACACTAAAAATTTATAGTGTCAATATAAATTTACATTGAAAATGTACCATATATATATTAGTATATACATACATACATATATAAATATGTATAATTTTACATACATATAAATGTTTTAATATAAGAATATATATATTATTATATTTATTTACATACATATGTATATGCATAAATAATAATATAAGTACACACCCATATATGTGCACACATATATATTAATATAATTATATACATCTATACATGCATACATACATATATATACATATTAATATATTCATATACACATGTATGTAAATATTAATTTAATACACAGACACAAACTTAGACACCCACACATAAACACATTTTAATGTAATATTTTACAAGTATATATATAAGTTTATACAAATAATTTATTATATATATAAATATAATTATATATTTTTACGTAAATACACAATTTATTTACACACACGATAAATATTAATAGTGAAAATTTATACTGCAAATTTGTAATGTTTTTTATGCATAGTTTGTAATAACAAATTTTTATATACTTATATATGTTTTAATTTATTTAAAAAGGGATATGTATATTTATATACTTGTTAATATAAATTTATATATATATATCAATATGAATATAAAATATATCAATTAAATACTATATATATTATGTTTACATATATATTTATAATCATTATATATTAATATATATATAAATATATATATATAACCATATATATGTACCAAAATATAACTATAAACAAAATTTAATATCACTATATATTTTATTATATAAATAATTTTATGTGAAATAATTTTTATACATAAAAATAATATATATATATATATATATATATATATATATATATATATATATTAGAAAGCATCTCAATATGGATACAGATTTCAATAGGGATAGACCACCCACACCCACCAATCCTCTTCCCACCTAGCACATGCTGCCTATAAAAGGATTTTGTATCCACACTGGTTTTTTGTGTGATTAGTGATAGATATTTGAAATGGTGGAGATGTTCTTATAAAATTTCTCTGCCTCTCTCTCTACCTTCTATTTTCTTCTCTTTCTCTGATACTCAATTTATCTCCATTTTTATTCATAATTTTTCATAACACTTTATTAGAATGACCACAAAAAAGGTAGAATGGTTTGTTTTTTATTTTAAACATTATTTGAATCACCTAATTGTATAGTTCTAATTATTTATTGAATATTAAATATTTACTTCTAGATTGAACAGTTTATGTAATATATTAAATTACCACTCTAAAATTTTGATTAACACCTGCCTCGATGGTTTTAATTTATTTATTTTACACCGCGTGATTTGATGGCCTAGTTAATAAATTTGTAAATTTGAGGAAGTTTTAAATGATTAATGTGTTCTAATAATTTATTTATTTAAAAACTCCCACATTAAAAATTTATTAACAAATTAAGGTAGGATATATATATATATATATATATATATATATATATTAATTGTAAATATTAACTATATTTTAGTGTTTTATATGATTTTTTATTTTATTTTCATTAATCAAAATTTAAACTATCATCATATTCTTAGTTTGATTAATAATATTTTTTTCTCTCTCTCTCTTCTAGTTATCATCAAGTAAAATATTACAAAACTCCAATTCACCACTCTAAATCTTACCAAAAGTAATTATATGGAAAATAAAATGGATGTTGAAATCTTACTTGAATCAATGGATCTCATAGAAACAATTAGAATAATAATTCAAAAGGAATAAATAATAAAGAAAACGTGCTGATATTACTAAAAATATATATCGATGAGGGAATTAGATGTGAATACCTTATTGAAAGAGATCTATGTATGCTTTGGAAGAGTTTGAAAGAGTGGTATGATCATTAAACAAAGGTTGTTCTTCATACGAACCGTGATAAATCGAATTATTTATGCTTCCAAGACTATAAAATGGAAGTTGATTATTATTATTCAATGTATAGAATTGTATCACAGTTATTGTATTGTGTTATTGGGATTGTAGTTGTCAACATTCTTGAAAATACATACATGATATTTCATGAATATCACAACACCCTAGAAAAGAAATATCACTTGCATGGCTATACAAAATATTTTGATCTCATAGAATCATTACTTGTATAATATAAGAATAATGATCCTTTGATTTAAAAAATCAGTCTCATTATACTGGTTAAACAATAAAATTTTCCAAAGAAAGCTGTATATTTAAATAAAATAATCAATGAAGAATTCGAGTACATGATTTATATAGTGGATGTGATTTTATTGGGATGATAATAAAATTATATGGATATAAACATGGGAACATTCAAAATGAAATTCATAACCAAACAAATATCAAATCATGAATTTGGAAGAATTCTGATGATTCTTGTTATAGGTTTGGTTC
Organism: Viscum album; assembly: GCA_963277665.1. Lineage (NCBI taxonomy): Eukaryota > Viridiplantae > Streptophyta > Magnoliopsida > Santalales > Viscaceae > Viscum > Viscum album. Next base: position 752,348,029 of record OY728131.1, read on the forward strand.
TACAAGACAGTAGTTTGAGTTTCTCAAACTCCAGTGAATATTTGCAAGGACTATAAAGTGTCTCTGCAAGAAAATAAAAATAAAACACACTTTAGTGAGATATCAAATTAAGGGAATGAAGAGGTGGTTAATTTTAATGATAATAATGAACCATTAAATGTTTAATTCACTTATCTTAATGTGGGTGATTTTACTTGTGAGATTTATGAGATGATAGTTAGAAAAAATGAAGAAAAATTACAATATTTATGATGTGTGATATGGTGTTTTATTTTGAATGATTTATATTTTTTCTTTTTTCTATTTTCGATTTCATAATGTTTTTTATAATATTATTTTCTTTGTTTAAAATAATTAAAATAGATTGTGTAAAGAAGAACGATATTTTCATACCAGAAAGTGAAAAAATGCAGACAATTATTGAAAATAAAAAATATTTTTCTAATCTTAAACCAACAAGACCAATTATGTATACTATATCAGGACCATCAAATTTGATGGAAGGAATTGGTAAATTGTGTTTTTCATCACTTGATAGGATAATGTCTTTTATAATAGATTAATTTTTTTCCAAAAAGTTGAAATAGTAATTTCTTAATATTTAGTGATATATACCATCATGGGTATGATACCCAACTACAATTAAGATAAATAAAAATTACATTCTCATTACCATTAATAAATTTTTTAAGATTCATTTATATGAAAAAACTCCGAAAAATAACTTCTAGATTTTATAATAAATATATAAGTGCAATGGAAACAAATATAGTAGTAAAGAATTGAAAAAAATCATTAATTTTTGACATAATTTATTAGTAAATACTTGTTCATAAATGATGTAAAAAACAATTGAATGTTCTGATGGACATTCAATAAATGTCCTAAATATCTCTCTATAATGAGAAATTCTATGTGAGTATTGTTCTCTAAGTAAAATAGTTGTGAGACCATCTATACTTATAATTAAGGCTTCAATTCCAACATTTTATGAAAAATTTAAAGGGGATATAAGTGGACCAATTCATCTATTATGTGGTATATTTAAATATTTTATGGTATTAATTGATACATCTCATATATATTCACGAATGTGTTTTCTCTCATTATTTAATGTATCATTTTCACAATTTATTACTCAAAAAATTAAATTGACTGCACAATTCCCTTATTATGTCATTAAGAAAGAAAGGCTTGATAATATTAGATAATTTAACTCTCAAAATATTAATTATAATTGTATGTAAAATGGTTATTACTATGGATTATCCAGTTTCCCATGTGCATACACAATATGGTTTATCTGAAACACAGATAAAAAGCCTCCATCTTATTGATAGACCATTAATAATGAGAAAAAAATTTGGATCCCCATATAAGGTTATGAATTATTTCATGCCTCAATATTAATTCATATATGACTAAGTATTTATCAAAAGAAATCTCTCATTTAATTTTTATTTTGATGAGAGCCTTGAAAATCCCACTTAAGAATTTTTTTTCACATTATATGTACTGATTCCTCCCACATAATGTAAAAAAATGGGTCCACAAAGGTTGTTGAAAACATATGTAGGATATGAATCCCCTTCTATCTTCAGACATCTTAAACCAAATATTTTTGATGTATTTACAACACCTTTTTCTAATTTTTAATTTAATAGAGTATTCTCAACATTAGGGGGGAGAAAAGAGACCAGGGAGGAGATTTACTAAAATGTGAAAATGTTATCTTTTCTTGATCCTCCGACCTGGTAGTGTGAGAAGGAACTGAAAAATATTTTACATTTTCAAGAACTATAAAATCATTTACCCAATGAATTTATTGGTATAAATGGATTTACTAAGTCACATGTACAAGCTATAAATTCACTAGTTATAATTGTAATCCTGAAGAAATAATTACATAATGATGTACCAAAAATATCAAAAAAAGAAATGAAATGTGGACGAAATATTGGCTCTAATGATATAAATTTTAGAAAAATAAATGTATAATTGAAAACTTCATTATGAAGTCATGAATTATATAAAAACACATAACTTAATTATTCTAAAATAAATAGTTGGTGAGAATCATAAGGACACACCGTAGGATATATAAAACCCTTAAGGTTCTGGAAATAATGAAATATTTATTAATTATTCCGCAACAGGTGATATGTGTAATCGAAGTAATGTGGAAAATATTAATGAAATAATTTGGTATTCAATATAACATGATATTGAAAATAAAGATCCCAAATTAAGTTCTATTATATAATATAAAAAATTTCTTCACTGGAATAAATGGAAATAAAAAATTAAGTTAAATTAAATTCACTAATAAGTGAAGGGTATTTGGACATATCAAGATCACTCTATATGTTTTGAATCCTATTAAATATAAATGGGTTTTTTTTGGATAAACATAATGTGAAAAATGATATTTTAATAAATAAGGAATATCTGTTTACACAAGGTTTTTCCTAGATACTCAAAATTGATTATGAGGATATGTGTTCTCCTATTATAGATGCTATTAATTTTCAATATTTAATTATCCTCATAGTAATTAAAAAGTTTTATATTCATCTTATTGATTTCTTACAACTTATTAATATGGTTTTATTGATAATAGTATACATATGGTAACCCTTGAACGATTCAAGATACGTGGTGTATTGAAATCAAAACCCAAAGACCAATACTTAATTTAAATATATAAATACTTTTATAGATTAAATAAATTTTGGCATTTGTGGTATAATTGTTTGGGAAAATATTTTTTAAATAAAGGGTATGTAAGTGACACCATATTCCTGTTTTTTTATTAAGAAAATAACCTATTCATATAGAATTGTTGCAGATTATTTCAATGATTTAAATATCATCATAAATCTAAAATATATCAAGGAAACAATGAGAAACAAAAATTATGAATTCAAAATGAAAGACCTAGGAGAAACCAAGTATTGTCTTGGATTAAAAATAGATTATATGACTAGTGATTTGTAATTTTCATTAGTCAAATTACACTAAAAATGTTTTAACATTTTTTAATATAGATAATGTTAATATTTTAATTACTTTAATGGTTTTACGATCTTTATATAATGATAAAGATCAGTGTTGATATTGTGAAGAAAATTAAGAGTTTTTTGATCTAGAAGTACCATACCTCAGTGTCATTGGTGAAATTATGTATCATTCTAATTGTTCTCATCCTGATATATCTTTTTCTACAATTATTTTGGTAAAATTTAGCACAACCAATACATGATGAAAATATAATTTAATTAAACATATATATTTTTATCTTTATTAAACTATTGATTTGAGTTTATTCTATCCTAAAAATTTTATAATTAGATAGTCAGGTTTGTAGATGTTGGTTATTTATCAGATCTACATAATATGAAATCAAAAACCAGTTATGTGTTCGTAGTTAGAGTTTCTAATACATCTTGTATATCCTAAAATAATACACTCATTGCAATACCATTAAACAATTTAGTAGTAATATAATTACACAATGCTTGCTGAGAATGTGTTTAGTTGTAGTCTATGACCCAAAAATTTGAGTGGTAAGTGTATTTACTATGGATTTTATCCCATTAATATTATTCGACGATAATGTTGTGTTCATCCAAAAATAAAGGGAAGGTTTTATCAAAATTTATCAAACAAAACACATACCATTAAATTTTATCCTTCACACAATAGTTAATAAAGAACCATGATATAAAAATTCTATTTTTTTGATCAAGAAATAGTGTTGCCAAAATATTTACCAATTCACTATTTACTGTTAATTTAAGAAACATGTACATGATATAGGGATGGATAGATTGAATTTTTTTAATTTATTTATGTGATTCAACTTTTATAGTGAGTCTACATGGTTTTATTATTTTCCTTATTGTTGTATTATCCTAAAGGGTTTGCCAAGAAAATTCTTTAATGAGGATATCTCAAATCATATATGACATTTATAGGGATATGCATCCCATGATGGATTTTTCGGTACCTACTGAATGTAGTTGTGGATTTCAACTAGGGTGGGTTTCCCATCCTGACCAAACCCCCTCCAACCTACCACCATATTTCTATAAAATCATGGTGCAACCCCCTGGTTTTGTGTATTATTAGTGAGAGATATTATAAATGATCGATATGTTCGGATAAAATTTGTCTCCCTCTCTTGAATTTTATTTTATTTCTCTAATACTCAATTTATCTATGTTTGTATTCTTCATTTTTTTATATAAATATAAATATATATTAAAAAATAGTAATTATTATCGATTATTATACACATAATTTTATTTTTTATTATTAAATATTTATTATTTATTATTTAACATTAATTTTGTTTTGATATATATATATATATATATATATATATATAATTTTCAAAAATACGAGAAAATGTGATGAACTTATGCCTCTTTTCTTCCACGTGTCAAGATCCTCTTGTGGAAATTTCCCATCCAGTTTTATATGGGTAACATTGTGTATACGTCTCATTATAACAATGACTGAAGTACCCACATGACATAACATCAAAAATGGTAGTATCTATAAATCATGTTTATCCATTAATAAGTCATTGTAGGTCTAAAATCAGATAATTAGGGTAATGTTCACATAATTAAATGTTTTTTGTAGTAACACAACACATTTTAGGATTTTTTATATGACATATTATTCATAAACATCATTTTAATTGAAATTTTTATTACCCAGGATCCCATAAAAGATGAAATTATTTAAAGACAAGTCCTTATACTAATAATTATTGATAGTGTTAGCACACTTTTTTAGAACTATATTTTATAGATTAGGGAACAAATGGATTATGAGATACCTGTATTGAAAATCATAATTTAGAATATAATCTCATCTTCACAAAAGGATGAAACATTAACAACAAGAGGATATATAAAATTATATCAATGGATTCATTTTTTTAGTAATTTATAAAAATGAATTGTAATATTTTTTTGATGAACAAAAAATATATGGAATTTTTTTTAAAAAAAAGGTAAATTAGTAAAATATTATTTCATGAATTGATACGTTATCTAAAAATACACAATCAAACGTTTCTAACATGGAAGTTTGAGAATATGATAGAGGATAAAATGAGTTAGAGATTTGGGTATTTTAATTATAACCTAAAATGGTTAAAATATAATGAAAAATAATAATAAAAATGTTGGAAAGAAAAATAACAATGTTGGAATGAAAAATAACAATGTTTCAATTTCATTTTCATAATCTTCATTATCATTTGAGAGGGACTTATAAATTAATATATTTTCATATGTAGTCAAAGGGATTCAATTTAATAGACCACATATTAAAATTTTAGCATAAATTTATTATTCCAATAAAATGATAGATATATTATAATTAAAAAAGTTATAAATGTCTCTCATAAGTTCTATAATAAAAGTGTGTTTCATTTTTATACAAACAAATCTCTCACCCAAGATCAAAATTTGAGAAGTTTCATTAAACCTAGAATTTGTATAGTAAAATTTTATTTACATATTAGCATAATTTATGTGGTAACATCATTTTTATAAAATAATTTTTATCTGATTAAAAGTGTATTTATGAGATAAAATTAACCAAAATATCCTTTTAATTATTGAATTATTGTATAACATAATTAATGGTGTTAGGAATACCATAATTATTTTCATAGAATAATTATCATAAAGTTTTTGTTTTCAAAATGGTGATTATTGAAAATGTATGAAATATTTTTGAGCGATTGTTTTTAGTAATTGATGGAGCCTTAGTTGCTATATTGGAATGAAATTTTTTTAGTTACAATGAGGATAAAGAAGAGTTGAATGTTTTTCACTATATCATAACAAGGGATTAATAATTGAAAATGATTATTTATGTGTTTCAGATGTTTATTATATTATAACTTAATAAATAAATTTTTTTACTTCTGAAGAACCACTTAAAATATGTTTTATGATACTTATTATTGAATTTATTATTGAAGACATAAATGCACATAATTATATGTTACTATTAGGCCAATGGGTTCATATTCTTATGCACAAAATAATGATATTTTGTAACTAAATAAACCTATTTTTTATTTATTCAATAGTTTCCCCAATTATAGATCAACAATTTGTTGTCTTATGTTAGATTTGTTTTTATAATAAACGAAAAACACTTTATTAGTTATTTTTTAAAATATTTGTATGGTCTTAGAGGAAAATTTAGTTTTATTTTATTAAAGAATTAAAAAATCGTATATCAAAGTTTATTTATAATACTAATGGTATTGACCCATAATGTACATGAATTGAATTTTTAGATCCAAATGTTAAATAATTTTTTTAAAATAAAATAAGTTGTAATTTCAACTCCAATGAAGTTGTTTTAGAAAAACTATTTGAATCTTCTTATGGGTATAATTATATATCCAATTCCATATAGTTTATGGTTGAGTTTGAGTCATGTGTTACATAAAAAAGTTTCATCATAGTGATCACTGATTAAAAAGTAGGTAATTATTAATGATGCAGTAATAGGAAGAATTTTTTTTTATTACCTTGAATTAAATGTGTGTATTTGAAAATATTTTTTTATAATTTTATTAATTGATTTAATACTGTAGTGGTTATTAATAATTTCCAAATATTATTTTATATATGGATATTCTCAATATAATAATGTTTTAATTACTCGAATGTATAAATAAATATAATGTTAATATGATCATGTTGTATATTTTTGTACTATAAAAATCATTTCAAAATATGGGAATCTATAAATATTTTTCAATGTCTAATGATGAAATTTTAAAATTAGATTATGATTGAAGGTTTTTCTGAGGCTTGTATGACCCCAAATTTTAGATACATGGCCCTTTTTCATGTATTTTATGTATATAAAAGGTTTTTGTTATGTTTATAAAGATTCAGTAGAGTTTTGACATGATTTTAAGGCTTTTATAGAAGTTATTTTCTTGAGAAATGTTGGTGGAAACCATGAAAAACATCTAGTTAACCACGCAAATAAAATAGTAGGAATTGGGTAGGTGTTTAGTTAGGTGTACTGCTTTGACAAACCATGTTGTTGTTTATTATAGAGCAATGAAGGATGGGGAAATGGGAATGGAATGGTTGGTGAATGGGTTTTCTAATTGTGTGAGCCAACTATGTGAGGTCTGTTTTGAGGCACTGGTCCATGAACAGGGAGAACATGTCTTTCCTAACTACGAACCCTAACTCTGAACCCTGAAAATTAGATCTGAAAATAATTATTCTAATGCAATTTACCTCCTCAACCACTCGTTTTTTCCCTAAACATGTCATAAAATGAATTACTCTCTCTCGAGGCTATGAAACCAATTAATTTTTATCTAGTATCAATTCATATGTGAATATAAGATCATTATTGGCCCATATTTGTTAGTAAGTGATCATTATTGGTTCTTTTCCTTAGATCTCTTACTCTTAGGAAATCATATATATAATTTTTTTAGGGATAGATACATGATATGTTATTTCAATAATGAATATATATGACTATTTTTATTAAAATTAATAAGATTTAAAGAAGATATAAAGTGTTTTAAGATGAATTTTTGATGTTTTGTGAAATTATTTGTTTTTTCTTAAGTTTGAGAGGTAGGTGGATTCTCTCTCGATTACAATTGTTTATAACTTAATGTTTTACTTTTAAATTTATTTAATTTCTTAAAATTTTTTTGAAACCATTTTTATAATTTTTGGAAATATATTTAGTGATGTTTTTGTAGAATTTGTGCAAATTTTTTTGTTTATTGAAAATTTCTTTTTGTAAATGCTTTCAAAATGAGGGGTCTAAAATTATGGATTTTATTTTAAAGCAAGGAAAATGGTTGTAGAAATTTTTTCATTAAAACAAATTATTATTGAAGTGGAATGGAATTTTAGGTTTGGCGTGATATTTTGGAATACTTGGTTGGTGTGAGTTAGTTTTCATTAAATGTGACCCTGTGGATGGGGTGTATTCTATTGGGGAACCTTGAATTTGTTACCTTTTAAAGAATTTGTAGATCGACAAGTGACTAATCATGACTATAGAACTCTCACATGGTAATGTATGTGTGGGTGTGTGGAATGTGTATGCCAATGGATTTGAGAAAAGGTTTTATTTTTTCTAAAATTGATTTCTTTGGAACTACTTTTATTTTATTATAAACTAATTTAAATTGTTCTTAATTTATTATATATAAATGTGTTGACATGATCTATCCTGGTGGCATGGGTTAGAAATTCATTTGGTAAAACCTACTGAGTTTTATACTCACCCGCTTCTTGGAAACTATGGTGAATTTTCAGACGTTCTATATCAGGATACAAATAAAGGAATGATATCCTAATTCTTTAGTGATTCTTCATAATACATGGGGATGGAAATGTGGATTTATATCTAGGAGAATATTGGTAGTTTTTTTTCTTTTTTTTATAGGGGGTTTTTCATCGGTTGGTTCTTTTGGTCATTCCACTTTGATTACTCTTTTACTCTAATTTTTTATTCTGGATTGGTTTGTATTGGCTTGTAATTTTTTACTCATAAATACTATAGAGGTTTATTGTTATAGTAATCATGGTTATTTTGTTTTGACTTTGAAAGGTAAGATTATCCCCAAGTTTTTTTTGAACCCCTTGGAATTCATTTCCATCCTTTAGTCTCTTGGAGATGCCACCTAAGGATAATAATACCCACAGCCTCTTCCCAAGACAATGGGTGAGGGGATGGATTTTACAAATGGTATCATCTTGTTAGGTCATTAATATAGGATTAGTGGAAGTATATATCTTCAGATATTATCCCGGAGTAGGATTTTTGTAACTTGAAATGTTGATCATAAAAAGGTTAAGATAACTTATTTATGTTGAACATTATGTTCGTAGGAAGTTTGGGTAAATTTCTATTTTAGGACACTTCAAGGAGTTATAACCTCATCATCATGGGTTTAGTTGATGATAATATCATGACCCACATTGAAAGTTATTACTTCACACTAGGATTTAATATTTTATGTTGACTATTGATTAATGAATTGGTGAAAAAGAATTATTTTTGGAATTAGTGGGAAATTGTTGGATTTTCTAAAAGAAAGGTGGAATTTTTTAAAACGGTTTGATAGTCGAAATAGTTGAATTTTTGAAATTCTTCTTCTGATATATCAAATGTGGTAAATATGAAGTTTTTAATCCTTAAATTTATATAATGGGATAATAAATTTATTTTTCTGGTTATAGAGAATTGAAATAGATACGTTCCGCAGAAACAAACATTAGGAGCCTACAGAGAATGTGGTTGAACCTGTGCCACAGGTGAACCAATATTTAGTTCAGAGTATTCTATTGTATTTTCAGGCCATGGATTGTGGGATAATAATGGATGAATCAAGGAATGTGGGTCATTCCATTTGGTTCAAAATGTATAATCCACCCATTTTCAAGGGTGATTCAGAACTGAAAAAAGTAGAAGTGTTTCTAATTAGTATGAATCGAATCTTCAATTTTCTTAGCACACCAATTAAGATGATGGTAAAGTTAGAAATGTATATACTAGATGATATATCAATACAGTATTGAGACTTATAATTTTAAGATAAATTTTACCAAGTATTTACAATAGAGAACATTGAATAATTGTTCAATAAATATTTATATTCTCACACATTCTTAATTTCTAGAATAATAACCCTTTTTATCTGAAATAAAGAGAATATCTTGATAATAAATAATCCAAATAAATTTATGAAATATGTTTTATTTTCAATAGATGTTGTTGTAACTTCATACTTGAAGGAATTTTCTTTTTGAATCAGGGTTAAAGACATACATTTTTTAGAATATTGTCAAGGTTTGTAGAACAAATTATATAGATATTGTTAATATAGAAACATCAGAAGAAATAGATATCTTAGGATAAAAATCAGAGGAAAATGATTATTACTATGTGAATAGTTGGAAAATATAATTATGGGAACCAGATGAGTATGAAATCATGTTATCAAGGGGTTGTGATATCTTATAATCAGGCCATGGGGTCAGTTGACTTACCTCATAAACCGAATGTCAAACATGTTGTTTTTAGGGAAATTCCTCTAATAATGTTAATCTGGATTTTACAGAACCAAGTAGAGAATGTGACAATGGAAATAATATATTACACCTTCAGTTCTATTATCATATTTCTCTATGTTCTAGTTTTCGGGACACATTTCATGATTCTTAGGAATCAAATGATTTGACAAGATGAGTACAAAATAATAGCTCTCATTGGTAGAATTCAGAAATCCATGATGATTCTAAGAATACCATGAATCATCGACCATTGCAACCTCAAAAAGGTAATAAAAACCGAAGTATGTTAAGTAATAAATTATATAAACAAAAAAAATGATCATGGATGATAAATATAGACATTTGTTAATGATAGGTATGATTAATTTGAAGTATAACCTTATGTAGTATTTACTTGATATGGGTGCATCCCATTTGTTTATTGCTTCTCATTTTTTCAATTTCCTCATTTTCATGTTGAGATGATGCCTTCTATTTTAAAACATTAAACTCCTCTAGTAAAAATATAATTTGAATACTTTATGTGTAAATCATGTTATATAACTATCGATGGGAATGAATATATTTGTTACTTCCCAGTTCTTGGTATGGATTTAAATGACTCAATCCATGGATTGGATTGGATGAGAATATTCAATGATCACATCAGTTGTTATAATCGAAGGGTTAGTTTTAAAGCTGATAATGGTTTTAAGTATCTCTTTAGAGGAGATATAAATGTAAAGACATGTGCAATGTGATTTTTTGACCACGTAGTTAGAACTATCTCCTACCAATTGGAATCATTGACATGGGCATCTATGGATGAGATCGAGAATGGGGGCTTTCTAAAAAAATTGACCAGGTTCTTAATGTTTTCTCACAAAAATTTATGAGGTTTACCACCCACACAGGAATTCGAGTTTATGATCAATCATTGACCAGGGAAAATTCTTATCTCACTTTTGACTTATCATATTGAACTGATAGAATTAAGGGAATTCAAATTACTATTGGGAGTGTTGAAAAAGAAATTGCTTCATTCAGACAAGTACTTCTCCATGGGAAGCCCAAGTTTGGTTTTCTAAAAATGTAGATGGAACTCTTATTCTTTTTATATTATCGTATTATTAATAAAGTTATCATAAAGAACTGATGTCCTATTCCACACATTGATGATCTTTTTTAACAATTGAGTGGATCCTAATAGTTCCCTAAAATTTAATTTCAATCAATATATCACCAATTATTGGTTGAGAATGGGGATATTCTAAATATAACTTTTATAAGTATATATATCCATTATGGGATCATTTTTATACCTTTTGGGATTAAAAATTCACAAACAGTCTCTATGGAATTGATGAATCAGATATTTCAAAGGTATCTTGATTTATTTTTGGTGATTTTTTTGATGATATACTCGTGTTTTCAAGAAAAAAGGTGGATTATGAGAAACACATTGATATAATGTCATGTTTCATAGAGGATCATCATCTATATTCTATGTTATCAATGTGTGATTTATAGATACAATATATACATTTTCTTTTCTATGTTATTTATGAAAAGGGTGTTTTTTTGGATATCGAAAAGACTGGTGTTGTTATCTCTTAGAAACTGTCAATGAGTGTATTTGAGATATGCATTTTTTATCGTATATAATTATTACCAATGTTATTTTCTTACATTTCATGACTAGCTTCACTAATGACATATTTGAAAAGGAAAAACTGTTATATTATAATAGAACGATGAATGTTTGAAATATTTTCAAGAGAATAAATTTCACCTTACAAGAAGCATCTATCATGATATTTCTAGATTCAAGACAAGGTTATGTAGTGTATTGTGATGCTTTAGAATATAGGTTGGGGTGTGTCCTCATGCAGGTAGATCATGTTGTTACTTGAGGCTATCAGAATTTTTGGTTTTATGAGATGAACTACCAGATACATGATTTTGAATTAGTTATTCTTATCCATGCTTTTAAGACTTTGAATCATTACCTATTTTTTTATAAATTTACATTTTTTTGGGATCATAAGACATTAAAACATATTTTATCACAAAGAGTTTTGAATATGATACAAATAATATGGATGGATTATCTCCTAATGTTTGGATTAGACTTAATGTATACACGGGGTAAAGAATACTCTATAGAGGATGCATTAGTTAGGAATTCATATAGTCTGTTAGAAAAAGAAGCATATAATCAATGGTAGAAAATGTAGATGATAGATGAGATGTTTTTGGATTTCTAAGAATATGATAGTGGGGCATTTTTTTCCCAGTTTTGTTTTTTCATGATTTGGTTGAGAAGGTTAAAGAGGCACAAAAATCTTATACTGAATGTATGTTTATGAGTTCAAAACATAATGGTTGGGAGATTATTAAGGGATGACAACTTGATAGAATATTATTGTTATGGTTTCAAGATCAAATTGAAATAACTATGGTTTCTCCGAAACAAATCCTTTATTTAACCAATATTTGAGATTTGTTTTTTATCCAGGATTATATATGATTTGTAAGGAATTGAAATATATATTTTGGTGGGATAAAATGAATATAAAAGTGTTTTATTTTGTTTCAGAATTCCTCACATGTCAACAGGTTAAGGAAGAGAACAGACAACAACAAGGTATGTTATAGTTATTACTAATTCCCTTGTCGAGATGGGAGAAGATTGTTGTTGATTTTGTAATAGGAATACCAAGTATTTTTTGGAATCACAATTTTATCTGGGTGATTGTGGATCTTCTCACAAAGTCTTCCCATTTCATCCATATTCATTAATCTAATACAGTGGAATACATGTCAAAAATATATATCCAATAATTTGTAATAATTCATGGCATACCAGTTTCGATGGTATCAAATAGAGACGCAAGGTTTACATCTTTTTTTTGTAAATATTTAGAGAAATACCTTGGGAATCAGATGATTATGAGATTTTTCTATCATCCTCAAACATACCGAAATTCTGAGAGGATGATCTAAACATTAGAGAACATATTAATTCGTTTTTCAAGGGATTTTTGTGGATCATGGGTGGAGAAAATACCTTTAGTGTATTTATAATAAAACAATAGTTATTAGGCCTCAAAACACATGGATCCTTTTTAATCATTGCATGGGTGTCTTTCTTAATCTCCACATTTTTTTGGATATATGAGTGACCTCACTAGTTGAAACAATTATTGTGCAAGAGACAACTGAGAAGATTCAGTTTATCTGAAATAGGATATATATGGCTCAAAGTAATTAGAAATCATATGTGGATCATCATCGATGACCTATTTTGTTTGAGGTGATTGATCATGTGTTCTTGATAATATATCCAAGGATTAGACATTTTCATTTTGGAAATCATGGGAAGTTTTATCCTTGACAGATAGGCACTAATGAGATACTAGAATGGGTTGGTGAGGTGTAATATCAATTAGATTTTCCACAATGGATCAGTTTAGTACATAAAATGTTTGATGTATCTAAATTGGGGAAATATCAACATTATCTTGAATATTTGATTTGATGGGATCACATAGACCTAACTCAAAATACTACATTGATTCATATACTAATATAGTCTGTGGATATGAAAGATATATTTATTCATGGGAAAAGCATAGATCTAGTTTGGGTTTTATAGAAACATGGTCATATTTAGGATGAAACCCTCGAGTGTGATAAGGGAATGGTGAAGAAATGGACTGACTATTTTAGGTCAAAGGTGGTATTCTATATTATGAGGATGTAAATAATAATGGTAGGGAGAATTTATATAACAAATGTATCTTAACATATATATACATTACAATTTTTTTTCAAAAAAACATAATACATTACAAAAATAGATGCTCAATAACTTGTTAGTTTAGTGCCTTTGGAATCTAGAAACCAAAAACTTCTTACTCAGTTAAAGATCCTCAATGTTTTACACAATGATATTTCCCTTTAGAACCCCTACTTAAAACATTTATTTATAACATGAGTAAATGAAACATATGAATGGGTGTGCTAAGATTTTTAGTAAGGGAAAACATGGAAGATATGTAATCATAACATGAATCTAAGGGTATAAAAACATGAGTATAAGATTGGAAGATCATTCATTTCATATTTTAGGTCATATAAATGATTCATCGAATAAATATTATTATTTTATAATACATGAATCATAATGGAATCAAGATAATAATCCATGAAATCATAACACTAGAATATGACATTGAATTTGTAGCACACACATAAACATGTAGTATCATTCATTGTATGTCAGTGTGCTTTTCCAAAATATAATAGAGCACTTTATGGGGACTAAACCTACTGGGTGGGACACACTAACATCCCCAATTTTAGTCCTTTCCTTATAGGGGATCTTCTTTCCCAATATTCCCATAGTTTACCATGTTTCTCCATCTTCCCATAATGGATTGGGTTTCTACATCTTCTATAGTGGATCAATCATGTGGACTTGTTTCCATCATTATCTCATGAAATATAAGTATTTTATTAATGAATTGGAATGGGATATAGGTTTAATCCATAATATAATGAAAACCAAACATATTTGTTCCACAAAAACATAATTAATTCATCATATCAAATCCCATGAAATGAAATGGGTTTCATAAACATCATTCAATCATAACATAAATTATGGGAAAAAATAGGTTTCATAAAAAACATTCCATCATAAACATAAACCAATATTAGAAAGAATAATAATGGATAAATTGAATCATATCCATAGTAAAATATAAGTAACATAATATAACATTATCATAGATAGAGAATAATTTTTAGAGATCACTATAAAATAATTCTTGAAGAAAATTTATTTTTTTCTTCAATAAATTTTTTTTTCATAAAATATCATGAAATTTTCAAAGAAAATAACTTATTTTGAAATAATATTGTATTATTTTAAATCAATATTAAAATAATTAAATCATTGTTATGGTGGAAAATTATTTTCCTGCTGTATATATTATAAAAATCCAATGGTACTTTTTCCAAAAAAATATCAAAAAAATACCTCATTTGGAAAAGGGAAAAAGATTCCATTCAAAAAATTTAGTGAAAATACAAAATGGTTAAAAATGAATTTAAAAATTAATTATAGAATAGTGAAAAAAATTTTGAAATCATTTTTAGAAATATTTTCCGTGGAAGAGATATATTCCCCAACAGATAGTTAATATGAAACTATCCCACATAGTGATGAGATTTTGAAATAAACATTCATCACTTTATAATCAATAGACTTGTATATCCCATAAATGAAATAAAATTATATGGATATAAAAATAACATAATATATTAGATATGAAACATAAAATAAATCCATGTTTATTATACCACATAGAAGAAATAAGTCGTGTATAAGGCATGTCTCCCACAAAAATAAAAGTGAGACAAAAATCACTTACTTTATGTCTTGACTCTCTTCGTAGTCAATAAAACCTTATGTATAATAAATATAATATTATTATAAATATACCACATATCTATATTCATATATATAATACTATATATTATTTGATTATGACATTATATTACCATTTTACTAACAATTCTATGATAATGTTATGTTTCAAGTTATATTTGTGTTGTATATGTGTTGAATTATTATTATTTGTAATCTTACTTAGATAATGATTTAATTCTTCTAAGATTGTAAAAAATGATATAAATATAATATATTTTTAGTTAATAAACATTTATAATAATTTATCAAAGATAAAAATATGAAATGGAATACACTGTTCAAGGGGACAACAAGTCATAAGTATGCTTAAATGTTGTTTCCATTTTATTATCATATAGAAAGAGTATAAATAATATATATATATATATATATTATCAATATAGAATAATTATTATTTCATATCTATCGTATAATTTTACAAAACTAATCCATAATATATTCCATGTAAACTGTGATCAAATCACATCTCTTTGAAGAGGTGGTAGTCCACATTTCCACAAACAAAGTTATCGTATTTACACAAAATGGAAAGCATGAATATATATTATCTGTAATTATTAAATAAGTATAAATAAATAATATTTACCATATATATCATATAATAATTCATTTTCCATCATAATTATGAACCATGATAGGTTGTAAAATAAAAACAGACAACATCGTTTTGTGAGGCGGTAGTTCACCATATAGAAGAATAGTAAGTTCGTTACCCATTTGATGGAAATGTGTGTAAGTTTAGGAATAACTTTTAGAATAAGAACATTTAAGTATAATTATTTTACAGATTTTATTATATAATCATGTAATAGGAATAATTTATGGGTTTGAACGAAGAAATAAAACAAGAACATTCATTGATCAACGATACCTCTTATTTGTGTATCTTCTTTTGATTTGCACAAAAGGGCTTCTTTGGTTGGATTTATTCCAAAATGAAGACCAATTGTATTAATGGAGTGAATCTTTTAGGAGATTTTAATCAATTTTCACCAAACCAAATGGGTTCTAATGTGTGAAGAGAAGAGGAGAGGTTCCCTTTTATAAGATAATCGAGGGAAACATTTGGAATTTCCTAAAATATTTATTTATAATAAATTAAATACTCATAAAAATACGTAAAATTACATTTATTCGAATCTATAATAATATGATGTTGTAATATTATCAAAAAATAGATTTTATAAAATTCTCCATGCCATTTTTAAACTTATCATGTTGATTAACCCTTTGTTAACCGTTTTAATTTTAATTATGGCAACAAAGTTTTTAAATACTAATAGGGGATCATCTTTACATATATGGTGTCAATTGGAAAATAAATTGGAAATTTAAGATATTTTAGACCTTATCTAATACCATTGTCTTTAATTAATATTTTTATGATTTTAATATAATTTAATAACATATTATTTTTGTAAAATATCATAAGTGTCAATTTCGACAGTATTCATAACATTGACTTTTACGAAAACTAATACAACAAGAAAAATTCAAAAAAATTATTCAATACACCCATAGAATATGATATTAAACTTTTAATGTTTTTATCACCTTACTTAATAAAAATTATATTTATTTAAATATTTCTAATATCATTTAATTTATTGTTTCATTAATTTAATAATTGTGGGGTCATCATTATGTAATTATTCGTGGAAATTATTTATTCACTAAAAATTAAAAAGATCCATAATTTATAAAAACATTTTATTATTCATAATAATATACATAGACGAATATATTTTCATATTTGAACCCATATTAAAAATAGTATACTTATTAGAAGTAAGAGTGTGACATTTTGTCACTCCCTTTGAGTTTAATAATATTTAAGTCATTTTCCAGGTAAAGTGTCCTTTAAAATATTAAATATTGATTATAATGTGTTTTGGATCCAATTAAATTCATAAAATAATATTTTTGATGTGTTGGGGTAGTTTTCTAATATTTATAATATTATTTTCACCCTTAATTACAAGATTGACCCTTAACTGTTGTAATAAAAATTACTAAAGTTATTATTCATATTGTCCAAAAATAAAAAGAGAAGTATTTTATAAATTTTTATATTTTTATTCAAAATATTTGATCCATTTTTCTAACATAAAATTCACATAATTTTTATTAATTATTTAAAAATTAATCTCATAGTTGGGATGAAACATCAGTTTTTGGAGTTAAAACGTCCAAAAAATTGACATGTTTTTATATCCAAATTATTTATGAAATTGATCAAAATGACCTAATTTGGATTAACTAATAAATTTTATATATAGTTATAACATAAATTTAATAAAATATATAATTCCACACAATAAATTATTTTTATGAAAAATATGTTTTCAATTAAAATTATAGTATTTTTCAATGGTCATCAAAATGTGAAACTTATTAGAAAAATTCCAAAAATTTAACCAAAGTAAAATTTATATCCCGATTTCCAATAAGAGCTATAATTTTTCATATAAAAATTATAAAAAATTTAAAAATTATATTTATTATGGTTTTTCCATTAAAAGTATAGAAAATGTCCTTTTTAGAAAATACATCTTTTATTACTAAAATTGGATTTTTCTTATATCATGTCTTGAAAACACATTAGATTAATGTTAAACATTATATTTAATATTATATATACATATATATCATTAATATAATTCAAAAATAGTTAATTTTTTATTTATTTTTATAAAATATTCTTGTGAATATTTAAATAATTGTTTAGAAAAAAAGTCATTTTATTTTTAAAAACGTTTTACATTAATTTATAATTAATTGGTCAGAGAAATTTGTGTAGACCATAATTTCATAATTTTATTAATCATATTCATACATATCAATATAATATAAATTTTTTAATTTTATTGTTTAAATATGTACACTAATAAAATAATGATTCGTAGAAACTCAATTTTGTATATAATACAAGATAAACTAGTGTTGCGTATAATGAAAGAAATAAAAGAAATAAAATTATGTAAAAAATTATTCCTCTCTAATATCTCAGGGCGTTACAATGTAGAACCCAAAATTTCATTTATTTAACACGTTATTTATGTATTTTTAGTATATAAAATATTCCGGGTTATGTTTTGGGAGGTTTGGGGAAGATTTGGAATGATTTTTTTAGGATTTTATGGAGGTTCATGTCTTGAGAATGATTAGTAAAAACATGATATACCTATAGTAAACCATGTTACTGAAACTGTGGTCATTGGTTATGCACAAAATTAGGTACATAGTTTAGCCAAATCATGCAGCTGCCCAAGAGAAACAATAAAAGTATGGATTGAGGGGAATGGCATGGTTGGTGAACATTTTTTCTAACAGTATTATCCAACTATGCAATGTGTGGGTTGTGTTACTTTGTTTCACATTCTCAAAGTAAAGGTTTTCCTAACCGTGTTCCCTAACCATTAACCATGAAAAATAAGATTAAAAAACATGGATCTAATATTATTTACCTCATAAAGCACACATTTATTCCCTAAACATGTTCTAACATAAATTCCTCTCCCTCCCATGGATTTAGAGGTAATTCCTTTTGATCGATGAGAAATTCCTTGGAGAATGTAAGAGAATTATAAGCCTAGATTAATCAATAAGTTCTTGTTCATGCTTATTTCCCATATATATCTTCTTCTTCCTTATCTTGGAATCATATATCTATTTTTTTGGGGATATATCCACACTATTTGATGCCAATAATAATGATATATGAATATTTTTATTGAAGAAAAAAATATCCACATATAGTTTTTGGAGTTTCAAATTGTGTTGTTGATGTTTTTTTATGATCTCTATTTTTTATTAACTTTTAGGGGTGTGCGGATTACCTCTTGATTCCACATGTTTAAAACTAGAAGGCTTGGTTCAAAATTTATTTAATTTCGGGATATTTTTGTGAAACCATTTTCTGAATTGATGCAAAGTTTTTTAGTTATTTTTTTATAACTTGTGGAAATTGTTTGGTTTATTGGAAATTGATTTTGGTTAATGATTTTAAGTTTTAGGATTTAAAATTTTGTCTTGGTTTTCATGTAAGGAAATTTATTTTAGATATGTTTTAAATAAAATAAATGTTTCATAGAGCTGGCTTGTCATTGTTGGTTTTGAAAAAACTTTTGACTTCCAATTTGGAATGATTTCATTTGCATTAAGTGTGGATCTATATAAGGGGTGTGTGATATTTCATTTCTTGTATTGGATAACTTTTTATGTCATAGTATATTGAGGATAGATTTATCATGAGTATGGAACTATAACATAGGCATGCGTCTGTGTATATGTGGAATGGTTATGTTAATGGATTTGAGAAAAGTTTTTATTTTCGAGAAATTATTTTCTTTGGAAATTCATTGATTTTTATATAAAATTATAAAAATTATTTGTAAAATATTTTATATAAATGTTATAAAATGTTTTTTTTAATTTCATTGGTTGGGAATTCATTGGGGAAATCATATTGAGACTTATACTCACATCCTCCTTGGAAACAATGGTGTGTTTTCAGATGTTATATATGGATAAATAGGTAAAGGAAAGAGATCATAGTTATTTAGATATTCTTCTTGATACCTTGGTATAGGCATGTAGATTCGGAGCTTGGAAAAAATTGGAAGTTTTTAGTTGTTGTCTTTGGTTCCTTTAGATTTTGTCATCCGTTGGTTGTTTTTGTTATATCGTTTTTATTCCACTTTAACTCTAATTTTTTATTTTACTTTTCATTAAATTGGATTTGAATTTTTTACTCATGAATCTTATAGGGGATTATTTCTATATTTATCATGGTTTGGTCATTTTATCATTAAAATTAAAGATCATCTCCCCAAATTTTTATGAATCCCTTTTTATTTATTTCCATACTTTGGTGTCATAGGGATGCCACCTAATACCAATAACACAAAATTCCTCTTCCCATGCTAATGGGTGAGTGGAAGGATTTTTCATGACATATTTATTCAAAAATAAGTTAAAATAACATAGAACCCATAGAATGATCTACCGAAATAATAATCCCCATGATTGAGAAAAAAAATATTAAATTAAAGTACACAACTATCAATGAAAAATATTTAATAACAATGAGTTTTATTAAGTTTCCTTAGCAAAAAATAATAATTTTTTTCATTTAAAGGTATCTATCAGGTGTTAGAATCACTATACACATTGGTAGGACCCCCTCTCCATAAAATTTTACAAATAGATCCTCCAAAAATTTAAAATAAGATACGATATTTTAGAGAGTTATGTATTTAATAATGAACTCAAATGTTCAAAAATAGAGTCCATAAACTCATTTTGATAGGCCTGCATAATTTAATAAAAGATCATGTGGGATTTATTTTACTTTATAGGTTATGAAACATATAATCGTTGGATTTTTACCATTATAATCCTTATAACAAACATGTCATTTATTAATTAATTGTTAATCTCCTTTAATAATTAATTTTTTTCTATCAATAAACTCATGATGTGTTAATAAGATAAATAGCATGTGATAATAAATGTACGAGAGTCACTCTAATTTCATCCAATGTCATTCATTTATACAATGTGACCTCGTTTTAGGAACCACAATCAAACACAAACTATGATATGGTTAATCTCACCATTTTATGGTTCATTATTTATTACATGTTTCCAAAAATCTAAAAAATTCACTAAATCATCACATAAAATAGGTAAAATACCATGTATATTTGAGATTCTATCCAAATAACGTTATATATTATTATTATCTAAACCCTATAAAACCTTTTGAAATTTTTTTAATAACATAAATTTTTACTCTAAGTTTTATGGTATAACCTACAAACCTTTATAAGATTGAAAAATTTAATTAATTTTCTAATCCATATTTGTTATGATAAAGAAACCATTGGAAAAACCTAATTTATATTAAAGATATAAGAGGGTTTTTTCATGATCTTATTTTAAAACCCTCATATCTTTATATGAAAATTTATCAGAATAATTTAATCTATATAAATTATATATGTGATCGTATAATCACTTTTCCAATGATATCGAGTGACCATTATACATGAGATATACAATATATTATAACTAATATCACATGTTCATAGTTATATAAACTAAACCAAAAGAAAATTTAATGAATTAAACTAATTTCATTCATCAATGTATTTGATCACACCCACATCACTCAACTATGTATGTTTATAAAAACCTGAGTTTTAATAAAATATTTTTTCAAAATAAATTAAAATTAATTGATGGCTTGAGTTGAATTCTATATCATCTAAAGGATGATTTATACAAAATATTCTGTTACATTATACATATATTTTGGTTATTTTTACATTAAAGAATAATTTTGTCTTGTGTAACACAAAATAACGAGTTCCATCAATAACTTATATAACACGCAAGTCTAAATTTTACAACCAAAAATACTATTTATTATGATAGTTTTAAACAAACTGTTGAAATAGAGGGAATGAATATCATTAAATAAATTATGAAAAAATACACATATTTATAAAAATAATTCTTTGTTAATAAATTAACTAAAAATGATTATAAAAATAAATTTAAAATAAGGATATGTTTTTATGATAAAATATGTTTATGCGCACAAAGAATTTTATCTTAGTAAATTAAATTAATCAAATTTAGTGAATTATATTTATGAAATTTATATTTTATATATTCCATGAAATAATTTTAAATTAATCTAACAAGTTTTAAAGGAATAAAATAAGATCAAATCCATTTTTTTAAAGCATAACAAACTGTATTTTTCTAAAAAATGGTTTTGTAACCTTTTAATGGAATATTTGTTTTAAAAATAAAATTTGAAACTTTTATAAATTTTATTTGAAAATAAAATCTTTTTTAAGGGAAATTTTAAAATAATTTTATGGAAAAATTTTCAGTTTTTTTCTGAAAATTTTCATCTTATGATGAATAGTGAAATCACTGAATTTTAAATCGAATGGTCTTTTTATCTAAATAATTTATAATGTTAAATTATATTTAAAAATAGTTTTAAATTTTTTATTTTTTAAATATATATCCTTTAGTCTAATTAAGGTCATTTGAATTAATTTTATATTGAATTTAAAGACAAACACTTAGTGAACTATTGAACATTTTCCCTTTAAAAATATGCTTTATTTCCCCATCCATGGGATACATTTTTAATTAATTTTATCCATTCATATATTTTTAATTTTTAAAAACTCGTTCAAATTTTTGAATCATACAGTCCAAATTTAGTAAATATCTCTCTTTTATTTACGTACTATATTAATAGTAAACTTAGTATGATTCGTTATAATGGTTAAGGGTAAATCGGGTAATTATGTGTAAACATAATATTATAAATATTAGAAAATGACCATATAACTTTCCAAAATTTTATTTATTGATTTTTTTTCCTGAATAATAATTAAATATTTGGTTATGGGACAATTTATGGCCATTAAGATGATATTATAACCTTTATAAAATATTATTCAACGAAAAGTCAAACTAGTCATACTCTTATTTTTAAGAACTACAATATTTTTAATACGGGGTTATATAAGGGATAAGTCCAACTATAAATATTCATCTTAAAGATAAAATATTTATATTCATAATGGAATTTTATTTTTATTTTTTATTGATGAAATTATTATCATAAATAATTATGCAATGATGATGCAATGAATTTTAAATTAATGAAAAAACAATTAAATGATATTAGAAATTTTAAAATAAATATAATTTGAATTAATTAAGGTTATAATTTTACTTTACATATTAATGATATATTTTAGGGGTGTATTATTCAAATATATCTTGTTTTTTTTATTTTATTAATGTTATGGTAATGAATAGTATCAAAATTCATAGAAATAAAATTTTATGAATATAATATTTTATTAAATTAGTAAAAATTCATAAATATATCAAATAAGTAAAAAATAAAAAAATATCGTCTAAAATCTGATAAATTGACCATTTATGATCCAATTTACACATTATACGTAAAAATTTGAACCACTTAATATTTAAAATTTGGTTATCGTGGTTAAAATTAAAATGGGTTAACAAAGGGTTAATCAAAATGATATGGTTTAAAATAACACCAAAACATCATTAAAATATATTTTTTATGAAATTACAACGTTATAATAGATTATATTTTTATAAAATTCATTATTGAGGTGTTTTTATTTAAGTTCAATTTATTATAAATTTATCATTCAAGAAATTACAAAAGTGAACCTCCCCTCTCCTATAAAAGGACACTTATTATTATCTTTTATCCACACTTAAAAAACTATTTGGTTTGGAAAAATAAGATCCTAATTTCATCCAAAACATTATAATATCATCATGTAATCATTCTTTTTGGATGAAATCCAAACAAGGAATTTCTTTTTTTTCAAACCAAAGGGAGATATCTGAAGAAGAGGTAACATTTATCAATTAATGTTTTTATTTTATTTCTTTCTTGAACCCCTTAAATTATTTTTACTTCATGTTTATATAATAACATCAGTATATTAAATATAATTATATTTTATTATGTTTTTTTAGGACCTAAATCATTACACAATTTTATAAAATTGGATACGCAATCATTATTCATGTGTGCGGCGAACTACCACCTCACGAACAGATGTCAGTTGTTCTTCCATTACCACCTTTAATCATTGAAAATAATGATGGTTTTATAGTTCATATTTGATGTATAATATTCTTATTTTTTATTATGATTCGTTATATCTTATATCACACATTACTTCATGTTTTCCATTTTTTTGGAATTTGATAACATTATTAGTGTGTATAGAGGAGTACCGCCTCACGAAGCGATTCGATTCATTCACGATTTACATGTAATTTATTAAATATGGTTTTAATGAAAAAATAAAATATATATGAAATAAAAAATAGTCATTAATTTTAATATATCATATAATTTTCTTTATTTTAATATGAATGGAATATAAAAATAACATTAATGCATACGTACGACCTACTATCTCCATGAACATTGTATTTTATTTTCTACCTCAATTTTTTTGAATCACTAAAATTACATATATAAATAAAATATATATGATATTTATATCATTATTTTGATTGTGGATATGATGAAATCGTGATATATTTAAGATCACCAAGAATAAAGATCCAAAACATGAATGCAAAACAAAGTGGTAACATTAACATGGATTTGTTAATAAATGAGTAATATAAAGTCATAAGTAAAAAATATATGTTATTATATATTTGAATATGGTTTTTTGGTAGATTTTTAATAAATTTATATTTATTCTACAAGAGTTTTTAACATATATGAAAGAATTCAAGACATAAATTACGGGGATTTCTAGTATCACTTTTATTTCTACAGGACTTATGCTATATTCACAACTCGTTTATTTTGTGTGATGTATGTACTACCCATGAATTAAATATAAAATACATATCCTTAAATTTATGGGTATTTTAGTATCCATTTTATGATATCTCTTTCATGAGTTTTACGGATCAAAAGTAACCAAATCAGTAAGGAGAGTTTGCCTCACTTTTTTATATTTGAGACAAATGTTATGTTATGCACCAATATTATTTTACAAGGGGTATATAATTAACTTTTAAATGTTGTATAATTAATATACTTATTTTCATGATATTATATGTTTCATTTTATGGTATTCTCTCTTCGATCAATAATTTTTTTTATACAAAAACCATGGTTTCTAAAAATGTTCATTAATGATTTTTAATGGAATGGGAATTAAATAAATCAAAATGGTTTAAATAGATTAATTTATAATAAGGATTTTATAAATTTTTTATGATTAAAAAATAATTTTTTAGATTTGAAAGGATATTTTCTTCAAGAAATGTTTTTAAAAGATCATTCAAAATTATTTTTCCATCTAAGATGACTTTCTGTGGTGTTAACAATACCTAAATAGTGATATGATCCATTGATACAGTTATTATTATTTATATGAGTGGTTTATTTTTATTATAGAATGATATTTATTAAACCTATTTATGTCCCATGAGTTAGGTTATAATCATTTGTTGATAAAACTCATTTATTTACATAGGTTATGATATGATGAATGATTTATGATCCTATAGAACACATATGTATAGTTTTTATTAAGTGATGGTGAGACCTATACTTCTATCTAATGCTCTGGGGAGTGAATTATATCTCATGAGGTAGTTAGGGGAAAGTTGATGCGATTAATATATTAGGGAAACAAGTTGATGTTCTTGATCTGTGATGGGAAATAAATTAATATTCTTGATCTTTGATGGGAAACAAGTCGATGTGCATGATTATTTATGTGAAATAGTGATAAGGCCTAATATGAGAGTCTATGTAGTTAATTGTGACATATGAAATGATTTTATATACTTATGATGATTATAGAAACATTTATGTTATTAATATATGTTTCATTATTGAGTTATGGTGAATTATAATTCTTATTATTCATGTCTTTTGAAATGTTAATGTTTTACGCCATGACTCATGATTATGATCTATGAAAGGTTTGGTTCGAACCATCTAAGTTATCCTCATGATCACATACCCATATTCTTATCTTATTCTTAAATAAGATCATAAATTGATATATTCCATGTTTACTTTTACTAAGCATCTGATCTCACCCTTTTCTTATGTTTTCATTTCACAATTTATGATAAAAGGTATTATGTAGAGGTATTAAAGGGGAATATCAGTATGGGAAATGATGAAGATCTTTCACCAGACTAGAAGGTTTTTTCCATTCATCTAAAGGCCCTAAACTATTATGGTCCACATACATGTGTTTCTATAATTTAATGAATATTATTCTAAAAATATGTTATATCCACGTATGAATATCCTAGGTCATTATATTTGGTATAAAAGAAAAGGTTTAGTCATCCTTTGGAAACCAGGTTGAGAAAACCGTAGTTATTTCCCTAAGGATAAGTCTAAATATCGGTTATAATCATATAGTTTTGTTGATAATAAATAATAACTTATAATTAAACATAATGTGTCATAGATCGAAATTTTATAAGCAGTTTCCCTTGATTAAAGGGTTTTACTATTATGATAATTGTTTCTCATGCAATGTTTTCTATTTTTATTCAATGGTAAGAACCTAAAGTAACCATGTTAATGTGGAATGAAATGTAAAATTTAATGATGGACCTCATAAATAGCTGAATGTTATATAGGATGGAATGAAACACCTTTTTTCTATGACCACACATCCTTATCAAACCATGAATCATGCTGAGATTCCAAATGAAAAAAAAACAGGAACAACGTTTCCTTGAATGCTTCTTAAATAAAAACAACCTTATTAGAGAGAAATGACTAATCCACTGGTATTTATGTAATTCATTTGTACCTATGAAGAGATATTTTTCATTTTCCATTGTTTATAACATGAACAAAAAATTCGTAACTTATTACACAGAAAGTTATATGAATTAGTGGAGTAACTTTGTCAACAATATGAGGCAACAAGATAAAATTTACTCCATAGATTCAGATGAGTTCAAGAACTTATTTTTATGTAAGTACCTTTATTTTATTCATCTTAAATAAAGGTATATTAAAATTTACCATAATTATCATGGTTATGATAAGAAAAGAACAATATAATTAAAAGGGAACACTAAAAACTATGGAGAGAAGAATATTAGATTTACGATATGATCAAAGTATGGAAGGTAATATAGAGTAAATTTTCTTAATGGGACTGGTAAATGTTTTATGTCTGGGAACGGAGGTCATAAAAAATTTAACAGCCAAATTATTGGGAATAAATATAATTATCTATAGAGTGAACCTCATATAATTCAGTGTTTTGATTGTAAGGTGTTAAGGTATTATGCTAAGAAGTTCCCCTATTCAAGGACTAATGTAGACGGTAATCCAAAAAAACCCTAAGGAAAAAGGAAAAAGGGAAGGATTATGCTATTATAATGGTTGAATTGATTTATTATTATTAAATAATAACTACCCTCCTTTCCTATTTTTGAGAATTTCTAGTTTGATTTTGAATGAATAATCCCTATGAAAATATTATTGTTCATAAGTTAGTTAAATTTCAAGTGATTATCTACATGAATTCTATAATAATTAAATTATATATTCTATTAGTATATGGATGAAAAAAATATTCTAATAAAAACGTTTTAATATAAGAAAATTTATTATGTAAGGAATGAATAAGAATCTTTGCATTCAATATGGCTATTCATGTAATTTCCATGTCTCAAGAGAATACATGGTGATGGTATTCACATGCTTGGTATGTGAAAATTATGTGCTACATCATGTTTTTGGGGATTATGATAAATTGATTTAGGAAATTTAGTAAACTTATTTTTAATGTTTTGGATTTTAATCTTTTGTAAGGTTCATAAGGGTAACCATTTATGAAATTGTTTATGTTAAAATTTGGATGAGGTTTTAGAGATTAATATATTACATCAACAAATGAGGATTTATTCATATTTGACAACCTGTATTAACCATATTGTTTTGATGATAACTAGGGACAAAAGGAATAACTTTTTATCCCATTTTGGGTCTTATGATCTACTAGTTCTTCTAGAATTATAATTTCCACATCATTTTTTAAAGTAAAAGATTAGTAGGAAATTGATCAAGGCATAACCGATGGATGAGATCATTCTTACTAAATGTAATGAAATCAAGGTAAGTATATAATCTTGTTAAAATTATTTAACTTTAGTAATAGTATCATGAATAAAAAAATTGTCTTAGTACCCTTATTTCTTATGAATCAATTGGTCCCATAGATTACCACATAATTATCATTAAGTTATTGTTATGTTTATAATGACATTTTACTCTATAACTCTCTATCAGAACTTGAAAGTTCTTTTTCTCTTCTGTGTCCTTGTTTTCAATTTCCACCTTGTTATCTTATTTGAAATCCTTGTTATGTGTTACTTTGGGTAATTGTTAAGTTTCCAACATTCAATATTTGAAGGAATTTGTCTATTCATTTTTAGGATGTGGTTTTCCCATAATTAAATTCTAAAAAATTGACCTTATATGCTCACATTACAATTTCAAATTGTTTATACATGATTTCCTTTTTAAAATTCTTGATCATATCCGAATGGTAGCTTATCGATTGGTGATTACACAAATTCTCTATCATGTTTATCATGTGTTCCATATATCTATTTTGAGTAAGTAAATAACTGCTCCTTCAAATTTAATAAACTCATAGGGAATACCACAGTAGAATGATCTTTCTTATGAAGAGAAACTGGTGGACATTTTTTATTTTAGAGATTAAGTTCTACAAAATAAGATCACTCGCCTGGTTAATGTTTTTTAGAGAAACCACCCGTTGGGTGAAGATACATGGGAACATAAAAATATGATTATGTAGATTTATCCTCAATTTTTTATTAGATTAATGAATTTTGAGGATGAAATTCATTTTAAGGGAGGTAGAATGCCTCACCCTGAGTTTTTTGGAATTATTATTTTTCAAAACAATAATTTTTTTTAATGTCTTGTGTTGTAACTACACCATGTAAAAAATGAATTATAAAAAAATTACATTCCAGCCAACACATATTTTTCTTTCGGTACATTCAAAACTAATTTCATCTTGTGTAACACACAACAATGATTTATTTTAATAGCTTATGTTACATGCAAGACTAAGTTTTAACAAACAGTAATATATTATTTATTATGATAGTTATCACTTCTCTGTTGGAATGGTGGTAATGAATATGTTTAGCTGAAATATGAAAATATTTTTTCTCATGTTAATAAAAATAATTCTTTGGTACCCAAATAATTATAAATGAATATAAAACAAAATTAATATAATGAATGTGTTTTTATGAAAAAAAATAATTTTTATTCCCACAAAGGTGTTTTATCATAGTAAATTAAATTAATAAATTTTATTTAATGATATTAATGATATTTATAAGTTATATATTCAATTAAATATTTTTAAATTAACACAAGAATTTTTATAGGCATAACATAAGATCAAATACATTTTTTAATGCATAAAAACTGCATTTTTCAAAAAAATCATCCCCTTTTAATAGAAGGATTTTTGAAAAACATAATTTTTAAAATTTTTAAAATTTTATTTTTAAAAATATATTTTTTCAAAATAATAATATGAAAATTATCTTGGGATAAATTTTTGGGTTTTTTTAAAAAGCTTCATTTTTGGATGAATAGTTAAAATAAAAAAAATTTAATTAAAAATGGTATTATTGTATAAATAATTTATACTATTAAATTATATATTAAATAGTCTTAGAGGTCAAAATAATTCAACTATAAATACATTAATAAAATTTATTTCAATAAAATCATTTTGATATTGAATTTAGATATACAAACTTTGTAAAATTGTAAACATTTTCACTTTAAAAACTCGCTTTCTCCCATTGTCTATAGAATAAATTTATAATTAATTTTATACACTTCTATGTTTTTAAATTTTTAAAAATGGATTAAATATTAGGAATTATATGTTCTGTATTTATTAAATATATCCCATTTATTTATGGACAATATGAATAGTAAACTTAGTAGTTTTTTTATCGTGGTTAAGGGTTAATTGTGTAATTAAGTGTAAAAATAATTTTATAAATATTATTCAATGAACCTAACACTTTGCACAATTTTATTTTGTGATCATTTTTCTTCAATAAGCATCAAATTATTGGTTCTGTGAAGATTATGTCTATTTTAAGGAGATTATAACATTTATAATATTTAATTTAATGAAAAGTCAAACTTATTTTAATCATGATTTTAACAAGAGAAATATTATTAATATGGGGTTATATAGATGATATGTTAGAATATAAATATTCTATTGAAATATAAAACATTTATATTTATCATTTAATTCAATTTTTAATTTCTAGTCAATAAATAATTTTCAAAAATTATTACACAATGATGATGTAGTAATTATTCAATTAATGAAAAAAACAATAAAATGATATTAGAAATATTAAAATATAAATAACTTGAATTAATTAATGTTCCACAAGAATTTTATATATCAATATGACATGTTAGTGGTGTATTTAATCTTTTTAATATTTCTTAGTGTATTGATTTTCTTAAATTCAAAATAATAAATAGTGTCAAAACTGACACTAAGGATATTTTATGAAATAAATTTTTTTATTAAATTATTTATAAATAATAAAAATATTAAATAAGGATAAGGAGATTTTATATGGTTAAAAATATGAAATTAGATATTTATTGTTCTATTGAAACTTTATTAATTAATCATTTATGAAACCTCGGAAGTTCCCTTCCCCTTTCTCATAAAAGGGCACCTATTCTTATCATTTAATCACACATAAAACCTTATTTTGTTATGACAACACATTTTAAAATATACTCCCAGATTCACCACTTCATCTTATAAGGATTCACTTTGGAATAAATCCAACCAAGGATGTTTTTGGTGTAAACCAAAAGGATATATCCAAAGAGGATGTAACATTCATCAATGAATGTTTTTGTTTTATTTCTACCTAAAAATCATTAAATTAATTTTATTTGTTGTTAATATAGGAAAATAAGTGTCTTAAATATACTAATATGTTTTTATGTTAAGGTTATGACTTAAAAATTTACATACTTCCATGAAATGTGATATGCAGTAATCATTTGTGTATACGGCAAACTACCGCCTCGTCAACTAGTGTCATTCATTCTTCCAGTACCACCATTAATGGTTGGGAATAATTATGAATTTATTTTTTTTGTATTATATATTCTTTTTCAATTTTATTGTAATTTTGGGATTATTAAATCACACTTACCTTCATTGTTTTCATTTTGTTGGAATATGAGAACGTCATTTATCTGTATATCTAACTACTTTCTCATGAAGTGATTTTATTTGTTTAAACATTAAATTTAATGTATTAGGGTTGTTTTCAATAAAAATATGTGATATTTGTGTCATAAAAAATATTCTATAATGATAATATATCATATAAGTTTCTTTGTTTTTTATCTAACAACAAAATGAAAACATCATTCATGTGTACGTTCAGCATACCATCTCCATGAACGATGAATTCTATTTTCTACCTCTAACATTATTGAATAAATGTAACTATATATATAATATATATATATATATTATATGGAGATCATGTTTATCATTATGAATTATGATGAAATCTTGATCTATATAAGACGAGTAAGAATAACAATTCAAAACATGTATGAAAAACAAAGAGGCAACTTTAACATGGATTTATTAATAGAGGAATAATATAAAGTCATAAGTAAAAAATATATGGAATTATATATATGAATATGTTTTATTATTATATTTATAATAAGCTTATATTTATTAAACATGAGGTTTTATTATGTACGAAGGACATCAAGACTTAATGTAAGGGGATTTATATTCTCACACTTATTTCCGCAATACTTATGCTATATTCACCACTCGTTTATTTTTTGTGGTGTATATAATTCCCATTAATGTCATTTAAAATAAATATCCATAAAATTATGGTTATTTTCATATCCTTTTGTGATCTTCTTTTATGGGGTTTTAAGGTTCAGAAACTTCCAAATCTGTAAGGTAATTTTTTCTGAATTTTTTTTGTTTGAGACACATTTTATGTTATGAACCTATATAAATTTAGGAGGTGTATATACTAACCTTTTACATGGTGTACCATTAATCTAATTATTTTCATAATATTATAAGTTTCATGTTATTTTATTCTCTATTCGATTGGAAATTTTTTTATTCAAAAACAAAACCATATTTTCTAAAAATGTTTTCAAAAATGTTCTTTAAATCATTTTCAAGGAAAGGGATTTAAAATATAATAAAAATATTTTTCCAAAATAAATTTATATGTTTTGAATTATATTTTCAATTAAAATGGTTTTATAAATGTTTTGTTATTTTAAAACTATTTTTCAGAGTGAAAAGGTTATTTTTATCCAGACTTGTTTTAAAATAATCTTTCACAAATTATTTTTACATTTAAGATGACTTCTATTTTTCTTACCCATGACATAATGGAGATATGATCCAAGGATAACATTATTATTATTTATTTTAATTGTATACGTTTATATAGAAATATATTTGTGAAACCTATTTTATATTTATTATTTGGGTTATGATAAATTGTTTATGAAACCCATTTCCTAACACGGCTTCTGATGTGATGAATGATTTATCATCTAGTGGAACACATATGAGCTCTATAACCATAATTCACAACCAAATAACTCAAGGTAGAATATTGAGATGATAAAGGTTTGGTATCCTCATCATTTAATAATCCAACTAGTATTGTTCCCCAACTATGTAGAACACTCAATATCACCAACCTACAACATGAGAAGAACTTAACTAAAGAAACTAAAACAAGGCACCTGAAAAAATCACAAATCATAATTCCACAAAAATGAATTCCTCCCAAAAATAGGAAAAAAAAGGATAATTGAAAGAAGTAAATAAATGAAAGGTAAAAACATAAAAGGTTATTAACTCAAAAACATAGAGATAAAAAGATTTTAGGATCTGAAATTAGCATGGAGTTATTTTTCTTATGTTGAGGACCCTCCCCATAGGATATATGAAGATGTCTCTGCTGACCACACCAATGGAACGTCTTCAGAGTGTTTTGAAAGGATGACATTGATTTCCAAAACTAACCACACAAGAAGCACATGAGTGAGTGGTCCTTTCAATTAGAATATGGAAATAGAAAATAATATTCCTCTAGAATAGATTCCTCTAATTATCAATCTTTATAGGATAGAGATCTCTTACTAGAAACAAGAGATATTATCCTTCCAAATACCATAGGATTCCCACTAAAAACTAACTTAGATGGAAATTACTCTTCCACCATATTCATAAATAAGACTTATTTGGATGAAAGAAATTGATCCTTGATCTTGGTATGTAGTCACCAAATAAATATATGAGCTTTTAATAGATTAATCATTTCCACTTCAAAAGAAAAATGAACTGTATCCTTGAATTGGTAAATATATCCCTTCACCATCCATTGACCTTGTTAAACATCCATGAGCTCTTCCTCTTAAATCACTTCCACCTCATTAGGTATAATATATTGGAATAACATGATCTTAAATATCTCCCAATTCATCCCAAATTGCAACAAGTATGGGATGATCACCTTTGACTAATCAAAACTACATCCCTAAAACAAACCCAAGATAACTCGAACCCTCAAGCTTCAAACGTTCTCAAGGACCTAAAAATTATTTCAATTTATTTGATCCATTATATAGCTTCTATAATACATCGATCACCATGAAAAATTGGAAGCAACTATGGATAACTTGGGTCCACCACTCCACTAAGAATTTAGATAGGGTCAACAATTGGAAGAGAATCCTTATAAACTTAGAGGAATTTCAGGGATAGATAATATAAATAAAAATAAAACACAAAACAATTAATCATAAGACAAAATATGAGCCAAAATAAAACCTCAACTATAAATTTTTTCTCAAAAGTCAAAACACAAGTCAAATAGAGCCCGAAATTATCATTCGTAAAAAAATTATTATTTGAAATTCAAAATAATTTCACTTACCGTAAGTGTTTCCAAACATAATTTCTCATCTCAATACCTCTCTAAAAAATCCATTTTCATATTAACATTTAATGATACAAACCAAAACATTTTTCTTAATATGGATGCCAAAAAAATCTCATTGGAAAAGAAACCCCATTCCTTAGGTTTTAAAATTTCAAAAACCATTCTCTCTTCAGAACGCACTCACAACAACATAAAAAATATCCATTAACATCAATTGCATAAAAACCAATTTAATAGGAAAATAGTGGTCATGAATTACTTGGACACGTGGTTAAGAAAACCATGTGCTAAGAATGAACCAACAATTGGAAGTATATTGCATCATTCAAACATACATCACATGGTTTTCTATGATATTTAATCTCAACATGTGACACTTGATCACTTCCATTGACATCACCCGAAATTAAAAAACGAAATAAAGCACCAACATCATAAACCTAAAAAAAATATTAAATATTCCAACCCCAACTATCCCTGGTAACTCAAGTCATGGAATGATCAAGATTTCCTGACAATCTTCCCTTGCCTACCTCCCAAGACACGATAATACAATCTTTAGTATACCTAACACCCCATATAAATAATGGATACTTTGATACCATGTTTTCTTGAACCAACATAGGATATCCCAAATTTGGACACCCAGGCTAGTCTAAGGAATGGCTTAAAGGGAATCCCTGATCCACGTGGGCTGATAATAAGTGTTAGGGAATCACAATAGAAATCATTAGGAATAGTTTAACTAAATAATCACCATATAACTAAAATAGACCATGAAACAAAATGAGAGGATGCATAATTCTTTGAACATAAATAAAAACATATGAAGGATATGAATATAAAATACAAAAAAATATATCCAAACTAGAAGCAATGTGATCTTTTTGTGGCCTCCTGGTCACCACCATCCTGAAGACCAACCTGCTCCATGAACGAACCAGAAAAGAAACAAAACAAGATAAACAGCTTGGGTCTTCCAACACCCAGAAGACAAATAACGGTGTGATACTACAATATCTCAGTAGGTAAGCACTAAAAAGTTCATACATGTATATTCTCTATTTATTCCATAATAACTAGACTAGAAACACCATTAGAAAATATGATTTTTTTTCGTTTAAACAACCGAACATAGCTTTCCTAAAATCCTATTAAGAAAGCGTACTAGGATATACTTTGAAGACAAGTTTAAATATCAAAATCCAACATTAAAAAAACCTACCCAATGATGAAAACCATAGTCTAGGTTAAAAAAAATAAAAAATAGGGGTCAAATACAAACACTTGCATTAGGTTATATCAATGGAAACATACCAAAAATAGGTAACACCTTGAACACAAGAATTACAAAATAAATTGAGTAAGATACCAAATTTCCATGAAACAATAACATAATATACAATGTACATCATGATGGGAATTTCCAAAATGTATAAAGAGAAAAACCTACACATCTCAGTTTGGGATACGTTTTAGTGTTTGATATATTTTATAGTTTATCCCAAACCTGGATACTCTCAACCATCCTCACCAGTGGTGCATCCCACTCTAGCCATTCACCTACCATGGGATCTAAACTATCACATTGGGAACTAGATAGTAACTATCTCCTGACTCTCTAGAAGAAACTTATGATCCCAAAAAGATAGTAATAGGGTAAATTGAGATTGTCATTACATGCTTGACATTCATAAAATCCCACAGATACCAACATGAATTGCATACCCACTACTCAATTCCATCCATGGGAAGACCCTATCTGAATATAAAACTTCCATAGGGGTTCCCATCATACAAAAAACATTATAAAAGTTCCAACAAATCTTATGCATTATTAATGTTCTAAATAATTTTACAATAGACACATAAAGGAACCAATATGGACTTATGTTATTATATTTTTTAATCACTTCCCAAAGAAACATATAAAAGTATTAATCAATCCTTAGAGGTTGAAACCCAAAATTAATTTCAAAAAAAATCTTTTAAAAACTATTTCCAAACCATGGAAATTGTCCAAACACATTTACAGGTTTTGAAATAGACCTTTGAGGAAAACATTATAAAAAGAATCATTTGAAACTTCATTTGAAAATCACTTGGAAACTAAGGAAATAATTTTAGAAAAATTACAGTTTTATAAAGAATAAATTCTATATAATTTTATTTTTATATGATGCACACATTTATATTTACATGTTATGAATATATGGACATTCATATATCACACCAACATATATATGGACATCCATATAAATATCAACAGTTCAATCAATGAAATATAGAGAATAATTTTAATGTAACATAAGAGTTACTCACATAAGAACCAAATCCATAAAGATTCCAAAAAACCAGTCAAACCACAATTCCACATGATATACAATTTTATAATAACATAAAATATTTCAAAATGTGATTGAAAACTCCAAAATCGATTTTCAAGGACACCTAGAATTTTCAAAAACACTAAGAATACATATATATTAAATAAATATATGCATAACTTAGAAATTACTTCAAAAAACCCTTTTTATATCAAACCCCCATCTTATAAAGACATAAAAATTCATTATATAAAATACCAATCATGATGAAACCAATAAAAAATCATTTTGAAAAGTGAAAGAATCACATAGAATGTCTCGAAAAGGAAACTGACAGTGACAAATAACTCAATAATGTATGAATATGACGAAATTTCAATCATAGGATAACAAGAAACAAATAAAAAAACTAAACACCAAAGATCAAAATAAATAATAATCCAACATCATCCCCTATCGTCTATGGTTTGGCTAAGAGAGAACTCAACCATGAAAGAAAGAGGAAATAACAGAATGAAGTATGGAAAGGGAGAATAAGGATTAACCTAAGAGGAACCCACTAAATATTAAAAGATTATATTCTAAAAATTCAAGTATGTGAATATGAAGAGGTCAATTGAGGATCCCAAGGCATTAATAATCAAACATGTGAAGAAAAAACACCTTTGTGGTTTAATTTTAAAAGGGAAAACATGGAATTTCAACTTTTATAGAACATTCCCAAGTTACATGGTTAGGTAAAATGGTTTTCCAAACCATGAACCAAATTTGAAATCCTTACTAGAAAGTAAAACTAGACTCACATGGTTTGGTATCGCTTTTTTGAAACCATTCACCAACTGTGAACCATTCTATAGAAATGCAGTCTACCAAAACACGGTTTGGCCACATAGTTTTGAAGTTGTTCACTAAATATAAAAAATCACTTTTTAAAGACTATATAAACCATTAAATGCTTGACGCATGGATTTCTATAACCATGTACTAGTTTTTCGCTTGATTTTATACACCACTAACAGACTGCACAATGCTCATTTATCATGCATAGTTGGGGAAAAATAATCTGCTACCCGTGAAAGAAAAACCATGAATGTAGAAAATTAACTTGAATCACACCTTTATAAAAATTTCACATCGTATCCCTTAAAAAAATTCACACTAATGGTGCATAGTGCTCAAAATAATATTTAAACTACAAAAATAAAAAATTACACCAAGGACCTACCTTAAAAACCATTAATAAGATCAAAATAAATCAATAAATTAAGTAACAAAAAAATATAAGGGTGTGCAAATTAAGAAAACCAATTACTTAATAAAAACCATATATTTTTTATCTATCATAATTTTTCCACTATACCTATATTTAATTATTCCATAAACTTCTCCCATAAAAATTATACACAGATTATACCCTTCTAGATATAAAATATATCTTACTCTTCTTCAAAACTCGAGGAAATAGAAAATATAATAATGTCGGGTTTATATTATTATTAAGTTTAAAAATAGGATTTATAAATATAATTTTATATGTGATAATAATATGAGGATAAGGGTATGAGAACATATTCAAATTACATAACATAATAGAATCATACGCAACAAAAAATTATTTATAAATCAATATTCTTGGCTTAATGATTTGGAGTAAATTAAGACAGATGACATATGAGTTAATGATTAGGATACATGTTAAATAATCGTTTGTTTAAGAGGACCATTAGAACTCATAGAAACCATATATTCACTTTGTATGCTCCTTGGGATATTATATTCACCACTTGTGTTCAGTAATTTTCCACCCGTATTGAATAACTTCTATTCAATTAATCCTAATAATCATTTCTCCAAAGAATGAATCATTTCCCAATTAATTGGATATAGATATATAACATGATCACCCATCATCATCTATAATTTCCAAGAACCATAACATGAACAAAACATTTAAGGATTTTATTTCAACTTTATACTCATAAAAACAACCATCATTATATTATAACTTGATTAACCCCGGGAAAATAATTGTGTTTCATGTGAATTTAATTAAAATTTTATGATAATAAATATATAGAAATAAGATGGATAAATTAATTAGAACACATTATTAGTGAATCATAAGAATTATTTAAATTATTTTGAAATAGATAAAAATTAACTTTTAAAAAACAATTATTTATAATTTTGAAAACAAGAAGAAATATAATTTTCTTTTAGAAAACCTTTTAAAAAAATACTTAGAATAATGAGAAAATTATTTTCTAGGGGAAAAACTATGGAAGCATGTTAAGTAATCTTGATAATATATAAATATTATTGTAATAAGAAATTGTGTTCATTTCATATAAGTTATAAAATATTTTTTTCTCCCTTTTATAAAAAAAGTCAAAAGTGAGTCGTATAAAGAACATTTGAAAAAAAAATCTTCTTAATAATTTGTATAGAAAGGAAAATTTAGATAAATAACCTTTATAAAACATTTATGTGTGGAAATAATCTTCCAGTAAAACTATTTTATGAACATGTAAATGTAAGAGAAAGAGTATAAAATAATTAAAACAAGGTTTTAATGAAAATATTCTTATAATTTAAAAATCAAAAACTATTTTTATAGAAATAAAATGATAAGAAACTTAAATTATCATGATTATAAAGATATACATGGTATTATATTTCATATATGAAATATATACACTTCTTAATTGAATATAGTTACATCAATAAAAACATGTCTCAAAGAAATAAGTTTGAGATGAGAAACCCTTACAACATTGATAATGCTTGATTAAAAATCCATTGAATTAAATAATATGATATGATTCTACAAAAAAAAAATTCTAGCTGAAATAATATTTCAAATTAATTTAATTATTAAATAATTACACTGTATAAAATAAATCATGGTGCATAATAAGAAACATGACTTGAGGAATCAAAATTTACACCATAAATCCTTACAAAGATCATTTCAAATGAGTTCAAAAAAATTAATAAAGTGATTATTAAAAATAAATGTAAATAAAAAATAAAATAAATCTAAATAAATAATAAAAAATCATAGGTAATAACACACATAATCTTGTCATAATGTTGTCAATGAAGAAGCAATATAACCCAATGAAATGAAATTGAGTTAATAATTTTCTTACCTTGGACTTCTTCCTGGTCGAACACATTCTAGCTTCTTGTTAAAAAAATATACTTTTCATTCATCTATATTTGTACCATATTTATATTTATAAAACCTAATATCATTCGTTTATAATTTATTATTACCCATTTATTAATAATTATCTCTTAAAATAAAATTTTATGTGTTAATTGTCCCATTTCTCTTGCATGTTTTGATTCAGTAGTATCAGTCCTTTCAATTTCATCATGGATTCATTATCCATAGAATTTTTGTGATGATTTTTTATATATGAATATATATTATATTATTATATAGGTACCGGGATGTTTCAAATATCTTATGGTGGGGAATTACATGGAAATATTAAATATTACATTTTTTAGAAGTTTTAAAGTTTTATAAATAATACTTTTTTCTTACTGTATTTACATATATATACATATATTACCATAATAAATAAAATATTTTATAATAATAATTATTAAATATTCTTACCAATATTTATGATTATTTAATCTTTCCAGACATATTTATTATAACATCATTCATTAAGGTGGTAAAAATATTTCCCGAACAATAATATGTTATAATAACCGAATGAATAAGAATATATTATTATATAGTAATATTATCACTTTTAAAGAACATTAATGTTTTAAAAATATTAAATGTGGTAAATAAAATTTAAGAAAATGTATAGATAAAAGAAAAATACCAAAAAGGTAAGAGGTTATTATTCAAAAGTGTCTCTGTAAGCTCACTTTAGACAGTTGAACATTAAGATGAATATTTGTTGTTAATATTATTAATATAATGAGAAAATTATATCTAAATAACCTTAAAATTTATATAATTTTCCTATTTATTTATTAATTTCATTCATAAAACCATCCATGTGATGTGCTAATAAAAAATGAATTACATAATCTCATAGAGGCGATACATGAATTATATTTCTTTTTTCTTACTGTTCGGATAGAAGGAAGGTAGATAATATTTTATATTTATATAATAATAATTATATCATAAATATAATATATATTTTTTAAATTTATCCTTATAACCATATATATGAGGATGTGATGAAAAATGAGGTACATCGCTTCATGGTGGCGGTAGTCCACACATACGGACGAATAACATTTTCATTTTCCATAGGATTGGAAAAAAGATGAAAATAGTAGTTCAATAAACATAATAAAATTTCAGTATACTGAAAATAATTATTTAATTATATTATGATTCATAGAATATATTTAAATGTTTTATATGTAGAATAAAATTTAAATTATTCGTTTAATACATATACCTCCTCTTTGGATATCTTCCATTGGATTGCACATTAATCCTTTTAGGATTGGTCTTTTGTTGAGACCAAAACCTCTATGATTGGGGTAAGGATATTTTGGAGTTATTTCGGTAGTTCTTGGTTAATATAAAGTTAAAAAAGTTTGTGTATAGATTAGGATATAAGGTTCCCATTTATAATTTAAAGGAGTGACACCCTTGTAAATATTACGAACTTTTAAATAAATTAATTGTATTTTTCATTGAAAGTTTCTCAAATGTAGTCTAATTAAGAAGAAATGATAATTTAATGCTATAATAAACTCATGAAATATTATTTATACTATTTTTACAGATATTTTAATATATATTACATAGGTCAACCCCCTCATTTTCTCTTTTAACTTTAATCTTGGTGAAAAACATTTATCATGGTAACTATTCATGATGACTAAAAATGATATGAATCTTATAATATAATTTGAATATTATGATTCCATGTATGGAATATATTTAACAAGAATAAATCCTATAATTAGAATAAATAAATTCCAATATTAGTGCATGAAACACATAAAAACTATTTTTAGAAAGATATTGATTTTATGTCTAAAAAATGAATTTTTACTTATTAATGAAAAAAATATATTGAGTAATGATATTTACAATGAATTTACTAGAATATTATCACAAAAATGAATGTTATTTTACATTAAAACAATATTAAAACTAAATGTAACCATACAACCTCACTATTTAATGAAAATGTCCAAAAATTGTTTTTTCATTAAAATAATATATAACTTTGGTTCCCAAAAGAAAAGCATGGATTTCAAAATTCAAAAAATTTATTTTAAATTAATTATTATACTCATTAAATTAAATTTTAGAAAATTGAAATTATTTTGTAGGTTTTTAATTTAGGTTCATGTCATGAAGATGTCATAAATGTTACTGTATTGGTTAAAATTGTATTTTTTATTATGCACCTAAAAATCATCATTTTCAGAAAAATACCAAAAAAACATAGAATAATGGTTATATTCTATATTAAAAAATGAAATTAATTTAATAAAATTTAAATTCATAAATTCATAAAATAATATTAGAAATGAAAATATAAAATATAAATAAAAACATATTTTATATAAAAATTAATCTTATAAAATTTAATTGTTATTAAACTTATTTGATATCAATTTCTAATAGGTGAAAATTTAATTTATTTAAAATTTTATATTAACAATATATTTATTTTAAATCTCATTTTAATAACATATTTTTTACTTTAGTTTTTTATTGATCATATTATAATTTATTCAATAAGTTGTTTATTTAAATTATTACATATTAAAATATCAGGTTGTCACATTCTTCCCTCATAAAAAATTATTTCATTTTAATTTTAATTTTTTCCTACCAAAAATATTTTATCCTGACATGGTAATAAAATAATATTTTT
This sequence comes from Viscum album, assembly GCA_963277665.1. Lineage (NCBI taxonomy): Eukaryota > Viridiplantae > Streptophyta > Magnoliopsida > Santalales > Viscaceae > Viscum > Viscum album. The sequence continues at coordinate 752,390,489 of OY728131.1, forward strand.
ATTTTATAATGATGATTAATTTCTATATCAAAATAAGAAAACTTAGTATTTCTTATGTAAATAAATGTTTGCCAATAGATATATATATATATATATGTATATGTATGTATATATTTTTGTATTATTATAAAACTCATACTTTTTAATATGTTTCAAAAATAATACCATGATAGTTGAGAGATAAGACACGATTGATTTATCTTCCTCTTACTTTATTTGAGTAATTCTTTTACACTCGATATAGATTATATTAGAAAATACACTTACTTTATTTACATACATTAAATATGAATAATTTCATCCTTCCGTTGTGTTTGAAGTAGTTGTACACCTCTTATTCATGTCATATAAATAACCATGATGCGTTTCTTTAAGGTTGATGAACTAAAATTATCTTTTCATGGATAGTGATGTACATTAAAGGGATAAAAATTTATTCATCCTTTATTTTGAAATTTAAAAATACCAAAAATGATTATAAAAAGAAAATATATCCAAAATAAATATAAATAGACCTTTGTATAATGAAATTATAAATTAATCTCCAAAGACTCAGACGAAACACCCAAAGTTTAACTTAAATAATTTCATAAATAATTTACCCTAAAAATATTTATAATATTCCTAAACAAATAAATCCCAAATATTAGAATGATTTGTTAACATATTCTTCCAAAATCAACATAATATTTATCTTAAAACAACATAAATTACTCATAAATTCATATATAGAAGATGTATACACCCTATCATATATTATCCAAAATATGAAAATCTTTTCCATAAATAACCTGAGTCACTATAAAACCACAATAATATTTTATATGGTTCCAAAATTTAATTCAATATTTATTCCTCAGTCAATTTCAAATGCATTGATATAGAATCTTATACTAGATATAATTTATCAATTTTCCATGATTCAAATAATGTTCTAAAAATTATAACAACCCTTTATCCCAATTAACCATAATTACCTCACGTTTTGAGATCATATTACTCTATATGTTTATCTATACTTCCATCATGAATTATTCCTCAAACCTACTAACCGTGACCAAAAATATCATTAATCACTTAAAAATCCCATCTCGTAAAACCTTAAAAGGGTATCTGTGAATTTTAAATTATGATTTACCATAGACATTATAACCCATAATGATATTAAAACACTTAAATTATCTTAATTTTATAACTTCTTAACTATTAATGTTATCTAAATTATTTCTAATATAAAAACTATAATTCCATGGACCCATTCACCTGAATCTGATGCCAAAAAACACCCTTTACAAACTAGGTTTAATAACAATAGAAGCAACCAAAATTTAAAATTACATAATATCATTTTAATTACTAATGACTGAATCACTTAAAACCTTTTAGGTTTATAGTTTTAGATAAATTTGAAAAAATATTAATTAAAAAATCATATATTTTTCATCCAAATGATATTTTTCCATTATAACCATACTTTATTATTTTATGACAAGTTTTCAACACCTCCTAAATGACTTCTACACACATGATTCCCTTCTAGATATAACATATGTAATACTCTTCATTATAACATGAGGAAATTGAAGTATATGTTGATTGAGATCAGATGCTCACTAAGGTTAAACATAGGTGTTAATAATTGAAGAATATAAGTGAGAATAAATATGATCATAAGGGAATGAGAGCATATTAAAATGTTATAGTATAAGAGATTCATACCCAACAGAACATGATTCATAAATAATGATTCATGGTATAAATATTTGACAAACAATAATAATATGTCATATAAGTCAACAATATGAAGATATGTGAAATAATCATATTCTAAAGGGAACCATTGTAACTCATTTTAATTATATCAATAACATATAATAACATTAGGATGTGAAATTCATCTCCCATGTTCCCTTGTGTTTCACCCATATGGAATAAATCATAATCAATTAATTTCAAATAATTATTTCTCTAGACAATAAATCATTACCCAATGCATTTTAGATCTATATCACAGGTAATTATTCATAATATATAATTAATAAGAACAATAATAAATAAAAAACTTAGAGGTATTTCATTTCAATATTAAACTCTTAAAAACAACCATCATTCCTTTATATATTGATTAACCCATGGAAAAGAAATAGTTTTCATTTAAATTTATTAAAAATATAATAATAATACATCCATAGAAATAAGTTGTATGGTATAATTATGACACATATCCTATGAATCTTAAGTATTATTTAAAGGATTTTCTAATAGATTAAACCACCTTTAAAAACATTAAAAATATACTTTTAAAAACAAGAATAAATATCAAATTACTTTGGTAACCTTTTAAGAAGCTAAAAAATCATAGAAATATGGGAATTTTTTTTTCTAAAAACAATGGATACAATTAAAGGTAACTTCATAATATATAACATTCATGATAGTGGGAAAATATTTTCTCACAATATAGATTAAAAAACATTTTTTGACACTTTTGTAAAGAATGTCAAAAGTTAGTGAAATGAAATTTTTTTTAAAAGTGTATTTTTAATCACTTATAAAGTAATATATTGTTTGTAAAAATGAACCTTATTAAACATTTATATGTATAACAAATCCATAATATAATTTTATAGACTTTTTTATTCAAAAGAAGAATTTTGTAAAAGTTAAAATATGGTTTTAAGGAAAATATCCTTATGACTTTTAAAACCAAAAACCATTTTTAAATAAATAAATTGATAAAGAATTTAAATTATCATGATTAAAAATATATAAATGATATTATATGTAAAATAAGAATTATATATAGTATATAAATTAATATAGGTGAATGAATCAAAACATATCTCAAATAAATATGTTTGGGATGAGAAAACCTTAAAACTTTGGTAATTCTTAAATAAAATGGAATTGAAGGAAATATAATGATATTATTATATAAAACCAATGATATATATGAAATAATTTGTAAAATTTTATTCATCGGGTACTATTTAGACTATATAAAATAAATAATGATGCACAACTTGAAACATTTCTCAAGAAATTGAAATTAAGAGCATCAATCCTTACAAAGATCGTATCATTTGAAATATGAATATATCAAAGAAGTTTTTTTTATGAAATAGATTTAAATATGCATAAAACTAGTTTCATTAAAAAATAAACTAATCATATGTCATAGCTCAGATAATATTAACATAACATAGTCAATGAAGAGGTAATATAACCCATCAAAAGGAAATTGAATTAAGAATCCCCTTACGTTGGACATCATCTTGGTCAGACTTGTTCAAACCTTCTATATAATAAATTTATACATCTTAAAAATATTTATATGAAGACTATTTATATTTTTCTTACTTCATCTAATCCCCTTAAAATTTATTATTACCAATTCAGTAAAAATTATTTGTTAAAATAAAAATTTATATGTCAATTATCACATTTCTCATACATGTTTTGATGTGGTGTTTTTGTACATAAACATTGATCATTATTTCATCACCTCTTTAATGTTAATGATGATTTTATATATGTATTTGTTTTATTATTCTATAGTTCCGTGGTTATATCATGTAACTTATGGTGATGTGTCACATGAATAGTATAAAAATTACATTTTTATGTTTTGAATTTGTAGAAAGAATTTATTTTATTGAAAAATATACATATAAAAATATATATTACCATTTTAATAACATCATGAATTAATAATTATTACATAATATGACTGGTATCTTTGTTTATTTAATTATTCATGTCATAATTATTAAAACACTATTCCTACTATTGTTAATAACCAACCCAGATAAGAACATGTTATCATGATTTAATGAGTAAGGATATATTATTTTATATTGATATTATAATTTTTATAGAATATTATTGATTTAAAAAAACATTTAACAAAAGTGATAAATTATATTCCATAATATTTTTATAAATAATAAAAATTGAAAAGAAAGGTAAGAGGTTATTATTTCAAAGTATCTAGGTATGCTTGTTTTACGAAGTTGAAAATTTATATAATAATTTATTGATAATATTATTTATATAATTTCCAAATAATATTGAAAACCACTTTTTAATTTTTTGAATTTCATATTTATTATTTCATTACATTTGTAAAACCATCCATTTAAGGCTTTGATGAAAAATAAAATACATGATTTTATAGAGGTGATAGTCCAAACATACTCATAAGAGAAATAAGGTAGAAAATATTTTAATTATAATTATTTAAAACTATTAAGTAAATAAAATTTATCTTCATTAAATTTATCCTTATAACTATCCATTTGATATGGTTATGAAAAAAAGGGATAGCTTTATGGAGGTGGTAATCCCCACATGCGCCCAAGAGACGTTTTCATTTTCCATTCTTTGGAAAGAAGGTAGGAAATAGTTTTACATTAATATAGTAAAATTTAAGTATAGTAAAGTTAATTATGATGGTTATAAAAAAAATAAATGTGTTATAAGAATAAATAAACATGAAATAATTTAGTTAATACTTATACCTCCTCTTTGGATATCTTTATTTTCCATACACCTTAATCCTTCTTGGATTGGCCTTTCTATGTGACCAGGACCTCTCAGAAATGAGTAAGGATTTTGGTAAGGTATTGGTTGATATAAATTGATCAGATTTTATGGATAAACGAGGATATGATGTTTTTCACTACAACTGATATGAGTGACATGGTGTAAATATTAAGAAATTTTTAATATAATAAATTTCTTTATCATGGAAAGTTGAAAACATTTAGTCCAGTTTAAAAGATAGGATAATTTAATGTCATGATATAATAATAAAATAATATTTAGACAAAATATATTGATATTTTAATCCTATCCATTTGTTTAACCCCTTTATTACCCCATTTAAATTTTACTCTAGTGCCAAAATTTTACCATTATAACTATTCATTATGACTAAAAATGTAATTTACCTTATTAAATTATTTGAATATGATGATTCCAAATATGGAATATGTTTTAAATGAATAAATCCCTATAATTGGAATAAATTAATTCTAATATAAGTTCACCAAATGCATGAAACCCATTTTTAGAATGAAATCATTTTTATATATTAAAATTGAATTTCTATTTATTTAGGCCAAAGACTAGTGATTAGTGCGGATTTCCGTAAATTTTTTGGATAATTATTATAAAATTAAGGTTCTTTAATATTATAATCATTCCAAAACTGAATGGAACCTTCCAACCATATTATTAAATTAAACAATCCAAAATTATTATATTTATTATATGAAAATATAACTTTGGTTCCAAAATGGTTGGAATGAGTTTCCAAAATAAACATAATAGTGTTAAATTATTCATTACACTTCTAAAAACATATTTTTCTAAGAAAATGGTTTTGTAATTTTTTAAGTCATTATTACATAAGATGATGTCGTAAAAGTTATGGTATTTATAAAAATGGTATTACTATCTATTCACCCAATAATAAACCATTTTAGAAAAAATAACAAATATTTTATCTAAGTTAATTTTGAGATGATAAATTCAATAATGAAGTTAATTTTATCAAATTAAAATTCTAAAATTATAATATTTATATTTAAAAGAAAAAATGTATAAAGAAATACCTATTTTATAGAAAAAATATCCTTTTAAAGTTTCAGTGTTATTAATATTATTTCATATCAATTAACAATGAGTATTAACTTCTTATTTGAAAATTTTAAACCCATTATGTTTTAATATTTACCTTGAACTTAAATAAATTATTCTTTAATTTTTTTCGCTGTTGTGCATATCACAAGATCTTCAACTAGACGTTTATTTAAAGTAATACACAAAATAAAATATTGGGGTGTTACATTGGTCTTCTAAAATTACCTTCGAACATCCTATGAAAACATAAAAATGCCAAAATTTAGGTCTATAATTTATAATCATCATTCAAAAGATGAAATAAACAATTATAAATAATTTTCCATCCATTTAAAAATTAAATACAAGATTATTCACAAAACCAATAAATATGATATTTACACAAGAATTGTTCAATATGGTGTGATATAAATAGTTAATATCAAATCTAAATATATAGGAAAAAATTGTGTCTATCAATTCCCCCACACTATAATTATGGATCCCAAAAAAGGAAACTTCAAAAAGATTACACAAGAAAAAATTATTCACCAACTAATGTGAGCATCTATTATAAACACTTTGGCTGTCATTCTTATCTTATCTCAATAATTATCTTAATTCCATTTTCTTAATCAACTATATTCAATTAGTTTATATTTATTTTATTCTCCTCATGCACACTTATAACTACCATTATATAGATATTTCACTCCATACCCTAGTATGAGATTTAATAAAATATCTTCTTATTCCAAGTGGAACCAAGGATCACTATAAACATAGGGAATTAATTCATCTACACAAAATGATTCAAGTATTTTTTTCATATCATGAGGACTTTTAATATTTTTATATATCATTATGTTGGTGGGTTATAATATGATAATTTGAAGGAAGATTTAGAAGGTTTAAATCTATGTAAATTCATAATGCATGATTTTCACTTTTATTAAAGACTTGATTCCTCATTATATCCTTCTTCTACATTAACATCTTCATCCCTTGGTATTTTAGTAGGAAATTTCAAACCCTTATCAATTTAGTAATAGGAAACTTTGCCCTTCCCTATTTCATCCATTTAGTTAATTTTTTTTTTACTTTTTTCTGATCTTCAAGGAAAATAAGGAACTTATATTTTCTTCTTCAGTTGTGAGATCAATATTTCCCTAGATTATTAAGTATTCAAATTACTTTCCATATATTCCATGTCCTTTCTTTTTAACAACTAAATAAATTCTTCCAAACATTATCTCTATAACATCTCACCATATTTTAGTATCTCCAAACATATTTCATCTCCCTAAAAATTCCATTTACACTCTGAACTTGTCAAATTTTTGTCTAAATAATATTTTAAAAATTCAATAGAATCAAATATTTTATCCTTGTTCCCTCCATTTCTATAAATACTGTCTCATCTTTTTATATCTTTAATTTAGTGAGTTTTTCATTTTTTGAGGGAAATAAAGGTCTCTTTCACTTCAATTTAGTAGTGGACTTCTATGATGATATTTAGATGATATCTATACCATATCCTTATAATTACTAGTATAATTGTTTCCAAAATAAAAATCCTAAATTTTTAGTAATTACCACTTTTGTTCAAATAGACTAAATAAAACAACATGTGCCATCTCAATTTCTCCCTTCACCCACAATTGAATTCAAATTAGATCATGCATCAACTTCTAGAGAATCATAGATTGGACTTTCTATCTTGTAATATTTATGGATAACAAGTTCATTCATGCCCACTAATGGATATAATATTTAATTGTAATTTTAGTCATAGTGAATTTCCCATGGATTGGAGTTGTTTCTAGTTTAAAATTATTATTAACCTTGTTTAAGATTTAGTAAAGGTGTATTATATGTTTTGAAAATGGTTTGTAATTTTTTTAGGGTTTTTTAAATTGATTTTAGATATTTTAAATTAGGTATTGTATGTATTGAATCATTTATGGAATTTTTCATGAGGCTGCACGATTTGGCTAAGGACTAGCAATGAAGGCATTTTTTGAAGCAATGTTGGTGATATTTTTAAATGAGTATTGGTGTATTTTATATGAGCATAATGGTCATCACAACCATATTTAAAGTTAATACAAGGATCATGTAGTTTTATAAATTTATTTCAGTATTTTTTGTGAAGGTATATCTAATAAATTTAGAACTATTTAAATGTTAACTGGAGTTACATAAAGTCTAGTGTAATGAAATGTATTAGTCACTCTGATATCCATGACATACATCAAGATAATATTGGACTTATTAAGGATATATAATGGTTATATATAGATGTTTAAGGTATTTTACAAGTTACACTATCTACATAAAGTAATCCCAACCACGACATCATGGTTTATTACCCTTGGTTACACCCTTTTTAATTTAATTTACGATTATGGTAGTGACTAATTTTAAACATAGAAATGAATTTCTCATGAATAAAAATAAAATAGACCATATAAAATTATTTCTTCCAACTAATTTAAAATATAAAATCAATTTTTCCAAATAAAATTTATATGGATGATAAAAATGAATTTTAATATTAATGCACATAACACATAAAAACAAATTTTAAAATAAGTTTATTTTTATGCATAAAAATAATGTTTATGATAAATTTATTGATGTTTTCGATTTACATAAAATTAATGAGTTTATTATTTAATAAAATAATATTTATTTGTCTCAAAAATAAATCAAAATTAGAATTATACCTTGTGATATAATAATTAAATAAGAAATATTTTTTTACTAAAATATTACTGAAGTTTCTAAATGTTAAACATGATATTTGTAAATCCAATATAATATTTTTAAAAGAATAATTTTACCACTTAAAAAAATCATGGTCACGAAAAATGCTTCATAAATGTTTTATGTCATTTTTAAAACATGATAACGTAAAAACTCTATGGTATTAAAGAAAACAATATTTTTTCATTATTCACCTAAAAAACAATATCTTACATACAAAAATACCAAAAACTATCACAATTTAATTTTTTATGAGTAATTAAAAAGTGAATTTAATTTAATAAAATTCAACTTCAAAAATTTGGAAATTTATCTTTTAAATGAAATGACTTAATATAAATAAAATTTTATTTTATTAAAAAATGATTTTTTTAAGTGTTATATATATTATTTTATATTAATTTCCAATTTCAAAAATTTAAAGATATTAGTTCACAAATAATAATATTACAATTGTGGTAAAATTATTTTATTAAGATAAAATATATAACAGTTAAAAAAATATTTTTTGAGAAGGAACAATATTTTTTAATATTAATATGTATTAGTAGTTTATCCCTTAAATGTAAGAACCCTTAGATGTATAATATCATATTATTTACTAGAGGTTTTATTTTTATAATTTTATTAATATTATTAATATAACAGTTCATGGATCATTTTAATTATAAGATTTGTGTGGAGAAAGATATTGAACATAATATTAATTTAGAGAATGTAATATGATACAAATTCATGGAATTATATGGACCTGAAGTCCACATTTTTTGTACCTTTTTACATGGTGAGATTTAAGTGGGTTGGCATTGAAAAAAAATTAGTGGATATGAGTATATATAAGAAAAGGTATATTTTAGTTAAACATGCTTGTATATAGATGCAATGGATGAAAGTGAATCTATATGATTTTAAAGTATTTCTTGAGAAACCATTATTGATTACATGTGATGAAATGAGTTTTTTAAGATATATCAAAAAATCCTTTTCAGTACTCAATATGAAAACACACTAAAATCATATATTATTTTATAAGATAAATTGGGGAATGTTGTTATATAAATATTGTATATATTTTCACAGAGGATTCTATTGTATATATTTTAACCAAGGAAAGACAAGAGATATATATTGGAAGAGATTATGATGAAAAATCATATTTATAATTCTATTTATACTTAAATAAGTGTGGAAAAACTCCCACTATGCCTTGGATTCTGTTGAAAAGGGGGAGAAATATGGACACAACTCCTTATCAAAGGGGAATAGAATTCGTGATCAAATGGTAAGTGATCACTATTTTGTCCTATAAACAAATGGATACTATTAAATGGGGGAGATTAATTTTTTACTAAATGTGATATTGGATGAATTAATTGAAATATATTTCATTTATTTCACTTGGACAAACTTTTATCCAACCCGAGGATTGAATTATATATAAAAACATAGCCTTGTCTAGTTGTGTGGTGCATGAAACTTCTCTTTATATAGAGAATATTATTTTATAATTATTTTTAGTTTTTATGTTTTTCTAAAATAGATCTGAGAATATTTTGAATATTTTATGGGAGTTTCCAACAAATCTAAAATGAATAGATTGAATTACCCGTGGATTAGTGTTGTTAAGGGTTTGAATTTTTCTTTAACTTTGGTTTAGAATAAATGAAGGTGTTTAATATGTGTTGAAAGTGTTTTAGAATGTTTTTAGGTATTTTTAATAGAATTTAGACTGTTTAATGTTTTCACGGTATGTATTAAATCATTTTTGGGATTTCAATTGAGGTTATCGGATTCGACTAAAGAAAAGTAGTGTATTTTTATTTATGAAACTTTCTATGTATGTTTTTTGATTAATCTTATGTGTGTTTTGAATGAATATACATATCTTATAAACCTTTCATAATGGTAAGACTGGGATTTAGAATCTATATAATAGTGGGGATCTATGTATTGGTATCTTTGATAAACTGATACCTACAAAAAGGTGAACTCAATTTTTGTTAATGTTAGAGTCACACTATGTATAGTTCACTCTGATATTTGGGACCTACATTAAGGTAACATTGAAAGTATTGAGAAAATGTAAGGGATATTCAATGATATATGATGTTCATATATAAGTTTCATTACCTACATAAATGTAGTACATGTGTCACGTTAATGTAATGATGAAAATCTACTGATTTCATAATGTTATAGCGAGATTTTAAAAAATTGTATATTCAAAAGAATTAGTTAAATAAATAAGATGATGCTTATTATTATCTTTATGTATACAAGTATCATGATTTTTAAATGGTTCATTATCCTATATATTGAGAATCAAATTATAAAAGTGTATAATATTATTTTAGATTTAATATTTTCTATATGAAATTAAATATAACATGTTTGAGATTCTCCATGAAAAATGAATAATGACTATGAAATAGGATCAGATCAAACCATGTTGTTGTGTATGTTTTTTGTCCTTTTTGTGAGAATTTTGAAGACTATTTTTTCCCAATGAATTGTGAAATGGGAATTTATTGTAGGCTATACCACTATGTTGTAGTGAATTATCTAAAGATGTTTTGGAGGGTGTCTCAAATAAAACTATCACAACTATGAAATCATGATATGTACTAGATTGTAGTCTATTACATCTTACCATTTTGAAATTTGAAAGCCTAAAAATGGCCATCCTCATACCACATTATATGTCATGATTGTACTAGGAATCCATAAACGTCGATTATTCAGAAGAGTTTAATGATGTTATTTTAGTGGATAATATTATTGAATTGGTTTTTAAAAATATATCATAAGGGGACAAGGTCATTAGTGGTTTTTAATTGTCGATAGGTTGTTAAATGAAAGAGATAATAATTTTATATCATAAAGAATAAACATCAGCTTGATAAATAATAAAATCATGTAGGGTCATGTTTAACAATTATGTTGAATGAAGTTTCAAGAATACTGAGTAAGAATTAATTTCTAATAATTTATTAAAAAAAATTATTTTTAAAATTGATGATTATGTGGAGATATCAAATCTATAGAAGGGTTATGAACATGTATAACTAAAAATAAGAGCATCAAAAAAATTGAGAGATGTTGGAATAATTCTAGATCCTAAAGTTAAGATGCGATAATTATCATCTATTTGAGCTCAAGAATTTATTTTAATCAAATATGAGTCCATAATTGAAAAAAATATCATCATATAATTATTTACTAAATAATAATATTATTCTATATACATTTAATGATCAAGGGGAATATCTTCCTTTGTTTCTATACAACCATATTCTCAAGTGATCTTTCATACTTTTATCATTGTATAACCAGGTGGGTATTATGTAGATGACTATTGGATGATGATAAATTTTTCTATAGTTGGGAGATATACTATCCACATGTATTTGATCCCAATAATTTATTAGATAATCCATATTTAAGTGGGATTTAAACATGGAAAGGAGTTGGATCCCACACTATTTCTGATCATTTTAAAAACTACTTGTGTCTTTTATTTCTAACTTGTTCATTTTACATGGGAAGATATGAGTGAATATCATGAGTGGATCAGGTCTTAACTACTATAAAAGATTTATTTCTAATCAAAATATATTATAAAATATAATTACTACTGAAGCTACTGATTCATCTCACTCTTTCTAGTGGTGTATCAGTTCATTGGAATTTCATGAGGTATTAGGGAACCCAGGTTCCCTCTATCAAATCACTAATTTTTTTTATGCATAATATGAATATAGTTAATATAATATGTTTTCAAAAAATGGTAATAACTATCTCACTTGGAATAATATGATTATCCAATTTTATTTTACCACTTGGACCTAAATTGTTTGATACAATTACAGTTGGTTTTCCACCTTGTGAAAATAATACTAAAATGAATTTTACTAACAAGATAAAGTTTTAGACTAATTGGAAGGAAATATGTTTCATTAAAAAAATTTATCTTAAAAATAATACACTAATGTGTTGAGACTATAAACATGAAATGGAATATGGTATAAGATTAATATTATATTTGAAATAAATTTTAAAGTCTAATATGCTAACCTATAAATCTAATATAGAAAATTTGAATACGTCAAGATATATGAATATGAAAACAATGATGAATTCATTGTAAGGGTGAATTAAATAGTTAATAACATTAAAGTATGTGATGAAAATAATTAAGACTCTATTATTATCAGAAAACGATGTGGAAATTTCCCAAAATAATTGATCCTAATATTTTAGATCTTGACGGTAGAGAGTATTTTTCTCTTGATGAGATTCAAAATATACTAATTTTATATGAAATGAGAAAATTTCAAACAATATCAAAAAAACTATTACTTCCACAAAGAAACAAAGAACTAATGTATAGGAAGTTCGAGGAGGTATAAAATAGTGTAAAAAAATGTTAACTCTAAAAATATCAATGCACTTGGGGGAAAGGGATTACATGCTAGAAAAATTAATATGAGTATTTTTCTAGTTTCCCCTTGAATATAGAAAATTCACCATTTCATTACCTTTCATCCATGTCTATAGTAATCTCAATACATTATAAATACAACATCCAAATCATTGAATATTGTAAGAAATGGTATAGGGGTTGACATATTTACCTTTGATGGAATTGTGAATCCCTGAAGATTATGTTTCAATGGTTGTGAGCATGATGTTTTAGGGAACACATGCCTCCATTCTGTTGAGGAATGTGTTGGATTCAACCATTATAGAATCTCCCTTGATGTATAATCTACTAAATTACACTATAACTGAACCTCTATGGTCACAAACAACACCTTCTGTTCTCATAAGGTTGAGTCTAAAATAGGCATCAATGATGAGTTTGAGTCCACTGTTGGGAGGGTTCTAAAAAACCCATCTACCTTAGATATGAATACCTAGGTCTAATGGATAATACCTTCTAATTGTCATAACAATTATTAGGGTTACATTATTCTCCCACTACTTCATAAGTGATCCTAGATCCAACACTAGACTTCTCAACCGGAACTACATACCCATATATGATGTGGATCTATATTTAAGGTGATTATTGTTTTGAGATTTCCAGATACACAAACAACTACCTACAAAAATGGCATTTCTCTCCTTCCACTGCTATTTAATAATTTTTACACCATATAACTTGTTTTCATGAAAATAAACGCATATATTGGACTACATATCATGCCCAGTGAGATTTCCAAAGATGAAATGTCTTTTGAAACCTATGGGAGATGAAGATAAAAGACAAATAATCTTAAGGAACAAGTGAAATTGATGGATAAGATGATAAATATTATTATCATAAAATAATCATGACACACATCATAAGGAACTTTATAAAAAGGAAATGGAAAATTCAATGAAGACTACAACTTAAATTATTCAATTATTGGGATATTATACACTTTATCATTAATTTTCTGAATAAATAAAGTGGAATGTATGAATTTGAGTATGAGAAACCTCAAAAGAAGAGATGGGGGAATCATATAATGAACCCAATTTGTTTTTGAGTTGTATTTTTTTCGAAAAATGAGACAATAGTTATGATGTCAATATGAGAAAAATAAGTAAATTCTAGAACATAGAGTCATTGATAAGACTCATGATGTTCTTAGAAAATGAATATTTTAAGTATTAGTTAGTTGCTGGTATATGGAAAAGAAGAGGTTTTTGTAATTTTTACCATTATACAATTTGGAAAAGTGTAATGATACTGGTTAAATTTCATATATATAATCTTGTTAAGTAGATTAGATAATAATTTGATGTAGATTTTATCTATAAGTGTTTACTAAATATCAATTCACATATCATATATCATTTTCAATCTAAATGTGTTACCTATTATTATTTCAACTGTATATTGTATTCCAGATGAAATTATGATGACAATTATTCTTTCATTATATTATTAAGGATCCAATAACTTGATGAAAAATAAAGGAACTACAACTTCCTTGAATATTTGGATGAACATATTCTATGTAGTATTTTTTAAGTGTGATTATTGATGTGATGATATTAATGTATATATGATTATTTTCTTAGAGTAGAGAGAACTATCTAAAACAATTTATTAAAAATTTTATGTGTAGATACTATGAATATCATTGAGAACTATTTTTTATATTATTGAAATATAGTCTGAATGGAAGATATATGATCTAAAGAATGGGAGTATCCATCAAAGGAATATTAATCATTAAGAACACTATGAAGATTCTATAGAAGATTTTTTGATGATATTGATAATGGCCATTGTCACTTTCAAAAAATATCAGAGTTTATTTGAAAAAATTATAGAAATGTTATGTCAAATAAAATAAATATAAAATAATTAATTTTTCTTATTTTGAGGGTTATATGTGTTTTTCCCCATTTATGTTAATTTATCTACAACAGTAAAAATTGAAATTGAAATTATCATACAGTGACCCATGTAAGATGTTTTGGAGTAATGTATGATAATCAATATATGTATACCAGGATAAGGAGTAAAGAAATTTGTAAAAAAATTATCTTATAAAAATAATATATTTTGGACCTCATATGATATTTTTATGAATTTGTTAAGACAATTTATATTAAGTGCTAAATGTTTTTAGGATCTCATTCGATAATCTACTTAGTGATTTATGTATGATCTATTGGGTAAAAATTCAAGGATCTAAAATGTTTATACTTTGTTAAAAGGATACTTGAATCAAATTATACAAGTGAAATGTTCTTTATGGATCATGATACTTTTTCAAAATCATGATCATTAACAAATATAGAATCAAAAGGGATGGACCAACCAAGGGACAAGTCATTACTTCTAATATGATATCTCTACACAAAAAAACATAGTGCCACATCATATTACATGATAACATGTCGAAGGAGAGTTACATGATATATGATATAGGATCCACATCACCATAATTATTTTGAAATATCAATAGAAATAAAAGGAATGGATTTTAAAAGGGAAATAATACAATGATATATGAATATATTAGGAATGAAATAAATAGAGTTATTAGCAGGCCTTCAGAAATAATTTCAATAATGATTAAACTCAAATATTTATAGAATAACAGGTCGAGACTTGATGGAATTGAATATGAGAAAAAATTGATGTTTTTTATAAATATTATCAATATATATATATATATATATAATTTAAACAATATTTTAAATATGAAGAAAATATATAAATAGATAACATTTAAGATCTTATATAAGTCAAAATAATGAGAGAGAGGTTCTATAATTAACATAACTATGAATGTACTATAAGTAGGAAAAAAGATATATATGAGTAATAACTTTGGGCATGATATAAATTATCTTTTTCAACAAAAAAAGGTGGAATTAAAGTTCTATAACAATTCTTGAACATTGAATAAGTAAAAGAATAAGAATAAAGAGAATATGAAGAGGACCAACCTACAACATCCTACTATAGAAGTTTGAAGAACAAAGAGATACCCTATACGAATACTACAGGAGGGAATTATGATCATACATATAGTATAGGAGTGACTCGAGCTATCAAATATGATATATATTTAAATGAGGTATAATACTATTCTATTATATAAAGGTGCAATAATCCCTATCTTGTGTCGTACCTGGATGGTTCCATGATTAGTGGCTCAAGGACATACCCTTTATTGGGCTTCTTTTTATAATAAGAAGGAAATAATACATGTAAGATAATAACTATGATAAGTTAGTGAAATTGTTATCCTTCCAACATAATGAATAATGGGAAAAAAGACAATCTAATTAGTTAATAAAAAAATAAAATAAATATAACACTGCATAATTTAAAGGTGATCAAAGTGGCAGTATTACTATTGCAACTGTTGGTAAGTTGTTTCTTGAAGATTATGGTGAAAATAAGAGAACCCTATTATCCAAGGATTAAAAATTAGTTTCCCTAGGTTTCATTCACAATAAATAAATTTTTTTTCATAGAAGATGAATATCTTTTCCTGAAATCAACTATTAAATAAATAGACAATAGTACTTCCCCATGTACATCATTATCCCTAAAAAAGTTTAGGAAACTGAAATACACTGTTAAAATTTCCCTTCTGAAGAATCATGTGTTTGTGGGGGTGATCATAGTTTTTAGTATTCACAAGATGAATCAATTGATGTTATAAAATATATCATATGTAACTGAACAAAACAAATTGTCCCATATATTCACTAAAGTTTTATAAGAAAGTCAGAGGAGATCATCCACCATTAAGATGATCATGAAAGAATGGAGGATGATTATAATGAAAGGATACAAATTTGTGTTAATCTCACCAAATATATAGGATTAATTGGTGTAATGAATGTGGATTTTAAGGAAATATGAACAAATTTTGAAAATTATTTGCTTTCTAAAATTCAAGAATGGTAATATGCTAATAAAGGGCGAGAGGAGTGGATATATTTATTAAAAAAGAAGATATTGTTTAAGATGGTCAATTAGAGAATAATGAAAATAATATTAAAGTGATTCGTATAAAAAATAGAATGAAACATGGATATTATAATGACAAAATTAAGAAAGTATGTGAATAAAAACATAAATCATTGAAGGATGAGAAAATTATCCTTAATTTGAAATACTTGGAGCTTATAATTAAATTGAAGAATTTTGAAATTCAATAAGATGGATATTTACACCAAGTAAAAAGAATTGAATCTTCCACACAAACCATTATAAATGATTATTATAATTAAAGACCACAATCTATTGGAAATAATATTTCATGAACATGTAATGATTAGTTTATTATAGCCCTAAAAGGAAAGGTGTCAACAACTTCTAAAAATAAAATTTTTACCAAAACTATTTTTGAAAAGTGTGAAGACTTAAATTAAAAATATTTATGAATATAGATGAATAAAAGTGATTTAAATCCTACCATAACTTAATGGATGGATAAAAGATGGGTTCTGATATTTGGTTCATTGAATTAATCCCAACTAACTATTGGGAAATCTGAGAAATAGCAAGCTGCCAATTCTAAAAAATAAACATAGTATGAAATCAGAAAATGAAACCACATTTATTGGTTACTGTTTTTTTGTTTACTATATTCATGTATAT
Organism: Viscum album; assembly: GCA_963277665.1. NCBI lineage: Eukaryota > Viridiplantae > Streptophyta > Magnoliopsida > Santalales > Viscaceae > Viscum > Viscum album. The sequence continues at coordinate 752,408,010 of OY728131.1, forward strand.
GGCTATAGACTACTAAAATAATTTTTCACCCACTAAAAAATAGGTTACTCATTAGTGTGGTTGTGAAAACCTAAAACTCTACGACTTCTATGAGCTCTGATGAATTTTTTTTAAAAGAAGAATATTGTTAGTACATGAATAAAATTATGGTATTTGTAATGGAAGTGGTCAAGTAAATAACCATGAAATTATGAATCATTTAAACATGAAACTAGAACAAATTAGAAGATAAGACCACATAAGTTTAAGAATAGAGAAATTTCTACCTTGGGAAATAATCCTAATAAAAATTCTAAAAAATACATTTCCACGAAGTCTATAAATAATGATGGTGATTTATCCTTGCCTAAGAATAAGAATTAAAATAGTGAATCTCACAAAAGGCCCATTAATTAAAATATAGAAACTTCACCAAAAGGGAAAATATATTTCCTTTTCATAAAAAGATGACATGTCATAGAAAATTGTAATCATGATATAAATGCAAGAGTTTAGGGGACCAAGATTAGATAGAATGAAATAATAGTCCAAGGTAGAAGAGAAATTGAAAAGTTATTATATAGAACATCTAAAAATGTGTGCAGAAAATTAAATTGGGTTGTGTTTATTCCAAAGGTATATCTAGATTCTATAATGAAATTTTTTGGAAAATCAAGACAATTAGAATTTTTTAAAAAGTTAGAATCCAAAAGGAAATAAAATATTCAACAAGGATAAGAAATAAAATTTCATGAAGGTTTTTGAAAAGTGGATAACTTAATATCTCATAAAGAGTTGTGTGGAAGGTGAAGGTCAGCTAGAGATAATTCAAAAAATTGTGTAAAATTTATTCCATCCCAAAAGGAAGACTTGAATAACATATAATTTACACAAGGATATAGATGTGTCTTGATGGATCATGTTTAATGAAATATCTCATAAAAGGATAGAGAAAATGAACCCATGTTTCCAAATGAAAAATCAGAGTTGAAAAATGATTATAAAATCATGAAGTAACTATTTATAAATGTAGATAAATTAAAAAGGGTAGGATAATTTAGAAGAAATTAAAAATCTAAATTCTCACCTTGTTAAGAAATGAGGTTCCACCCTATTACCAAATTATTTATGTTTTATTTTAGTGCTATCTATACATGAAATTAAAGTTTTTTTTTGTTATAAAATTGAGAACTAATTAAATAAACTAAGATGGATTAACTATTCCAGATATGAAGAGTACATTAACTTGGTATGACTTGAAAAATGGTAATCTAAATAAAATTTGGAGAAAATAACAACCGTGATAATGCAGAAGAGGCAATCAAAATTGGACAATATAAATAATACAAGTGCCATTTTAGGTTGTAATAAAGTACATTATATCTTTAAGATTATTTATAAAAGTGAATCTTCCCTAATGAATAAATAGTGAATGTTTCCATATTATTGTTATAACATTAGTCGAAATCATAATGGTTTCTTATTGATGATATTACAATTGATTTTTTTAATATTGAATGAATATTTTGAGGGTGAGATTCTTAATTTGCTTCTAGGATCATTCAATTAATAAAAATATATAATTCATAGACGGTTCTCAAAAAAAATCACTGTAAAGGAAATGAAAGTTATAAAAAAACTCTAAGAATATTTACAAAAAATGATATAAACAAGTTTATTTATCCAGGATACTAGTGAAAAGACCCTAGGAAATAGATTTGAAAAGGATAATAGTTGGGATCATATTCTATTGATTATTCACGACATAGAAGTATAAATCAAACCCTATTATTTTTTACACTGATCATAGATCAAGTACACTTGGACTGTAATTATTAATTGAAATTTTCTTAAGAAATTAGTGATACCACCCTCCCTCATATGCTTTGTAATTATTGTCAGTAAGGGGGGAGAGAATTAAATGATCTCAAAAATTGAAATATCATTTTCTATAATTAATATTGATAGCAAATATAATAGGGAATATTGATGAAACCCGTTTTTGTTTGTGCTGTATTTGTTTTTAATGAATGATGTGACATTAATGATATCAAAAATAGATGAATAAAGACATCTTTGAAGGAATGTATTGAACTAAAATATTTTGATAAGAATCATAATGTTTCATAGAAATAATTCTTAGAAGTATTGGTTGGTTTCTACTAGATAGAAAAGAAGAAGTGTTTGAAATCATAAAATTATACACATAGAAAAGGGTAATAATGCTATTTAAAGTTCAAATACAAAATCTATTGAAGTATTTGGGAAGATAATCTAAAATATATTTTTACATTGATAGTTTATTGAAGATCCATACCCTTTGAAATAATAATTTGGAATATAAATGTAATACTTCTTGATATTTCACAAGTATATTTTGTTCAAGTAGAAATGTAAATGATAATAGTGTTGTCATGGTATTTTTAAGGTTCTAATTACATGATGAAAAAACAATGATCTGATAAAATCCTTGAAGATATGGATATAAAAATATTTGGTAGAAACCATTATATTTGAAAATTTATTTTATAATCATAATAGATATCTTAAGGGTGTTGTGGAGCTAAAAGCACTGTCTATAATAGTGTACACTGAGTTTGATGTGGGGATAATCTGAATAGATTTCAATATTTTTGTTTATATCATTGAATTGGTCATTATATGATGATTAAATATTTTATTTCATTCAATGTTTTACGTTTAAATTAATAAATAAGTGTCCTGGAGAAGTTTAATATGATGTAGTTTAAACTTTAATACAAACATTTATTTATTAATAAGTCAAAGTTATGAATTTATGTAGCTGGGGATGTATAAAGATAAAGTTATAAATTCATGGAGTAATGTCCATATGAATTTATCCATGAATATATGAAGTTATTATAGGATGTAGATATGTGATTTTACCGCACTGAGATCATTGGATATAATATATCCTAACTATAGTGTCTAGATGGAAAAAAAATTGTCCAATGAAGTTTAAAAACTTCCAAAACTGAATATTCACCATAACTAGTATGCATATCATGTTTGAGTGAGTTTTAATCCTCATGATATCCAACCCTAAAGATTAATCAGAGGAATTATATGATTGGATGGAAATAAATAGGCAGAGTTGTTCAGAAAAATATAAATTAAAGGAGATGTTTAGGCAAACCAAAACTCCAATGCATGGATATAGATTAATGGATTATGATACCATATGTTGTAATAATTACAAGGATAATTTCTAGAATAAATATATATTTTAGTTATATTTTAATAATTATGGATGGATGATAACTGGATGAAGAGTGAATCCATTCTTCCAAGATACTAAATAAAAAAAATATTACTGATATATACAGATGTAAATCCATATCATAACTATAGATAATGGATTAATAGATGGATTGGTTCAATATTTTTATCAAAAAGAGAATGAGACATTTCAAGTTCATCTGATCTTCATTAGGGATTATATTCTTTTCTAAAATATAGATGTTCACTAAAGATTTATATAATATAAAAGAAAACTCAGATATTTGATAAAAGAATCAGAATAAGCGTATCGAGCTGAGAATTTTGGACATCAAAGTTCAGATGAAATAAGTGTAATATATAAATACTTTTGGTAATAATATAATCAAAAATTGTATCTTCAATGTCCACATATTCTATAGATAAATGAAATACAAGCAAGGTCTTGGAGATTAAAAAAACAATGTTAATACTAGAAGAATACTATTGTGTCAATTTCATGTATCTATTAGGAAAAATACATGTTGGGAATAACACCATACACATAGTATAGAACACACAATTTTATCATAATGATTTAAATTATATTATCATATTGATTATTTCATACATAATTTAATGTACATAGAGTACTTGATTGGGAATTCTGGACATTTTTTCAATGTATAATGATGACAAGAAAGAATTGTGAAATAATCTACCACTCAATACTTTTTGTTGGCTGATTTTAACTATAAGTAATTGAGAGTATTTGAAAAATTCATAGAATATTGAAGATGGGATAATCATAATGAATGAAATATTGGTGTTTTATTAAATAAAGATGATAAGTATCTATAAGAATACCCAGACAAAATGTGATGATGTTTGTAATCTTTCTAAAATGTAAAAAATATCTTTTTAATATATTTATCATGATGAAAGTTAATAAAAGAATATAATATTTTATTATAAGGAAAATATACATGACGGGGGAGTAATTATAAAGAACAAGATGGAGAATTTTATACATAGTTTCAAATAAATATGACTACATGTTTGTAATCTATAAATATTGTTATGATTATGATGAATTATATTTTAACATTAATAAATATATCCATGATTTTGGGAATATTTGATGATTTTCTAGATTTAGATATTTTTGTAAACTATGATAAATAATGTTGACTCTTATTTCTTTAGAGGCTTTAAAGGTAGTCAAATGATGTTTCCTTTGATCTAGAAATTAAAATATTGAGACTATATTTATTCCTTAGTTTTTAAAGTATTTTTTTCCTATTAAAAGGGTAGATATCATTCAGATATATATGATGAAGTTTAGTAGAGTTTAGGAGATATAAATATTATATGTTTTCAACCAGATATTTCATGGAATATTTAGTTGGGTTAAATTTTTGAGGAGACTAGAATATCAGGTTTTGAGGAAAGTTGATAAGACTATAATATAAAGTTGTGAAGAATGTTGAGAAGACTATATCATATTATTATAAGGAAGAAATTGAATTCTTTAGAATTACTTTTACTAGAATTAGAAAAGGGCTAGTGTGTATGTACTACATTATAAAAAGAGGTTACAATTGAATACCTATTCAAGATTAGAGAATCATGAATACTTGAATGAGTTGGTATAATATGAATTCAGGATACTTTGTAAATTTCATATATTTAATGTGTGGGATGAGCAATATGGGTTATGATAAAAAAAATTTAAACCACTTTTTTATTATTGAAATTGATTATTAGTGAATGAAACCATGACTCAATGGTAGTTGAAATGATAAAAAGTAGGTTCTAAAATGATCATGAGACTTATAAAAATATTTATTTGTTATATACTTTATATAATCACCATAGAATTAGGGAATATTTATGAGATATATATATAAAGATCCATAAATCCTAATATATGATAGAGGTTTCATCAAATTAAAGGAATTAATAATGTAATTTTAACATAATTGATAAAATTTGGTCACCCATGATTAACTCCCCCCCACTCATGGTGATAACATGATCCTATGTAACTCTCAATTGGTATCAGAATGTTTGTTCTATATTTTAGGATCTACATGTTTTTCTTCCAAATTATTTTTCATTGATTGATATGAAGTTCATATTTATTAAAGTTGGAGATGTATTTTCCCCATAATTTAATGAAGTGTTGCCTCAGTTTATATTAATGGAGGATACTTTGGGTTTTGGAAACATTGATGTATGATCCAAAACTATGAAATAATGGAATAAGAAGGTGGTTTATAAATTAAGAAATGCATCCTCTTAATATAAGTATAATAGAGATTCATCACAACTAGATGTAAAAGTAAGTGATAATAGTATTAAAAATATGATAAAACTAATTATCCAAATGAATATTGCTCTAGTTTATATATGTATGAGTCTATTATGTATATTGTATAATTTTACATAGAAATAAAAGACTACATAAAATCCACCCCTTTGTGCTGTTACATATATACTTGTATCTATCAATAGACGTCAAGAGGAAAATCAAAGCTTGAATTAGAAATTGATGAAAAAAATTATTCATTAAGAAACAAATTCAAAGAATGTAAATATCTTACTAAACATGTTAAATGAAACAAATAAAAGTCATTACATTATCATAAAATTTTTAAACTTTGTAGAATAATAATTGAAAAGAATTTTTTGTGACCATTTTTTTGTAAATAAAATTTTTATAGAATTATTCTTGTATTAGAAGAAATTATAAATATCAAGAACTCCCACTTGGATATCAAATCCATAATTATCAATGATATTGTTAATTATTGGAAATAAAAATTCAATATTCATGAATTAATGTAAATTTAAATAAAATATGAATGTAATTATAATGTGGATTCCCCTAAAAACAAAAGAATAATTGACTTTAAATTGGAGCGAGTTATAAATAAAATTAAAAAAACATAGATGTTGCTCAAGTTTAATCTTCACATAAAGATGAACAACGAGACACTTACGAAGTTTATAAGGAATTTAATACATCTTTAAAGACTAAATACAAAATAAATAAAATTACTGAATAATTTTAATCATAATATTACATTAAATTAAAGAAAAATGTAACCCAATGTTCCAATTAATCTATATACACTGACTCTCTTGCTTCAAATAGTTCATATTGCAGTTCCAAACACTGAGGAGTAAAGAAAGATTTAGAGAAACCCACCTCTTTTGGAATGTTTGAATTAAGAAAATATAAACTAAGGAGTTCCCCAAAGGATTTATAGAGAAATAGTCAATATATAGCAAAAATATATTTTTGGAAGAAGTACCCACCAACCAAAATTAAACATAATGGAAGATATCCATGGCTTATTGGCTATTATTGGTGATGTGAAAGGTTTGGATATATGCATATGAATTTTTTAAATAATATACCATGATATGGAAGAAAATTAAAGCCAAAATTAATAGGGAAAAAAGTGGGAGGAAATAGAATATAATATTAATTTACACAACCTTTGTTGAAGAAGAAAAAACTTTTATTGTCTAATATATTTGAATATTTTAGAAAAAAGATAGATGTTTAAAATAAATGATCTTGGTGAGTGCTGGTTTAATTATACCATGAAAAAATCAATAAAACACTAGTAGAAGAAGACCATATAATATTAAAGAGGATAAAATGAACATATATTGTAATTCTACCTTGTAATGAAAATAATTTTAAGCTATAAGGAAGGTTTTACTCCGTAAGAAATGTTCGAAATATTCGATGATTAACAAAATATTCTAATTTTACATAACCAAATGAGACTTCATAGGTTGTTTTAAACTCTTTATAAATGTTAAATTTAAGAGAATGGAAGTCAAGAAAAAAATTATTCAATATAAGAAAGACATAAGAGTATTGGACTGGTGGAAGAAATATCTGATAAAGAAGTTTATCTTTAATATAAGCTGCCTCTAAAGAGTAACATACTAAAATATTAGAAGTTTTGAGGCAGGTGTAAGTTGACTGAACACACTCCAAAAAAATCATGAAAATATTACCCAAATAGGATAAGATGTTAAATAAATTTTTCATGTTTTATAAGATAAGATATACCTTTCTTAAATTTGTGGGTCACCATGGTGTCCAAGCTACTTGATGTCCTTTTAGGATTGCTAATGAGAGGAAGATTGTGATTAATGTTGAGTATGAGAATATATCTCTATTTTTTTAGGTCTAAAAAATAGTGGGTCACTCAATTTATAACCATAATATTAAACAGTGTTATATTAAATCTCCTCATGGTGGTATGTCTTGGATAGAATTGAATAAAAATTGAATGAAAAAGGACTCAATTTCAGATAAAGGTGAATCCTCTAAGATACTAGTAAAAAATCAAGAAAACTCTTATTAAATTTTCACCTATAATAATAACTAGAAATCATAATTTTCTATGATAGTTGAGAAATAAGAAAATATAAAAAAAGGTTTTCCGTCCAAATAGGTCCAAGGAAATTATGTCTTCATGGATAATATTATACTAAATGTTGATATTTATAAAGGCATAAAAAATATTGTTAGTATGAAATATAAGAAATAACATAAATATTATTATACTTATGTCACTACCCATACATCAATTCCCAATGTAACTTCTATAAATAAATGGAAGTTGAGTGTCTCCATAGAAGGAGTGGTCATCGACACTAACTCACCCAAAAAGTTTTAACGGAATGAGGGAATTCGTGTAATTTTTTCTTATCTTATTTGTGAGAAAAACTATATTTCAGATAAAAAAGACTGATATAAACTATATGTTTGGTAAAAATATAAATTATTTCAACCTCATCCTTGTTTAAACTCCCAGAACAATGAGATTATATGAATGAATAGAGATTCATATAGGTTGTTCTTTGGTTTCTTGTGATTCAGATTTAATAGGTATCAAAACCAACCAGACGGAAAAAGATAATGGTAAAGAGGATATAGGTTTTATTCTTGGTAACTAAGATCCTCATAATGGTCTAAATGATATGATACCAGCACCTTGGAAAATGAGTCTTTGGAGTATGATGTTAAGTCCTATGATGTTAAAAAAAATTATGACACATAGAGCCCTGTAGTGAAAAATCATGGAGGTCATAGAAAATATTATAGGAAAATAAAACAATGGGGGAATGAATAAAGGGACTCCAATAAAAAAAAATATAACTATGAAAATATTTTTTTTGAAATGTTTTGGTTTTTTCAACCTAGAAATAGTTTTCACAATTAATTTTTTTTATTCAAAATCAAAAACTACAAATCCCAAGCTTGTCTGAACCTATATGTATTTTCCCTTTGATTTTTTCATCTTTTGAAAGAATGTGATATCATATCATTAGAACAAGTCATTCCTTTTTATAGATTAATATTATTTGGGTCTTATTACATATTAATATGGTGGTTACGTTACTTTCTATCTAAAATAATAAGATTATTACATGTAGCTTCTAGAATATAGGAGATCATAATTTTTTTTCTTTATCAAAGTTTTTAATATATATCAAAATCAAATAAATTTATGGTATGATATTTACTATCTATCAAGAATTAATAATGAATCAATGATTCTTATTGGAAATTTCAACATTGTTCTTAATTCTAATGAGAATCAGGGTATTGTTAATTTTCCTCTATATTCTAAAGAGTTTATAGACTTTATTGATGAAAAAAATCAATTTAAATTGAATATGGAAGGAGAAAAATATGCATGGTATAGGATGAATCTCAATAAAATGGTTACCATAAAACTTGATAGATCCATTTTTAATGAGGAATCCTTGAATGTTTGGGCTTGAATTTATTTCTCCACTTTATTTAGAATCAATTCTAACACACATAATATATTTTGGACTAAGTCAGATATTTTTGTTAATAATATTATATAATTAAATTTATATGCTAAATATATAAGGATCACATAAGATAATATGCTTAAGTATTTATGAATGATCTTATAAGTAATAAGTTAAGGTTTTGGAGTATATATATTTGATAAAAGGACACTAGAATGAAAGGATGCAAGTGAGATGATGTTTACATATCATGAAACTTGGTTAAAATCAAGATCATTACTCAAATATGATATTTAAATGGATGAACCATCCAAGGGAGAATTTGGAAGTGCTAAGATGATAACTACACACTAAAGAACATCATAGCACCTCATAGAATATGCTATTGTGCTAAATTAGTGTTCTAATCCACATGTTATGGGAGAAAAGTCAGCATTAATATGTGGAAATATTAATAAAATAAAAGGAATAGATATCGAAAAGAAAAAATTCATATTTTATTTGAATATCACAAGACGGAAACATGGTGAGTCTTCAACTATGTTTTTATAAAAAAATTGAATAATGTTTTGACTCAAGGATCATAAGAATTGAAGGTCAATATTTGAGGGAGATAAATATGATAAGTATTTGTTCATACTACAACTATTCTATATATATAATTATATATGCGGTTTGAAATAGATTAAAATTATGATGAGACTCTTGACTAAGAAAAAAGAGAGATATTCAACAATTTAAAATAATGACAGAGAGATTCTCAATTACATATACCTATGAATATACTAAAAATACAAATAATAATTTAGAGATAAGAATGGAATCTATGCATAAAATAAATTATATGAATCAATGAAAGAAAAGGAGTTCTAGTGCTATTGTAATTCATGCATATAGAAGAATAAAAAAAAGAATATTGAGAGATCTCACCAATAAAATCCTGGTATAAAATTATTAAGAACATTGAGGAAAATAATATTATTCCTACACGAAAGAAATATTCTTGTATATATAGTTCAGGAGGGACTCGAACTATCATGGGTGATCTTGCATCAATGTAAGTACAAGCCCTTTCTCTTGTACCAAGGGAAAAATCCCTCTTTTGTTTTATTCCTGGTCAGTTCTAGGAATACTAGTTCAATTTCATACCCCTACTAAAGAATATTTCTGAAAATAATATTGTTTTCATATATGTGGGATAATAGCCATTGTACACTCGGGACATAGTCGTATGAAAGAAGGTAAACCTCATTAACTAATCATTGTATAATCCTCTGTTGGTTTCTTATTCTAAATTTGAATATCTAACAAAGAATAGATAAATAGAGAGATATATATCCATTGAATATGTGAAGAGTTAATTAAAGTAAAAAAATGAAATTTTATTAGAAGTCATACTACACTGATTCATCCCTTCTCCCCATGTGGGAATATCACAAAGTGCTCTAAAAATATATACAAAAGAAGTATCTAAATCAGTTAAGAACAATAAAAAGTACCCATCAAGGAAAATCAAAAATATATTAATTATGGAAGAAGAGGTTAAAGTTTCTTATTATGTACAATCATAATAATTTTATGAAAATTTTAAAATTTTCAGGGCTACTATAGTTAGACATGAGTAATCTTTTAGTAGTGATGGGGGAGAAGATAAGGTTTCTTACATAGAACATATGCTTAAATATTAACTGGAATCATATTTAGAGTATAATTAACAACTCAATAAATATACTAAACTCTTGTATATAGATAAAATAATGAAATATAAAATTTATGATGGATATAGATAAATATATTAGATGGAAGATATTAAAAAAATTAAGCTGATAGATACAAAAACTGATAATTCTGTTAAAAATTTGGAGTAGAAAGGTAAAAGAAAAATATATTTTCACAAATCAATATAAATACCATAATTAATAGAAATAACTAAATATTAAAGTGATAATTATAAAAATATTTTGAGATAAAGGCTAATTTTTCAAATTATTTTGGAACCATGAAATCATAGTTGGAGGTCAAATCACTATCCTCTAGGTCTCATTGTAAATAATTTTTTCAATAATTAAGGTTTAAATTAAAAATTCATTCATGTATTGGGTAAGAGAGTGAAAAGAAAGTATCGCATACACCTAAAGGGAGAAAAAATCAAGTGAAATAAAATTTCTCTATGGAAAAAACAAAAATATTTGGAGTCATTCTAAGAACAAAAATTTCTATAAAGAACACTTGTTACTATATAATACCCAAATGCTGTGGGTAGAACAAGTATTTTTTACTTTTTTATAGCGTTTATTTTTTTCTAGCACTATCTCTCTATTGGGATGAAGGTATAAACTATAGTGGAAACTCTAAGAATTTTAGTATAAGTTCACAAAAGAATAAAACTGACTACCAAAAAACACTTTTATCTTTCCAAAAAATTTACTTTTAATGCATAGATAAATTATTTAGAAGATATGTACGACATATTCATAGATCAGAAGACTTAATGACTAGTTTTCCAAAAAAACATCCATAGAGTGAAAAGGGAAAAGGAAATCATATATCATGGAGAAAAATATTATATTGTTTAAATATATTTAAGGGAATGTTAGAGAATAAATCCATGGATCTTGGATTCAAGTGTTGTAAGAAAATGTCACATAAAATTTTTGGCTTCTTTGATGTTAAAATCATTGAAAACCATCCCAATATAGAAGGTTCAGTTATTATAGTGATTGATTTTTTAGAATCTAATAGTGAAATATTTTTGAAATCCAGACTATCAAAAAATCATAAAATGTACAGAATGATAATGTTATTTATTATAATTATGATTTTGTTTCTGACAATCATATAATGAGACATATGAGGCAAATAAAACTTGTTTATACTGAAAATGTAAATGTTAATTATTAGGAACTAGTCCTAACTAGAAGAAATATGATAAATAAAAGCCATACTACTCTCAATTCAAAACAACTAACTTTTTTAGATAAATTTGAACATGAATAATGTATCAGTGATATGAACAAATAGCTTGATCAAATTGTGAAAATCACCACTTGGGAGATCATGTCAAGGCCTAGAAATAATGTTTTCATAAAAACCAAGTGTGTTTTTAGGAACAAACATAATATATAATAGTTTCAAGGAAAAACATCAAGTTATATTTCAAAGGTTACTCTAAAATGGAATTCATCGATTTGGAAGAAAAAATTTCAACAATTACAAGTTTCAAATCCATAAATATGTTATTATTAATAGAGACTAATAGAAGATATAGAGATTACCAAATGAAAATAATGTCTTATTTTCCTTCATATAGATCCCGAAGAGGGGTTTTTTATTTATCATACTGAAGGTTTTATTATTAAACATATGGAAACATGTTTTGAAATTTTACGAATGAATTATATGGCTTGAAATAGTCCCTAATTTCCTAGAACTCTAAAATGGATGGATTATTAAAAAATGTGAAATTTTCAAAAGGGCAATTTTATAAAAAAAATTATACGTGACAGAATCAACCACAAGTACTCTTGTTGTTATGATTTATGTTAATGAAATTTTATTTTTAATTGATATATAGTGTCTTTACTATGAATTCTAAATGAAAATGAAACGGTATTTTAATAATTAATTTCTGGTTGAGATAACTTACATCTTAGAACTATAGATTATACAAGGGGAATATTAAATTTTCCGTTGTCTATAAAATTATATTAAATAATTAATAACAATTCTAGGAATTTAATATTTTAATAAATTTTATACTCCTATTGTTTTTGGAAAATTTGTTGCCAAATATGGGGATAGACAGAGTGTCAATAAAAAGAAATTCAATTGAATGGTAGCCTTATTTACCTCACAACATTAAGGATATAATATTTTATTTCTAGTGACTCTATATGAAATATTTTAGACATTTCCAAGAGACTCATATTCTAGAATCCAAGAGGAATCAAAGATATATTAATGGAACACTTAACCATGTCCTATTATACAGAAAGAAATGAAATTTATAATTATAAGTGTATACAGATACAAATTGAGTAAGATATTGTACTGATAATGAGGTGACCCAAGATAAATAAATACAATTATTCCATTATTTTATATAAATAGTGATTAAATCTCACAAATAAAAAAACATTCTAATTAATTTAAGGTTTAGCGTCTTTGAGGACTGGATACATAAGAAACTTATTTTACAATATCTGTGAACATTTATCCATAATCACAGCATATTATATCCCCAAATAAATATCACCTTATTTATACTAATATCCATAACCTGGTGAATAGAAACATAAGAAAGGGTTTATCTTAAATAAAAAAATAATTAACATGTTAATTAAGTGGTAAGATCGTTTGAATATGAGAAAAATCATGAGAGGGGGATAAATATCTTACAAAAAATGACATAAAATAATAAGAGTTTTCAATAAGGCATCATAGAAGGACATGTTATCTCAAATGTTCAAATACATATCATGACATAAGAGTGTGTAATCATAAGAAAATAAACATTATGGATCATAACATAGGCACATAATAAATACAAGTTTAATAAAAATTAGTATAGAAATCATAACACTATAGAACATAAATTCAAGTCCCTAACTCCCATAACTAACTAGATCATGAATTAATGATCCTACATCCATAAACATAATGGATATGAAATTCAAGTTCCTTCCTCCCATAACATAATGAATCAAAAAATTTATTTTCTCACTCACTAAATATACTGGACTGGGAATTCATGTTCTTTCCTACCATAACATAATTAATTATGAATTCAAGTTCCTGAATCCGTAAAAAATAGATCATGAATTTAACATCTTGTATATCATAACATAATGAATAAAGAGTTCATGTTCCTAACATCATAAAATAATGTATCATGAATTCAAGTTCCTTCCAATCATAATAGAGTATAAATTCATGACCCTATCTCCCAAATTATCTCAATAAATATCAAACTTTTCCCGATACATTAGAGGGATTTAATGAACCCAGTCCTTCTCAAGAATTTATTAGACCCCAACTGTCTCACACTGATAATCTATTGAAATTATTTCTAGATAAAAATCAATTTAAAATCATTACTTGATGAACCTAAGGAAAAACATGGTTTTATATTTTTATAATGGTTTCACATAACGTAATATCAAAAGTAGTTTAATTGATAAAAAAATTAAATAACCCAATTAGAGTATTTCATAATGGAACCTTATAGATGATTCATAAAACATAACACCATTGGAGTTAGATATCTTTTATTTAAATAGTAAAATGGTAGTGAAACTATAATTAGAGTTTTTAGAAAACCATTTCATAACATTTATCTGAAGAGATGAAATTATGAATCAATTTAAAAAATAACTTCCTACAAAGTAATAATAAAACCATTCAGAAACACAACTTTAAAATAAATCCAAATAATTATACCATGAAAAATAAAAAAAGGATTTCCATATTAAATGTGTGGTGGTAGATAAAAAATATGAACATGACTGGGAAATCTTTTTTATATTTGAAAATACCTTTATAAATACCTATATCAAAAATAGAGTGATGAATCATTAATTTTAGAAAATTGTATCACATGACATAATATCAAAAGTAATTTAGTTGATACCAATACTTTAATCTCCCAAATTGAGTATTTCATAAAGGAATATTGATGTTGATTCAAAAAACATAACTCCACAGGAGATAGATCAGCTACATTTAAATAGGAAAATGGAAGTGAAACTATAAACTGGGTTTTTAGAAAACCATTTCATAAAATTTATCTAAAGAGATGAAATTACGAATCAATTTCAAAAATAATTTCCAATAAGGTAACAAGAAAAAAAATCTAAAACCCGACTTTAAAATAAATCCAAATAATTAATCAATGAAAAATGAATAATTGTTTTCCCTAAGAAATGTGTAGTGAAAGATAAAAAACATGAACATGACAGGGAAATATTTTTTTATTTTATAATACTTATTTTATGAACTGCGTCATAAAGAGAGTGATAAATCATTCATTTTAGAGAAATATTATATTAAAAAATCATGGGGTTTTATATCCCCCTAAATTAAGATCAAATTCATTGACATAATAAATCATCTGTACTGTATCAAAAATATAATGTGATTTTACTAATAATATCCCTCCAAATTATCTATCAAGTTGTGAAATCTTAGACCCACTCATAATGCATCTACTGAATATCAATTTGAAACTCACCCAACCATTTTTATAGTTATTACCATGTGTCTCATCAATTCCACAACCACATCTACATTCTAGTGTCAATAAAGGGAAGTAATTCCTTATAAAATTTAAAATCTCTACTTTACTAAAACTTCATTATGTTGTCATGTACTTTGACTCAGCTATGATTTTTTTTATTCATTTTATCTCATCCTAAACCCTAAAAATAACTCAATTATTCATCAAAAATATCTAAACCATACTGTAATACTAACTTGGGAGACCCAATATGAATAAATAAATTTAATCTATTATTTTACATGAATAATAATTTAATCCCAAAAATAGACATGTAGTCCCAAAAATGAAATGTTTTTTTATTCTAGGACTATCTAAATAATAAAATTACTATATTATACTGGTAAAACTTTCACCATGATTGTACAATACTATATCCCCTTCTAGTCATATCCTAGGTTATTCTAATCTTTATAACCAAGAGAGTGAAAACATTAGAAATTAGTGAGCTTAGACACTTAGTTATGAAACAAAACTCATTAACATGTCAACAAAGGGGTTAAATTCTAAGCATATGAGAAAATGTGTTTAAGGAATATATCATATTAAAAAGGAAATAGGATAATAAGAGGTTTCTATATGGATTTATATAAGTAAATTTAATCCTATATAAACAAAAATATCTCATGGTATATGAGTGTAGAATGATTGGATAATAAACATTATTTTGCAAAGAATAACATATGCACATAATATAGAGAAGTGGCATAAAATATGCATAAATATACTAACATAGTGGATCATAAATTAAGGTACCTATCTCCCATAACATAATAAATTAGGAATTCATGTTCCTTCTTCTTTAAATATAATGGATCAGGAATTCTCATTCCTACTTCCCATAAGATAATTGATTAAGAATTTAAGTTACATACTCTATAAACATAATGGATTGAGAATTTAAGTTCATGACTCCCATAACAAAATGTATCATGAATTAAAGTTCATAATTACATAAACATAATGGATCATGAATTAAATTATTTTATTCCATAACATAATGGATCAAAAAATCAATCTCTTATCTCCCATATAATAATTTATCGTAAATTTATGTTTTTTCTCTCATAGTGGATCAGAAATTCATGACCATGCCTCCCTAATTATCTTCTAAGATATAAAACATTTCCATGTTAATAAGAGTTTTTAATAGGCAAAATATATCTCAAGATGTTATCATACTGAAAACATCTCATAACTATAATCTATGCAAAAGTGTTTCAGATACAAAATCAACTCAATATCACATCTTTTAGAACTAGTTGAAATAAAATGAGTTTTATATCATTTATAAATGGTATCCTATAATGTAATGTAAAAAGTATATATGTTGATACAAAAAAAATAAATCACCTAAAATAGATTGTATCCCATAGACATGAAAATCTAATCCACATAACTTAAAGAAAATGTTTCATTACAATACATTAATGAGACCTTTAAGTTTTATAGTTTAAGAGAATTAGGATAAAACATTAACTAACTAAACCCATGTTCATTGTATCAATTATAAATTTTCCAAATATATATAAAACTACTTATTCTATAAAGATACTTCAATATATCTCAAAAAATTTCCACAAAAGAAACTCGTTCATGCATCTCATACTCTTCATATCTTCATAACCTTGTGAAACAGAAATATAACAAACAAGTGATTTCAGTTTCTTAGTAATAGTAAACATAAAAATTGAAAATAAAAAACCATTAGTGATCATAATATGATAATGTGGAAAAAATTAGGATACATAATAAAGTTATACCCAATAAACAATAGATAATAAATCTTGGTATAAGGATTAGATTAACATAATACATGAATCAAAAAAGTGTGAAATCACGAGTTAATAAACATGACCAATGACGGAATAATTTAGTCATGAGATCAAGAATAATAATATCGAATATATTTCTAATATAGAACAAACATTATTATAGGGAAACTTTACTTTCATAAGCCACACCATCAATGCATGTTCTTATGATAAACTAAAACGTACCTGGGAATACTTATCTAACGAGATATAAAAATTGAACTAATAAATTGGAGGGTAATATATGACCACATCCATAATTAACCTATTCTTACATGTTATATATTAAATTCATTCAGTTATCACATAATAAATAACCCATGGAGATAAAGTGGGATTCATTAAAAATCAATTTAAATTCATTCACTTTTTATAGCATAAAGAACCAATGGAATGAAAATATCTTTCATTCAAAGAACCATAAAGAACCAATGGAATGAAAATGGTTTTTTAATAATTTAAAATGGTTTCATATAATGAAATAATTAGTAATTACATGGAAAATTATAACATGGAAAACTCATGCAAAATAAATGTGTATCTAACAACACAAGTAACATTCTAGGTAAATTTTATTCAATTGTGTTAATAAAGAATATGGTATTATAACCATATAGATAAAGTATATAGGGTTATGAAAATTAATTCCCCAATAAATTTATGTATAAAACCTATGTGAAAAATCCTAAATTAGAGGAAATAAATATATAGTCTTCAAAGAGGAAAAAATGGAAGATAAATGTATTTATACACAATGGATGATTAATAAAGACAAATGTAGTGATGGATCATTCCCGCAAATGATATGGAAATTACATAAGTAGTTTAGAAAATTTTTGGATGGTTACATTGAAATAATATCCCAAAGAAAGAATACTATATATCAAATGACAATGAATTGCTTGAAAAATACATTTTAGGAGTTGTAGAACAATCACTTTGGAAAAAATACAAATACTCAATATTTTGAAATAATTTTTAAAATATATTACATAATTATTGGAGAAAAACAATTTATTTTAAAATAAAGAAAAAATAGATATATATTCATATAAAATGGAAAATTAATAATAATGACTTGTTCACATGTATTTTTTAAATAGAGAATATTTTAATATTTTGAGGGAAACAACCCTTATTCAATGGATTAGAAATTAAATCTTTTAAAAGATGGTAAAGTAGAATAAAATGACTTTAATTAGTGATTGAATCATATATATGGAAACTTGTAAAATTATAAAATGAATATGAATATGAAATGGTTAATTTCTCAATAGAAAAAAGAGATGGGGTTTATTTCACTTATAAGAAATACTTCAGGTAAAATATGATTCAAGGGGAAATGAAATTTTTCGGGAAATTGTAAAACCCCATGAATATCTAAAGAAAATGATGAGGTGTTTTAGATATAATTAAAATTATCTAGATGGATTTTCTTTCTTAAAAAATATTTATTTTAAAATTATATTGGTAAGTGAAATAATTATTGTTTGAGTGTCATTTTAATTAAAACCCCTTTCAAATTTAGTATCATTTGAGCCAAAGTCCATTTTATGAAATTATATCATAAATGTATTAAAAACCCATTAATTACATGAATATGTTAAATGAAATCAATTTGGAAGAAATCACACCATACCAAAGATATCAAGGTTCACAATATGAGATATTTCTTGAGAAATTTAATTAGTGATAGGGAACCCCTTACCTCAATCCCTACTTACATGTAATGATCTCTATCCTCCTATATAAAAAAATTAAATACCTTAATAACTCATTATAAAACATTTTTTTATCTATTTAATTTTATAAACATCAATTATAATTG
Source organism: Viscum album (assembly GCA_963277665.1). NCBI lineage: Eukaryota > Viridiplantae > Streptophyta > Magnoliopsida > Santalales > Viscaceae > Viscum > Viscum album. The sequence goes on from OY728131.1 coordinate 752,426,941, forward strand.
TTATCTCCTTTTATATTAGTTAGTTATCATTTATTTTCAACATCTAGTGTGAGTAATATTGATTGTTTTGAACTAGTTTGTAATAGCGATGTTGTTATTCATTATTCTATAAAAGTTCATCATTTCTATATAATAAAAGATACTAGAATATTTTTTTCTAATTCTTTATAATTTTATAATTTCATTCCTTTTAATTTCTAGATATGATCCTTAGAGATTAGAATGTTTTGATGATTCTTATTGAACAAAGTATTTTTGTTAAATAATGAGTTAAATTATTATATTACCATTTTAGAACTAAATAAAAATCATTATTTAATTATTCTTATAATATATTTTCAAAAAATAAATTCCTATATCGGTCCATAATATAAATTTTCAGAATTATTCAACTAAGTGGTTAAACCAACCCAAAATAGGACATACCATGGTTAATGAATGATCATGAGGTGATTTAGATTAAATATACTTATAATAGTACAATAATGATATAATGTATTGTTTATTATTTTGATATATTAGAATTATAAATAATTAGAAGAATCATTTATGGATAAGAAATAATGACATGGTACAAAATAAATTGCATTTCTTTCTTCGTTTTCTTGTTTAAGAAGGTTAATTTAATAATAATTTATAATCATTCATATCATTAATAACTTCTTGGATTGTTAATACCAAAAACATATTCATATAATAAAATATTTTTATATCTTCTAATACCATTATTAAAATCATTCATCAATGGTGGTAATTAAAACTAGAAGACATTGATCCATAGAGGCTCTATTCCACCTATATTCATGGATAAGGATTTAATTTTCATAGAATATGAGATAGGAGTAATATGGATTATAATTTTATAATATCAAATAGGTAATAAATAACATATTTATATATGAAATTACCTTTTTAAATATTTATGTTATGTGTTGATGGAAAATGAATATGTTACTTCGTGGAGGTGATAGTCCGCACACACACATTTTTTATTTTCTCATTTTCCATAATGGTTAAGAGAATATGTGGTTAATTATTTTAAAATCATTATAATAACATATCAGTATATTAAATATACTATTTTTATCATTTTAATATGTTTTAATGTGATTTTTGGATGAATAATTATGCATAATGAAATAGAAATGATAAATGAGTAGTTAGAAATTTATATATCACTACTTGGGTTATTTCCTTTTCAAAAGGGGTTAAGCCATTAAGGGGTTATATTTTGAGTAGAAATGAACAAATTTAAGGTGGATTTAAGTGTTTAGGTGAGTTTTTGTAAGATTTTTGGATAACCTTAGGAGGTTATACTATGAGAGGAAGTGAGGAGAAGATATCCCCTTTTATAAGTAAAAATCGATAAATATTTTTCAATACATGAAATTTATTAATAATAAGATGTCACTCTCAATGAAAAAAGCTACCAAATTGGTAAATATTGGATATTAGAATGTATATGGTCCTTAAATTCATCAACCACCCAATCACATTCATTTTTAAACATATTTGTGGTTTTTAACTCTTGGTTAAACACATTTTACCCCTTTTTATTTTTACCAAGGTAACTATTTTTTAACAAATTAAAGTATCCTTTTTAAATCAAAATAAAATGACCCTTATTTAATTATTTATACCAAAATATTCCAAATTAGAAATAAACTTTATTAAATTAATTTTATAAAAGTTATATGTTTTAATTTGAAAATACTAAATGTATAACGTATTTTGTTTTGAAAAATATAAATTATGTTTCAAAATTTCAAATATGGATATAGAAATTAAAACCAAAATTTTTAAAATAATAAATTAACTTATAAAATATATAGTTCTAATTATAAAAAGATTCATGAATTTACAATTCCTAATTTTTTTAATGTTTCGGTCAAACCTTCTTTTTATAAACAATGGAAATCCCACTTTTATTCTGGGTAGAGGGTGACCCACTACATGGACCAAAGGTATAGGAGAACAAAGCCCCAATAAACCTGGACTAAAGTTTTTGGGGCTTAGAAGCCTAAATTATTGGGCTAGAAGGCCCATTTTTTCTATAATCCAATTATATGAATAGTACTATTATAGTTCCCAAGCTACTACGTTAATTTTACAGTACCTCCACCACTACATTTCTTGCTATAGTACTCACCACCACTATAGTGTCTTTGCTGAAACAATGTCGTTAAAATACCTACCCTCCATGGGTTTTAATCCCAAAATCTTGGATTTAGTATTACAGTTTTATTACCACAAATCCAAACCCCAGCTACAATACATATTTATATACTTATATTGTCACAAAATTCAGATTATCAATAAAAATGGTATTTTACACTATTCACCTAAAACTTAATATTGTAGAAAAATACCTGTAATTATTATTATGCTAATACTATCATATAAAATCCAAAAATGAAATTCATTTTTTTTTCAAATTCACATTTTTATATTTAAAAATTTTATTTATTTAAAAATATAAAATATATTGAAAACTTGTTTTTATAGGAAAATGTCTTCTGGTATATTAACTATTATTTTTACAGCAAAGTACTCATTAATATAGTGTTAAATTATTATTTATATTATTATTATTTAATCAAAATTACCTTATTTTATTGAAATAAAATACCAATTTCTTGAAAATAAATTTTCTAATCATAATGTGAATTGAGAAATAATGACCTTTTGAAAATTATAAAAATTGAGGATATATCTATATGTAAAAATATTATTTCAAGTTGATATAACCACTACTAGAAAAATGACATATACCCATAGTTGGAAACCATGTATATAGCCTCCAAAACCATGGTTATAGCCTATATCCATAGTTTTGGGAACCATGGGAAACTGAGGCATTAGTATAGCTCCACAACCAATACTCGTGGTTTTCCAACCCGTGTGTATAGGTTTTAGAAAAACACTAGTCGTGGGTTTCGATCCCTCAACCACCACTTCTGACACCCAATGTCTCCCCACTCTAGATACATAAATTACGTGTATATATACCTATATTTACCAAATTATATTAATATAAACCATGGGTATAGGAGCAAAAATTGTATTTTTTTGGTTTTCCCACCATAATGTTTTGTTCTCGTGGAGTTTTGTTTCGCGTTCAATTAGGAAACCTATACCCATAGTTATTTTAAAATGTGGGTATAGGGGTTTTCCCCCAACCTATACCAATGATTTACCCAAAGAACCATTGGTATAGGTCTCGAACCGAGGCATATACTCATGTTTTCTAGAAAAATGTGGGTATCGGTTTGGAGCAGTCCCTTATACCCCCGGTTTTGGGGAAAATGTGGGTATAGAGGATTTTTCCAATAGTTAATCTTAATTTATACTTAAATAACCCTTCATGAACTTCTTAAAGTCCTAAGAATTATATAATTTCATTTTATTTTCTAGTGGAACTGAAAAATATTCATCTTTTTCTAACCAAGGTGTATCTATTTGGAAAGGTGCATTTTTTATTAATAAAAACATTTACCAACATATATGATGCTCTAACTAAATTTTTGGTAAGAAATCAGTCTCTAAATGATATTATAAAAGATAAAATAAATCTATTATAATTATAATAATACCAAAATATAATATATAAGTTGGAAAAATGGTTAGTAATTGATTCATATGATAAATTTATCTGTTGATAATATTATTATCTATATTTATAATAAATATCAATAAGAAATATATGTTTGAAATTATATATTAAATAAAATACTATGTGTGGGTATTTGAATATTTGTTTCTAAAATTTTATATTATATTTATTAATGTAACTAACTATAATATATTTATATTTATTATATAATATGTTTAATGTTAACTTATATGAAACTCCAAGGAACTGAAGCTTTATTTGAAAAATTATATTTGAACACAATTTATAAACATGTTCAAACTCCAGTAAAAGACATTAATCTCTACAAAATATGTTAAAATCCTATTTTAAAATGTTAAAACTCTAAATAGACTTTTCATGATACTCTATCAAACTTCATCCACAATCTGTTTCTCTCACACATCACCTTCACTATAATGGTTCACACTAAACTCGAGGTCTATGATTGAAATTAAACCAATCATTCATGAAATGGAAACAATGGTGGATATCACAAATAGTATTCTCACATTTCCACATGAATCAATTCATCCATGATTTTGAACATTGGTTTCCAGAAGAACCTGATCATCCCCACTCATGTAAACATGCTCCCTTTCTTGTACCTATGGATGGAAGCAGTTTATCTTTAATCTAACACTAGAAAAAATATGTAAAAAAATATGTTACCAGATTAGATGGATACAAAATAAAATAACACATTAAATTATATATTTAATACTAAATTTAAACATATTCAAATAAATATCATTTATTTATCATGTGAGATTATAATCCATTAACTTAAGTCTTGATTTCTTCTTCCATTTAAAATAAATATAATTCAATATGACTATTAAAATAGTACATAAAAATACATAATATGCTACTATGACTATTAATGAATAATATTCTGTTGTGATATTAAAAATATAGAATAGTCTATTATGATATTAAAAATACATAAAAATATATATTTATAATAATATAGAACATTCTACTATGATTAGCTGGATTTATCTCATTTAGGATGGCTATTAATAAAGAACCATCTAATATAATATTAAAAATATAGTTTTAAAATAGTAAAATGATTTATAAATATAGTAAATAGAAGAAATAAATATTATACATAGTATATTGGAATTCATCTCCATATAGTTAAAGTGCATTTTATATGTAATACAAACATCTCACTTCTAGCAATTATTGTGGGGTTTCTTATAATTACCAGTGTTAAGAAAGATAAATTAGAGTGATTATATATTTCGTATATCATTTATTGGGGATTCATGTAGGGTTTCTTACTTATATATAAAACACTTTAGAACGATATATTAGAGTAAGAGAATATGTTTTCAATATTACCAAATTCCCATCATATATCGATAGAATAAGTTTATCCATATCTATCATGAATAATTGTATGTTTTATATGGTCCAAAAAGGAAAACAAATTATAAAATATAATTATATAAATGAGTAAAACTCACTTTATAAGGACATGGCCTTAAAACATTACTTAATCTTTAATTAAATGAATAATTCACATTGAGGATATTTTTAGGTTTACAGTTTTAGAGAATTAGGACATAACTATTACATCTCAAAAGATAACAAAGTTTGCACTTCTACTCAGTTTCCATTTTTTCATAAATTAAAAACTCTTAAAAACAAACATGTATAGTTCCATGTTTTAGATAGCATGTCTTTCCATGATCCAATCCTTGACCCTATTCATCTTTAAGTCCCGTGGAAAACATTTTAAAAACATGGGATGAGCATAAAAAGCTCTGTAAGAAATACACAAAGAAGGAAACATTTAGTTTTTCAAAACTACAAATAAACCATGAATACTTTAACATACGTAATAATTTTCACCTTTATGAAAAAGTAAATAGCCTTCACTGAATAGAAGATCACTACTTACCCTTTTGTAACCAAAATATTACCCATATAAAGAACAAATAACATATAAAGGTAACTTGGGACATAAACATACTTCAATGGAATAACCATACTGTCGACTTCCACCCATATCACAAAATGGAATAGCCATACGGCCGACATCCATACCCAATGAATTTGAGGTTATAACGTAACCACTTGTCCTAGTATTCACGACACCACCCATCATTTGGTTTATCATGTAACCACCCATCAAATGTCCAAGTACCATTATAAAATTATAAGACACAAACAAATATATAATGAAAATAAAACATTTTCACATTTCAATCACAATATAACAATTAAATATATTGACATAAAAATACATTATCAAAACCATTTTAAATACCAAAATACACAAAAGAGTATATGGAATTTTTTTTAACAAACATTACGGCTTGTTGAGGAATCCAAAGATCAAATAATACTCACGGCGGTGGAAAGGTCATTGTCACCGCGTATGTTAAAAAGAAACATAATTTTTGTCATTTAGTAAAAGGATTAGTAGAAAAAATATTCATTTTGCATAAAAGTAAAATTGAAAGGGGTTTACACACCATATAGAAAAAGTTGTGTATAAAACAAAATATGCCTCAATGAAAGGAAATTGAGATGAAGTCCCTTACAAAGATGGTATCCTTAGATTAAGGATAAATCAATTATGTAATTATGTGTGACAAATATAAATACACCCAATAGAAGTGGATATTATGTGTAAAAAAATCAGAGGTCATCCACACATATTCATAGCATGACATAATCAATAAGTAGAGGTTTAATCCAAATAATTGAAATTTGATTTAGATGTTCCCTTGAAAAAATTTGATAGCCTAACGGTGTCACTTTAAACATCAAAAAATGAGATGATGAGAGATGAAAATGGTATATCATCACCTAGACATAACATTTACATGAATAAGGATATATAAGAACATAACCCAATAGAAGAAGGTGTAAATTAAAAGACTTAACAAAAAGAAGTCTTTTAAAAAGAGGATGGTGAAAGGTTCCCTTACCGATTTGGGTAACTTTCGAAACGTACACACCATGAAAGAAGGGTCATAAAATGAAGATGTAAATACCCATAAAATAAATTATATTACACAATGAATATAATCAGTGGAAGTACATACACCACACAAAAGGAAATAGTGGCAAGTGTAGCATGAATCTCACGGGAATAAAAAGTGAGATAAAAACCCCTTACCTCGTTGTAATCAATCGAGTCATATGACCAAAAGATTATAAACAAAAAATAAATCAACTAATAACATGAATATAAATATAATAATGATAATATATATGGGATTTCAGTAAAAAATACACCTCATGAAATAAATAAGTGGTGAACAATAGAAATATCACCAAATTAAAAATGAGATAAGAAATCCCTTATTAAAATTCAGCAGCCTAACGGCGCCACTTAAAACATCCAAAAATGGATTGATGAGATCAAATAGAGTATATAATTATATGAACATAAAAATTAAATTATGAGTAATATAAAATAACATCCCCCAACATAAGAAAGAGGATCTTAAAAGGAATGACATAAAAGAGGGTACTTAAAAATAAAGAGAGATGTAGGATCCCTTACCTCAAGTCCTACTTGTCTTGTTCATTTCATTATATTCCTGAATAATAAACTTTGGTCAATTTATAATTTATTAAGGGCCTCATTTAATATTTATTATTCAATTCATATCACATATTATAAGGTTATAAAAATTTGGTATTTATGTGAGTTCATATCAGACGTTGGTCGATGTTCAGTACATGAGTCAAAAATAAAACTATTTGAAAATAACTGTCCATGTAGTTATAATTACATCATCTCCAGAATATAATTAATGATTTAAATATCATATATATCTAGTATATATTCATTTTATACTATTCTATAACATTTTGGAATAAAAAATGAAATGCACCGTTAATGGAGACAGTAGGTCGTACGTACGCATGAATGATACTTTCATTTCTTTTTCATATTAATGGAATTAAAAATAAATGAGAGATATATATATATATTACGATTACATTATAATATATATGTTATATAGGTCACATAAGTTCATTAATTTCATTCTTTATAAATTCCATTTAATGCATGAACGAGTCACATCACTTGACGGGGCGGTAGTCCACACTTCCTCAAATGAAATTATCTTATTTGTAAAACATGCAAAGCATAAAGGTATGTTTTAAATATAAAATACACAAGCATATAGAAAACATAAATACCATATATATCATATATAAAATATAGTGACATCATAATGGCCACCATGAGAGGCGGTAAGAGATAATTGAACAATCATCGATTCGTGAGGCAGTAGTTCGTCGTCCACAAAAACAGTATGTTCTTCACCCCTTGGATGGAGGTGTGTGTAAGTTTTTCTAGAATAATTCTCATGAAAACATCCTACTATATTTAATATACTGTTTTTGGTAAAAATTAAAGTAATAAAAATAGTTTAGGAGGTTGGATAAGTAAAATAAAACAAAAGGACATAAGAGAAGACATTACCTTTAAATCGGGTAACTCCCTTTGGTTTGAACCAAAAGGGTTTCTTGAAAAGATTTCTGCCTAAGGTAAGGCTTCTAGGATGAAGAGGTGTATGTGGAGAGATAATATGAGTAGGTTTTGGAATATCCAAGGGACTGAGAGGTGTGTTTAAGGGGTAGATGTGGGGCCTTTTATAAGAGGGGGGAGGGGCCCTCTTGGAAGGTCTTGAAAAGTTACATTATTATGAAATGGTTTTCAGATTTTAAAGTTCCCACAATGATATATTTCAAGGATAAGAAGATAAGGGTTCTAAATCCACCCATACAATAGGTTTTAGACAAGTTTAAGTATTAGATTTTACCATATCATTTCATTTTATTTAAATCATTCATTAATGAGGTAATCACTACTTCATCATGGTGTCATAAATAAATTTATTTATTTAAAGTCTAAAAAATATTAAAAAAATACCATGATGTAGTAAATATTTTTAGCTTTCCAATGACTATTTAGAGTATAATATATCATTTATTTGGACAAAAGTAAAATTATTTTACTTTGGTGATACATACTTTTGTTATATTTTCCTTTCTTTAAAAAAATGATAAAAGGTCACTATCACACTAAAGTGATTCCATGGGGTCCCTAAGTTGGAACAAGGAATTAAATGGTCTTACATGATAGAACCAATATAATTATGACACATTTTGGGGTCATTTTTTATTTTTATGATATTATTTTATTACCTTTAACTACTTGATTACTAATTAATCACGATAATTAAAGACAATTGTCGTCGTTATTATTCATAATGTCCAAAATCAAAAGAGTCTTAATTACATAATTTGGACCTTCTGATTATAAATATGGAATCCATTTTTCCAAATTCCAAACACAGAAATGGTATTAATTAATTAAAAAATAATTCTTGTTGTCAAAACCAAAGACGGTTTTTTAAGAAGTAAAATTTATCAAAAGATTGACTCGTTTTTACATCCAATTTGAAAGTGAAATAATGTGCAATGAAAAAAATTGTATTAAGTGATAAAAAAATAATTCAATTAAACTTCAAACCCAATTAAAAAGATAATCTAACTATATAATTAAATACGATGAAAAATCAGTTTTGAAGTAAAATGCAGAATTGTTCACTATTCATTATAAATGAAAATTTGTCGGAAAAATACCAAACAAATATCCAAAGTAAATTTGATATTCCAAATTAAAAACTGATGTCTATTTTACCAAATTCAAGACATATAAGTTTCATTAATTAATTTTATAATTAATTCTCACTATCAAAACAAATAGCATATTTTTAAGAAACATTATCTATCAAAAGATTGACACTTGTTTATGTCCAATTTCAAAGTGAAATTAATTCCAATGAACACCATTGGATTAAAGGGTAAAAATATATTTTAAATAAACATTAAACCCAATTAGAAAGATAATCTAACCATATAAATAAATTATATTAAAATGAGTTTTTGAATTAAAATACAGCATTTTTCACTATTCATAAAAAAATGATCTTTATCAGAAAAATAACAAAAATTTACAAAAAGTAAATTTTGATGTCCCTATTCTAAATAAGGATTTTATTTTGTCATATATAACATATAAAATTTTCAAAAAGTTGATTTAAAAATGGTTGTCCATCAAAAGGCGGTTAATCGACCTTTTAAAGAATATTAGAATATTTTTTCTTAAAATCAAATTATTTTCTTATTTTAAGCCTCTATCTTTTATTGGATAAATGTAAAAATATTTAACCAAAATATATAATCATTTTTTAGTTAGTTCAATTTATTCCCGCCATTACAACGGCTAGGATTTAACTACCATTTAAAATAATGTTATTTTATTATTAGTGTGCAACGTAAGATTTCAAAGAAACTCGTTGTTGCGTATTTGGTACGCCATCGAACATAGAATTCCCTTTAAAGTAATATTAACAATTTATTCGAAAATATTAATAAATATGAAAATGGAATATTCTTTATTTACCTGGGATGTTACATCCTTCCTTCCTTTTGAGAATTGCGTCCTCACAATTATAAAATTGGGATCAGAAACTTCATTGAATGTTCCACATCGGAAAAAGAGTCAGTAAAACTATCAATTTAAAAGAAAGAAAGAGAAGTACAATGGTGACCCAAGTTAACCCATACTAGAATTACATATAGGAAAACAAGGATATGGAAGAGAAAAAAAGGGTCATGTTCTGATGGAGAGTGATAGAAAATATGTCTAAGAGAATGTTAACCACCAGAAAATCCCAAACTTGTAATGGGTTAACGGTATTTGATTCCCCAGTAGGAAAAGTTATCAGACAATGTTTTTGTTTTATTTTACTTTTTATTGAGGAATTTATTTAATATCTCAACTAAAATATAATGAAACATACTTACTTGTCATGTAGACTTTAATCTTTTACGAGAATTCTAACACAAACTAATATTTTCTCCAAAAGACATGTATTTAGGATGAATTGTTCACATTAAGAGTGCTATAATCAACTTCTTGAGAATCGCCTAATCCAGAAGAGATGAACTATATATTTACCATACCTTTAGACCTTAACCAAAACCAAAATGGTTATTACAAGATCTGATAATCCCCAAAAAGGATAATACTTTATAAAAATAAATACTACTCTTAATCTCCAAAATTAAACAAAAAGAACCCAAGGTTCATGAAAGACAATTAAATAAACAGTTATCCATAAAATTCATTAATGTAATTCAAACTAAGATTCAAACCCAAATCTCTAAAAGATTTAATAAGATAGTCTTCCAAGGTAAATCTTAACATTTATATCCAAATAACATCAGTTACTCTTAATGTCTCATACTGAAAAGTAATTAACCTAATCACATATCCTCCATGATAGGTTAATAATTTCCATAGATAACCAAATATCAACTTATTCTGGATTCATAAGAACATTTAACTAAAAATACTTAGTCATACTAACCAGTAATTTCACGTAGTCCAGTGGTAGGTGATAAATCCCAGTCACACTTTGTTTATGGGTTCGATTCCCACAGCTTCATCTGACGTGATGGGTTGTCACACGGTCTGTGTGTTGTCCTCTTTCCAAAACTATATAATTCTTAAAAAATTCCCCAAAAAGAGATAAAATCTTCAAAAAAAACCATAACATATTTTAACATCAATTTTATCTCATGCCTTTAATTTTCCATCGTAACATATAGTAACCCATAATTACCTCAAAAGTAATGATTATATAAACCCTAATGGTTACCATTATAATTATTACCTGAACTTCCACATCGAGTTGGTTCTCTCGTACATGATGCATTAGAGAACTCACCATGGTTCAAGTGGTTAATAATGACTCATGATAGTTGGTTTAGGATAACAACAAGATTTCTCATTGAATCACCCATTTCATCCAGTCTCTTAATCAGAGAACCACTATTGTTTCCTTCAAACCCATTGTCACTTTGGTGCCTCCTAGATCCATCCATTTACTAAAACAAAAAATGTCAGTGTGATTATATCAACAAAATCATCATGTACTAATGAGGAAGATAAACACTAGGATATACTTATCCATGTTATCTCAAACTCATTCCAACTTTCAAAAAAAAACAATGAATCCATCTAATATACTAACCATTGTGGTTATACACAACTTGTCAGTTAATCTTAAACAACACTCTAACATCTAAGGTTATCTAAACAGACCTTTGATACCAACTATAAGGACCCATACTTAAAAAATTACTCAATCTTGAATTAAATGAGTAATTCACATTTAGGATCTTTTCAGGTTTATAGTTTTAGAGAATTAAGACATAACTATTACATCTCAAAAGATAACAAAGTAGAAACTTCTACTCAGTTACCATTTTTTCATAAAATAAAAACTCATAAAAAGAAACATGTACAGTTCCATCTTTTAGATAGCATGTCTTTCCTCGATCCCATCTTTGACCCTATTCATCTTTACGTCCCGTGGAAAACATTTCAAATACTTGGGATGAGAATAAAAAGCTCAGTAAGGAATACACAAAGAAGGAAACAATTAGTGTTTCAAAACAACAAGTAAACCATGAATACATTAACAAAGGAAATACTTTTCACCTTTATGAAATATTAAATACTCTTCCCGGAATATAAGATCACTACTTACCCTTTTTTAACCAAAATATTACCCATATAAAGAACACATAACATATAAAGGTAACTTGGGACATAAACATACTTCAATGGAATAACCATACAGTCGACTTCCACATATATCACTAAATGGAATAGCCATAATGATGACTTCCATAACCAATACATTGGAGGTTATAACATAACCTCCTATCCTAGTATTCATGGAACCACCCTTCATTTGGTTTATCATGTAACCACCCGTCAAATTTCCATGTACTATTAAAGAATCATAAGACATAAAACAAATATAAAGGAAAGAAAACATTTCCACATTCCAATCACAATATATCACTTAAATATGTTGACATAACAAATTCATTATCAAAACCATTTTCATTACCAAAATACATAAAAGAGTATATCATATTTATTTTCTTTTAAAAATCATTACATCTTGTTGAGGAAGCCAGAGATCAAATAATACTCGTAGTGATAGAAAGGTCGTTGTCACCACGTACGTTAAAAATAACATAGCTTTGTCATTTAGTAAAACGCTTCGTAGAGAAAATATCCCTTTTGAAGAAAAGTAAAAGTAAATGGGTTTATACATCATAGAAAATAATGTTGTGTATAAAAAAATATGCCTCAATGAATATAGATTTAGACGAAGTCCCTTACAAAGACGGTATCCTTAGATTAAGGATAAATGAATTATGTAATTATGTGTGAAAAATATAAATACACCCAAAAAAAGTAGATATTAAGTGTAAAATAATCAAAGGTCATCCACACATATTCATATCATGACATAATCAAGAAGTAGAGCTTTAACCCAAATAATTGAAATTGGATTAAGAAGTTCCCTTGCAAAAATTTGATAGCCTAACGACGTCACTTTAAACTTCATAAAATGAGATAATAAGAGATAAAAAGGGTATATAATCACTTGTACATAACATTTACATCAATAAAGATATATAATAACATAACCCATCATAAGAAGATGTAAATTGAAAGTCCTGACAAAAATAAGTCTTTTAAAAAGAGGAGGGTGAAAGGTTCCCTTACCGATTTGGGTAACTTTCGAAACGTACACCCCATGAAAGAAGCGTCATACAATGAATATGTAAATACACATAAATTAAATTATATTACACAAATAATGAAATCATGGGCAGTAAAAACACAACACAAAAGGAAATAGTGTCAAGGGTAGTTTGAATCTCATGGGAATAAAAATTTAGATAAAAACCCCTTACCTCATTGTAATCAATCAAGTCATATGACCAAATGACAATAAACACCAAATGAATCACATAATACCATGAATATAAATATAATAATGATATTATATATGAAATTTATTTACACAATACACCCCATTAAATAAAAAGTGGTGAACAATGGAAATCTCACTGAATTAAATGTGAGATAAGAAATCCCTTACGATAATTCGGCAGCCTAACAGCGCCACTTAAAACATCCAAAAATGGATTGATGAGATAAAATAGGGTATCACATTATTTGAAAATAAAAATTATAGTAATATTAATATAAAATAACATCCCCCAACATAAAAATGAGTATCTTAAAAGGAATGATATAAAAAGAGGGTACTTAAAAAGAAAGAGAGAGGTAGGATCCCTTACCTCAAGTCCGACTTGTCTTGTTCATTTATTTATATTCCTGAATAATAATCCTTGGTCAATTTATAATTTCTTAAGGACCTCATTTAAATTTTATTATTCAATTCATATCAGATTTTACAATGTTATAATAATTAGTTAATTATGTGAGATTATATGAGATGTTTTTCGATGTTCGGTACATGAGTAAAAAATAAACCTGTTTGAAAAGATTTGTCCATGTAGTTATAAGTAAATCATATAAATAATAGTATTAATGATTTAAATATCATATATATCCTGTATATATTAATTTTATACTATTCCATAACACTTGGAGATAAAAAATGAAATTCACCCTTCATGGAGATGGTAGGTCATACGTATGCATGAACGCTACTTTCATTTCATTGTCATATTAATGGAATTGAAGGTAATTAAGATATAAATATATTATAATTATATTATAATATATATGTTATATAGGTCCCATAATTTCATTAATTTCATTCTTTATACGTTCCATGTATTGCATGAACGAGTCACGTCACTTGAGGGGGCGGTAGACCAAACATCCTCATATGAAATTATCTTATTTGTAAAACATGCAAAGCATAAAGGTATGTTTTAAATAAAAAATAATATATAATATATAATACATAAATACAATATATATCATATATAAAATACAATGACATCATAATGGCCACCATGAGAGGCGGTAGGATATAATTGAATAATCATCGTTTCGTGAGGCAGTAGTTCATCGTCCACAAAAACAGTGTGTTCTTCACCCATTAGATGGAGGTGTGTGTAACTGTAGCTCTAAGAATTATCATAAAAACATCCTAGTATATTTAAGATACTGGTGTTGTTACAAATTAAAGGAATAAAAATAGTTTATGGGGTTGGAGAAGCAAAATAAAACAAAAGTACATAAGAGAAGACAATACCTTTAAATCGGGAAACTCCCCTTGGTTTGAACCGAAAGGGTTTCTTGAAGAGATTTATGCCTAATATAAGGCATATAGGATAAATATAGGGATATTTAGAGATAATATGAGCAGGTTTTGGAAGATCCAAGGGCTTGAGAGGTGTGGGTAAGGGGGTAGAGGTGGGGGCCTTTTATAAGAGGGAGGAGGGGCACTCTTGGAAGGTCATGAAAATATACTTTATTATGAAATGTTTTTCAGATTTTAAAGGTTAAAAAATGATGTATTTCTAGGATAAGGTGATAAGGGTTTTTAATAAACCCATAAAATAGGTTTTATAAAAGTGTATGTTTTATATTTTACCTTATATTTCCATTTTATTTTAATTTTCCAATAATGTGGTAATCACTGCGTCATCATGGTGTCATAAATAAATTTATTTATTTAATGTATAAAAATTATAAAGAAAATACCATGATGTATGAAATCTTTTTAGTTTTACAATTAATATTTATGTTTTAATATATAATTTATGTAAACAAAATTAAAATTGTATTACTTAGGTGATACATACTTTGGTTATATTTTCCTTTCTTTAAAAAAAATGATAAAAGGTCACTATCACACTAATGTGATTCCATGGGGTCCTTATTTTGGATCAAGAAATCCCTTGGTAGAACATGACAGCTCAAATAACATTATGACACATTTTGGGGTCATTTTGTATTTTTTGGATATTATTTTATTACCCTTAACAACCCGATTACTAATTAATCACGATAATTAAAGATAATTGTCCTCGTTACTATTCATAATGTCCAAAAACAAAAGAGCCTTAATTACATAATTTGGAAATTATGATTCCAAATATAGAATCCATTTTAACAAATTCTAAACACATAAATTGTAGTAATTAATTTGAAAATAATTCTTGTTTTCAAAACCAAATACGGCTTTTTAATAAGTAAAATTTATCAAAAGATTGACTCGTTTTTACTTCCAATTTGAAAGTGAAATCACTTACAATGAAAAACATTGTATTAAGTGATTAAGAAATAATTTAATTGCACTCTAAAACATATTAAAAGGACAATCTAACTATATAATCAAATTAGATGAAAAATCAGTTTTGAAGTAAAATAAAGTATTTTTCACTATTCATTAAAAATGAACATTTGTCAGAAAAATACCAAAACTTTATCCAAAGTAAATTTGATATTCTAAATTAAAAAATGATTTCAATTTTAAAAAATTCAAAATATATAAGTTTCATTAATTAATTTCATAATTAATTCCCACTATCAAAACAAATAGTGTGTTTTTAAGATACAATATCTATCAAAAGATTGACACTTGTTTATGTTCAATTTCAAAGTGAAATTAATTACAATGACCACCATTGGATTAAATGGTAAAAATATATAATAACTAGACATTAAATTCAATAAAAAAATAGTCTAACCATATAAATAAATTATATTAAAATGAGGATTTGAAATTAAAATACAGAATTTTTCACTATTCATAAAAATCAACTTTATCAGAAAAATAACAAATATTTACACAAATTAAATTTTGATTTCCTGATTTTAAAAAAGGATTTTATTTTGTCAAATATAAAATATAAAATTTTCAAAAAGTGTTTTTAAAAAGTGTTCTCTATTAAAAGGCTGTTAATCGACCTTTTAAAGAATATTAGAATATTTATGCTTAAATAGAATTCTTTTCTTATTTTAAGCCTATAACTTTTATTGGATAAATGTGAAAATATTTAACAAACATATATAATCATTTTGTAGTTAGTTCTGTTCATTCACACCATTACAACGGTTAGGCGTTTACTACCATTTCAAATAATGTTATTTTATTATTAGTATGCAACACAAGATTTCAAAGAAACTCGTTGTTGCGTACTGGGTACGGCATTGAACATATCATTCCATTTAATGTAATAGTAAAATTTTATTCACAAATATTAATAAATATGAAAATTTCATATTCGTTATTTACCTAGGATGTTACAACCTTCCACCATTTTGGGAATTACATCCTCATAATTATAAAATCGTGCTCCAAAACTTCATTTAAAGTCCCACATCTGAAAAAGAGTTAATAAAACTATAACATTAAAAGAATGAAAGAGAAGTACAAAGGTCACCCAAGATAACCCATACTAGGATTACATGTAGAACAAAATGTATGTGGAAGAGAAAGAAAAGGGTCATGTTCTGATGGAGAGTGATAGAAAATATGTCTAGGAGAAAGTTAACCACCAGAATATCACAAAGTTGTGATGGGTTAAACAGTATTTGATTCCCCAGTGGGAAAAGTTAAAAAACAATGTTTTTGTTTTATGTTACTTTTAATTGAGGTATGTATTTATGATCTTAACTAAAACATAAGGAAACATACTTACTTATCATGTATACTTTCATCATTTACAAGATTTCTAACACAAACTCATATTTTCTCCAAACGACGAGTATTTAGGATGACTTGTTCAAATTAAGAGAGATATAATCAACTTCTTGAGAATAACCTAATCCAAAAAATATTAACTATATATTTACCATGTCTTTAGGCCTTAACCAAAACCAAAATGGTTAGTACAAGATCTGATAATCCCAAAAAAGGAAAATCATTTATAAAAATAAATACTACTCTTAATCTACAAAATTCAACAAAAAGAACACAAGGTTAAATAAAGACCATTAAATAAACATCTATCCCTAAAATTATTCAATGTAATCCAAACTAAGATTGAAACCCAAATCTCTGAAAGATTTAGTCACATAGTCTTACAAGGTAAATCTTAACATTTATCTCCAAATAACATCAGTTACTCTTAATGTCTCATACTTAAAAGTAATTAACCTAATCACATATCCTCCATGATAGGTTAATCATTTGCATAGATAACCTAAAATCAACTTATTCTTGATTAATAATATAACTTAACTAAAAATAATTACTCATAATAACCAGGGACTTAACGTATTCTAGTGGTAGGTGATAAATCCCAGTCGCACTTTGGTTGTGGGTTCGATTCTCACAGCTTCGTCTGACAAGATGGGTTGTCGCATGGTCTAGGTGTTTCCCTATTTCCAAAACTATATAATTCTTAAAACATTCCCCAAAAAAAAAGATAAAATATTCAAAAAAAACAATAACATATTTTAACCTCCCGTTTATCTCATGCCTTTCATTTTCCATCATAACATATTGTAACCCATAATTACCTCAAATGTAAGGATCAAATAAACCCTAATGGTTCCCTTTATAATTATTACCTAAAATTCCTCATCGAGTTGGTTCTCTCGTACATGATGCATTAGAGAACTCACCAATGTTTAAGTGGTTAATCATGACTCTTGATAGTTGGTTTAGGATAACCATGAGATTTCTCATTGAATCTCCCATTTCATCCAGTCTCTTAATCAGAGACCCACCACAGTTTCCTTCAAACCCATTGTCACTTTGGTGCCTACTAGATCCATCCATTTACTAAAACAAAAAAATGACACTGTGTGTATATCAAGAAAATCGGCATGTCCAAATGATGAAGATAAACACTAAGATATACTTATCCAATTTATCTCAAACTCATTCAAACTTTCAAAAATAACAATGACTCCATATAATGTACTAACCATTGTGGTTATACACAACTTTTCACTTATGCTTAAACAACACACTAACCTTTAAAGTTATCTAAAACGACCTTTGATACCATCTATAAGGACCCGGACTTAAAATAGTACTTATTCTTGAATTAAATGAAAAATTAACATTGAGGATCTTTTTAGGTTTAGAGTTTTAGAGAATTAGGACATAACTATTACATCTCAAAAGATAACAAAGTAGACACTTCTACTCAGTTTCCATTTTTTTTATAAAATAAAAACTCTTAAAATAAACATGTATAGTTCCCTGTTTTAGATATCATGCCTTTCCTTGATCCCATCCATGACACTATTAATCTTTAAGTCCTATGGAAAACATTTCAAAAACATGGGATGAGCATAAAAATCTCAGTAAGGAATACCCAAAGATGGAAACTATTAGTTTTTCAATACTACAAGTAAACCATGAATACTTTAATGTAAGTAATACTTTTCACCTTTATGAAATAGTAAATACTCTCCACTGAATATAAGATCACTACTTACCCTTTTTTAACCAAAAGATTACTGATATAAAGAACACGTAACATATAAAGGTCACTTGGGACATAAACATACTTCAATGGAATTACCATACGGTCGACTTTCACACATATCACTAAATGAAATAGTCATATGGTTGAATTCCATAACCAATTCATTAGAGGTTATAAAGTAACCACCCTTCCTGGTATTCACGGAACCACCCGTCATTTGGTTTATCACATAACCACACATCAAATGTCCATGTAACATTATAAAATAATAAGACATAAAACAAATATAAAGGAAAGAAAACATTTCCACATTTCAATCACAATATATCACGTAAATATATTGACATAACAAATCCATTATCAAAACAATTTTCAATACCAAAATACAATAAATAGTATATGGTATTTATTTTCTTTTAAAAAACATTACGGCTTGATGAGGTATCCAAATATCAAGTAATAATCGTGGTGGCGGAAAGGTCATTGTCACCACGTATGTTAAAAAGAAACATACTTTTTGTCGTTTAGTAAAACGCTACGTAGAGAAAATATTCCTTTTTAATTAAATTAAAAGTAAAATGGGATTATACACCGTATAAAATAAAGTTGTGTATAAAACAAAATATTACTCAATGAAAGGAGATTGAGACGAATTCCCTTACAAAGATGGTATCCTTATATTAAGGATAAATAAATTACATAATTATGTGTGACAAATATAAATACACCCAATATAAGTGGATATTAAGTGTAAAAAATTTACAGGTCATCCACACATATTCATATCATGACATAATCAAGAGGTTGAGGTTTAACCCAAATAATTGAGATTAGATTAAGAAGTTCCCTTTCAAAAATTTGAGAGCCTAACGGCATCACTTTAAACTTCAAAAAATGAGATGATGAGAGATAAAAAGGGTATCTAATCACTTGGAAATAACATTTTTTGAAATAAGGATATATAAGAACATAACCCAACATAATAATATGTAAATTAAAAGTCCTAACAAAAAAAGTCTTTTAAAAAGAGGAGGGTGAAAGGATCCCTTACCGATTTGGGTAACTTTCGAAACGTACACCCCAAGAAAGAAGGGTCATACAATGAAGTTGTAAGTACCCATAAATTAATGTATATTACACAAATAATACAATCATGGGCAGTACATAAACCTCACAAAAGGAAATAGGGGCAAGTGTAGCATGAATCTCATGGGAATAAAGTGAGATAAAAACCCATTACCTCGTTGTAATCAATCGAGTCATATGAGAAAAAGATAATAAACACCAAATGAATCACATAATACCATGAATATAAATAGAATCATGATAATATATATGAAATGGAATTATAAAATACACCACATGAAATAAATAAGTGGCGACCAATGGAAATATCACAGAATTAATAGTGAGATAAGTAATCCCTTAGGAAAATTCGACAGCCTAACGGCGCCACTTAAAACTTCCAAAAATGGATTGATGAGATAAAATAGGGTCACTCATTATATGAACATAAAAATTACAGTAATAGTAATATAAAATAACATCCCCCAACATAAGAAACAGGAGCTTAAAAGTAATCACATAAAAGAGGGTAATTAAAAAGAAAGAGAGAGGTGGGATCCCTTACCTCAAGTCTGACTTGTCTTGTTTGCTTCTTTATATTACTGAAAAATAAACTTTGGTAAATTTTTAATTGCTTAAGGACATCATTTAATGTTTATTATTCAATTCATAACACTTATTATAATTTTATAATAATTAGTTAATTCTGTGAGTTCATATCAGACGTTTATCGATGTTCGGTACAAGAGTAAAAAATAAACATGTTTGAAAATAATTGTCCATGTAACTATAATTACATCATATATAGATTAGTATTAATAATTTAAATATCATATATTTTAATTATATATTCATTTTATACTATTCCATAACATTTTGAGATAAAAAAAGAAATTCATTGTTCATGGAGATGGTAGGTCGTACGTATGCATGAACGCTACTTTATCATTATTTATACATTCCATTTATTGCATGAATGAGTCACATCACTTGAGGGGGCGTTAATCCACACTTCCTCATATAAAATTATCGCATTTTCACAATAAGCAATGCATAAAGGTGTGTTTTAAATATAAAATACAGAAGAATATAGAAAACATATTTACCATATATATCATATATAAAATACAGTGACATCATAATAGACACCATAAAAGTTGGTAGGAGATAATTGAACAATCATCATTTCATGAGGCAGTAGTTCGCCGTCCACAGAAATAGTATGTTCTTCACCCATTAGATGGAGGTTTGTGTAAGTGTAGCTCTAATACTTCACATAACAACATCCTAGTATATTTAATATACTGTTTTTTGTTAAAAATTAAATAAATACAAAGAGTTTAGGGGGTTGGAGAACCAAAATAAAACAAAATTACATAAGAGAAGACATTACCTTTAAATCGGGTAACTCCCCTTGGTTTGAACCAAAAGGGTTTATTAAAGAGCTTTCTGCCTAAGGTTAGGATTATAGGATGAAGAGAGGGTTGTGTAGAGATAATATGAGTAGGGTTTGGAAGATCCAAGGGCTTTATAGGTGTGGGTAAGGGGGTAGAGGTGGGGCCTTTTATAATAGGGAGGAGGGGCACTCTTGGAAGGTCATGAAAAGTTACTTTATTATGAAATGCTTTTCGGATTTTAAAGGTACCACAATGATATATTTCAAGGATAAGGTGATATGTGTTCGAAATCCACCCATGAAATAGGTTTTATAAAAGTTTATGTCTTATATTTTATATTTCCTTTTCATTTTATTTAAATCATTCATTAATGAGGTAATCACTGCATCATCATGGTGTCCAAAATAAATATATTTATTTAATGTCTAAAAATTATAAAAAAAATACCATGGTGTAAGAAATATTTTTAGATTTATAGTGACTATTTATAGTCTAAGATATGATTAATTTAAATAAAATTAAAATTGTTTTACTTAGGTGATATATACATTGGTTATTTTTTTCTTTCTTTAAAAAAATGATAATAGGTCACTATCACACTAAAGTGATTTCATGGGGTCCCTATGATGGCACAATGAATCCCATGGTCAGACAAGATAGCACCAATTGAATTAGGATAAATTTTGGGATCATTTTTTATATTTATGATATTATTTTATTACCCTTAATAACTCGATTACTAATTAATTATGATAATTAAAGATAGCTGCCGTCATTACTATTCATAATGTCTAAAACCAAAAGAGTATTAATTACATAATTTGTACCTTATGATTAAAAAAATGGAATCCATTTTACCAAATCCCAAAAAAAAAAATTTTAGTAATTAATTTATAAATAATTCTCGTTGTCAAAACCAAATACAGGTTTTTAAGAAGTAAAATTTATCAAAATATTGACTCATTTTTACATCCAATTTTAAAGTAAAATCAATTCCAATGACCCACATTATATGAATTGATAAAAACATAATTCAATTTCACTTTATAACCAATTAATATGATAATATAACTATATAATTAAATTATATGAAAAGGAAGTTTTGAAGTAAAATGCAGTATTTTTCACTATTCATTAAAAATGAACATTTGCGAGAAAAATACCAAAAATTTATCCGAAGTAAATTTGATATTAAAAATTAAAAAATTATTCCCATTATACAAAATTATAAATATATAAGTTTCATTAATTAATATTATAATTAATTCCCACTGTCAAAACAAATAGTGTGTTTTTAAGAAACAATATCTATCAAAAGATTGACACTTGTTTATGTCCAATTTCAAAGTGAAATTAATTCCAATGACCACCATTGGATTAAATGGTAAAAATATATTTTAACCAAAATTTAAACCCAATTAAAAAGATAATATAACAATTTAAATAAATTATATTAAAAGGAGGTTTTGGATTAAAATACAGCATTTTTCACTATTTACAAAAAAATGAATTTTATCGGAAAAATAACAAGAATTTACACAAATTAAATTTTGATGTATCGATTCTAAAGAAGCATTTTATTTTTTCAAATATAACATATAAAATTTTTTAATGTAGATTTAAAAAGGGTTCTCCATCAAAAGGCGGTTAATCGACCTTTTAAAGAATATTAGAATATTTTTACTTAAAATAGAATTCTTTTCTTATTTTGAGCCTCTAACATTTATTGGATAAATGTAAAAATATTTAAAATATATATATAATCATTTTGTAGTTAGTTCTGTTCATTCTATCCATTACAACGGCTAGGTGTTAACTACCATTTAAAATATTGGTATTTTATTATTAGTGTGCAACGTAAGATTTCAAAGAAACTCACTGTTGTGTATTGGGTATTCCATCAAACATAGCATTCCCTTTAAAGTAATTTTGATATTTTATTCACAAGTATTAATAAATATGAAAATGTCAAATTCTTTATTTACCTAGGATGTTACATCCTTCCCCCCTTTTGGGAATTGCGTCCTCGCAATTATAAAATTGGGCTCCGAAACTTGATTGAATGTCCCACATCGGAAAAAGAGTGAGGAAAACTATCACTTTAAAAGAAAGAAAGATAAGTAAAAAAGGTCACCTGAGTTAACCCATACTAGGATTCCATGTAAGAAAACATATATATGAAAGAGAAAGTAGAGGGTCATTTTCTGATGGAGAGTGATAGAAAATATGTCTAGGAGAAATTTAACCCCCAAAAAATAACAAACTTGTGATGGGTTAAATAGTATTTGATTCCCCAGTAAGAAAAGTTAACAAACAATGTTTTTGTTTTAAGTTACTTTTCATTGAGGTATTTATTTATGATCTTAAGTAAAATATAATGAAACATACTTACTTGACATGTATACTTTCATCTTTTACTCTATTTCTAACACAAACTCATATTTTCTCAAAACGATGAGTATTTAGGATGACCAGTTCAAATTAAGAGCGCTATAATCAACTTCATGAGAATCACCTATTCCAGAAAAGATTAACTATATATTTAACATGTCTTTAGAACTTAACCAAAACCAAAATGGTTAGTAAAATACCCGATAATCCCCAAAATGGATAATCCTTTATAAAAATAAATACTACTCTTAATCTCCAAAGTTCAACCAAAAGAACCCAAGGTTCAAGAAAGACCATTAAATAAATAACTATCCATAAAATTCTTCAATGTAATCCAAACTAAGATTGAAACCCAAATCTCTGAAGGATTTAATCACATAGTCTTACAAGGTAAATCTTATCATTTATCTCCAAATAACATCAGTTACACTTAACGTCTTATACTAAAAAGTAATTAACCTAATCACATATCCACCATGATAGGTTTATAATTTCCATAGATAACCCAAAATCAAATTATTCCAGATTCATAAGATCATTAAACTAAAAAGAATTATTCATACTAACCAAGGACTTCATGTAGTCTAGTGGTAGGCGACAAATCCCAGTCACACTTTGGTTGTGGGTTCGATTCTCGCAGCTTTGTCTGACGCGACGGGTTGTCACACGGTCTGCATGTTTTCCTCTTTAAAAATCAATATATTTCTTAAAACATTCCCCAAAAAGAGGTAAAATTTTCAAAAATTACCATAACATATTTAAACCTCAATTTTATAGCATGCCTTTCGTTTTCCATCATAACATATAGTAACCCATAATTACCTCAAAAGTAAGGATCATATAAACCCTAATGGTTACCTTTATAATTATTACCTGAACTTCTACATCAAGTTGGTTCTCTAATACATGATGCATCAGATAACTCACCAAGGTTCAAGTGGTTAATCATGACAATTGATAGTTGGTTTATGATAACCATGAGATTTCTCATTGAATTGCCCATTTCATCCAATCTCTTAATCGGAGAACTAGCACAGTTTCCTTCAAACCCATTGTCACTTTGGTGACTGCTAGATCCATCCATTTACTAAAACCAAAAATGTAAGTGTGAGTATATCAACAAAATCATCATGTACTGATGAGGAATATAAACACTAAGATATACATATCCAAGTTATCTAAAAATCATTCCAACTTTCAAAAATAACAATGACTCCATCAATAATACTAACCATTGTGGATATACACAACTTGTCACGGACCTGGCTTTAAAACAGTACTTAATCTTGAATTAAATGAATAATTCACATTGAGGATATTTTCAAGTTTATATTTTTATAGAATTAAGAAATTACTATTACGTCTCAAAATATAACAAATTAGACACTTCTACTCAGTTTCCATTTTTTCATTAAATAAAAACTCTTAAAAAGAAACATGTATAGTTCCATGCTTAAGATATCATGTCTTTACTTGATCCCATCCTTGACCCCATTCATCTTTAATTCATGTGGAAAACATTTCAAAAACTTGGTATGAGCATAAAAATATTAGTAAGGAATACACAAAGAAGGAAACTATTAGTTTTCAAAAACCTCAAGTAATCCATGAATACATTAACATATGTAATACTTCTCAAATTTATGAAATAGTAAATACTCTTTAATGAATAGAAGATCACTACTTACCCTTTTGTAACAAAAATATTACCTATATAAAGAACACATAACATATAATGGTAACTTGGGACATAAACATTCTTCAATGGAATAACCATACGGTCGACTTTCACACATATCACTAAATGGAATAGCCATACGGCCGACTTACATACCCAATGCATTGGAGGTTATAACGTAACCACCCATCCTAGTATTCACAGCACCACCTGTCATTTGGTTTATCATGTAACCACCCATAAAATTTCTAAGTACCATTATAAAATCATAAGACATAAAACAAATATAATGGAAAGAAAACATTTCCAAATTTTAATCACAATATATCACTTAAATATACTAACATAAAAAATACATTATCAAAAAAATTCTCAATATAAAAATACATAAAAGATTATATGGTATTTATTTTCATTTAAAAAACATTACGGCCTATTGAGGATGTCAAATATCAAATAATACTCACGGCAGTGGAATGGTCGTTGTCACCGCGTACGTTAAAAAGAAACATATTTTTATCGTTTAGTAAAACACTTCGTAGAGAAAAGACTCCTTTTGAATAAAAGAAAAATTCAAATGGGTTTATACACCTTATAAAATAAAGTTGTGTATAAAACAAAATATGCCTCAATGAAAGGAGATTGATATGATGTCACTTACAAAGATGGTATCCTTATATTAAGGATAAATAAATTACATAATTATGTGTGAGAAATATAAATGCACCAAAAATAAGTGGATATTAAGTGTAAAACAGTCATAGTTCATCCACACATATTCATATCATGACATAATTAAGAATTGCATTTTTAACCCAAAGAATTGAAATTGGATTAAAAAGTTCCGTTGAAAAAATTCAATAGCCCAACGACATCACTTTAAACATAAAAAAATGAGATGATGAGAGATAAAAAGGGTATATAATCACATGGACATAGAATTTACAGCAATAAGGATATATATAAACATAACCCAACAAAAGAAGATGTAAATTAAAAGTCCTAACAAAAATAAGTCTTTTAAAAAGAGAAGGGTGAATGGTTCGCTTACCGATTTGGGTAACATTCAAAACGTACACCCAATTAAAGAAGGTTCATACAATTAAGATGTAAGTACCCATAAATTAAATTATATTACGAAAAGAATACAATCATGGGAAGTACATACACCATACAAAAGGAAATAGTGGCAAGTGTAGCATGAATCTCACGGGAATAAAAGGTGAGATAAAAACCCATTACCTTGTTGTAGTCAATCGAGTCATATGAACAAAAGATAATAAACAAAAAATAAATCACATAATACCATGAATATAAATAGAATAATGATAATATATATGAAATTTAAGTTCACAATATACCCCATAAAATAAATAAGTGGTGAACAATGGAAATATCATGGAATTAAAAGTGAGATAAGAAATCCCTTACGAAAATTCGGCAGCCTAACAGCACCACTTAAAACTTTCAAAAAATGGATTGATGAGATCAAATAGGGTCTCTCATTATATGAACATAAAAATTATAGTATGATTAATATAAAATAGCATCCCCCAGCATATGAAAGAGGAGCTTAAAATGAATGACATAAAAGAGGGTACTTAAAAAGAAAGAGAGATGTAGGATCACTTACCTCAAGTCCGACTTGTCTTGTTCGTTTCATTATATTCCTGAATAATAAACTTTGGTAAATTTATAATTGCTTAATGACATCATTTAAATTTTATTATTCAATCCATATCACATATTATAATGTTATAATAATTAGTTAATTATGTGAGTTCATATCAGACGTTTGACAATGTTCGGTACATGAGTCAAAAATAAACTTGTTTGAAATGAATTGTCCATTTAGTTATAATTACATCATCTCCAGAATAGTATTAATGTTTTAAATATCATATATATCCAGTATATATTCATTTTATACTATTCCATTACATTTTGAGAAAAAAAATGAAATGCACCGTTCATGGAGACGGTAGGCCGTACGTACGCATGAACGCTACTTTCATTTCTTTTTCATATTAATGGAATTGAAAATAAATATAATATATATATTATAAATCCAGTATAATATATATGTTATATAGGTTACATAAGTTCATTAATTTCATTCTTTAAACATTCTATGTATTGCATGAACGAGTCACATCATTTGAGGGGGTGGTAGTCCACACTTCCTCATATGAAATAATTGCATTTTCACAACATGCATAGCATAAAGGTATGTTTTAAATATAAAATACAGAAGCATATAGAAAACATAAATACCATATATATCATATATAAAATACAGTGACATCATAATGGCCACCATGAGAGGTGGTGCGAGATAATTGAACAATAATTGTTTTGGGATGCAGTAGTTCATCGTCCACAGAAATAGTATGGTCTTCACCCATTAGATGGAGGTGTGTGTAAGTATAGCTCAATTACTTATCATAAAAGCATACTAGTATATTTAAGATACTGTTTTTGTTACAAATTAATGGAATAATAATATTTTAGGGGTTTGGAGAAGCAAAATAAAACAAAAGTACATAAGAGAAGACGTTACCTTTAAATTGGGTAACTCTCCTTGGTTTGAACCAAAAGGGTTTATTGAAGAGCTTTCTGCCTAAGGTAAGGCTTCTATGATTAAGAGAGGGATCTAGAGAGATAATATGAGTAGGTTGTGGTCGAACCAAGGGCTTGAGAGGTGTGGGTAAGGGGGTAGAGGTTGGGGGCATTTATAAGAGGGAGGACGAGCACTCTTGGAAGGTTGTGAAAAGTTACTTTATTATGAAATGCATTTCAGATTTTAAAGGTCCCAAAATGAAATATTTCCAGGATAAGGTTATAAGGGTTCTAAATACACCCATACAATATTTTTTTGACATATTTAAGGCTTAGATTTTACCTTATATGTTTATTTTATTTAAATCCTTCATTAATGAGATAATCACTTACATCATATGGTGTCATAAATAAATTTATTTATTTAATGTCTAAAAATTATAAAAAAATAGCACGATGTTGGAAATATTTTTATCCTTACAATTACTATGTATATTCTAAGATATCATTTATGTAAACAAAATTAAAATTGTTTAACTTAGGTGATACATACATTAGTTTTATTTTCTTTTCTTTAAAAAAATGATAAAAGGTCACTATCACACTAAATTGATTCCATGGGGTCCCTAAGTTGGCACAAATAATCCCATGATCGCCCATGACAGAACCAATAGGATTAAGAAACATGTTGGGGTCATTTTTTATATTTATAATATTATTTTATTACCCTTAACTGCCAGATTACTAATTAATCGCGATAATTAAAGATAATTGTCATCGTTACTATTCATAATGTCCAAAAAAAGTATTAATTACATAATTTGGAACTTATGATTCATAATATGGAATACAATTTACCAAATTCCAAAAACAGAAATTTTGGTAATTAATATAAAAATAATTCCCATTGTCAAAACCAAAGACTGGTTTTTAAGACTTAAAATTTATCGAACGACTGACTCGTTTTTATATCCAATTTGAAAGTGAAATCACTCCAATGAAAAGAAAATTTATTAAGTGATAAAAAAATAATTCAGTTACACTTTAAAACCAATTAAAATGATAATATTACTATATAATTAAATTAGGTGAAAAAGCAGTTTTGAAGTAAAATGCTGTATTTTTCACTATTCATTAAAAATGAACATTTTTCAAAAACACCAGACAATTATCCAATGTAAATTTGATATTCCAAATTTAAAAATGATTTAAATTTTAAAAAATTCAAAAATTATAATTTTCATTAATTAATTTTATAATTAATTCTCACTATCAAAACAAATAGCGTATTTTTAAGAAATAATATCTATTAAAAGGTTGACACTTATTTATGTCCAATTTCAGAAGTGAAATTAATTCCAATGACCACCATTAGATTAAATGGTAAAAATATATTTTAAATACACTTTAAAATCCAATTAATAATATAATATAACCATATAAATAAATTATATTAAAAGGAGGTTTTGAATTAAAATAAAGCATTTTTCACTGTTCATAAAAAATGAACTTTATCTGAATAATAACAAATATTTACACAAAGTATATTTTGATATCCCGATTCTAAAGAAGGATCTTATTTTGTCAAATATAACTTAAAAAATTTTCAAAAAGTGGATTTAAAAATGGTTCGCCATCAAAAGGCGGTTAATCGACCTTTTAATTAATATTAGAAAATTTATGCTTAAAATTGAACTCTTTTCTTATTTTAAGCCTCTAACTTTTATTGGATAAATCTAAACATATTTAATAAACATATATAATCATTTCATAGTTATTTCTTTTCATTGCCTCCATTACAACGGCATGGTGTTATCTACCATTTAAAAAAATGTTATTTTATTATTAGTGTGAAACGTAAGATTTCATAGAAACTCATTGTTTCATATTGGGTATGCCATCGAACATAGCATTCCCTTTAAAGTAATATTAACATTTTATTCACAAATATTAATAAATATGAAAATTTTATTTTTTTTATTTACCTGAGATGTTACATCCTTCCCCCCTTTTGTGAATTGCGTCCTCGCAATTATAAAATTGGGCTCAGAAACGTTATTGAAAGTACCACATCGGAAAAAGAGTCGGTAAAACTATCACTTTAAAAGAAACAAAGATAAGTAAAAAGGTCACACAATTTAACCCATACTCGGATTCCATGTAGGGAAACATGGATATGGAAGAGAAAACAAAGGGTCATGTTCTGATGGAGAGTGATAGAAAATATTTCTAGGTGAATGTTAACCAGCAGAAAATCACAAACCTGAGATTGGTTAAATGGTATTTGATTCCCCAGTAGGAAAAGTTAACAGACAACATTTTTTCTTTAAGTTACTTTTCATTGAGGAATTTATTTTTGATCTTAACTAAAATATAATGAAACATACATATTTATCATGTAGACTTTCATCTTTTACTAGATTTCTAACACAAACTCGTATTTTCTCAAAACGACGACTATTTAGGATTACTTGTTCACATTAAGAGCGTAATAATCAACTTCTTGAGAATCACCTAATCCAGAAAAGAAGAACTATATATTTACCATGACACTAGACCTTAACCAAAACTAAAATGGTTTGTACGAGATTCGATAATCCCTAAAAAGGATAATCCTTTCTAAAAATAAATACTACTTTTAATCTCCAAAATTCAACAAAAAGAACCCATGGTTCAAGAAATACCATTAAATAAATATATATCCATAAAATTATTCAATGTAATCCTAACTAATATTGAAACCCAAATCTCTAAAGTTTTTAATCACATAGTCTTCCAAGGTAAATCTTAACATTTATCTCCAAATAACATCAGTTACTCTTAAAGTCTCATACCGAAAAGTAATTAACCAAATCACATATCCTCCATGATAGGTTAATAATTTCCAAAGATAACAAAAAATAAACTTATTCTTGATTAATAAGATCATTTAAGTAAAAAATATTTAGGCATACTAACCAGGGACTTCACATAGTCTAGTGGTAGAAAATAAATCCCAGTCGCACTTTGGTTGTGGGTTCGATTCCTGCAACTTCGTCTGACTTGATGGGTTGTCACATGGTCTACGTGTTGTCCTCTTTTAAAAACTATATAATTCTTAAAGAATTCCCCAAAAATAGATAAAATCTTCAAAAATAACCATAACATATTTTAACCTCATGTTTATCTCATGCCTTTCATTCTCCATCAAAACATATATAAAAAATAATTACCTCAAAAGTAAGTATCATATAAACCCTAATGGTTACCTTTATAATTATTACCTGAACTTACAAATTGAGTTGGTTATCTCATACATGATGCATTAGAGAACTCACCAAGGTTCAAGTGGTTAATCATGACTCCTGATAGTTGTCTTAGGAGAAACATGATATTTTTCATTGAATCACCCATTTTATCCAGTCTATTAATCAGAGAACCACCACAGTTTCCTTCAAACCCATTGTCACTTTGGTGCCTACTAGTTCCATCCATTTACTAAAACCAAAAATCTCAGTGTGAGTATATCAAAAAGATAATCATGTACTAATGTGGAAGATAAACACTAAGATATACTTATCTAAGTTATCTCAAACTCATTCCAAATTTCAAAAATAACAATGACTCCAACTAATATACTAACCATTGTAGTTATACACAACTTGTCACTTATGCTTAAACAACACTTTAACCTCTAATGTTATCTAAACAAACCTTTGATACAAACTATAAGGACCCAAACTTAAAACATTTCTTAATCTTGAATTAAATGAATAATTCCTATTGAGGATATTTTCAGGTTTAGATTTTTAGGGAATTAGTACATAACTATTACATCACAAAAGATAACAAAGTAGACACTTCTACTTAGTTTCTATTGTTTTCATAAAATAAAAACTCCTTAATAGAAACATGTATAGTTCTATGTTTTAGATAGAATGTCTTTCCTTGATCCAATCCTTCACCCTAGTTACATTTAAGTCCTATGGAAAACATTTCAAAAACATGGGATGAGCATAAAATGCTTAGTAAGGAACACACAAAGAAAGAAACTGTTAGTTTTTAGAAACTACAAGTAAACCATGAATGCATTAACATAAGTAATACATTTCACATTTATGAAATAGTAAATACTCTTCACTGAATTGAAGATCACTACTTACCCTTTTGTATCCAAAGGATTACCCATATAAATAACACATAACATATAAAGTTAACTTGGTACATAAACAAACATCAATTGAATAACCATACGGTCGACTTCCACACATATCACTAAATGGAATATCCATACAACTGACTACCATACCGAATGCATTGGAGGTTATAATGTAACCACGCATCCTGGTATTCACGATACCACACGTCATTTGGATTATCATGTAACCACCCATCAAATGTCCAAGTACCATTATAAAATCAAAATACATAAAACAAATATTAAGGAATGAAAACATTTCCACATTTCAATCACAATATATCACTTAAATATATTTACATAAAAAATACATTATCAAAACAATTTTCTGTACCAAAATACATAAAAGCATATATGGTATTTATTTTCATTGGAAAAACATTACAGCTTTTCGTGGAAGCCAAATATCAAATAATACTTGTGGCGGCTGAAAGGTCGTTGTCACCGCGTACGTTAAAAAGGAACATACTTTTTGTCATTTAGTAAAACGCTTCATAGAGAAAATATTCTTATTGAATAAAAGTAAAAGTCAAAGGGTTTTATACAATGTATAAAATAAAGTTGTGTATAAAGTAAAATATGTGTCAATGAAAGGAGATTGAGACGAAGTCCCTTACAAAGACGGTATCCTTAGATTAAGGATAAATCAATTACATAATTATGTGTGACAAATATAAATGCACAAAAAATAAGTGGATATTAATTGTAAATAAATTATAGGTCATCCACACATATTCATAGCATGACATAATCAAGAATTATAGGATTAACCCAAATAATTGAAATTGGATTAAGAAGTTCCCTTGCAAAAATTTGATAGCCTAACAGCGTCACTTTAAACTTCAAAAATTTAGATGATGAGAGATAAAAAGGGTATCTAATCACTTGGACATAACATTTAAATAAATAAGGATATATAAGAACATAATCCAACAAAAGAAGATGTAAATTAAAAGACCTAACCAAAAGATTCATTTTAAAACGAGGAGGGTGACAGGTTCCCTACCGATTAGGGTAGCTTTCAAAACGTGCACCCCGTGAAAGATGGGTCATACAATGAAGTTGTAAATACCCATAAATTAAATTATATTACACAAATAATTCAATCATGGGAAGTAAATACACCACAAAAAAGGAAATAGTGGCAATTGTAGTATGAATCTCATGGGAATAAAAAGAGAGATAAAAACCATTACCTCGTTGTAATCAATCGAGTCATATGACCAAAAGATAATAAACACCAAATGAATCACATAATACCATGAATGTAAACACAATCCAGATAATATATATTAAATGGAAAAACAAAATACACCACAAGAAATAAATAACTGGCGAATAATGGAAATCTCACGGAATTAAAAGTGAGATAAGAAATCCCTTATGAAAATCCGGCAGCCTTACGGCGCCACTTAAACCTTCCAAAAATGGATTGATAAGATAAAATAGGGTCTCTCATTATATGAAAATAAACATTACAGTAAGAGTAATATAAAATAACATCCCCCAACATAAAAAATAGGAGCTTAAAAGGAATTACATAAAAGAGGGTACTTATAAAGAAAGAGAGAGGTAGGATCCCTTACCTCAAGTCCGACTAGTCTGGTTCGTTTCTTTATATTCTTGAATAATAAACATTGTTTAATTTATAATTTCTTAAGGACCTCATTTAAATTTTATTATTAAATTCATATCACATATTATAATATTATAATAATTAGTTAATTATGTGAGTTCATATCAGACGTTTGTCGATATTCGGTACAAGATTCAAAAATAAACCTGTTTGAAAAGAATTGTCCATATAGTTATAAGTACATCCTCTAAAGAATAGTATTAATGATTTAAATATCATATATATATATAGTATATATTCATTTTATACTATTCCATAACATTTTGAGATAAAAAAATGAAATTCACCGTTCATGGAGACGGTAGGCCGTACGTACGCATGAACGCTACTTTCATTTTATTATCATATTAATGGAATGGAAAATAAATGAGATATATATATATATATATATATATATTATTATTATTCCAGTATAACATATATGTTATATAGGTCACATAATATAATTTATATCATTCTGTATACATTCCATGTATTGCATGAACGAGTCACATCACTTGAGGGGGCGGTAGTCCACACTTCCTTATATGAAATTATCACATTTTCACAACATGAAAAACATAAAGTTATGTTCTAAATTGAAATACAGAAGAATATAGGAAAAATAAATACCATATATATCATATATAAAATATAGTGACATCATAACGGCCACCATGAGAGGCGGTAGGGGGTAATTGAACAATCATTATTTCGCGAGGCAGTAGTTCGCCGTCCATAGAAATAGTATGTTCTTCCCCCATTAGATAGAGGTGTGTGTAATTTTATCTCAATTAAATCTCCTAAAAACATCCTAGTATATTTAATATTCTGTTATTATTAAGAATTTAGGGAATAAAAATAGTTTTGGGGGTTGGGGAAGCAAAATAAACAAAAGGACATAAGAGAATACATTACATTCAAATCGGGTAACTCCCCTTGGTTTGAACAAAAACGGTTTCTTGAAGTTCTTTCCTCATGCTTTAAGGATTATAGGATGAATATTGGTATGTGGAGAGATAATATGAGTAGGGTTTGGTTGAGAAAAATACTTGATAGGTGGGGGTTAGGGGGTAGAGGTGGGTGCCTTTTATAAGAGGGAGGTGGGGCACTCTTGGAAGGTCATGAAAAGTTACTTTATTATGAAATTATTTTCGTATTTTAAAGGTCCCAAAATGAACTATTTTGAGTATAAGGTGCTACGTGTTTGAAATCCACCCATAATATAGGTTTTAGACAAGTTTTAGTCTTATAGTTTACATTATCGTTTCATTTTATTTAAATCGTTCATTAATGAGCTAATCACTACATCAACGTGGTGTCAAAAATAAATTTATTTTTTTAATGTCTAAAAATTATAAAAAAAATAAAATGATGTAGGAAATTTTTTTATATTTCCAATGACTATTAATAGTCTAAGATATCATTTATGTAAACAAAATTAAAATTGTTCTACTTAGGTGATACATACTTTGGTTATATTTTCCTTTCTTTTAAAAAATGATAAAAGGTCACTATCACACTAAAGTGATTACATGGTTTCCCTAAGTTGGCACAAGGAATACCATGGTCGACCATGGCATCCACAATAGCATTAGGACACATTTTGGGGTCATTTTTTATTTTTATGATATTATTTTATTACCCTTTACTACATGATTACTAATTAATCACGATAATTAAAGATCATTGTCGTCATTACTATTCGTAATGTCCAAAAACAAAAAATCTTAATTACAAAATTTGGACCTTATTATAAAAAATATGGAATAAATTTCACCAAATTACAAACATAGAAATTGTAGTAATTAATTTAAAAATAATTCTCGTAGTCAAAACCAAAGACAGGTTTTTAAGAAGTAAAATTAATCAAAAGATTGACTTGATTTTACATCCAATTTTAAAGTTAAATAACTTCCAATGAACAAAATTTTATTAAGTGATAAAAACATAATTCAATTAAACTTTAAATCCAATTAAAAGGATAATATAACTATATAAATAAATTATATGAAAAATTATTTTTGAAGAAAAATGCAGCTTTTTCACTATTCATTAAAAATGAACATTTGTCAGAAATATACCAAAAAATTATCCAAAGTAAATTTAATATTCCAAATTAAAAAATTATTTCCATTTTACCAAATTCAAAACATATAAGTTTTATTAATTAATTTTACAATTAATTTCCACTGTCAAAATAAATAGCGTGTTTTTAAGAAACAATATCTATCAAAAGATTGACACTTGTTTATATCCAATTTCAAAGTGAAATTAATTCCAATGACCACCATTAGATTAAATGGTAAAAATATATATTAACTACACATTAAACCCAATTAAAAATATAATATAAAAATATAAATAAATTATATTAAAATGAGGTTTTGAATTGAAATACAGGATTTTTCATTATTCATAAAAAATGAACTTTATTGGAAAAATAACAAAAAATTACACAAAGTAAACTGTGATGTCCCAATTCTAAAGAATCGTTTTATTTTGTAAAATATAATATATAAAATTATCAAATAGGGGATTTAAAAATAATTCTCCATAAAAAGGCGGTTAATCGACCTTTTAAATTATATTAGAATATTTATGCTTAAAATCGAATTCTTTTCATATTTTAAGCCTCTAAATTTTATTGGATAAATGTAAAAATATTTAATAAACATATATAATCATTTTTTTAGTTTGTTCTATTTATTCCCTCCTTTACAACGACTAGGAGTTAACTACCCTGTAAAATATTGTTATTTTACTATTATTGTGCAATGTAAGATTTCAAAGAAACTCGTTGTTGTGTATTGGGTACGCCATCGAACATAGAATTTCATTTAAAGTAATATTAACATCTTATTCACAACTATTAATAAATATGAAAATTTCATATTATTTATTTACCTGGGATGTTATATCCTTCCCCCCTTTTGGGAATTGTGTCCTCACAATTATAAAATTGGGCTCGGAAACTTCATTGAAAGTCCCACATCGGAAAAAGAGTCAGTAAAACTATCACTTTAAAAGAAAGAAAGAGAAGTACAAAGATCACCCTTGTTAACCCATACTAGGATTCAATGTAGGAAAACATGGATATGGAGTAGAAAACAAAGGATCATGTTCTGATGGAGAGTGATAGAAAATATGTCTAGGAGAAAGTTAACCACCAGAAAATCACAAACTTGTAATGGGTTAAATGGTATTTGATTCCACAGAAGGAAAAGTTAGCATACCGTGTTTTTGTTTTAAGTTAATTTTCACTGAGGAATTTATTTATGATCTTAACTAAAACATAATGAAACATACTTACTTGTCTTGTAGACTTTCATTTTTTACTATATTTCTAACACAAACTCATATTTTGTCCAAATGACAAGTATTTAGGATGACTTGTTCACATTAAGAGCGCTATAATCAACTTCTTGAGAATCACCTAATCCAGAAAAGATGAACTATATATTTACCATGTCATTAGACCTTAACCAAAACCAAAATGGTTAGTACAAGATTCGATAATCCCCAAAATGGATAATCCTTTATAAAAATAAATACTACTCTTAATCTCCAATATTCAAAAAAAGAACCCAAGGTTCAAGAAAGACCATTAAATAAACAGTTATCCATAAAATTCATCAAAGTAATCAAAACTAAGATTGAAACCCAAATTATTGAAGGATTTAATAACATAGCCTTCCAAGGTAAATCTTAACATTTATCTTCAAATAACATCAGTTACTCTTAAATTCTCATACTAAAAAGTAATTAACTTAATCACATATCCTCCCTGATAGGTTGATAATTTCCATATATAACCCAAAATCAACTTATTCCTGATTCATAAGATCATTTAACTAAAAAGAATTAGTCATACTAACTTGGGACTTCACGTAGTCCAGTGGTAGGTGAAAAATCCCAGTCGCACTTTGGTTGCGGGATTGATTCCCGCAGCTTCGTCTGACGTGACGGGTTGTCTGACGGTCTGCATGTTTTCCTCTTTACAAAACTATATAATTCTGAAAACATTACCCAAAAGGAGATAAAATCTTAAAAAATAACCATAACATATTTTAACCTCATGTTTATCTCATGACATTCATTTTCCATCATAACATATAATAAGCTATAATTACCTCAAAAGTAAGGATCATATAAACCCTAATGGTTACCTTTATAATTATTACCTAAATTTATACATCGAGTTGGTTATCTCGTACATGATGCATTATAGAACTCACCAAAGTTCAAGTGGTTAATCATGACTCTTGATAGTTGGTTTAGGATAACCATGAGATTTCTCATTAAATCACCCATTTTATCTAGTCTCTCAATCAGAGAACCACCACAGTTTCCTTCAAACCCATTGTCACTTTTGTGCCTTCTATATCCATCCATTTACTAAAACCAAATATTTCAGTGTTAGTATATCAACAAAATAATCATGTACAAATGAGGATAATAAACACTAAGATATAATTATCCAAGTTATCTCAAACACATTCCAAATTTCAAAAATAACAATGACTCCATCTAATATACTAACCATTGTGGTTATACACAACTTTTCACTTATGCTTAAACAACACTCTAACCTCTAATGTTATCTAAACCGACCTTTGATACCAACTATAAGGACCCATACTTAAAAAATTACATAATCTTGAATTAAATGAATAATTCACATTGAGGATCTTTTCAGGTTAAGAGTTTTATAGAATTAGGACATAACTATTACATCTCAAAAGATAACAAAGTAGACACTTCTACTCAATTTCCATTTTTTTCAGAAAATAAAAACTATTAAAAAGAAATATGTATAGTTCTATGTTATAGATAACATGTCTTTCCATGATCCCATCCTTGACCCTATTCATCTTTATGTCTTATGGAAAACATTTCAAAAAAATGGGATGAGCAAAAAAAGTTCAGTATGGAATACACAAAGAAGGAAACTATTAGTTTTTTAAAACTACAATTAAACCATGAATACATTAACTTAAGCAATACTATTCACCTTTATGAAATAGTAAATAATCATTAGTGAATAGAAGATCACTACTTAACCTTTTGTAACCAAAATATTACCCATATAAAGAACACATAACATATAAAGGAAACTTGGTACATAAACATACTTCAATGGAATAATCATATGGTCGACTTTCACAAATATCACTAAATGGAATAGCCATACGGGCAACTGCTATACCCAATCCATTGGAGGTTATAATGTATCCACCCATCCTAGTATTCACGATACCACCTATCATTTGGTTTATCACATAACAACCCATCATATGTCCATGTAACATTATAAAATCATAAGACATAAAACTAATATAAAGGAAAGAAAACATTTCCAAATTTCAATTACAATATATCACTTAAATATATTAACATAAAAAATACATTATCAAAACCATTTTCAATACCAAAATACATAAAGGATTATATGGTATTTATTTACTTTTAAAAAACATTACATCTTGTTGATAAAGATATAGATAAAATAATACTCATGGTGGCGGAAAGGTTGTTGTCACTGCGTACGTTAAAAAGAAACATAATTTCTGTCGTTTAGTAAAACACTTCATAGAGAAAATATTCATTTTGAATAAAATTAAAATTAAAATGGGTTTATACACAGTATAAAATAAAGTTGTGTATAAAACAAAATATTCCTCAATGAAAGTAGATTTAGACGAAGTCCCTTACAATGACGGTATCCTTAGATTAAGGATAAATCAATTACCTAATTATCTGTGAAAAATATAAATACACCAATATAAGTGGATATTAAGTGTAAAACAATCATAGGTCATCCACACATATTCACAACATAACATAATCAAGAAGTAGAGGTTTAACCCAAATAATTTAAATTGGCTTAAGAAGTTCCCTTGCAAAAATTCTATAATCTAACGGCATCACTTTAAACTTCAAAAAATGAGATGATGAGAGATAAAAAGGGTATCTAATCAGTTGTACATAACATTTAAAGAAATAAGGATATATAAGAACATAACCCAACATAATAAGGTGTAAATTAAAAGACCTAACCAAAATAAGTCTTTAAAACAAATGAGGGTGAAAGGTTCCCTTACCGATTTGGGTAACTTTTGAAACGTACACCCCATGAAAGAAGGTTCATACAATGAAGATATAAATACCCATAAATTAAAGTATATTACGCAAAGAATATAGTCATGGGAAGTAAATTAACCACACAAAAAGAAATAGTGGAAAGTGTAGCATTAATCTCATGAAAATAAAAAGTGAGATAAAAACCTGTTACCTCATTGTAATCAATGAAGTCATATGACCAAAAGTTAACAAAAACCAAATGAATCACATAATACCATGAATATAAATGGAATCATGATAATATATATAAAATGGATGTACACAATACACCACATGAAATAAATAAGTGGATAACAATGTAAATCTCACGGAATTAAAAGTGAGATAAGAAATCCCTTACGAAAATTCGACAGCCAAACGACACCACTAAAAACTTCTAAAAATGGATTGATGAGATAAAATAGGGTCTCTAATTTTATGAAAATAAAAAATTACAGTAAATGGAATATAATACAATATCTCCCAACATAAAAAAGAGGAGCTTAAATGGAATAACATAAAAGATGGTACTTAAAAAGAAAGAGAGAGGTAGGATCCCTTACCTCAAGTCCGACTTTTCTTGTTCGTTTCTTTATATTATTGAATAATAAACTATGGTAAATTTATAATTTATTAAGGAACTAATTTAAAGTTTATTATTAAATTCATTTCACATATTATAATATTATAATAATTAGTTAATTATGTGAGTTCATATCAGACGTTTGTCGATGATCGGTACATGAGTCAAAAATATGCCTGTTTGAAAAGAATTGTCCATGTAGTTATAAGTACATCATCTATAGAATATTATTAATGATTTAAATATCATATATATCCAGTATATATACTTTTTATACTATTCCATAACATTTGAAGATAAAAAATAAAATGCACCATTCATGTAGACGGTAGGTCGTACGTACGCATGAACACTACTTTCATTTCTTTGTCATATTAATGGAATTGAAAATAAATGAGATATATATATATATATATTATAATTACAGTATAATATATATGTTATATAGGTCACATAATTTAATTAATTTCATTATTTATACATTCCATGTATTGCATGAACGTGTCACATCACTTGAGGGGGCGGGAGTCCACACTTCCTCATATGAAATTATCGCATTTTCACAACATGCAAAGCATAAAGGTATGTTTTAAATATAAAATACAGAAGCATATAGAAAACATAAATACCATATATATCATATATAAAATATTGTGACAACATAATGGCCACCATGAGAGGTGGTAGGAGATAATTGAACAATCATCGTTTCATGAGGCAGTAGTTCGTCGTCCACATAAACAGTATGTTCTTCACCCATTAGATGGAGGTGTGTGTAAGTGTAGATAAAATACATCTCATAAAAACATCCTAGTAAATTTAATATACCATTTATGTTACAAATTAAAGGAATAAAAAGAGTTTAGGGGGTTTTAGAATCAAAATAAAACAAAAGGACATAAGAGAATACATTACCTTTAAATCGGGTAACTCCCCTTGGTTTGAACCAAAAGGGTTTATTGAAGAGCTTTCTGCCTAAGGTACAACTTCTAGGATGAAGATAGGGATGTGGAGAGATTATATGAGCATGGTTTGGAAGATCTAAGGGCTTTAGTGGTGTGGGTAATGGGGTAAAAGTGGGGGCCTTTTATAAGAGGGAGGAGGGGCACTCTTGGAAGGTCATGAAAAGTTACTTTATTAGGAAATTATTTTCAGATTTTAAAGGTCCCACAACGATATATTTCAAGGATAAGGTGATAAGGGTTCTAAATCCTCCCCTCCATTAGGTTTTATACAAGTGTATGTTTTATATTTTACCTTATATTTTCATTTTATTTTAATTGTCATTAATGAGGTAATCACTGCATCATCATGGTTTCATAAATAAATTTAATTATTTAAGGTCTAAAAATTAATAAAAAAATACCACGATATATGAAATATTTTTAGATTTCCAATTAATATATATATTCTAAGATATCATTTATTTAAAAAATTAATTTTTTTACTTAGGTGATACATACTTTGGTTATATTTTACCTTCTTTAAAAAAATGATAAAAGGTCACTATCACACTAAAGTGATTCCATGGGGTCCCTAATTCGGAATAAAGAATCCCATGGTTGTCCATGACAACAAAAATAGGATTGGGACACATGTTGGGGTCATTTTGTATTTTTATGATATTATTTTATTACCCTTAACTACCCGATTACTAATTAATCACGGTAATTAAAGATAATTGTCGTCATTACTATTCATAATGTCCAAAAACAAAAGTCTTAATTACATAATTTGGACCTTATGATTCCAAATATGGAATCCATTTTACCAAATTCCAAACAATGAAATTGTAGTAATTAATTTGAAAATAGTGCCCGATGTCAAAACCAAAGACAAGTTTTTAAGAAGTAAAATTTATCAAAAGATTGACTCGTTTTTACATTCAATTTGAAAGTAAAATCACTTCCAATGAACAAAATTATATTATGTGATAAAAAAATAATTCAATTACACTTTAAAACCAAGTAAAAGTGTTGTTTGGAGTGGATACTTAAGAGGGGGGTGAATTGAGTTCCAATTAAAATTTCTGTTAAAAACTTTTAGGATTTAAATCACCCAAATTTAAACGGACCATCCAATTAAGGTAGTAGAGATATAAGTGACTTATTGTTAAAAAGGTTTCTCAATGGTTGATTACTCCTCAGTTGAATCAGTATGAGAACTAATTTGACTTTTTAAACAAGTTTACAAAACAAATCAGATATACACACTAACCAGAACTAACTATCAGAGTGAATGTAAAAACAGATTTTGGTCATTAAAAATATAAGCAGCGGATAAATGTGAAATAGTGTAATGGAAAGATGAACACAACAATTTAAACAAGTGGATCAGTCTTAAGTCATGACTTAGCCCTCTCCACTTGGTGATCACCTTCCACCAATTATATTAAAGAGTGATACATAGCCTGTATCGGGCTTTACAACAGTTTTCACAAACTGTCCAGGTTTTGCAACCTCTACCACAGTTATACGTCAGAAAAATTTAACTAACAAGACACACCAGTATTCTTCCATAGTTATACATTGGAAACAAATGTAAACAGAGTTTGGTATGGGGAATTTTATTATCCCTCAGTTTAAGTGCAAGAGTCAGTGCATGTAATATATACACACTACTCACAAATGTAAAATGCTTAAACACAATAGAGATAAATATAGTAGTGATGAGATTAGAAGGCTCTATTGTGTTGAAAGATTACCTTTGGACTCATTGGTATCAAGGAAATGAAGTTTTGGTCCTTCTCTACAAGTTTCCTCCAAAACAGAGTGTCGCAACATCCAGGTTCTGACTTCCAGATGTAGAGATGATCAGCTTCTTGGGTTTGAAGCTCTTTTTAGCACACCACTACAGCTTGAGAAAGGTTCTGTCAATAGATCTTTGTGAAGCTCTCTGTTCTTTAGAATGAAAGCTTGAGTGTTCTTCTTCAGATTGTGTATGTTTCTATCTTATGAGTGTTCTGTGTATATTCAATATGACCACCCTATATATATCTCTACAGATTTCTGTCTCTACTCATATATATATATATATATATATATATATATATATATATATATTTCAGCTGAGATTTTTCATTTGGTTCAGTAGGGTCCGACAAGAGAAATGTTTCAACCATGTGTGGTATTCCTTGTACATCATACTGTCTCCGGATATGCCTGAAAATAACATTAAATAATGTCAGGTACATTAATTTTTCCAGACATGACCTTTATGATTGTATTAATAAAATTGGTAAAGAAAATTATAGAATATCATTAGACTGGTGGCAGATGCATGTCACATGGTAGACTTCAACGTGAGTCTTTCTTTCTATAAGCTTGTAATGGTGAACTTTCTGTCAGTGGATTTCTTGTAATGATAGTTGTTACTCTATGTAATAGTAGCTCCTCATCGGTGGACTTCATCGGTGGTCTATTCAACTGTGGGCTTCATAAGTAGGCTTGATCAGCGGTAGACTCCAACAGTAAGCTTATAACTGAAGCTTTGTAACCTTAGACTACTTCAATAGTGACCTTGTCAATGGTAGAATTTTCTAAACAGGTAATTTCATTAGCAGTGGAATATGTCCAGCAATAGACTTTGAACAACAGTCGACTATCTCGAATGTAGGTATTTTCAAGTGGAAGCATTCTACTAACGGTAGACATGTCCAACTATAGAATTGAATAGTG
The DNA here is from genome assembly GCA_963277665.1 of Viscum album. Taxonomy (NCBI): domain Eukaryota; kingdom Viridiplantae; phylum Streptophyta; class Magnoliopsida; order Santalales; family Viscaceae; genus Viscum; species Viscum album. The sequence goes on from OY728131.1 coordinate 752,471,128, forward strand.
AAGTTCTCAAAAGAAGACTTGAGAAAGTGTCTGACAGTGAACATCTAATAGAAGCCATGTCACAGCAGTGACTTTGTGACAATAACCTTGTACCGGTAGCCCTTATTAGTGACAATTGATCTTCAACTGTAACATTCTAGGATCAGTGACCTAGCGTAACAGGGAGAAATAATGGTGGCCTTGAATAGAAGACTCTTACCCGTATCATTTAACAGTGAACATATTTTTAGATAAATGTAAACTGTAAGCTGATGCAGCAAATTCATGAGACTAAGAGTATACATTATTCAGGATAAAATAATTATAAATACATATTATAAAGAGTTAGAAAAAGACTTAATATATCCTGATCAATATTTAAACATGATTTGGGATTATCAAAACAGGTGATTCCAATAAAAATGATAATATAACTATATAATTAAATTATATGAAAAAGCAGTTTTGAAGTAAAATGCAGAATTTTTCACTATTCATTAAAAATGAACATTTGTCAAAAAATACCAAAAATTTATCCAAATTAAATTTGATATTCCAAATTCAAAAATTATATCCATTTTACCAAATTCAGAAAATATTGTTTTCATTATTTAATTTTATAATTAATTCCCACTCTCAAAACAAATAGCGTGTTTTTAAGAAACAATATCTATCAAAAGATTGACAGTTGTTTATGTCCAATTTCAAAGTGAAATTAATTCCAATGATCACCATTGGATTAAATGGTAAAAATATATTTTTACTACACTTTAAACCTAATTAAAAATATTATCTAACCATATAAATAAATTATATTAAAATGAAGCTTTGAATTAAAATACATCATTTTTCACTATTCATAAAAAATGAACTTTATCAGAAAAATAACAAAAATTTATAAAAAGTAAATTTTGATGTCCCAATTCTAAAGAAGGATTTAATTTTGTCAAATATAACATATAAAATTGTCAAAAAGTGTATTTAAAAATGGTTCTCCATCAAAAGGCATTTAATCAACCTTTTAAAGAATATTAGAATATTTATGCTTAAAATCGAATTCTTTTCTTATTTTAAGCCTTTAAATTTTATTGGATAAATGTAAAAATATTTAACAAACATATATAATCATTTTTAGTTAGTTATTTTCATTCCTTCCATTACAACAGCTAGGCATTAACTACTATTTAAAATAGTGTTATTTGATTATTAGTGTGCAACGTAAGATTTCAATGAAACTCGTTGTTGCGTATTGGGTACGCCATCGAACATTGAATTACCTTTAAAGTAATATTAACATTTTATTCACTAATATTAATAAATATGAAAATATAATATTCATTATTTACATGGTATGTTACACACTTGATTCCACTCAATTTTAACATCTGTACAATAGTTAAAAAAATAGAACTCAACCTCAATGACTATTTGACAAGTGAATTAGTTAATAAGGGTAACCTTGATAATATTCAATATCTTAAGTCCATATATGAATAAACTTTCAATACCATGGATATATAGTCATATATTGATCATACAATAATGTTCTTAAGGATTTAATTAATGTGATTGATATAATTAAAAAACATATCGATGTGAATGGTCATGTTGTAATTCATGCACTGGTGATTTTTTGCATTGGATAAAAATTTATTAGGAAGTTCAGGTATATAATATATGATTTATCACATGATACTATGACAAGAGTTGGTGTTTACTAGTTCAAGGTCTATAAGATATTGAAATTAAATATATAATTGTTTAAAAATTCTCTAATGTTTCATTATAGGAATTAAATGTTCTTAAAATAGTACTGTTTGATAAATACATTCAAAATGAGAAAATTGATTGTGGAACCCACATCATTCTTGACTATCCTATGGATTTCAATAATTTAGAGAACAAAAAAAATTGTAGATTTGGTTAGAAAAGATGATTGGAGAGTCCAAAAAATAATTAGTGCATTGAGAATATTTATATATATCCAAAAGTTCAAACCTGATTTGGTAATAACAGAGAAAAGGATAAGTGATTTGGAAAGACAATAATTAATAATAGATAAATCCGGTTTCATAATAATATTTAGAAAAGAGGAAAATAATAGGGTGGTGAATGATTATTTCAATTTTATTGTAAATTTACATTATGAACATTAAGAATCTATTAAGAGAACAAAAGTATATATTTTTTAGGTCAAGAATATTAATGACAATTTTTTTTCCTATATCATGGAGTGTTTGAATCCAAAATATTATACCATTATTTTAAATGGTTCTCGAATGGATCTACTTAAATAATGTGTCAATGAATTTATAGGTTTTTATTCCCTATCAAGAAGTATTCTCAATAATTTGAATTTGGTACCTTGTGAGGGTATTATTAAGATGATGATTTCGTCCACATTGAATTAAAAAAAATTAATCATTTTAAGTAGTCTAGAAGTTCCATTAAATGTAACCATTTCTGATTTTTAAGAATTACTAATAATACTAGGAAAAATTTTTGGTGTTAATGTAATTATAACTATGACTTCTCTACAAGGAATTCATAGAAAAAGTAAAAAAGTATTGATCGAAAAAAACAGGAGTATGGGTTCCATTGTGGACATTAACGAAAAAAAAATATGGGATAATGTCAAAAATTTCATGAAATTCATCAAGATATATAATATGATTATAAGGATTGATGATATAATGAGTGAAATAATGAAGAAATATGATCCCGATGAAGGTATGACTTCCTAAAAACCTCATATCGAGTAAAAAGTAGAGGTTGACAATGGGTAGATTCTCTTAGACTAATTTTCTAATAAATTGGGATAGATTATGATTTTGGGCCCAAATAATAATGTTGTTTTTTAGTGCAACATGTTGCATACAGTTTTACACCAAGGGGAACAATCATTTATGTTTTTTTTAAAAAAATAACTAGGGTAGAATTAATGAACTTACCAACATACAAGATAAATTGTTGGTCACCCCACATCCAAATTGAAAATAGTTATACCCAAAAGATATATAAATTCCCATATAAATACTAATATTATATATAATGGATTTATAGTATAAAAAATAATCATATTTATTATAACATACTTCTCTTTCAGTATTCACTTGATCTATGTAACAATTTTTAGATTAATCTATCTCTTTGTAGTTTGAAAGTGAGTAATATGACAAATTAAATCTAAGTTACCTTATAAATCATAAGGAATAAATAATGGATTAGAATTAAAAAGACAAAATATAACATCTGTTAGAACTAATATTTATTTATAATCAAAACAAGGGCCACCATACATCTAAAGGGGAAGTGTGATTCAGACATGCTTGATAGATTTTTGTCGAACCTCCCACATCCAGGTACTGGTGTAATCAATTTTATTTAATTTTTTATCCCATTATGCAGTATCCAATGCTTCACACTATGATTTTTTTTAATTTCAGATATTATGACACAATTTAAATTCTTGAACCAAAAAATTGGATAATGAATGATAAAGATATAAAATTATAAAAACCAATTAATATAGAGATGAATAATGAAATAAATGTCTAATAGTTTTGGGTATTTATTATTAATAAAACTCGACTTAATGGACCTATTGAGTGACAAATAAAATTTAAAAAAGTAAATTCTATGGGGGGATTCAATAATAGTTTTAACATAATGGAATAGAGGTTATCATTTACTTATTGTTAAGAATTAGGTGAAAAAAGAGTACATTATTATAAGATTTCAGTAAAAAAAATAAATATATAGAAATTCCCAGGTACCAAAAAAATATATATTATTTTTTAAAAAGAAGGTAGGCTAATTTTATTGACTATTCATTAATTATGAACAATATTTCATTTATTTTTATTAAAAAAAAATACTGACAATTAAATTTTGAATGTGAATTATTTATTAAAATATGAAAATTAATTTTAGTAATCATATATACAATTATATTAAATATAGCTAACACTTCATCATAAATAAATCATATGCTAGATTTGTCTTGAAATTTAATGCACTTCTTTATAATAATTCACTAAAAATTGTACGTTTTAATAATGTAACCAAAGCCTTCTAAAAATTGTTCATGAAAAAACATTCTCAGTTTTGGAAATTTATATTTCTATGAGAATACATTTGTTTCAAGTGTACATTTCTGGGAACCATCTTGTAATATTATAGGCATAATAAAACAAGTATGGAACATGTTAAGGGTTTATAATAATTCACAACACCAAAGAAACATTATGAAAATACATATAGATGAAAGAAAACAAGTGTAAATAATAATCAAATTGGAACATATAACAGAACACAATGCATCATGTGAGGTATGTGTAACTTCTAAAAATAGATGGAATAAATAAATTAAGGTTTTCTATATATAATTAAATCCAATTACTATAATATCACGGAAAAAAATATAAGTCATGACATCTAAAACAGGAATACTATTGGTACTATTTCTAATAAAGGATGAAATTACAACTAGGATAGAAGATTGACATGGGGAAACACTTAAAAGATCATCTGGAAATCGTCACTAAAATATTTTCTCAAGAAGTTTATCACACCCTGAACATAATAAAATGTCATAGGTATCAGCTAAATAACTCGATATTATAATAATAAAACCAAATCCTTCTTAGAAATGTTTATATATATTCTTTAGGACATTAGAAAATTTATGTAAGTTTGTGTATACACATGTTTTAAGTGTTTGTGAATAGGAACCATCAAATAATATTAACATTAATTATGATAAAACCCTAAAATACATTTTTAGAGTGTAAAAAAATACTATAATAAATAATAAAACCTGGAAACCAAAATAAAAATCCATCTAGATTAATGAAATCACATGAAAACACTAATGAAGCCTGAATATACAGTAAATATCCATGAATTATTCTAGGAAAATACAACACCTAGTAATGTAAGGAATATATAAAGTGTTTCTATAGGGTATAATGTAGCTTTGTGCGATCATGGCCTCAGGACCCTCTCTAGGACAAGGAGGCCAGGTTGGGGTTAGTGTTTTGGGTCCCTTGGACCCAAACATTCTCTTATCCTCAAAGCCTGGGAGAGAGGGGAAGATTAAGAACACCATGGAGGTTAAAGTAGGAAAGGTGGACTCTCCGAGAAGTCCAAGGTAGGGCCTATGGGTGGCATTGAAAAACCTCTTTGAAGGTCTGTAACTACAAGAAGTGACATAGGTGGATGGTGACTCAGGAGATGATGGTCTCATCCATATCTCATTAGACAGTTTAGAATGTGAAGGTCCCCACAGTACAAGAAAGAAAAAAGGGAATAGAGAGAAGCGTGACTTCGTAAAATGCATTGTGGTCCAGTGGAAAAAACCACAATGGATGCAAAGACTATTCCCACTTACCTAAATCAATGGAAACCAGGTTTTCCATGAAATGCGGATGCAAGGGTAACAAAGGCCTACATGGGGAAAGTGGTGATCCAAGTAGAGAACCAAGAGTGATGGAAGAGGTAGGAGAGTTTTTGAAGCTCATTATTCACTCCAAGGAAGAAATGATCGAAGAAGTCATTAGACCCAATGCCTCAAATAAGGATATCTTAAGAATATATGAAAGGTGTGTGCAGGTTGAGGCCAATGGGGAGTAACAATTGTGGTTTGACAAGCAAGACCGAATCATTACGTGGGGTTTCAACCAAGGAAAAATCACCATGGAATAATTTATTCAGACGATGGGCAGAATGATTTCTCACCTCGAAGACCTTATTAGGGAGGATCCAGATATTCATGTTAGTACTTTGCATTGGAAATTATATAGAGTGTCTAACTCGAAACACCATAGCCTTGTGTTCAATAACATTGTGGGCTCCTTCCACACTTAGTGGTCTCTGTTTTGTGAACAATGGTTCCCCACTATCCCTTAAAGTGGTTTTTTAATATAAATTTATATTTGGTGGTTGTACCCCAATAATGAAGATAGAACCCATTTTCAACATGATTGAATCTATTCAATGAGGTGAATTTAGTAGGACAGACCTAAATATATATAATATCATGAATATGATTTGAATTATTTGAATCTTAGGTTTTGGTATCCATATATAGTTAACCAAATCCTTAGAGTGTTGATTAAAGATAAATAAAGGTGAACATTGTATTTTTTTCCTCATGGGAATGATACTACATACAGCTGAAATGAAGCACAAGGAGTTATCCCACTAAAATAATCAAAAAATAGGTAATTATTTATGGGGTATAGAGATAAACAATGAGATAATAGAAGAAGTTACATATCCTTATTTCAATCTATAAATGATTTTATATACCCAAAACTATACAATATCATAAAACAAAGACAATCAAGGGGGTTGATGATTCAAACTATCCACCAAACAACAACATTTTTATCCTAAATATTGTATTGTTATTTTGAATGTTATGATCAATTGGTAATTGAATCCACAAAAAATAGAATGATATCAGGTACACAGGGTGGTAGTCATTGTCTAGGGAGCAAGATTGTCAAGTGATGGCAGAAATGGATGATTAAGGATGGAAGTGACTATGAGGTGGGGAGGCGGAATGACAGGGAGGCAGGAAGGTAGAAGGTGTGGATTATTGTTAATCCCCTATGTTATAATATTATTATCGAAAATATATTTTAAATTAATTATAAATAAAAATATTTATAAATTTATTGTTATTAATTTTTCTCAAATATTTACTTTCAAGAAATTTTAGAAAAATGTTTACAATTTCTTTTAAGGTAGCAGCTTATAAATTTTATCTAAGATGTATGATGATAATAAAAATACAATTTTATTGGTTCCGCTTTAATTACACTACTACCTAAAATTTTGTTCAATCATTAGTTAGTTGAGTGTTAATCATTTATGAGTTCCAACAAACTAAGGTAACATGATAATAGATACACACACAAATATATGTGTGTGTGTGTGTGTCTATATGTATGTATGTATGTATCTATATAGGTACAAATAAGTGTATGGAATAAGATATAGACACAACACTCACATTTCATGAGGGTATGGACAGTTTTTTTCACTCCACATTCTCTTTGAAACTCACTTCCATGGTTGTGGTTTCATTGGAATTCTATTTATTTAAAGGTTTTTGGTGCCTATAATCCTTATTATCCATTGGAATATGTAATTGACTTGGATAATGTCAAAATTATCTATGTTTAATATTATTAACTATTAGCATTATACTATATCTTTCAATTATTTTGTGTGATTTTACATTGATAACTATAATTCTTGAATTCTATTTTGGAATAATAATAAAATCCCTCACTCCATTTCTAGGTTATTAACACTAATGAAATATGTCCTCGATCCTATATCCACTTATAGTATCTAAATAGGAAAGTTATTTCTTAAAAAATCACACAATGTCAACTTACCCAAAATTGCAAGATTTTATCCTATACTAAGACTTATCTATTAAACTCATCAATAGGGTATTTACTAAATTTCTATTATCCTAATCCACAAATTATTACTTCAAAAAACCTAAAGGGATATCTATAATTTTAAAATCATAATAATCATTAACTTATCAAACATAGATGAAATTTTTAACTCCCACATCATCCTCAACTGATATCATTCAAATCTCCAATGTTATTTAATTCATTCTCTTGTACAAATTATAATGACCCAAGAAAAACATTGCTTTATTTTATATATTTTACATGGTTTAAAACATTACATTTCATAAATATTAATGTTCCATGAATTGATTGGTTCAATGCCTTTAGAGACTAACTATATAATAATTTTATTTTAAAAAACTGATAATTGATTATCCTCAAAGGAATCATACTCGAAACTCTTCTTGGAATATCATTAGTTAGACTCATCCATGAAACTCTAGGAATTAAAACAGAATAAAAGGGTGAGTATAGATAAACAATAAGGGTTAACATTAGCATTTAAAATCAAACATTAAAAGTGAACATAATATGGGGTATGGGTATGATCAAGATTCATAAGAAACTTTTAATAAACAAATAATTTATCATAAATCATGGAATAAGTATTTCCTTACATTAATAAAATAATAAAAATAATTTAAAATAATGAGTTAATAAAAATGATCCAAGAGAAGATAAAATAGTCATGAGAAAAGTATAAATTGTAAAACATCTTTCAAATATGTCAAAAAATTATTATAAGAAAATATCAATTTAATTAGACATGCCATCAGTTTCAATTATTATGGGAAACTAAAATAAATATGAGAATGCATGTCTCAGGAGATATAAAATTTTCACTAATTCATTAGAGGGTGATATTGGTCCCCACCTATCATTAATATATACTTACATGTTCCAGTTTAAAATCATTCCCTTATCACGTTATAAAGAATCCAATAATTAAAGTAGGTTTCATAAAAATTTCAATTTAAAATCATTCAATTTTTATATCATAAAGAACCCATGGAAATAAAATGGGTTTCATTTAACACAACATAAAGAACCCAAGAAAGCAAAAGGTTTTTTAGATCGTTTTCAAATGGTTTCACATAATGAAATCATTAATAATTCTATAAATAATAAAAACATGATAAACCCATGGATAATAAATTTTCATCCAATGAAATTAAGTAAATTTCTCGATAAATACCATTCAATAAAAGTAATTTAAAGAATATGGTAATTCTACCATATAGATAAAAGGTATATGGTTAAGGTAATAACTTCCTCAATAAATTAATGTAAAAAATCTTGGTTAACTATATTTAATTATGGGAAATAAATATTGTACATAGAGTAAAAAAATTACAAGATATCCTGTATTTATACATAGTGGACGATTAATAAAGATAATGAATGTAATGGATCATTCCTCTAAAACATATGGTCGATACATAATTAACATAAAGAAAAATATTGAATTGTTCAATTTAAATAATATCATAGATCAATAATATTATATTTTAATGTACAATGACATTGATAAAAAATGTCTTTAGAATTTTTGAACAATACCTTTGGAAATAAAAAATATCCTTGATTATTTAAAATAATTTAAAAATATATATTTTATAAATTTAGGAGACAAATAATTCCTTTTATAAACCATTAAAATGTGTAGTGAATGTTTCATATAAAATGAAAATTACGATGGAATTACGTTTTTACATGTAAACATTAAAATGATAATCTTTTCACATTATTAAGAAAATTACCCTTATATAAAATGTTCAAATTTATTTAAAAATTTTAAAACAAGTTCATAAAGAATAAAATGACCATACTAATTTATTGAATAATAGATAAGGATACATTCAAAGTCATTGAATGAATATGGATATCTAAAAAGGAATTTTCTTTAATGAGAAGAACAGATTGGTTGATTTCACATGCAATAAACACTTCGAGTGAAATATTAGTTAAGGGGAAATGAAATATTGAGGGGACATGTCAAACCCCATGAATGTATGAATAAAATGAGGAGGGTTTTAGAACGAATAAAATTTCCCTAGATAGATTATATTTCTCCAATGAACATTATTTTAAAAAAAATATTTTTAATCAAAACCTTTAAGGTTTGATTAAAATTTGAATAAAAATAATTTTTTAACTTTGGTATCTTTTGAATCAAATGCCATTTAAATAATGTATAAAATTTATCTCTGAAAACCCATTAATTAAATTAATATGTTAAAATAAATTAATCATGCATAAATCAGACCATATTAAATATATCATGTTTCATAATCGGATATATCTCTCATTATATTAAATTTAATATAGGAAACCCCTTACCTCAATCCATACTTGGTAGATATGTGATTTAATATCATATATATAACAAAATTAACTATCTTAATCATCCATTTTCAAATAATTTTTCTATCTATATACATTTTTAAAAACCATTTATTACTATTATCTACATGTATATTATATTATTATTATTATCTATTTTTATATTGAGTGTGAGTAATCAAGATTGTTTTGAAGTAGTTTGTAATTTTGGTGTCGTTCTTCATTCTTATACAAAATTTCATCACTAAAAAATCATACAATGTAATATAATTTATGTTTTATAATTATTTATAATGTTATAATTTCATTATATAGGAGTTTTGGTTATGATTCTTAAAGATTTATTTTTGCAATAAGGATGTTTGGATGATTCATAATGAACAAAGTGTGTTTTATTAAACAATGAGTCAAATTTTTATATTACCAATATAAAAAAACTAATTATTTACATATTTATATCATATATTACTAGAAATTAAATTCATAGTGGCATTTATTATATAAAATTATAGCAATGCTCAAACAGGTTCTTAAACCAACCAAAACAAGAGCAGATAATGGTTATTGGGTGATTATGTGATGATTTAGTTGAAATATTATCATACTAGTAAAATAATGATATCAATTAGTGTTTATTAGTTATATATATTATAATTAGAAATAATTAGGGGAATAATTGAATGATATAAGACAATTTAATAATTCTAATAAATTGTTTTTCCTTATTAATTCTCTTCTTTAAGAAAGTTTATTTTATCCGGATTTTTTATCATTCATGTCATTAATAGGTTATTAAATTTTTATTAAAAATTTATTAAGATCCTAAAATTCATATTTATCCTTAAGAACCAATATTAGAACCATCCAAGAAAGTTTGTAATGGAAAAAAGGCTGTATCGATCCATGGAGGTGGTAGTCCACATGTATGCAATGATGGTGATTTTTTTAATAGAACCAGAAAGGGGATTAATATGCTTTATCATTTAAGAATCATAAATAATTCATAGATATTTTAATAATTCATTAAATTTTCTATTTTACAATCCATTTTATTTGGTGATGGAAAATGAAAATGTTACTTCATAGAGATGACATGCAGCACGTATACATGTTTCACTTTTTTTCTTAATGGAAAATGAAAAATGTGGTTAATTATTGTACTATTTTTATAATAAAATATCAATATAATAAGGACACAAATGTTATAATTTTTTAATTTTTTAATGTAATTTTAGTAATAAGTAGTTCATGTAAGGAAATATAAATGAAGAAGGAGCTGTTAGAAATTTATACTACACTTCTTGATATTTCTCCTTAGTAAAAGGGGTTAAAACATTGATGGGTGGTACTTTAAGTAGATAAAAACCAATTTAAGTTGGATATTTTTTTTAAGTATTTTTTATTTTTTTCTTTAAATTTGGAGGTTTTGGTGTGAGGGGATGTTCAGATAAAATATCCCCTTTTATATGTGAAAATGGATGACAGTTTTGTAAACATATATAGATTTTTAATAATGGCAAGGAAATATCTTGGGAAGTATCTATGAATTTGGAAACTTATCTATAGGTTAATGTATAAATTCTATAGAGGTAAAAACCACACATTCCAACACATGTTTTAAATAGTTTTTTTTCCTTTACAGCTTGTTTAAACCCATTTAACACTTTTGATTTTTACTATGGTAACTAGATTTTTCCAATGCAATTTATCATTTATTCTTGAAAATAAAATTGTCCTTATTACATAATTTAAACCAAAAGGTATCAAATATGAAATCAACTTTATTATATTATTTTTATAAAATTTTTTAAAATAAATTTTAAAATAATAAATCTATAGTGTATTAAAACATTTTATTGAATTAAATAACTTATATTCTAAAATGTAAAATATTGGATTATAAATTGATACAAAAAATTTATAATTATAAAGTCAACAATAAAATACATATTTGGTATTATAATATAATTTTCTGGAATTTAAAATTTATACTTATATACTAAGAAATTCATAAATGATATTTTATTTGTAAAAAAATGGTTTTTTCACTATTAACCTATAAATCATTCGTTTTAGAACAATCTTAAAAATAATCTTAAGATAATACTATAATAATAAATCCAAAAATTAAGTTAATGTTTTCAAATTATCATCCTAAAATTTATAATAATTATTTTTATTTAAAAACAAAAAATATATAAAAAACTATTTTAATAGGAAAATAAATTTTGGTGTGATAAATATTACTTTTCATATAAATTAAGAATTATTCTAGTGAAAAATTATTATATATATGATCAAAAAATATTATTATTATTCAATCATAATAAACTCGGTTCATTGAAATAAAATTTCAATTTATGGAAAATACATATTTTATTATCAAAGTGAACTGAGTAAAAATGACCTTTCAAAACCTATAAAAATTAATGATATATCAATAAATATAAATATTTTATTAAATATAAATATTTTATTAAATATTAAATTGATCAATTATTATACATAAATAACCCCATATGATCTTCACATAATATTTACTCATTAGATAACCTATGGTTGTTGTTTCGGGTGGTGGTTAAGTTATCATGTATCTTCTGAAAATCTCCTTATCCTTAAACTTCTCCCATATACGATTTTGGTCAAACTATAATTGCTCAAATTCAACGTAGGATTATTCTATAAAAAATCATATCAATGTTAACACCCTTATGATACCAAATAGATTGGATTCATAAGGAAGACATCCACATTCAAATTCCATTTATTATTACTTTCATTATTGATTTCTTAATATGGTTACATAAATTAATACCATTTAATTTAATAGAAATGTTTTAATGGTCATATTTAGTATTAAAAATATATCATTTTTTTATTTTAGAATATTTTTTGATACAAGATATTTAATATATTATATATTTAATCAATGTACATAGTTATATCTTGATTCGTTACATTATCCCCACTTAAATAAGTTTCATCCATTCATTTTAATTATTACTCACTTGAAAAGATGAGGACTTCCATTACTCTAGATTTAATTTCTAATTATTTTTCATTCTCACTATCCAAATTTTAACTGTTGAATTCATATTTTCCCCCATAAAATGTATGTGACTAATTTTGATGTTTTCTTTAACCACATGTTGAAAATATACTAATACAATGGGATTAGATTTTTTTAAAAGGGAGATTATAGTCATCCTTATATTAATAAGTGATCATGGGTGGTCTTCTAGATGTGATTTTCAAATATAGGAATTTATAATTGTTAATAGACTCAATATATGCCTAATATCTCATAAAATTTGATTGAAGTAAGGATAATGTGATTTTATAGGAAACACATTCCTACAAATATCTATTAGAGAGGATTTATATATTTGGGAACTAAAAGATTTTATTTATAATTCAACAAATATTCATCAGGGTAGTAATTTGATGTCATTGTCAAAAATTATATTTATAAATAAGTGGGTTGAATAGGATAAAAGTAAAACACTCTCATTTCCTGAATGGATGGTTAGGGTTCCTCATTACACATCATCATCTGAACTCACTTACATGGTTTTGGTTGCATAGGAATTTCCTTTTCTTGGAAGTTGTTGGTTCCTATCATCCATGGTACCTATTAGATTTGGGAATTGACATGGATAATGTCCAAGTTTCCCACATTTAACATAGTGAACTTTTAGTGGTACATTAAGATGATCTCTTTTTCCCTTTCATATTTCCAAACATTTCTTCAATTTTCTATAGAATTTTGTTACTATATTCCTTCTTTTTCTATACATAAAACATATCTGAGTTTCTTTATGAAATTTTACTTGTTAATTATTACAAAAAAAATTAAAATATGGAATTCGATAATTATTTACTTCATTATCGTTATCACCAAAACATCTAAGAGACTTTATTATTATCTTATTTGGTGTATTTTGAATCTCAATTATTTTTATATTGTTATTCATAATACATTATAACTATTTTGGAATAATCAGAAGATTTATCAACCTAGATATTATCTTGTTTAGTTACTCATTAGGAAAGTCTTTATATTTTCTAGAGAATCCGGTGTTAACTTGGTTCTTTGGTCATGAAAATATAATAAAACCAAAAAAATATTAATCATGATTTATTAATAATACCCTAATATAATTATTATAAGATAATAACATGATAAATAAATCCTTAAAATGTCTTAATTTAAAAAATTATTAAATCATCTTTAATTTCATCCTAGATCACTCCTAGTTTAATTGAGGTCTCTATATATTTGGTTCTCTCATAATTCTTATCATAATTCCTTAACATAATAAATTCTTCATAATGTATTGTAAAGAGAATGTGATTAACTAAAGCATATCCCCAAGAGTATAAAACCAGATGTGTAGTTAGCCTTTTTTTTTGTGCACTAGGTGATGATTTATTTAAACCCATATACACCCTTTTTAGATTTATTACCCCTATTTATATATTTATTAGATCCTTTATCCACTTATATTTCTAAAAATTATATTTTATTTCTAAGAAAACCACAGAATCTTTAATTTTCCATAAATTCATGATAATATTATAAACTTATTATAATCCATTAATGTCACGACCCGTCCTCGGTGCCCGTGCTGTGACTACCCCAAGCCCGCCTTCCATAGGCCAGGGGCTGGAGACTAGCACCAAAGGCGTAAAATCCCGATAACTGGGAAGGCATTTCCTTTATAAAAGAAAACAATCACCATAGAGTACAAGCGGAAGAAGTAAACACTAAGTAAAAACTGAGTACAACAGTAAGTGTAGAAAGTAAAAAGGGCCGGAAATACAAGCCCAACTGTAAAGTACAACTCGAAAGGGAAAACAACAACTGAAAAGTAAATCTGCTACGCCGAGCTGTCCACTGGAAATCCCACCTGAAGGGTGGGTACAGATAGCTCCTATGCTCCTCAGGTCCCGTCATCCGCTCCGAGTATGTCTCACCCAGTGGTCCACCTCCGGGTACCGCCTCCTTGTCACGTCCACCTCTGGGTACCGTCTCGTCATGAGGTCCTCCTCCGGGTACCATCTCTTCGTATAGTCCACCTCTAGGTACCGTCCAGTCCTCGAACACTCGGCCTCTGTCAGCACTGCCCGTCGTCTGCAACCAACACAACGAGGTCCGGGCATAGCCCGTGCAGGGGTGAGTATAACGATACTCAGTTGGGACCCCGAGACCCTCATGGTCTCACTAATACAACAAGGATAACCACAAAGAAGATCTCAACAGATAACCTCTACTTAGGTTTATGCCCATACATATACCTAAGTTATCAAGTAACCCATCTCAATCATGAGAAAACACAAGGATTGTGAAATCAATGGATAACCACTACCCAGGTATATGCCCATACATATACCTAAGTTAGCAAGTGACCCATCTCAATCATGAGGTAAACACAAGGTCAAAAGTCTCAGCTCAACCAGGATTTTCATTATCGAAACCGTAACTGCTGAAGAGATCCGTCTCTGGAGTGTACAGTGGTCCTGTCACGACTCCGAGGTACTGCTCATTAACCTAAGACTGCTGAAGAACTCCACCCATCGAGTATTGCGGGCCAGCTGCTACAACCAAGCGCTCTCATGTGCCGCTAAAACCAAGTGCACCTCTGTCGTGGGTCTGCCGCTACAACCAAGTGCTCCCATGTGGCGCTACAACCAAGCGCACCTCTGTCGTGGGTCTGCCGCTACAACCAAGCGCTCCCATGTGCCGCTACAACCAAGCTCACCTCTGTCTTGGCTCAAGTCGCGGCCCTTGTTCGATTTGCACGGTGCGACGGTGCCGCACCCCTCCGTCGTGGCCCGACTCCGGTCGCGGTCTCTTCGACTACCTTCGACGCGACGCGACGGCGTCGAGTTCTTGAAATCTTTCCACGGCCTGGCGCGACGGCGCCGCGCGTATCTTCTGCATTAAACCGCATGATCCCGCGGGGTGCGACGGCACCACGCCCTTCCGAACCATTCCACAAAAAATCAACACGAAGTAAAATAGGAGGATCGGCCGGGTTTGTATGGTCCGAACTCCTCACGTTATAAGGATAGCAATCGGCTTTTAATGAATAATATACTTTTACAATCTTTTTAGATTAAAAAAAAAGATTTGAAAATCAAGGCCCGACAAATATAAACAATCAAGTTCGAAGAAAGTTCCGCATAACTTTAAAAAAAATTTACCACGAAGAATTTTCACGTCGAAATTCTCGAACAAATATAAACAATTGAAACAAACCCCTACCTCGGTTCAAGTGCGGAGCATGTCAACAAACCGCAGAAGACGAGCATCACGGAGGTCGGGCATTGCGGTAATTGTTCGTCGATTCCGTTGACGTAGAGGTACGTCCGAAGAGGTACGTCGTTGGTGAATCTTCGTAAGCCGATGAAGAAAGTCTGAGGAGGAAGAGGTGTTCCCTTTCGTTGACACAGAAGGCGTCGTCGATCTTCAGAAACAATCCGGCTAGGAAGAAGAGAGAAGTGGCGTTCTTGAGTGTTCTTCGTGTTCTTCTTCAAAGTTGAGGACAGTAGAGAGAGCTTCTCAAATCCTCTCAAGTGGCAAAAGAAACCAACCCCAAAATGATAAAATAAGCTTAAGCTTATTTTATTACACAACCTCCCTCTTAGAATTTCAAAGGTTTGAAATTTAAAACATCTCACCTCAATTAATTATTCCAAGTGTCAAACATTAATTAAAGTGAGTTAAAGGGGAGTTTTAAAAAGAGGAGGTGAAGAGTTAGGGTTCGTGTGGGCCCCACCACACTTAATCCTCTCAAGGGAGGTTATGTGCATGTGGGTCCCACCCCTAACTCCCTTTGGGAGGAGTTAACCAACAAGTTAAAAATAAAATGTGTGTCCACATTTTATTTAACTTTATTTTAAAAACCCAAAAACTAACTCTCAACCCGCAATAAACGCAACCTCGGAAAAGGTCTCCTTAAGCGAATATCGGCGCTGCGATTTCATCGGTGCCTTCGGAATTCGATTTCGGGCAACGGTTCAAAAGATAGAAATTCCCGCTCGCTCGTTCACTGAACGTACCCGAGCCAAACTTCGGAAATTAATTCCGGGCACACCGGGCCTCAAAATCAGGCGCCGTCAGAAACTACGTTCTTGTAAAATTACAAAGAAAATTAGAAAAAAAATTTCCTTGAAATTTCCGGGTCTTTACATTATTCCCACCTCAGGGCTTTACATCCCCGTAAAGCTTCAACACAAACTAGTGTCACAAAAGCGGTACAAAGCACGCATCTGCGCCTTCCGCTCCTATGTGCTCACCTGGTGGTTTCGTACTGCCAAGGAATGTGCACCCGAGGAATCGATCGTCCTCCTAGGATATTCTCCTGTCCATCCTCGATCCCCATTGGAATCTCCGTGAAAGACACCCCATCGCCATCGTCCAGCTCCTCATGGTCGATGGTATGCGAAGGGTCGAGCACGTATCTCCTCAGTTGAGATACGTGGAAGTCGTCGTGCACCTGGTGAAACTGTGGTGAATGGGTCAAGCAGTAAACCACCCCGCCTACCTAGCTGGGGACCTAAGAAGGTCCGCTGAACCCCGTAGATAACTTGCCGCCTTGGCCACATCTCCGTAAACCTCATCGAGGTGAGACCCGTATAAGGACGTGATCGTCATCCTCGAACTCCAGAGGACTCCATTTTCTGTTAGAACTGGAACTCGAAAGGCTGCTGTCACGAGGGTAAGGTTGACCGACTCAAGAGTGATCGGTCGCACCCTCCTATGCAAGAGTTACCCTACGCTGTCTGGGGTTTACTTTTCCGCCGACCAAGGAAAACCCATCCCGACGTTTGCCTAAAACTGTCAATTGGAGTATGAACAGTTATTACCCATTCCATACTCAAACAAACGTCGTAAGGCGTAGACGCTGCCACCAAGAGATTCCAACCAAAACTCTCTCCTCGAGGGTCTGACCACACCATCGGCGTAAGTGTGATTATCGAGTCTCCTCCCAAGGTATCTCCAGACGTGAGGGTCAAGTCCACGGCTTACCAGAAACTCTAGGTCTGGAACAAGATTTTTGAAAGCAAGGAATTATTCACATCGACTTCCATTAGTACAGCAGTCAGTAGTGGACACGGACTGTCCCTTGTATCATTTCTAGAGCCATTGGGTCACACTCCTTGACCGCAAGCAGCCACATTCTTCCTCCGCCCTCCAGCTCCCTGAGCCTGGCGGGAATAACTAATGCGGGAGGTTGTACCATGTTAGGATGTACACCACCTCATGCTGCTCTCCTAGATCTGCCTCCACGTCTACTGCTTCGTAGACTCATCTCTCCTTTAAGCTTCCTCTTCTTTAACATGCACGAGTCTCTAAGACTGGCACCGGTTTCCTGTTTCTTACTGTACTGTGCAGTCTTCATCCTCTCTTGGATGTCCTGGACCTCCATTAGTCTCACAAGAGCTGCTATGATTTCTTCTTTGCCGATAATAGAAATCCGGTCTCATCCCCTGGATGAACCACATTCGTTGCCTAATATAGTCAATTCCAACATGAATGATGCATTCATGCCATGGATGACGTCGTAAGGCCTCGACGTAACTACCAAGAGATCCAACTGTCACTCTCGCCTCCAAGGGTCGAGTCACACTGTCGGCATCAGTGTGAGGTGACTGGGTCCCCTCCAGTTGAAATCTCGAAAGTGAGGGTCAAGTCAACAGTTTAACCGGGACCACTCAGTATCAACCAAACAAAAGGACAGGAAAGCAAACAAAGATAAGTGTCTTTTTATTATTACAGCTCATAGTACAAAGTCAGGAATACAAAGCAACATGGAACTAGAAGTACAAAGGACGTATCCACTAGTTCCTCTCCTGCCCACCTGCTCTCAGAGCTCTACTGCCTTGTACACTGCTCGGCTGTTACTCAAGCACTCACCGCTGCTTCTGTCTCGGTGGCTCCTTCAACACCCGCTGATCAATCGTAGGAGGAGTCGGACAGTCACATGCCAGGTGACACTTTCCGCCGCAGGAGTAACATTCTCCGTTTCTGGTATGCCTGACTCCGACCCCACCTCAGGTGCCCCGCACCTCCAGTCCTAAAACCCGAGATCGTCCAACTGCTAGTCCGGTCCTCCTGGACCTCTGCATCATCTGTCTACTGCCCACAGATGACTTGGATACTGATCGAAAAGCACGCGGCAAAGGCAGAATCTCTTGTACATGCTCGAGGTGTAGAGATACTGGCACAAACTCCACCCTGATGAAGGTCTCGATGTCTTCCCATGCAAAGTTCATCTCATCGAAAAACTGGAACAAGTGGCTCCACCACCTGCCTGCTGCTGCCTGAAGGAGGCTGGAAGCAAAGATCACCATGAAGTCTGCCGGAGTCCCCACTAGCCTGAAGACTCTCACCACAGCCTCCAGCCAAACCTCAGCCGCCTGCGGGTCCGTCTCTCCCCGGAACCTGGATGGCCTCTGGTGCTGGAACTCGTGCAGCGCGCTCAAGCATCGTGCATCGCCTACTGCTGGGGCTGGTGGCATCGGTGGCCCAACGGGTAGCAGTACCACTGGTGCCTCAACTGGGATAGGGCCCTGTACTGAGGCCTTGTCGCTCGGCGGGCTGTCAGTACACACCACTCTCGGGGCTCTAGCTGGTCGTCCATGAAAAGGCATTCTGAAAGAAACATCGTGACACGGTCAAACGTTTATACCTGGTGAGCTGACCTGGTTTGAGTTGTTTTAAGGGAAAACCTTTGAAAACACACACACTATTAGTGTTTTCGTGCACAAAGTCAGAAATCAGTTGTCAGGGTCCTGGTGTATGGATACGTCGGCCGCCCGCACCAACACTGGACTCCCTGAACTGAAAACCACACTTGGTACTCTCAACACTATTGCTTCACAGAAAGAAACATCAGAGTTATAAGCTCTGCGGTAGAACCGAACTCCTCTAATAGCAATTTTTCATGACCCGTCCTCGGTGCCCGTGTCGTGACTACCCCAACCCCGCCTTCCATAGGCCAGGGCCTGGTGACTAGCACCAAAGGCGTAAAATCCCGATAACTGGGAAGGCATTGCCTTCATAAAAGAAAACAATCACCACAGAGTACAAGCGGAAGAAGTAAACACTAAGTAAACACTGAGTACAACAGTAAGTGCAGAAAGTAAATAGGGCCGGAAATACAAGCCCAACTGTAAAGTACAACTCGAAAGGGAAAAAAGCAACTGAAAAGTAAAGCTGCTACGCCGAGCTGTCCACTAGAAATCCCACCTGAAGGGTGGGTACAGATAGCTCCTCTGCTCCTCAGGTCCCGTCATCCGCTCCAAGTATGTCTCGCCCAGTGGTCCACCTCCGGGTACCGCCTCCTTGTCACGTCCACCTCCGGGTACCGTCTCGTCGTGAGGTCCTCCTCTGGGTACCATCTCTTCGTATAGTCCACCTCCAGGTACCGTCCAGTCCCCGAACACTCGGCCTCTGTCAGCACTGCCCGTCGTCTGCAACCAACACAACGAGGTCCGGGCATAGCCCGTGCAGGGGTGAGTATAACGATACTCAGTAGGGACCCCGAGACCCTCATGGTCTCACTAAAACAACAAGGATAACCACAAAGAAGATCTCAATAGATAACCTCTACTTAGGTTTATGCCCATACATATACCTAAGTTATCAAGTAACCCATCTCAATCCTGAGAAAACACAAGGATTGTGAAATCAACGGATAACCACTACCCGGGTATATGCCCATACATATACCTAAGTTAGCAAGTGACCCATCTCAATCATGAGGTAAAAACAAGGTCAAAAGTCTCAGCTCAACCAGGATTTTCATTATCGAAACCGTAACTGCTGAAGAGCTCCGTCTCTGGAGTGTACAGTGGTCCTGTCACGACTCCGAGGTACTGCTCACTAACCTAAGACTGTTGAAGAACTCCACCCATCGAGTACTGCGGGCCAGCTGCTACAACCAAGCGCTCCCATGTGCCGCTACAACCAAGCGCACATCTTTCGTGGGTCTGCCGCTACAACCAAGCGCTACCATGTGCCGCTACAACCAAGCGCACCTCTGTCGTGGGTCTGCCGCTACAACCAAGCGCTCCCATGTGCTGCTACATCCAAGCGCACCTCTGTCATAGCTCAAGTCGCGGCCCTTGTTCGATTGGCACGGCGTGACGGCGCCGCGCCCCTCCGCCGTGGCCCGACTCCGGCCGCGGTCTCTTCGACTACCTTCGACGCGACGCGACGGCGTCCCGTTCTTGAAATCATTCCACGGCGCGGCGCGACGGCGCCGCATGTATCTTCCGCATTAAACCGCTTGAACCCGCGTGGTGCGACGGAACCACGCCCTTCCGAACCATTCAAAAAAAATCAACACGAAGTAAAAGAGGAGGATCGGCCGGGTTTGTACGGTCTGAACTCCTCACGTTATAAGGATAGCAATCGGCCTTTAACGAATAATATATTTTCACAATCTTTTTAGATTAAATAAAAAGATTTGAAAAACAAGGCCCGAAAAATATAAACAATCAAGTTCGAAGAAAGTTCCACATAACTTTAAAAAAAAAATTTACCACGAAGAATTTTCAAGTCGAAATTCTCGAACATATATAAACAATTGAAACAAACCCCTACCTCGGTCCAAGTGAGGAGCACGTCAACAAACCTCGGAAGACGAGCGTCGCGGAGGTCGGGCATTGCGGTAATCATTCATCGATTCCGTTGACGTAGAGGTACGTCCGAAGAGGTACGTCGTTAGTGAATCTTCGTAAGCCGATGAAGAAAGTCTGAGGAGGAAGCGGCGTTCCCTTTCGTTGACACGGAAGGCGTCGTCGATCTTCGGAAACAATCCGGCTAGGAAGAAGAGAGAAGTGGCGTTCTTGAGTGTTCTTCGTGTTCTTCGTCAAAGTTGAGGATAGTAGAGAGAGCTTCTCAAATCCTCTCAAGTGGCAAAAGAAACCAACCCCAAAATGATAAAATAAGCTTAAGCTTATTTTATTACACAACCTCCCTCTTAGAATTTCAAAGGTTTGAAATTTAAAACATCTCACCTCAATTAATTATTCCAAGTGTCAAACATTAATTAAAGTGAGTTAAAGGGGAGTTTTAAAAAGAGGAGGTGAAGAGTTAGGGTTCGTGTGGGCCCCACCACACTTAATCCTCTCAAGGGAGGTTATGTGCATGTGGGTCCCACCCCTAACTCCCTTTGGGAGGAGTTAACCAACAAGTTAAAAATAAAATGTGTTTCCACATTTTATTTAACTTTATTTTAAAAACCCAAAAACTAACTCTCAACCCGCAATAAACGCAACCTCGGAAAAGGTCTCCTTAAGTGAATATCGGCGCTGCGATTTCATCGGTGCCTTCGGAATTAGATTCCGGGCAACGGTTCAAAAGATAGAAATTCCCGCTCGCTCGTTCACTGAACGTACCCGAGCCAAACTTCGGAAATTAATTCCGGGCACACCGGGCCTCAAAATCAGGCGCCGTCAGAAACTACGTTCTTGTAAAATTACAAAGAAAATTAGAAAAAAAAATTCCTTGAAATTTCCGGGTCTTTACAATTAAACTCATCCCTAAGGTTTTTTTCTAAATTTCTATTATCCAAATCCCTAAAACATTACCTCAAACAGCCTACATGGTTATCTATACATTTTAAATTCTAATAAAATTTAACTTATGGATCTTTGATAACATTTCTAACTCCATATTTATTCATAAATGATATCATTCTAACCCCTAAAGTTATGTAATACCTTCCCTAATACCAACTATAGAAACACATGATAAAAATTCCTCTATTTTAAATATTTTACCAGAATTAAAAAATTACACCTAAAAAATAATAATATCCTAGAATTAAGATGGTTTAGTGTATTTTGAGACTAGATACATAATAATTTTCTTTACAAAACTCTTGATCATTTATCCTTAATGGATCCATACTATATCATATTCTAGAGATATCAATAGTATGACTCATCCTCAAAACCTGGAGACTAAAAAAATAATAAAGGGACATGCTCATATTCTCAATAATGTTAAATATAAGTGTTAATAATCAAAAATCATAAGTGGTCATAATATGAGTATATGGTTATAATCAAGATATATAAGAATCTAATACCCAAAAAAATAATGCATCATAAATCATGGAATAAGTCTTGTCTTAACAAAATACAAGAATCAAAAGTGTTTGAAAAAATGAGTCAATAAACATGATCTATGAGGGAATAAAATAGTCAAGAGAACAATAATAAAATTGAGGAATAAATTTTAAATAAAGTTAAAATTTAGTATAGAAAAAAAATTTCATGATTCACACCATCAATTCCCTTATTTAAGAGAAACTAAAATTTACTCTTGAATACTTGTCTCATAGATATAAAAATTAACCAATGAATTGAAAGGTGATATAAGATCCCAACCACCATTCATCCATAATTACATGTTCCACATGAAAATAATTCACTTATCATGTCATAAATAGCCCATAGAAATAAAGTGGGTTTCATAAAACATTAAAATGAAATTCGTTCAATTTATATAGAATAAAGAGCCCAGGTAAATAAATTTACTTTTATTTAACACATCACAAAGAACCCAAAGAATGAAAATGGATTTAATAACCTTTAAAAATGGTTACACATAATGAAATTTTAACAACATAAAATTTTTATTAAAAATAATACTATGTTCAATATCTTTCATGAAAAGTAACACCAAACATTAAATAATATATGATATACTAAAACAATATTCTCATTTGATCAATATAACAAAGCCATTAAAATGAAATTATGAATAGTAATAATTGTATTTTTTAAATATCACATAATGGTTTTACATAATATAAAATTATTTATTAATACACAATAAATTATTAGTTTATGTTCAATAAAGTTGTTTTATTCTTCAAAAATATTTTTTCCTCAAAAATTTGTTTTATATCTTTTTTTCCCAGAAATTATAATTACTTTCAATTATTTTATGAAATTTTATTTTAGAGATTTAAAATTACTTTTTATATCAGTGTTTCAATATATTAATATGTTGAATTTTTTTAATTTTTTCTAAAAATATTTATTTTTCAGAGAATACTGAAATATTCAGAATTTAGTAAAACTGTGATTTCTTTTCTTTAAAACAATTAATTTAAACGACTGATTTGATGGGTTTAATTTTAATGTAAAATAAGATAAATTATATTAAACATAATATAAATAATGAAACAAGAATCATTCTGACGAGCCTATACCCAAGTGGTAAAGGCTCTTGCTTGGTATCCCAAAGACCCAGGATCAAATTCAGGCAGGGACTAATTTCCAGGGGACTGTAGCAGACTATAGAAGGTGACTGTAGTAGCATTGTAGCAGCTGCGACTATAGCAGTGGTAGCACCATAATGGAAGAGGCACTATAGTAAGGGGACTGTAGTGGCGTCGGTATTGTAGAAGGTACTGTAGCATCTTGGGTACTATAGTAGTACTATTCACTGAAGGGCTCTTTGGGCCAAAAATGGGCTTTTTGGCCTTGTATTTAGACCACTTGGTCTTGGGCCTTCGTTCTATGTAATGGGTCTCCCTCTACCTAGTTTGAAAGAGGTCATTGCTTTAAATAATAAATGAGGCTTCGACCCCAACCTTTAAAAAAATGAAAGATGAATCTTTATTATATTTCATTTTGTTATATATTCATTTTTAAAATTAAAATACAGTTTCCTAAAAAAATTATGTTATAGAAATATAAATTATAATTTATTAATGAATCCTAATGATATTTGAACATGAAAAATTATTAAAAATTTGGAATTTAATATTTTAAATTTGTTAAATAGAACCCTTTTATTTTTTCCATTATGAATAGTGACTAAGGTAAATATTTTTCACATCCATAAGGGTAAAATGGGTAAAACAAGGTTAAAACTATGGGATAATACCTTGAAATATCTAAAACACTAGACTTTATTTCCATTAATATTTTCATTTAGTCCTTATGTAACATCTATTTTAATTTTGGTCAATTTCTTTTTACATTCCTTTAATAATGACCATAATATTATATTAAGTAAAGCATAAATATAAAATTTTACTCATTTTATTTTAATATCTATTCTATATTTTCATAGGGATAAAATGAGTTTCTGTTTGGTTATAAGAATTTGATTTAAATATGAATGAATTTTGTTATCAAAATAGTTTATTTTTATTTATTAGTGATGGAATAATTACTTTAAATTCGTACACAATACCAACACAGTTCTAGTTCAAGTAATAGAAAAATAAAATAAATGATTTTAAAAATATTAAAATTAATAAAATTCGGATGAATTACTGAGTTATGAATATTTTTTAGACAAATAAAATATATTAGTTATTTTTTATAAGTTTATATTTGAAATACATTTCTATATTGATGTCTTTAATGTTAAACTATGTAAATAGTCCAAAAAATGACATTAATGGTATCTTATGTAAAATAATATTTTATTAATATTCTAAAAATTCATAAAAAAATATTTTATTTGGAAAAGTGAATGTTATATTCTATATAATATCAAAAATTATCAACATATATGTATCTATTAATTTTATAGTAACTTTATTCACCCCTGAAGAGTAAAAAAATGATATCATGGTAATCATCAAAATAATTAATGTGGGTTAAAACTAAGAGATATGGTTTAAAAATCACATTCTAAATTTTATTGTATGATAAAATTTTGTCTCATACTCATCTCATATTCAAAATATAACAATTTTTTGACTTTAGTATGAAAAATAATTTCTTATATTTAATTGTTATAAGTAACTTCAAGTGTTTCCTTTCCTGCTCTATAAAAGAACATCACCCCTCCACTCTTCCACACACATAATTGATTCAATTTGATTGAAAAAAAACATAATAAAAACAATAATCAAAATACTTATAAAATTAACAGTTTTGATGGTCTCTTTAAAATACTATCCCTAGAGCCCCTAAGAAGAAATCAATTGAAAACCTCTCAAAGAGGAGGTAATCATTTTAACCAATCTATTTCATTTCAAATATTCTTTCACATCCTTAAATTGTTACATTAAAATTACAATATAATAAAATTAGTGCCTCCCAAATACTAAAATTTAATAATGTTGATGGCATAACATTTATCCATATTTTTTTGATCAAATGGGAAATGAAAATATCGCTCAGGTGTGTATGTGGACTACCTCCTCCATGTAGCAATGCGATTCATTTTCCATCGGTATATTTCATGGTTGGTTGTTATGATGGATTTAATTTTTATATATTATATTCATGAAATATTTATTATTCTATAATTATGATATATTCTCTAACTTATTTCATTAATATCTGTTGGAAAATGATAACATCACTCATTCTTATGTGTGGACTACCACCTCTACGAAGCGATGTGATTAAGTTTTCATTTATACTTTACATGGATGATAATGATTATATATTAAATGAATATGAATGATAATTATGATATAATAATTATTTTTTAAATGGTAATTATAAAAAAAATTCTTTCATTGCATCCATCAAAAAGTGGAAACATCACTCGTGCGTACTGATAGACTACCATCTCTATAAAGTGTTTTATTTCATTTTTTCATCACCACAATATATGAATGGTTAAAAGAGTTTATATAATGAATAAATATGTTAATTATTTAATTATTAATATTCTTGAAATTAGTAAATCATAACGAAGGTGAATATATCAGAACCATCGAACAGAAACATGCATGGAAATGGATCAATTTTCACACAATTGATCATTTTAATGAAGAAATTATTAGTAAAAGGATAATTTAAAATTATAAAATAATGATAAATACTGTGTTATTTATTAATATAGTTTTATAATATATTTATAATAAATATATAGATTTATATATTATAAATGATATTGTAAAATATAGGAACCAAGATGCTACTTGAGGTGAGGGTTTATTTTATAGTTTTTTTATGTGACCCATATACAATATTCACCACTTTTTTCATTCATGTGGTTTATATAATGTAACTATTATATATAATATCCTGAATATATTAATATTAATGGTATTTAAATTCACATTTAAGGTTACATTTTATGGTTTTTATGATTCAAAAGTTACGAATGTGGTAAGGGTGTATATTACAATCTCATTCCTTTTTAGGATTATCTATGCTAAATTTCCATCATGAGAAACTATATAGATATTATCCTTTAGTACTTATATTTTAATCCTCTATTTATTAATTTAATTTTCAATTAATGGTAATTTTTTCTCACTTTTTTATTTAAAATGTTTGAGAAAATGTTTTTAACAAATACAAAACATATTTATTCTTTGGTTGGTCAAATTTTTCTTCCATATCTATGTATTCATTAAAATGTTTTCAATAATTGTTTTACCATTCTATAATTATTTATTAAATTCATTATAAACCATATTTTACTTTCTATAAAATTTTAAAAATAAAATTATTTTCATTTTTTGAATGAGGTAGTTTTTACCAAATGAGTGGAAGTAATATTTGGTTTAATATATACCTCAGGAATAGATCTTCCTTCCATTATGGATACTCATTTCTGTGAAGAATCATTTATAAGTTCCATATTTATTTTGAATGAAATGTTTTCCCTAATCTATGGAAATTTTTATATTTAGAATATATTTTTTAAAAATAAAAAATATGATTTTCCTTGAAAAATAGTATGATAATATTTTAACATTATTTATATTTATAAAAACCTCCATTTATGTTAATTTTTATTCAATGTTTATATGATCTAATGATACCTTATGTATTCATTCTCTAGATGGTGTATTATTATAAACATGAGATATTGATGAAACCCATTTTCTTTTCGATAGGTAAAACAATGGTGAAATGATAAACGTTTTTATGATATTATCAAATATGTATGAATGGATTATACCATAGGTGGGTCCATTATATCCCACCAATTCATTATGTAATGATTGATAACTCATAAGATAACTATTTTATGAGTGAAACTGATTTCATGTTCATAATATTATTTGTGAACCTAGTTTCAGGTTAATGATTTTCTGTATAGACCTAGTTCCTTGTCTATAGATTTATGTGAGGACCTAATTTCATATCCTTAACTTAATTAGTGAGTTTTTTTACTATTTATACATATTCATAATGTTATATGAATTTTCCATTTTCACATTCCTTTTTTATGCTCTTATGGATCATGATTGATTATTCGTGTTTCCTAAATCTTATGATTTTTTTGACAAAGACTCATTCCATGAATAATAATTAATAATATTTAGTGGATTGGGTATGAATTTATTATGATATTATGACATTTTAATACACTTCTGATAACTTATTATTGTTAATTGATATCTCTCATGTTTACCCTTTTTGAACATCTGAGCTCACCCTTTCTTATTTTTTCATTTTCTCTAGGATATGAAGAATGGATTCAAGTAAGGTATGTCTAACAAGAGTACTATGATAGAATAACATTATTAGAGATTCTAGGGATATATTATCAAATTATATGTTTATGTATATAATATACAAAGACCCTAAACCATTATGGTTCTCGGGTATGTATAATAGTGTATTGAATCCTCATTTAAATTAGTGTAATATGTATGAATGTTATTATTAGGTTACCTCATGTTTTATTAGTAAAGGGTTTCGTTATTTTTGGATATTATGATTATAAAAATTTGGTAAAATCAATAAGGATAATTCTATGTACATGATAACATCCTAATGTTTTGTTAAATTATAGATTGTGTGTTTTCCAGGAAAATAAATCTCTATCTTGATACTAGAAAGTGGATGTGGTTGGGGAATATATTCACCTTGGGGTAACAAATCTAAAATGGGTGGATTAGGTGTTAAATTTATCTTCACCATTTCATGATGAGTGAGCCTGGGACTATACACCTAGATAGACACTTCTAAGGTATTTTCTTGGTTTAATTCATATTTTATTTATGAATCATAAGATATAATTTAAATAAATTATGACTATGGGTGAACTAGATTAAACCAAATGTGTCATATATTAAAAATAAGATGTCATGATTTAGACATCCCAACAATTATTTTTCATGATAATATGGTTCTCACTATAATTATTGTTGCTAAAAATATGAATTTTGTTTTTAATCAATAGTTGGATGATTTAGGGATAATGTTAATAATGAATGTCATAGGTGAATGAGCACTAATTTTCTTGGGAAACCAAACAAAATGAGAGAGGGAATGTAAAATATTTTTATTATACATAACCAGTTATATTGATATATGGTTAACATCCTAAACATAAGTGAGTTTATGAATGAATGAAGTAAGATAAAAATTTAGTTTCATGAAGAATGTGGAGGAAAAAATATTCAGATTCCGATATGTCAAGAATGTTGGAATAAGC
Source organism: Viscum album (assembly GCA_963277665.1). Classification (NCBI taxonomy): domain Eukaryota; kingdom Viridiplantae; phylum Streptophyta; class Magnoliopsida; order Santalales; family Viscaceae; genus Viscum; species Viscum album. The sequence goes on from OY728131.1 coordinate 752,500,294, forward strand.
ACCTAGGGAAATGTCTCAAATGAATAGGAAGATGTTTTATATGTGGAAAATAAGGGAATAAATCAGTAAATTACTTAGGTAAAGTGAAAATATTTGTTAAAAATGTGGATGGCAATAATGGTTTCCATAAGGTATCATCTACAGTTAAATGTTTTAAATGGGGAATGTATTGGCATTATAGAAATTGATTTCCTAAGAAAAAATATTATAAAGTGGATCATAAGGTTGTATGAGTAAAGGTTTAACTTAATGATAAATATACTGTGAGTACATATGAAAAAAAAGTGTTAAGGAATAAAATAACAAATATCAGTTGATGGTTTACGAAGAAATTAAAATTATTTAAGTGTTTATGTATTAAGATATGAAAATTATATTTTGGTATTGTTTTATCAGTGATATTATAGTTATAAAAATCATAAAACTACCAATTATTATTCTAAAATAGTTTTAATTTAATGGTTTTCATAAATATATTGAATATTACTGATATAACATAAATTTGATTTACTGGTAAGTTTATATTTTTGGAAAACATGTGATGGAGAATAAAATACCCTTAATATATTTGTGAAATTTAGATAATAATGGTTAGCTGGGATAAATAGTTCATTAATATTGATAATTTCAATTGGATGTTATTTTTTACCTTGATATTGACAAGTGGTTTTATGACACAGTGATCTGTGTTGATGTTTGTTCCACTTCTGTATTTATGGAATATTTTTTATAGTTAGTGTAGAGTTTATTTTTTGAAAAATTTATGTTTTAATTGATTTTTTTATACTAATTTAGGTTGTTTCTGGAATTTATTATTATGTTTTATGATAATATATGATTATGGTATTCGCGTGTTTGGTATTTGACATTACGAGCTATTTTATTTTGTTTGGGAATAAATGTTAAATTTGATCTTAAAAAAAATATTTGATCAAAACATTGGGATTTTAGGGGGTTTGAATTTGGTTAAATATATATTGGAAATATTCAAAGATAAATATTTATGGAATGATTTAAGTTAATCATAGGTTGTTATTTTTAATATATTATTATATCATATGATGATGTATCCATTTTGGATAACTTAAGATAATCACATTGGTTTTAGAAAATATCTAGAGAAATAAGGAATTAATTATCATTATTTAATATATTATAAGATCATTTAAAAATTAATTTTAGTACTTTAGGAATGGGAAATTCATATTAATTTCATGGAGTAAGAGATTATATAGAAGTAAAAATTGATCGAAGTACAACCAAATGATGAAATTATGCTTATAAAATAGAAAGAAATCAAGGGAGTGTATTTTCTAGTATTATCTATAATGATATTAATATAATACCACAAATATAAGAAAATTAATCTTAAAAATTATCAGTTTACATTCATTTATAATGAATTAATGGTCTTCATTATCACTTAATAATTTATGGTTTTGTGATCATTAACTTTCTCATGATAATGTTCTTTTCACTCTCTATTATTCATAGGATATTATTTTATCCTCTATGTCTGTATTTTTAATTCTAACTAATTATCTCTTTATCTGGGAGCTTCATTGTTTTTATTATAGGTAACATTTTTGTTTCTCACTTCCCCTTTTCGGAAGAAGTTTTATTTTCCCTTTATTTGATGTGGGTTTTCGAAAAAATAATCTTCAAATATTAAACCATGGATTATTGAAATATGATTTAGAGGGAACAATTTATTTAATAGGCAGAATGTAACACCAAAAAAAATATTTTAGAAGAATAATATTCTCAATGGTTTTATTGAAAAAGAACACTAATCTTTAAATAAAATGTGATATTCAATACAAATATTATTTTGTGACTATTATGACATTCACATTAAATTATTAGTATATATATGAATAAATATATGTGGAAAAAATAATTACAAATTATTTACATAATGAAAATGTATTTATTATTTCATAATAAATAAATAATCAATTTTTAGTAAAGTAATTTTATGCTTCAAAAATATGTTTTCCTAAAATACACTTTTATACCATTATGTGCAGACATTATAGATAAAATATACCATATTTGGAAATTATATTTGGTAAAAATAATATAATTTTTCATATCAACATATAAATATTATCTTAGGGTTGGTTTTTGGGATTTTTTCTAAAAAGATTTATTTTTTAGTGAATAGTGAATGATAATGAATTTTGTAAAAATATCATTTTTATCTTTAAATCAATTAAACTAAAAGTCCAATTATATTTTTTTATTTAATTATAAATTAACATAAGATCCATTTTGTTAAACATAATCTAACTAATTTAATAGGAATCAACATTATATTTGATATTGGTATAAGTTTATTTTTATTCTAAAAAAGGTAGTTTTCTAAAAAAACATTATTTGTTTTGTTATATCAATTTATATTAAAATTGATTCCTAAAACCCATAGAAATTAAATATTGAAATATTGATTCAAAATTTGGACTCATGAGGCAAATTTTTTTAAATTTTTCCCTTTTATTTTTGATCGTTATGAATATTTACCACGGTAAAGATTTTTTACCTTAGTGCGTGTAGAATAGGTAAACCAAGGATAAAACTATTAGATAAGACCAATAAATATCCAAAAATATCATTACTTTATATCATTTCACAGGCTCATTTAAATATTAAGATTATTATATTTTAAATATAATTAATTTCTTTCTACTTGCCTTTGAGAATGTCAATAATATTATTTTTAGTAAAGAATAAATACAAAATGTATCTCTACTTGTTTTAATATCTCTAATATTTTGTAATAGGGATAAAATAAGGTTATGATTATACCTAAATTTTATTTTAAATTTTAATTAATTTCTTATCATGTTAATTTATATTCAATTTTTAGTGATATAATAATTACCTTAAATTCTAATGCAATTCCAACACAGTGCATTTTTTAGTAAAAGAAAATTAAAATAATGATTTTAAAATTTTTACCAGTAATAAAATTTTGATGAATTATCATATTAATTATTTTTAATTAAATTAAACATATTATTTATGCTTTAAAATTTTATATTTTAATTACACTTTTATTTTGATGCCTTTAAAGTCAAGCTATTTTAATAGTCCTGCAAGTGACTTCAGTGGTATATTATATTCTAAAATATTTTATTAAATGATTTAAAAATCATAAACATAATATATTTGGATAAGTTAATGGGTTATTATACATCATATCAACAGTTTTCTTCTTAAATTTCACTTTCCCTTTTATATTGACTTTATTTTCTCATATAGAGTAAAAACATTAATGTCACTATAATCATCAAAAGGGTTAACGGGGGGATTAAAATTAATAGATAAATGTTAAAAAATCACCTAAACCTATGCATATTTTATTGTATAAGAAGATATAGACTCATACTCATCCTATATTTTAAATATATCAACATGGTTCCAACATGAAAAATAATTTATTATATATAATTATTTTATGTAACTCCATGTGTGTCTTTCCCATCACTATAAAGGAACACCACCACTCCTCTCTTCTTCATGCCTTCTTAAGCCACTTAACTCGAAAAAAAGCTTCAAATAAATCTTATAAAAATACGTAAAAAAGTTATAGATTTTTTTATCTTCCAAATACCATCCCTAAGACCCCTAAGAGGAAATCCAAAGGAGGACTTTCAAAGAAGTGGTAATCGTTCAAACCCATCTATTTCAATTTACATATTATTTTACCTCTGTCAATTATTACATAACCAATAAAATTGTATAACATAACTATCTCCCATAATATAAAATTTTATAATGATTATGTAATATCATCTATTCATCTCCTCTCTATCATATAAAAAATAAAAATATCACTCATATATATGTGTGGACTATCACCTCCAATGAGTGATATGATTCATTTTCATTCAACATATTTCACGATTGGTTATTATGGTGGAATAAATGTTTATATATTTTATTTATGTAATAATTATGATTCTATAATTAAAATATCTTATCTAACTTCTTAAATTTCTATCTATCTAAAAACTATGACATTGACCATTCGTATGTGTGTACTACCTCCTCCAAAACGCGATGCGATACATTTTTCATTAAAACATTACATGGAAGTTAATAGGGATATACCTAATGAATATATATAAAATTTATGATATAATAATTATTCTTTAAAGGTTATTTATTATTTACCTTAATTGTGTTCCATCCATCTAAAAGTGGAAAGATCACTTGTGCATACTTATACATTAGTCTTTATGAAGTGATGTAATTAATTTTTTCATCACATTTTAATATGAATGGATATAAAAGTTTATATAATGAAGAACGATAGTAATTGTTTCATGATTAATATTTTATATATTATTAAACCAACACTAAGGTGTATGTACCAAAACGTGCATGGAAAATGAACTGGTTTTAACCCAAATGTTCATTTTAATAAAGAAATAATTAATAAAGGGATAATTTTAAGTTATAAATGAATGATACATAGTATGTTATGTACGAATATGGTTCTATAATATATTTATAACAAATATATTAATTTTATATAATATTTTTGAATATGTAAAAAAGTAATACAAGATATTAGGTAAGGGTTTCTTATCTCAATTTTTATTATGTAACACATATCCCATGTTCACCACTTGTTTCATTGATGTGGTGTATATAGTTCCACTTTGATAGGTTATATAATAAATAAATTTATATTAATTATATATAAATCCTCATTTTATGTTATTTCATTTATGGGGTATTAATTCATAAGTGACAAAGCTATAATGGTTATTGTTACAATCTTATTTTCTTCCAGGTTTGTCGATAATAAATTCTCATCAAGGGAAATTATATGGATATCATCCTTTAATATATATATATATATATATTATCCTATATATATTTATGTAATTTTATTACAATATTGATATTCTTCTATCGTTTGGGCTTAAAATGGATGATAAAATGTTTTTTAGAAAAACTGGTCAAACTTCCTATTTTGTTGATAGATTTGTTATTACATGTCCATATCTTCATTAAAATGTTTTCATGATTTTTCTAAAAGTAGGGTAAACTCCCATTTTTATTAAGGAAATAAATACCACATTTCAACATGGTTAAGAGGGGACCCTTACATAACTCAAAGTCTCAGTATCTCGATGGACCATTACAATTTGATGTCTTGAAGTCCATATAGCTTGAAAGTTGAAAGATATTACCCTAAGGCCCAGTAAGAGTAGCCAATATTCACATCACGAACCAGTCCTCTAACTAGGATTCCACCCATTACCATGAAATATAACATTGAGCTACCACACTATAAAGTAATGGTAGAGCACCCCTCTTTAACCCATTTTTGGGTAGAGTTCTGGATGATAGGTTCCATCAAAGCCCTATTTTAAATAATATTTTTACTATTACTTAATTATTTATTAAGTCATTTTTACCCATATTGAAATTTCGATAAAAAGGTTTTAAAGTTATCCTCTTTTTATTTTTTGAATGAGATTCTTTTTACCAAAGTTATAGATGAAATAATTGTTTTATCATACACCACAAGAATAGATTTTCTCACCATCATTAAAAAAAAATTATTTTAATATTCCTTTATAATTATACGTTGTTATTTTAAAATAAGTCATTTTTATAATATTATGTAATTTTTTATATTTTTAAAATTCAATTTTATAATGAAAAGGTTATTTTCCTCGATACATATTCCAATGATATTTTGAAGGTATTTTTTCTATGAAAATATCCATTGATGTTACTTACTATTAACTGGAGATACGATCCAATGATACCATATTTATTCATTCTATATATGGTTTATTATTATTATGATGAGATATTGATGAAACTCATTTTCTTTTCCATGGGTTAATATATGGTGAAATTATAAATGTTTCCTTGATCTTATGGAATACATATGAATGGATTATGTGATAAGTAGGTTAGTTATAGACCTATAATACATTGGGTAAATATGGATAACTCATTTGATAATTATATTACGCATGAACCTAATTTCATGTTCAAAATATTTTGTGTGGACTTTTTTTAATGTACAAAATTTTATTTGTGGACCTGGTTACATGTCCATAAGTTTATGGGAGGAATGGATTTTTTTTTTATTAATTTAATGAGTGGAATTTTATTATTTGTACATGTTCAAAATTTTATAATCATATGCTTTTTCTATAGTCTTATATTTGTAATATACTCTTATATCTCATGACTGGTTATTGATGTTTCCATACTCTTATGAATCTTGACTTTTTTTATAGAAATCCTTATTCCATGAATCAGGATTAATAATATTTATTTTATTGGTAATGGATTTATTATGTTATGATCATGTTTACATATTGTTATTCTCAATTAATTGTTTTGACTGATATCTCCCATGTTTACCCTTACCGAGCATCTAAGTTCATCTTTTTTTATATTTCCATTTTTTTCATGTCATAAAGAAAGTTGTTAAGTAGGGAATATCAATGGATATTAATATGAATGAATAACTTTTCATGAGATTTTGAGGATCCTTTATGAAATGATATTTTTGTGTATCTAGTCTCAAATGGTTGAATACCTTTATAGTTCAACATAATGTATAATTTTGTTATGTATTTAATATTTGTCTAAAATTTTGTAATATTAATGTATGTTAATCATGTTTTTTCCACATAAATAATTAATAATTCCACCATTATTCATAACATAATAAACCAATAGAAAATTAATGGGTATCCAATTACATTAATTATACTTCTAGGTAAATACCATTCAATCAAGATAATTTAAATGATATTGTATTTAAACCATATAGATAAAGGGTATATTGTTAAGATAATAATTTCTATAATCAATCAATTTTTATAACCTATGTGAACCATCTTCAATCAGATTAAATAAATTATATAGTTTTCACATAGGAAAAATATAGGAAGATTTATTTTATTTATACATAGTAGATTATTAATAAAGAAAAAGGAAGTGATTGATAATTACATAAAATATAAGGGCATTAGACAAGTCATATAGATTAAAAAGATTTTTATAGTTTCATTTAAATATTATACTAGATAATGAATAACATATGTCAAAGGATAATGAATTGGATGAAAAATACATCTTAGGAGTGTTATAAAAGTCACGTTGGAAATAATAAATATTCGTGATCATTTGAAATAATTGTAAAGGATATAATTCATAAATCTATTAGAAAAAAACATAGATGGAAGGATTAATATAAAATGAAAAAGGGGTTTGAATGATGTGTACTCACATGAAAATATTAAAAATAATATCATTTCATATCTTTATGGAAATGACGCTTATAGAAATTGATAAGAATTTCATTAAAAAATTTAAAAGAATAAAAAGTAGTCAAAATGACCTTAATAAATTATTGAAGAATAAAGTTGGATAGTTGAAAAATAATATAATGAATACAGATATCGAAAAATGGAATTTGATGACCAAGAATAAGAGATGTGGTCTATTTTACTTAAAAGAAACACTTTAGAAAAAATATGAGTCAATGTAAAATGAAATTTTTATGGGACATGTAAAACTACACGAATATACAATGATAATGGTGATGATATTTAAAAAAGAATACTAGTTTACTTGAAGGATTATATTTGGAAAACAATATTGATTTTAAAACAATATCTTCAATCAAAACACTTATGATTTGAGTACCATATTAATCAAAACCCAATTCAAATTGGTATCTTTTAAATTGAATGCAATTTAAATAAATCATGAAATATATATAATAAAAACCCATTAATTACATGAATACGGTAAAATATATTCCTTATATAAAATTCACATAATATTAAATATATCAAGGTGCATAGTATGATATATGTCTTAATAAATTAAATTTCAGACAGAGAACCCCTTACCTTAATCCATGGTTAACTGAAATGTGATATAATCATCTATATAAAAAAAGTTAATATATTAATCACCCATTTAATAAACTTTTTCACATTTATATATATATCCTTATATAAAATTCATTTATAATTATTCTCTACATATATATTTTTTAGTTATTATATATTTTCAATATTTAGTGTGAGTAATGTTGAATGTTTTGAACAAGTTTGTAATAAAAATGTTGTTATTAATTATTCTCCAAAAATGTAATCAAAATAAATTAATAACAGGTTCTTGAATTTATTTTTTATATTTATTTATAATAGTTTAATTTCATTATATGGGGGTTCTAGTTGTAATCCTTAAATATGAATTGGATAATGATCACATTTCGTTGATTCTTAGTAAACGAAGAGTGTTTTCTTAAATAATGAGTAAAATATTTATGTCATAATTAAAAACATACAAAAAAATTATTATTTTCTTATTCATATCATATATTACAAGAAATTAATGTCCCATGATCATCCTTTATATAAATTTACAGAATTGTTTTAGTCAATGGTAAACCAACCTAAACAATAACATACCATGATTAATGGAGAAATATGAGGTAATTTAGTTGAAATGTTATTATACCAATAAAATAATAGTATAATATAGTATTTATAAGTCTGATATATTATAATTATAATTAATTATGATAATATTTTATGGATATTACATAATTACATTATATGAATAAATTTTTTTTCCATCTTAGAACTCTTGTTTAAGACAGTTAATTTTATAATGATTGTTTATCATTCATATAATTAATAGGCTACTCAATTTTTATTACTAAAATTCTATTCATATAATTAAAATCAAATTTATTTTTTGATACCAATATTATTAATATCCATGAATGTTTGTGATGAAAAATAGAATGCATCAATCCGTGGAGGGGAATTTCCACACGTATGCATTGATGATGATTTTGTTTTCATAAAATGGGAAAGATGAGTAATATAGTTTATCATTTAATAATGCTAAATAAGTCATACATACTATAATTAAATATTAAACTAGTTATTTAATGATCTATGTTATGTGGTGATGTAAAACAAACATGTCACTTCATGGATGTTGTAGTCAGCACATATGTGGGTTTCATGTTTTTGTTTTCCCTAACGGAAAACGGAAATTGTGGTTAATAATTTTACCATCATTATAATAACATATAAGTTTACTAAAGATACTTATTTTATCATTTTAAGATGTTTTAAAGTAATTTTATGAATAATAAGTGCACATAATGAAAATAAGACAAGAGAATGTGAAAAGAAATTTATACCTCAGTCCTTGGATTATCTCCTTTTTAAATGTGGTTAAACATTTTGGGGATGGTATGTTGGGAATATAAAAACATCTTTAAGATTTTTATAGTTTTTATGAGATGTTTGGGAAAATTATTGGCCACAAAAAAAAGGTTTTGTGCAACGGTATGTGAAAAGAGGAGATTCCCTTTTATAAGGGAAAAGGGATGCCATTTTTGTAAATACACAAAACATTTGAATAATGGGAAGCTAATATCTGGGATATTATCTCCTAAATATAGATATAATATATAGGTTAATGGAAAAGGTTGATCAAGGCCTTAACCACACATTTCAATACAAGTTTTTTTTAAAAATGGTCTTTCTATCTTGGTTAAACTCCTTTTAGCCCTTTTGATTTTTACTAAGGAAAATAATTTTAACAAGGGTAATTTTGTCATTATGATTCAAAATAATATGGTACTTGTTGAATAATATTGAAAAAAATCAATATAATTTTTAATCCTTTTAATTATATTAATTATCAAAAAGTGATAAAAATAACTTTCAACATACTAAATATATAAGGTATTTATTATTCTTTTTGAAATATATAACTTATGTTCTAAAATTTAAAATATGGTTTTATAAATTAAAACCACATTTTTTATAATTATAATGTAACTTTTAAAATACATATTTAATATTATAAAAATGTTTCATGGATTTATAATTTTTACTTATATACTAATAATGTCATGAAGTATTGTTATTTGTAAAAATTGGATTTTTACTCTAATTACCTAAAAATCAATCTTTTTAGAAAATTAAAAAAAATCATATTAAGATATTATATCAATTATAAATGAAAAAATTAATATAATTTTTTCAAAATTCCCATCATCAAATTGATAAATTTTATTTTTATTTAAAATCCAAAAATATAGTGAAAACTATTTTTATAGAAAAATTACTTTTAGTATATTAACTATTATTTTTGCTATAAATTAAAAAATAATATGGTGTTAAATTTTTATTTATACGATAAAAATATTTTTTAATTATTTAATCATAGTAAACATAGTTCCTTGAAATAAAATTTCAATTTATATAATATACATTTTTTAAGATAAAAGTTAATTGAGTTAAAATGACCTTTCAAAAATTGTAAAAATACATGATATATCTATGAATATAAATATTTTATTACTTTTTTATTTAATCCTAAATTATACTAACATAACCCCTTATTGTCTGTTTATAAGGCCTAAGAATTATATAAGTTATGGTTTTGGTTTTGAGTTGTGGTTATGCTAGCATTGAGCTTGTGAAAATATCATTGATTTTGAACTTCTCCTATATATAGTGTTCATCAACCTTTATTTAATCAAGTTAGGTTTGATAATGGTCTATGGAAAACCCTATTGAAGCTACCTCTCTTCCAAAATCAGAAAAATGGGATTTAAAAGGAATAATTTCAATTCGAGATGCCATTATTTCTTATTTTCCTTATTGATTTTTTAATATATTTACTTAAATTAATACCAGATAATCTAATGGATATGTTTTAATGATCATACTTAATAATAAAATAGTAACAATTGTTTCATTCTAGTTTAGTATAGTTTTTGAAACATTATATTTAATACATTGTTTATTAAAGAAAAATAAATATTTAAATCTCATGTCATTACAAAAGGAATATTTCATTAAAAGAATTTATAAGGTGATTCATTAAACTTAACTCCATATGAGTTAGATATTTTTGAACTGAAGAGTAAAATGAAATTTAAACAAGATATTTTTTCGAAAAGCATTTATTAACATTATTGTAAAGAGTATAAATTAAAAAACACCATAAAAATAATTCTTATCAATGAGACATGAAAATATTTAAAAAAAACTTTGAAAACCCAAATAATAAAACCTTAAAAATAAATAAAGTTCTTCCATTGAAACATTTGAGTGTAAAAAAAATTAACATTAAAGAGAAATATTTCTTAAAATTTAAAAACAATTTTATTGAAACCCACATAATAAAGATAGGGATAAATAATTCATTTGAAAACATGTGATGGGAAATTTTAAGATTATGATAAGTTAAACATATTTTTATTTTAGAAGTATGAAATTTGAACATTATTAGGATTTATGAGCATTGATATGGATGTGAAGGAGATCATTTAAAAGAGTGGAAATTATTAAACTTCATCAAATTTTATGAATAATTAAATTTATCAATGTAATTCCCTAGAAAAGAAAGATGAAAGGGACTATAAGGTCATCATATAAAAGAAAAAAACTATCTGGTAAAAGCATAGTAAAGATTAATCATTATTACTCATGAAAATAAGTTGACTTATGAAAATCACTTACCTTTTACTCTTGATTTCTATGAAATCACTTTAACCGCATTATAAATTTGGTCTTTCTCTTGAAGTACTTATTATTAATAGGGGACTTTGGGATTTTATTCAGATTACTCTGATTTAAAAATTTGTATATGGATATAGGGAAATTAAAAGGGGAATTGGTTAAATAATAATTAAAATTTGGAGTTCCCTTCATGGTGTGGTGGAAGTCCACATTTATAAGTGAGGAGATTGACATTTTGTAATAATACAAATGTTTAAACTACTATTTAACGGTCAAATTGATCCAAAAAAGGACAATAATGGATTAAGAAATGTTTTTGGTCAATATACCTCTCATATAATCATTTTAAGACATGATTTTAACATGTTTTTGGTTTTTCACCTTTGGTTACACCAATTTTAACTTAATTTACCTTTACTGTTGTAATTAATTTTTACCTAACTAATTCATTTTTTATGCATAGAAACAAAATGAATCTCATTAAATAATTTAAAACTAATGATTTAAAATATGAAATCCATTTCTTCGAAATAAATATCTAAGGCTGATAAAAATTAATTTTAATATGAGTGAATATAAAACATAAAACCTATTTTCAAAAAATGGGTATTATTAAGTGTAAAAATAATGTTGTAGTTAAAATTATAAATGTTATTTATTTTCCAACCTTTAATAATTTTATTATTAAATAAATTAAAATTGATATAAATTAAAAGGAAATAAAAAACATAATTTTGCATTATAATATCATAATTAAAGAAAACCCAATTTTTTATTTAAATATTAATTGTTAAAAATGAGTTTTCTAGATTCAAAATTGTATATTGAAAGGATCATTTTACCACATAAAAACATTCATGTTCATGAAAAAATTTATAAAATTTTTAATTCATCTTTAGATCTTGATAATATAAAAAACAATATGATATTAATAAAACTATTTTTCACTATTCACTTAAAAATCCATAATTTCTGGAAAATCCTAAAAAAATCATCCTAAGCTAATTTTGATATGATTAATTTTGAAATGAATTTCATTTAATACAATTAAATTTTTATATTTTGAAAATTTATTTCTTAAAAGAAAATTCTAAATATAAATAGAAACTATTTTTATAGAAAAATGAAGATTTTAGGTGTTATAAATATTATTTCATATCAAATTCAATTATAATAAATTTTCATATATGTGTTCATATATAATAATATTTTGAAAGTGGTCAAATTAATTTATTATGTTAAAATACACAACAATTTTAAAAAATGGTTATTTGATAAAGAACAGTCGTTTTCAATATTACATTATATTAATTATTTATCAACTAAATATATGAAATTTTATTAGAGTAATATCATTTTATTTACTAGAGTATTATATTATTATTATAATTTTCTATTTAATATTAATATAATATGTCATAAATCATTTTAGTTCGGTATTTTTTATGGATAAAGTAATTAAACATAGTATTAATTTAGAAAAAAATATATGATACAAAATCTTGGGGTGTTATAGAAAATAGGTCTAAATCTAGTAGATTTTTTTCTGTGGTTAGATTTGTATCAGTTAGAATAGTAAGAAGCAAAAAATAAATGGCTATATATATAACTAAGGTAGGCTATATTGTAGTTAAATATAATTGTTCACATATTCAATGGATTCAAGTGTAGCATGGTGATTTAAATGTTTTTATTGAGATATCATTATAGATTTCTTGTGAAAATATGAGCTCCATATATCTCACGAAGATTTATATATAGTACTCAAGATCCAAATATATTGATATCAAATACCATTTTATCAAATAAATTGTGTAATATTATGATATAAATCATAAAAATATTTTCATTAAGGATTGGGTTAATGATATTTTTTCAAACGTATATCCAATAAAGATATTTGAAGAGATGATGATGAAACTTCATATACATATATTTCCTCATTCTTGAATGGGTTTGAAAAAACCCATTGTGCTTCGGATTATTTTGAAAGAGGGATTATAGTGACACGATTTTTTATTAAATTTGGAGATAATTCATTCTTAAAAGGAAATTGATCACTACTTTTTTATATAATGTTTTTGAAAATTTTCAATGGGTGATTTTACATTTTACTAAAAGTGATATTGGATACGTGAATTGAAGGTGAGGTCATTTAAGTCACTTAGCCATACTTTTTTGTCTTAGAGGGGTGGAATACTCCCAAAAACATAATATTATCAAGTTTTGTAGTGAATGAAACTTCTATTTAGTAAAATAGTATGGTTTGATGATTATCTTTAGTTATAATGAGGTCTTGAAATATATCTTGGAATATTTGGATGATTTGATTGGAGTTTCCAAAAATTTCTGAAGGAGGACATTGAATTTACCTTATATTAGAATAATGATCAATTGAATTTTTTTCACATTGTTACATAGTTAGTGAAGGTGGGTAAGTTTTTTTAAAAGTTTTTTGGAATTATTTTGACTTTTTATAAATGGATTTGAGATAGTTTGAATTCGTTCTGGGATGTATTAAATTATTTATAAAATTTTTCTTCATGGTGCAAGATTTGGCTCAAGTCCAGCTACATATATGTCTTTTCGATGCTACATAGGTGTGATTTTTGGTAGATAATATATATTTTTGGACCAATTTATATTTCATATGAACCCTTAAAATATATAATCCAAGGATATAACATTTTTTAAGGATTAGGATCTATGTAGAAGTATCTTTGATAATCTGAGTCCTGTGTAATGGTAAACTCGAGTTGTATAATGGTTAGAGTTACACTATGTAGTGGTCACTATGATATCATAGACCTACATCAGGGTAACATTGAATGTATTAAGTCAATATATTGTTAATCCAAATATTTATAAGGGTCATATATAAGTTTCACTGCCTGCATAAAGTTAGTCCACTCATCGTGTCAAGGTACTGAGAAAATTATACTAACTGCGTAAAGGTATGCTGAAATTTACAAAATTTATATATTCTAAAAAAATTAGACATGTAAATAGGTTGATTATTATGGTATTATTCGTGGATTAAAGTATAATTATTTATCAAATATATCATAATCTTATCAATTGATAAAAATAAATCCAAGTGAAGAATATTCTTTAAGATTGAGGAAGTTCGTATAAAAAAATGTTTATATATTTGAGATACTCCACACCAAAAGAATGAATACCAAACCACTAGATCAAACAAGACCAGGCCATAGTGAATGTTATTGGCGACATAAATATAAATTTTAAAGGTCTTATTTTTCCTATAAAATTATAAAATGATAAATTATTAGAGTCTATGTCATGTGAATTATCTGTGGATTTTTTTTCATTTCAAATAAGAAAAAAACCTTTAAGAAAAAATAAAATGGGCCATACAATTTTCCATTACTCCTAACTATTTTGAAATTATTAAAGTCTAAAAATAGTAAACTTCACTTATCAAATTATTTCATGATTTTAACATGATTCTATGCACATAGATTATTCTAAATAGTTTAAATGTTTGAGTTCAGTAGAGAAGATTCTAAAAATGATTTTTATACATTTCTATAATATAATAA
The DNA here is from genome assembly GCA_963277665.1 of Viscum album. NCBI lineage: Eukaryota > Viridiplantae > Streptophyta > Magnoliopsida > Santalales > Viscaceae > Viscum > Viscum album. Next base: position 752,515,412 of record OY728131.1, read on the forward strand.
GAGTATTATTGGTTTTTTAATGTTGGTTTTTTTCAAATAATATAATTATTATCAATAGATCACGGGTTTTGAAGATGGTCTTAACTGAATGAGACAATCATCGAGTATCGTGTTTTTTTTTATTTTATTAAATGAGTTTTAGAGGCTTTTTATATGGAATTTATTTCATCTAAATTATTGAAATTTTAGGAGTTTTGAAAATGATAATTATAAGGACTTTTTAAAGAGAGATAATTGATGATAGATTGTGTGTTATAAAATAAGGGAATCAAAATAACAAAAAGATGTTAAAGAGGGTATGATGCCCAACGTTAAAAAGCATTCATTATCATTTATTTGAGATAAATTATTTAGTTAAATCAAATATGAGTATATGTTTTAGAGATAATATCATCATAGTATTATAAAAAAATGAGAAAATTATTCTTTCAACATTAAATGATCAAGGGGAATATAATCAGCAGTTGAGAATATAACAAGAATATCAAGAGATATTTACTACTTTTATCATTTTACAACATGTGGGATGTTATATACATCTCAATGGGAATATGATGAACTATTTTATTTCATGATACATAGATTCTATACTTGTATTTTACAATAAAAATTTACTATATAATTTTATTTAAATGGGAGTCATATGTAGTAAGGATTAAGAACTCACACTAGTTCTGAACCATGTAAAAACTGCATGTGCCTTATCTTTCTTAATTTTTCATTTAATGTATGTAAGGATTAGTGAATATCTTTATTGGATCATGTATTAATCAATATAATTTATTTATTTCTAAAATTGAGAAATTATAAAAGACAATCCCTACAAGTTGATCCCCCTTTCTTAGTGGTGCATCAATTCATAGGTCATTTCAAGTAGTATTATAGCAGCCAGGATCCCTATATCAAATCATAGAATTATTTGCGATGGATAATAAGAATTTTCATAATAATATATGTGTTCAAACCATTGATATAAATAACTATCATGAATGAAATAATATGATTCTTACATTAATTTTATCACTTTTACTTGATGTTTTTATACATTTATAATTGGTTTCCCACCATTTGGAAAAATTATTAAATGACTTTTACTAGAAAGATAATTTTTTTGACTTCTTGGAAGGATATAAATTTAATTATAATGTTATTATCAGATAATGTTTATGCTAAGACGATGGGGTATAAATAGAAATGGAAATATAGTAAATGTTTAAGAGTACCTTTGAAGGAAATGTAAAATTCAAATAAACAAAGCTATAAATCTATAGAAGTAAATTTTAAAAAATCAAGATAGATAAATATAAAAACATTTTTGACTTTATTATAAGTGTTAATGAAATTTTTAGTAACATTAAATGATGTGGTGAGAAGCTAGAAGATTCTAAAACTATCAAAAAGATGAAAAAGAACTTTTCAAACAAGTTCAATACTACGATTTTAGATTTTAAAGATATATATGATCATTTCCATGATATTATTCACAACATACTCAATATATATATAATTAGAAAGACTCTAATATTTAAAAATAAATATAAATAAGAAATTTAGTTAGAATCCATGAGGAATATGAATATCAAATATGAAGAAGTTGAAGAACCAATGACTCTGATAGATAATATGATAATGATTATGAACATAAAAGAGTCATGTAACCTATCATAAGGAACATTATGAAATAGAATAGAAAATAAAAAGGTAAAATCCTACTTGGATTCTTATAATTTGGGGATATTGGGAACTTTTCCATAAATTATCAAAATAATTAAAGTGGATATTATGATGTTGAGTATGAGAATCCTCAAATATGAGGTGGTTAAAGTATGAAAAAGGATTAAAATCTATTAAGATCAATAAGAACATCCCTATAAAAATGAAAGTTTTTAAGTAAGTAGTAAGAGGGTAAAGCTTATTCTAGTTGACAATTTAATGAAAACGTTGATAAAAAATTCAATAAATTCATTTCTCATGTAGTTAGACATGAGAAATATTCTAACACAGAAGGTAAATAAAATGGATTTTCCTACATGGAACATATGTCGAAATCTGAATTAGAAGCATGTTTAGAGTAGAATACAGTAGTAGATAATGAAATTAAACTCTTTAAAAATGATAATATAAATAAAATTATATATTAGTATCGATTTTATATAAATAAATATGTATATATAAAATATATAAATAATTTAAATATAAAATCTACTGAAAATGATAATATTATAAAAAAAATTAGGAGAAACTCGACTTTAAAAACGAATATATTTACAATATTCAATATAAATAACTTAGAAATTAGAATTAATAGAAGAATATACGAGTTAATTATAATAAATAAATAGATATCAAGACTCAACCATGAAATTATACTACAAACATGAACTCACAGCAACAGATAAAATCCCTATCAGCTATGTCTCATTGAAAATATGTTTTATACAATAAGGCATGTTACAATTTTAAATATTGTAATGTATAGACTAAGAACAGTGAATAGAAACTGTCTCCTACACCTAAAATGATGAAAAAATCACAATAAAACTTATTTATCTAAGGTATAATCAAGAAGAATCAGTTTTAGTCTTATCACATAAAAATTATAGACAAAAATATAATTACTATTAAGGACCAAAATTTTGTGGGTACTACAAGTGTTTTTATATTTTTTCATATAGAATATTCTTACTATAACAATTCATCTACTATTGGTAATGTATAAAGAATAATTATTCTATAAAAAAATATAAATAGCAGTTCTCAGAATAAGAAAACTGATTTCAAGTAAAAATTTTGTCTTCCCATAAAAAATTATCTGAATACTTAGGTGAAGTATTTAAAATATTTTAACCAAAGGTTATTATAACTTAATATTCCATGACAATTTTTTCTAAACAATATCCCTATAATGAAAATGGAAAAATAAATCATAGGTAATGATAAAAAACATTTTATTAGAAAAATATCTTTGATGGAAAGTACGAGATGAAAGTCATTGATATTGGAAAAAGGATGTTATTCCCACATGTCATGTGACACAAAAATCCTAAAAACATTTGGGAAAATGATAGAGGATTATATTATTTTGGTAATGATATAAATATGTGAATTAAAAGCATTTGTTCAACTGATATTGTTAAAATAAGAAAAACTTCATGGATGTTATCTATATGGAAGGGTTAAAGCATAATATATTTAGTGTAATTATATGTGACGATAAAAATGGATTTTTATTCAAGAAAAACTCAAGTTTCATTAAAATTTCTAAAAATTGATGTGTTTGGACACATGGGGAAATAATGAGTGAAACATTACTACAAATTAGTGATCCAACTAACCCATGTTACTTGAGTGCCAATGAATAAAACAAATTTTGTAATAGGATTCTTGACCACATTGTCAAAAATTACTCCAATTAAAATCTAAAAAAATAAATTGTAAGTGACCATCCCTAATATAAAAAAGAAATAGAGTCAATTTATAAACCCTTAAAAGGGTATGTTGAATAAATCTTCTCAAAAAAATAGTGGATATGCAGTCATTAAGACCACTTGAACTCATTCATTTGGAGCTGTGTAATCTAATAAGGAATCATTCTACTAGATTCGATCTCTATTTATTTTTATTCATCGATTATTTACCTTTTATTAATATATCCATTTCCTATAACACAAGTATGATACATTTATCTTGATCAAAGTCTATATAAGATGTGTTGATATGGAAGTGCGAGTACCCATTTAGATGTTGAGAACAAATAATGACACTAAATTTACATTTAATTCATTTAAAAATTATCTAGAAAAATCATGTAATTAAAAATCAGTTAAGTGAACCCTATATACCTTAAAAATATAATTTTTTAGATTAAAAATATAATCATAAGTAAAAAGATAATGGACAATGTTGGTTGAGTGTAAAATTTATAAGTTTTTCTAGAGAGAAGTTGAATATAATGTTTCCCATATCCAGAATATATTCTTGATGAGACCTGATATAAAAAAAATACCCATGAAATGTGTTTCAATAGGAAGCCTACTAAAAAATTTCAAATTTTTTATAATTATATGTATCATAAGGATTATTGGTAGTGCTCTTGGAAAATTTGAACAAAAAGTAGATGAAAGAATTTTTCATGTGTTACCTTTATAATGATATCGGCTATGACTATTAGAACAAATGGATATATAAAACTATTTACTATTTGGATGTTAAAATATTTTTAAACTCTCCCAATATAAGAGGCTCTGTTGGTACAGTAGCTATCTTTTCAAAATATAACAGTGAGGAGGTTTTTTTAAAACCAATCATTCGATCAATCATAAAATGTATATAATGATTAAGTTGTTGATTCTAATAATTATTAGTTTACTAATAATTATATAATGATACATCCATGGATAAAGAAACATGTTCTTATTAAAGATATAATTAATAATCTGGAATAACCAATAAAAAATATAATAATGATGATAATTAAAAACCACATTACACTCATTTCACAAATTTAATCAAAATTAGATTTAGTAACAATTGAACATGAATAATGGATCAGTTCTATAAATAAATATATTTATAAAATTAAAAATATATTCACTTGGGTTATTGTTCCAAGGCCTAAAAAAATTTATAGGGACCAAGTGGATTTTGATAAATAATTTTATTTAGAAATTATAAGTGTTAAGGTAAAACTATAATTCTTTCAAGGGATACACTCAAATTGAAGACAATGATTTTGAAGAAATATTTACACCAGTTTCAAGGATGAAATTTTTTTGGACGTAATTTTTAGTTTAAAATAATATAAAATATAGAGTTTACCAAATTTATGTGTTGTGTTATTTACTTAATATAAATATTAAGGTGAATGTTTTTTAAAGATAATCCTAAAGGGTTTATTAGTTATAAATATGGAATCATGGATTCCAATTTGAAGAAAGTATTATATGGTTTGAATTAGGTATCAATGTCCCAATACTCCAAACTAGATGTATGCTTGAAAAACTTGAAATTAGATAATGTAAAAGATAATAAAAACATCTATGTGAAATAATCCACCACATATAATCGGTTTCCTATGATTTATGTTGATGATATACCATTTTAAAATCATAAAAAGTGTATCTATGAAAAAAAATGAAAGCAAATAAAGAATTATTTTGATATATCCTTATGAGGAGAGAAGAGTTACTTCTTGGGACTAAATATTATTCAAGAAGTATATTAAATTGTTATATATTAGTAAAAAAAATTAAATAGTTATTGACCATGTTTAGAATGAAGTATTATAAGGAAGCTTTCAACCCCATTGTTTTTGGTACCAAATTAACCCAATATAAGGATAAAAATAGAATCAATCAAAATCAATTTAGTGTAATTATTGGTAGCCAAATTTACCTCACAACATCAAGGCTAACTATTATATTTTTAGTAACTCTATGTGCTAGATTTCATAGTTATATATGAGGATCCCATGTGTTGTATCCAATAATATTCCTAGATATTTCAAGTTAACGCTAGATTTAATTTAATTGAATAAACCATGTCTGATTTATAGTTACATGGGTACATAGAAGAATATTGGTAAAGATATTATACGAATAATAAGGTGGCTCGACCTAAATAAACTCATTTAATTCATTAATTTATATAAATAATCATTTCATCTCATAAATAAACACACAATACAAGAAATGGAAGGTTTAGTGTCTTTGAGGACTAGATATATAACTTCCTTATTTTATAATACTTGTGAACATTTCTATACAATCACACCTTACTAGGTCCCCTTCTATACATCATATAGGTTATACTCATCTTCATAACCTAGGAAATGGACACAGGATAAAGGGGTGAGCTCAAATGATCATTTAAAAAAACATAACATATCAACATATGGTTAGATTATAATCATATGATAAAACATGATAATGATAGAAATATATTTCTATAAAGTACATGGAACAATAATATTTTTCCATAAGGTATCATAGAAGTACCTGTAATCACTAATAATCAAACATATACCATGGAATAAGAGTGTAGAATCATGAGACAATAAATATTATCCATGTATCATAAAATTGTCAAATAATAAAGAAAATTTTCATAATAATAAGCAAAGAAATCATAAAATAGTAGATTAGGAATTCACATTCCTTCCTGCCATGAAATAGTGGATCAAGAATTCAATTTCCTACCACCCTAAACATAATGGATCAAGAATTCATCTTCCTACCTCCCATAACATAATGGGTCTCAAATTAAAGTTCATGTCTCCCTAAATAAATAGATCATGAATTTAAGTTCCTACCTCCTTAAACATAATAGAGTAGGAATTCAAGTTCCTATCCTCCATAATATAATATATCATTAATTCAAGTTCCTATCTCATAGAAAATAATGGATTATGAAATAATGTTCTTAACTCCCATAACATAATGGATTTTTAATTCAAGTTTCTATATCCCCTAGAATTATGGACAAAGAATTAATGTTCCTACATCTTATAATGAATAAATTACTCATGTCCAAACCTCCCAAATTATCTCATGAGATATCCTACTTCACCATATGTATCGAAGGGCTTCAACAAACCAAGCCCATCTCAAATATTTATCAGACCCATAGAATATAATAATGATAATCTATTCATAAGTTTTACATATAAAAAATCAGTCCAATACTATAAATCGATGAAACCATGGTTGGAAAATGGGTGTTATATCCTTCATGTTTTGTATCACATAATTGAATATCAAAACTAATTAAATTGGTATAATATTTTATAAAAAACTGAAAGGATTATTTCATAAATTCATTTTGGTTTGGATTCATCAAACATAACTCTATAGTAGTTGAATATTTAAATTTTAAAGATGAAAATGTAAATGAAACCATAAATATTTTTTTACAAAAACATTTATTAACATTGTCAAAAAGAAAAAAAATTATGAACCACTTTCAAAAATCATTTTTAAAAATTTTATATGAAACCCTTTTTAAAACAAAACATTAGAAGAAATAGAGATCATATATCCTTGAAAATGAAATAATGTTTTTTATAGAAAATGTAGAGTAGAAGATAAAAAATATGACCATGAAAGGGAAATATTTTTTACATTTTAAAATAACTTTATTGAAACCCACATCGTAAATAGAGTGATAAATATTTCATTAAAAAAGATTGAAAGGTAAATTTGAAGATTAAAATAAATAAAACATAATTTTATTTTCAAAGTATGAATGGATAACATTGTCCGGAAAAGTGAGATAGTGATGGAATACAAATGGATCATTTAGAGATAATGGTAATTTGTCTCAATATCATTAAATTTTACGAATAAAGAAATTCAACAATGTAATTCCATTGAAAATAAAATGGAAAGGAATCATAATATCATCATATAATATAAGAAAAAAATATTATAAAACCATTCTTAAGAGGAATCATTATGACTCATGAAAAGAAATTAAATCAAGAAAATCTTTCACCTTTTACTATTAACTTCTATAGAACCTCTTTAACCTCATTGAGAATTTTGAATTTATCTTGAAGTAAGTCTTATAAATTGAGGAATTTAGGATTTTATTTCTTTAAAGGGGACACCAAAGGTTAGAGAGGGATATAGTAGATGTAAAAGGGGAACTGGTTCAAGAGGAAATAAAAAATATAGTTCCCTTCAAGGGTAAGTGGAAGTCCCCTTTTATAAGTGACAAGAGTGACATTTTGGTAATAGTATAAAAGTTAAATTCACTATTATAAGGCCAAATAGATCAAATAATGAGAAATACAAGATTATATAAGGATTAATGTCAATAAAATTCTAATAAATTCATGTTATTTCATGTTATTAACATGTTTTAGGTTTTTTAGGCATGGTTACACCCTTTTAAACTTAATTTAACTGTATTATGGTAATTAATTTTTACCTAAGAAATCCAGTTATTGTGAATAAAAATAATAGAGACCTAATTATATATTTGAAACTAAATATTAAAATTATTAAAAATATTTTTTAAAATAAAATTAATATGGGTGGTAAAAATTCATTTTAATATTAGTGCACATGACGTGTCAAAACCATTTATTAAACAGGTGTACTTTTTAGATTGAAAATAATTTTTGGTATAAAATTATCAATGTTTTTTATTTCCTTATCATTAATAAGTTTGTTATTTTAAAAAAAATTATATTTCATACAAAGAAATAAAAAAACATACTTCTACCTTGTGATATCATAATTAAGGGAAAAATAATATTTTCTTAAATATTACTTAAGTTTCAAAATGTTAAAACTAGGTTTTAAAAATTAGACATAGTATTTTTGAAAGGATCATTTTAAATCATAATAACATTAATGTTCATGAAAAAAATCTAATTTTATTAAATCAATATTATATCATGATAAAGTTAAAAACTCTATGATGTTGATAAAAATAATATTTTTTACTATTCACCTAAAAATATTTTATGAAAAATCAAAAATATACATCCTATGATAATTTTTACATCATAAATTAAAAAATTCAGTTCATTTAATAAAATTTAAGTTCTAAAATTTTTAAATTTATCTTTTAAATGAAAATGTTAAATATAAAGAAAAAAAATTATTGAAAAATGACGTTTTTAGGTTTTCTTGATATTATTTGATATCAATTTATATGTTAAAAAAATATAAATATATTATTTAGTATATAATAATATTTTAAAATATGTCATTTTAATTTATTAGGATAAAATATACCACATTTTATACACAATTATTTGAGAAAGAACAATCCTTTTTACTGTTAAACCATATTAATTATTTAAACACTAAATATAAGAAATTTTAGTTGATTCATATCCTTAATTTTAATATAGGTTTTTTTATTCTTCTAATTTTATTAATATTATTAATTTTATATGTCATAGATTTTTTTAGTTCAGTGTTGTGTGGGGAGAAAGTTATAAAAAATGGAATTAATTTAGATAAAATCATGGGGTGTTACATCCCCCCAGTAAATTAAGTCCTCACTATTTTAAATATAACCTAATAGTGAAAAAAGATAAGGGAATATAAAAAATATGCCTGACTCAGGATATAATTTCTAAATTAGAAAATATTTTTCCCTCATAATAGGAATTCTCTAATATTGAGTTTCTTTTCTCTAACCATTTGATCCAAGATTTTATCATTATTTAGTATCATGACAAAAAATTTATAATTTTATTTTATAAGGTGTTAATAACTATCCTTACAATTATAGAATATCATAGGTTGATATCAATATTGATTTCATTATTTTGATAAATAATTTTTCTTCTAAGTATAGAGAACCAATCCATTTCCAAAAATCACATTAAATTTATCTTAATGAATAATAATAAGACTTTATTAAGTCATAAAAAAAACCGTTAAAGACATTCATATAAATTGGATATATTAATGACACCACCAGGTGTTTTTATTTATAATTTAACAACTATTAGTTGTGGAAACCTTACATGATATAAGACATCTCCAAATCTAGAGTGATGAATATGTGTACCTTCTAACTATTAATTATCATTATCCCATTAAATAGTAATAATTACATAGGATTTTCTTTTTTTATCATGGTATAAGAGTTTATTGTTGTCTATTTTCATCTTAATCCCTTGGCTTAGTTCACTGGTTTTCACAGTGACCAAACACCTGACTCCTAAAACATCGAATTGGTAGTGGATATTTGGGAATAAGGTTATTTTAATCTATCGTGTTAACTTAACACTTGTTTTTTCCTCAAAATATTATTTCTCGATTCCCAAATTTACTATAGATATAAAATATTATAATTCATTTAATTCATTTCCCTAGGTTTATAATCCCTTGTTTTTACATGAATGATGTTGAATATTCTTTCCTTAATCATCTTCATCACCTGAACCTCAATTAGATTCCATACTTTTATTCATTGGTGTGTTTTTAAATTAAACTATTTATAAGTTTTTAATAATAATTTATGATAGCTAGTTCAGAAAAACACAAATTCTTATTACTATATATCTTATATCATTATGATGTTCAATAAAACAAAATATGCATTACCATCACATCATTCATTAAAATATTTATTCCAAGCTCCAACCATTACTAAAACAAGTTTTAACATTTGGGATGACCCATTAAAATCATAAGATAACTATTAAAAATTATCTCATGAAAAACTCAGCTTCAAAATGTCTTACTCATTAAAAACATTAAATTAGCATTCAATTCAACCTAAATTAGTCTCGGTTCAATATAAGTTTTTTTGGGTTGGGTTTTATCATACACCTTTTCTTAATTCCTTAACATAATAAATATTGTTTAATTTATCATAAAGATAATTTTATAACCTAAATCATATACCTTGAGTTTGTCTAGCCAGGTGTGAAATCATAGGCCCAACCATCACGTATCGAGTAAAGATCGAGCTAATACTCATCCAAAACATGTCATAATGATTAATCCTAAATACATAAGTGTAATAACCCCATAAAATAACCAATATCTATAATGTTATTTAATATCTAGTAAACCAAATTATCACTAATTTACCAAATCTTTAGGATGGTATCCTATACTTAGACTCACATTTTGATTTTAACTAACATTTTATCATCCTAATCCCATAATAACTCAACTAATCCTAAAAAACTAAATCTTGATTTAATACAAATTAATATAACCCAATATAAATAAACACATTTAATACATTATTTTACATGAATAATCATTTCACCTCACAAATAAACACACAATCCCATGAATTAAATGCTTAGTGTCTTTGGGGACTAGCTAAATAAGAAACTTATCTTAAAATACTTGTGAATATTTATCCATAATCACAACATAATAGATCCCATTATAGACATATCATAGTTTATAATAATCTTAACAACCAAGGAAATACAAACATAAGGGATGACCTTAAATGCTCAGTGATTAAAAAACGTATTAAAATGTCAACAAAGGGTTTGTATCATAAACATATGAGAAAAATAAGCAGTGAAGAATTAACTATTTAAAATAGATAAGGAAAAATAATATTTTTACATGAGGTATATTAGAAGAACATGTAATCTAAAATGATCAAAAATATTAAATTTAATACGATTGAGTAATCATGAGAAAATAAAAATGATCTTTTGAGCATGATATAGGTATATAATATAGAAATGTGGAACAAAAATATTCATAGAAATGATAACATATTGGAACATGAATTCAATTCCCTACCTCACATAACATAATAGATCTGCTAATCAAGTTCCTACATCCCTACACATAATGGATAAAGAATTGAATTTACCACCCCCCAAAATATAGTAGATTTGGAATTCAAGTTTCTATCTTCCTAAACATAATGGAACATAAATTCAAGTTCCTTTCAACCATAACAAAATGGATTTGGAATTCAAGTTCTTTCTTCCCTGAACATAATGGATTATGAATTAATTTCCTTTAATCCCATATCATAATGGATTATGAATTCAAGTTCTTACCTCCTATAGTACAATGAATTATAAATTCAAGTTTTTTCCTCCCATATAGAATCATAAAATCATATCCCTATATTTTAAATTATCTCATCAAATATCAAACATTACCTAATGTATTAGAGGAATTTAATGTAACCAACCCATATCTAAGCTTATCGGTCCCAAAACCATCTAATAATGATAATCTATTCCCAAGTGTCCCATATTAAAAATAAATAGAATATTATAAATTTAATAACTCAGGTAAATAAAATGTGGTTCATAAAATTTTCAAATGGCATAATGTAATGTAATATCAAAAGTATATCAGTTGATACAAAAAAAAGTCCAAAAATAATTATTTAATAAATTAATTCAGAAGGTTATTCGTAAAACATAACATCATAGGAGTAAAATTTTTTGGATTTCAATAGGTAAATAGATGCAAACTAATGAAGAGAGTTTTTAGAATAACAATTTTTAAATATATTCTACAGAGATGAAATTATGAATCACTTTCAAAATTCATTTTCAAGAATGTGACATGAATACCTTTTTAAAACTCCACTTTAAAAGAAATCCAAAAAAATTTCCGTCAAAAATACAAAAAAAAATTCCATAGGAAAGTGGATTGGGATATTAAAAAATAAAATCCTTAAAGGAAAATATTTTTTAGAGTTTAAAATACCTTTATTAATAACCACATTGTAAAGTGAGTGATAAATATTTCATTTGATTAAGGATAATGGGAAATATCAAGAATATAATAAATAAAATTTATTTTTATTTTAATAGTATAAAAGGATAACATCAATAAGAATTGTGAACATGGATAAAGAAGAGAAAGTTCAAATTTGGAGTGAATGGTTATTATTCATGACATCATCAAATTTTATGAAGAAATACATTCATTAATTTGATTCCCTAAAATATAAAAACAAATTAAATTATAATATCATAATATAATAAAATAAAACAAAATTTTAAATCTATAGTCGAGAGGAATTATTATGACTCATGAAAATAAGATGATTAAATAAAAAACCCTCACTCTTTATACCTAATTTCAATGAAATCACTTTATCCTCATTGAGAATTTGGTCCTTCTAAGTAAGTACATCCCAGAAATGGAGTAGATAGTGATTTTACATGAATTAAAATGATTCAAAATGATATGGAGGAATATAGGGGAAGTAAAAAAAGGTTAGTAATTCAAGTGGGATTCAAAATTTTAGTTTCCTTAAAGAGGTGGTGGAAGTTCCCTGTTACAAGTGAGAAGAGTACCATTTTTGTAATAATATAAATTTAAAGTCGCTATTCAAGGGTCAAATAGATCCAATAATGTAAAATAATATAGTGGGGAAGAGTTAAGATCTATATAACTCTCATAAACTCATTTAAATATATTTCTTAACATTGTTTAGGTTTCTTACCACTGGTTACACACTATTTAACTTAATTTACCTTTATCATCATAACTACTTTTTACCAAAGTAATTCATTTTTTATGCATAAAAATAAAATTTATAGCATTAAATAATATATACCAAATAATTTCAAATATTATATTCATTTTTTTAAATAAAAGTCCAATGTTTGAAAAAATTAATTTTAATATTACCACACATAATTCATAAACCCCCTTTTTAGTAATAGTGTACTTTTAAGTGTAAAAATAATTTATGGATAAAATTTTCAATGTTTTTTATTTAAATAACTTTTATATGTTAATTATTTAATAAAATAAGATTTATATTCATAAAAATAAATCCAAAACAAAATTCCACCTCGTGATATCATAACTTAAGAAAAAACAATCTTTTATTTAAAGGTTCCTTAAGTTTCAAAATGTTATATATGAGATTTATAAAATAAATATAGTATTTTTTAAAGGAATATTTTTCCCATTAAAAACATTCATGGTCATGAAAAATGTTTTATAAAAGTTTTAAGTCAATCATAGATCATGAAAAAGATGAAACTCTATGGTATTAATAAAAACCTTAATTATTAACTATTCACCTAAAAATTCAATATTTTCTAAAGAATAATATAAAAAAATAATACTATGAAAATTTTGAAATGATGATTTTAAAATTTTTTTTAATTTAATAAAATTACAATTCTATAATTTATAAATTTATCTTTTAAATTAAAATAATAAATATAAAGAAAAATTATTTTTTATTGAAAAATTTTCTTTTTAAGTGTCCTTAATATTATTTCATATTAATTTTTTATTTAAAATTTTTTAATAATTTAATTTATATATATTAATATTTTAAAAGTGTTAAAAATAATTTTATAGGTTAAAATATATATCATTTTGAAAAATTGTTTTTTTAGAAATAATAATCCTTTTTAATATTAAATCAAATTAATTATTTATCCCTTAAATGTATGTAATTTAGGAAGAGTGATATAATTTTATTTAATAGATATTTTTTTATTATTATAATTTACCTAATATTATTAATATAATATACATTAGTTTTTTTTAGTTCAGTGTTCCATGTGGATAAGGCTATCAAACATCGTATTAATGTAAAGAAAAAATATATTATAAAATATTTGGGAGTTACAAACAAGAAGTAAAGATCTATTAGTTTTTTTATTTGTTAATGTAATGTGAGTTGGAATAATAGTAAGTAATATTTAGTGGCTCTAATAAAAAATAAGGTAGAGTATATCACAGTTAAGCATTCTTGTACATAAATGTAATGAATGCAAGCAAAGATGGGTGATTTTAATGTATTTATTGACAATCCATTACGAATTTATTATGAACATATGGGTTTAATTGATCTATAAAATAATCCTCTGAAGTAATCAAGATACAAACATATATATATATGATACCATTTTATCAAAGAAAGTTTGGAAAGTAGAGATCTAAAGTTTGAAAATATTTTCACTAAGGTTTGGATTACAGATATTTTTACAAAGGAAATTCCAAGAGAGATATTTGAAGATATTAGACTAAAACATCATGGTTTAGACTTATCCACATTTTTTAGGATGTGTAAAACCCCCCACTTCACTTTGTATTATGCTAATAAAGGGGGACAAATAGTGACATAACATTTTATCTAAGGGGGAGACAATTATTGATCAAAAGATAAGTGATCACTAACTTTTCATTTAAGGATGTATATAATATTCAATTAAAAGGTTTTATTTTTTTACAAAAAGTTATATTGAATTCATTAATCACAAAGGATTTCATTTAAGTTTCTTGGGCTAATGTTTTTTTCACCGAGTGATGGAATTATCCCAAAAACATTACATTGTCTAGTTTTCTGGGGAATGATAGTTCTATTTAAATAAATAATACTATTTGATGATTCTCATAAGTGTTTATGTTGTTCTTAAATAGATATTATATTATTTGGAAGAGTTTTTTGGAGTTACCAAAAAAAATAAAAGGAGGATATTGATGTTCCCTTAGACTGGAGTTTTTGATGGTTTGAATTTCCAGTCAACCATGGTTGAGAATCAATGAAGGTGGTTGAGATATATTAAAAGTGTTTTGGAAGGTTTTTGAGATTTTTTAATCTATTTGATATGGTTTGAATAATGTATACTATGTGTTGAAGTATTTTTATAAATATTATTGAGGCTAAAAGATTTGGAAAAGGTCTAACAGTGTATGAGTCTTTTTGAAACTATGTAGGTGTGCTTTTTCACTAAGCTTATGTGACTTTTGAATGAATTTAGGTTTCCTAATAACCCTATTTGAAGGTAATAACTGGTTTAAAAATATACATAATAGTGAGGATATACATAAAGGTGTCTCATATAAACAAATACAATCCTAAAGTTGAGATTGAGTGGTGTAATGGTCAGACTCACACAACGTATAGGTTGATCTGATATCAATGATCTATGTCAAGGAAACATTTAAAGTCATAAGGAAATGTAAAGGTTATATAGAGATTAAAAGGAGTCATATGTATGTTACACTACTTTCAAAAATTTATTCCACACATCATGTCAAGGTACTAAAGAAATTTTACTAGCAATGTAAATCTAGATGAGATTTAAAAAAATATTATGAAGAATTTTTTATATATAATAGATAATTATTATGATGTTATTCATGGATTTATGTGTCATGATTAATAAAATGGATAATAATCTTAGATATTGGGAATCAAAGCATCAATTTTGAGGTGATTCTTTGAGATTAAACAAGTTCCATCCAAAATCAAATCTGATATGTTTAAGATGTCCCATGATAAATGAATAAAGACCACAATATGGGATCAGACAAGACCACATTGTAGTAAAATTTCTATTGTCATTTTTTGAGCATTTTTAAGGTGATTTACTTCGCAATGAAGTGAGAAATGAAAAATTATTGTAGGTTACACTACTATGTCATAGTTACTTATCTATGGATGGTGGGGTTTATTTCCCTTAAATCGTTCAGTTGAGTAGAATCTGAGTTTGAGTTTCAAAAAGAAAAAATTCAACTTATTCTTTGCTGAGTGATCATATTATTCTAACTATGAATATCATCAATAGTTGTTGAGTAGTCAAATTCTAAATAGATATTTTCTAATTTTTTCTATTCACTTTATAATTTGTGTGATGTTGTTGAACTATGTTATAAGATAATACCTATTTGTATTTTATAAAAATATCTTAGTGTATAATTTGTGTCATAGTTAGAGTGGAACATAGAAAGGAGTAAGAACCCATACTAGGTTTAAACATTATGAAAAATGTTTATCCATTTTCTTCTTTAATTATACATTTCATATAGTTAAGGTTATGTTTATATATTGATTGGATGGTGTCTTAACTATATGCATGGGTTTATTTATAGTTGAAATAGATTATATAATATAATCACCAAGGATTCACCCCCCTGTATCAGTGGTGCATCAGTTCTTGGTTAAAGTCACCATATAATAGATTTAATTGACAAATGGTCTTACAAATCAAAATAATTACTAAATCATTTATATAAAAAGTACTCAAATTTTATAATTTTTTGAATAGATTCCACCAAATGTTATGGTTGTTCAAAAAATAATTTGTTCTTTAAAAATGGAATTGTAGATAATATATAAAAATTGGTTGAAAAGCCTATTGGGTAAGTAATTAAAAATATAGGTTATTATAGAGTGACAGAAGATTTAAAATCTAGAGGTACTTGTATGAAATTACCTCATTTTTAATTTAAAAAAAATCTATTTTATCTCTCATATAAGGTGATTAAATTGGTTAAATCTGTTTCTCAACATTAAAATACATTCAATATTAGTAAGGGAACTCAAATTAAGCTTAACAATTCTAAAAAACAAACTGAAATTTTAAAAATAAACACATATAGTTTTTCTAAAAGACATAAAAATTTTCAAAATCCTATACTTAATGTCCTAACCTATAATGTTTCCTTCACACACAATTAAAATATAAAGTGTCATTATTGAATTCTATAAGATTTATCCTGCAAATCATATTTAAAATAGAATCTCATCATGTAATTAAGTGTTACGAAGAGGAAACCCCTAATGGTTTTCATTAATAAATAGGTCAGAGTAGTTTGATCTCCTCCACTGGTTCATTAAGAAATTTTCATGGAATTTCTTCAGCTTCTACACATTAATAATGAATAAGTTATTTTTTCCATTATTAGTGATGTTCCACAACACTAAAGGGATATACATTAGTAAATATAAATAGATCATTCTATAAAAAATGATTCTTTCTTGTCATCGTCATGAGTCTTGAGTTTTATAATAGCATCTAGTCCACTAGATGAAAGTATTTCTATTGGATAAAATCTTCATGATTCGCTTAGTTTTTTTATTTTTAAATTCATGAGTTTATAAAAATTTCTCTACTAATTTACTCCAAATATTTCATCTATAGTATTCTCTATTTCCTAGTTTTTTTTCATGTTAAAATACAATTCTCATATAGCCTAATATTCTCTATGTTCAAACATTATATATAGGCAAAAAATATTTTCCATAAAACAACCTATATAGACTCATTATAATGTTGGTTTTATAGGATATCATGTATTCTCATAATGTGTATTCAAATATCTGGATCTAAAACATCCTATTTCTTTTAATAATTTCTTCTAAAATTTATTCTATTTATTTATTTGAAACCTCATCTTAGCCATTTATTTTGTGTATGGTAAACTATTGATGACTTATGATACACTCCATACCCCCTAATAAAGTCATCTATGATCCTATTGAAAAAGTGGATCCTCCTATCACTGATGATGGAACATGGAACACCAAACCTACAAAAGATGTTAGTTATGAAAAAATAACACACAACATTAGAATTATTATTTTTGGTAGTCTAGGGTTCCATCCATTTTGAAACATAATAAACTGCTAAAATAATTTAATAGTAACCATATTATATGGTTTAATGTCCCATAAAATTTATTCCCAATACTATAAAATTATCAAAAAAGTTGAATTGTTTATAGGACATCTCATGTCTCTTTCAAATGTTTTAATAAAATTTATATTTCTCATATTTTTTAAAAAATTCATGTATATATTTCAATAAAGTGGTAAAGTAAATTCTTGATTATAGAAATTTCCTCGTTATCATTTTGGTCCAGAGTTTACTCCACATAAGAGGGTGTATAAAAATTAAAAAATATATGTTATTTTAATTTCAGGTAAACTTCCCCTTATGACATTTCATTATAGATTTTACAAATATAAGGATCATTCTGAATTTAAAATTTTGATTCATATTTGAGTTTTTGAATTTATTAGGGCTTTAAATGTGTTAAGTGGCTCCTTGTAAATATCATTTTGATTTAGTTTTGATAATTACTTCAACCCGTTAATATTGGTTTTCTAATAAATTTGTTAAGTGTTTCAGATTTATTATGTCGAAGTATTTATTTTATATATGAAGAAATAGTGATTGGATTCTAACAGTGTTTATTCCATTGGAATGATGTGAATATTATCTTCATTTCAACAATTTATGTTGAAATTCAATTCATTTGTTTCAAGGGTGTAAAAATTCACTGAAGCTGTTATAAGTTGTTCAAGTGATATTGCAGTTTTCAGCTTAATTTCAATTAATAATTGTGATGATATATCAAGATAAAATGAATGGTTTTTAGGGAAATTATACCATTGGATATATAATTTAATTATATAAACTTAATTAGTTTATGTGGACGTCTAAAAATTATGTTTTGATACTCTAAAAATCAATGAAGTTTTAAATGTAATTTTTCAACTATAAAGTGAAATGATTTGAAAACCTATAGTATTTATTTTTCTATAACTTTCATAGATGTTGAAATCACTCAGAACATGCGGTGATGTAAATCCAATAAGTTTATATTTATTTCATTAGTTTACATCGAAGGCTAAAAAAGTTTCCTTTATGGTAAATAAATTCACCAAAGATTGGGAACACAGTTTTCTGGCTACAGCTTTCCAGAATGTTATTGCTTCAGTTTTTAAAGATATCAAGATATTTTGAAGCAGGATTTATTCGCTTATTGAACTTTTGTAAAGTTCATGATATTTTCTAAAAATAATTCTGGTGGGACGAAGCTTGAATCCTATGTTAAAGGGCTCAAAAATATTTAGTGAAGTATGAAGTTAAGTTCTTTAAATTTTTTATAGAAACATTGTTTATACCCTATGTTGATAAACGTAACGTAATAAATCAAACCAATGTTATGATGAAAAATTCATGTATGAATCAGCAACCCTACGTTGGAGTCTACATTTAATATTTTCAACCCTACGTTTGGAATGTTGTACATATGGTTAATCAATGTTACATTCGGGATTTTATGTTGATAAGTATGACCATATGGATCATCATCCCTACGTTACTTTTTGATCCCTACATTACATGTATATGATGTAACGCCCCGACCCCAGCTACCCAGAGTTGGTGAATTACTTTGTAACATTGGCATGATCACAAAAGATCAATTCTCTAAATACTGATTAGTTTAGTAGGCTTGGAAACACTAGATACATTCATAAATGTTACATTACATCATAAAGTAAAAAACTACAATAACTAGGTCTCCCTAGTCCACACTCATATCCTCTTCTGACTATCCCTGCATGTCATTCATAAAATACTTCTTCACATCCTGGAAAATATTAAAACATTGAAATGGGTGAGCTCAGATGCTCAGTAAGGATAACAATATTGTGGAAGCTTTCATAAATAAACATAAACATTTAAGGCAATGTATAAATAAAACAAAATCCTTTTAAACTCGAACATCAACATAGTATGGAAAAAGTAAAATGAAATAATTCCATTTACTTACTCACATGGATATTCTACTAGATGAATAATCACATGAAATATCATTAACCACTTTCATAATGATGGAATGCATAATTCCATACTATCATAACCGCATAGCCAAGGCCTCGTGCCAAGACCACAAATAAGATTTTGTCAAGGCCTCGTGCCAATACACTAGTTTGTCTCACGAGACCTACCGATGCATCGAGGAGCTATAGCGGGCTCCACCCGTCACTTATTAAGTCCAATGAATTCCTCATATGAATAGGTTTAAACATAACATAAACCATAACATAATTGTATCACATAAAACATGCATAAAGGAAACATAAAATTTCCACATTTCAATCACAAGATATCAATACAACACATTGATATAATAAAAACACTTTCAAAACCATTTTCAATACCAAAATAAAAGAAAGGTAAAACATGGTATTTATTTTTCTTTTAAAAAATGGTATGGTTTGTAAAGGAAGCCGAAACTCAAATAATGGTCACGACGGTGGAGAAGTAATTGTCGCCGCATACGTATGACAAAAACATTCCCTTTTGTCATTTTGTAAATGCTTCGTATAAAAATATTCCTTTTGAATAAACGTAAAAGTCAAAGGGGTTTATACACCGTATAAAAGAATGTTCTGTATAAAACCAAATATGCCTCAATGAAAGGAGATTGAGACGAAGTCCTTTCCAATGATAATTTTTTAAAATAAAATAGATCTATTATGTGTATTCTATATAATTACACATAAAGAAAGTACAACTACAAGATAGGAAATAATAATATCATGACATAATTTGAAAGTAGGAGATTAACCCAAAGAATGGAAATTGGGTTAAGAAGTTCCCTTACCTTGCGTCTTGTCCGGACTCGATCGTTCTTTAACCTCCTGAATAATAAACTAGAGTTAATTTCTCTTTACTTAAGAACCTTTTTAATGTTCATTATTCCTTTTATATCCCTTATTACGATGTTATGAACATTATGTAATTATTAAAGTTTATAACGGTCATTTTGTCGATCTTAGGTACTTGAGTAAAAATTAAAATTCTTATAATTACAAGTTGTTCATGTGGTGATATATACATTATATCCAGAATTATATTCATGATATAGATATCATATATCTCATATATATCCAGTATATACATGCATTTATAATATTCCATAACGTTTAGAGGTAAGAAATGAAATGCACCATTCATGGAGACGGTAAGCCGTACGTACGCATGAACACTACTTTCATTTCTATTTCGTATTTAAAGAAATCATAATGATATAAAGGTATATTATAATTCCAGTATAACATCATATATAATATTATTTACTCCATCCATTATACATCCCACATATGGTATTAACGATTCAAATCACTTTGAGGGGGCGGTGGTCCGCACTTTCTAAAATGAAAATATCACGTTTACCCATAATGGAAATAATAAAGGTATTAAATAAATGAAAAATACATAACCTTAAGTAAAACATAAACATATTATATATCACTTATAAATAGAGTTACATATCAATGGCCACCTTTGAAGGTGTTTTATGAGTGTTGAACAGTCATCGTTTCGTGAGGCAGAAATTCGCCATCCACAGAAACCGTATGTTCTTTAACAATTAGATGTAGGTGTGTGTATGTGTAGCTCGAATACTTATTATAACAACATCCTATTATATTTAGTATACTGGTGTTGTTACAAAAGAAATGAATAAAAAGAGTTTATGGGGTTGGAGAAGCAAAATAAAACAAAATAACATAAGAGAAGACATTACCTTAAAATCGGGTAACTCTTTTGATTTGAGCCAAAGGATTCCTTGGGAAGATTTCTTCCCAAAGGGAGGCTTCTAGGAGTAATAGGGGGATGTTGGGAGAGTATTTGGGCAGAGTTTTGCCGAGCCAAATGGTTTGAATGTGTGAATGAGGTGGTAGAGGTGGGGGCCTTTTATAAGAGGAGAGGTGGGGCACTCTTGGAAAGTAAGGAAATTTTACATTATTATACAATTATTTTCGGATTATAAAGGTCCCACACTTATATAATTCGTGGATAAGGTGATAAGGGTTCTAAATCCACCCATACAATAGTCTTTGGACAAGTGTAAGACTTGGATTGTACATTATCTATTCATTTTATTAAAATCGTTAAATAATGAGGTCATCGCTGCATCATAATGATATCATAAATAATTAAATTTATATAATGTCTAAAAATTATTAAAAAAATACTATGATGTAGGAAATTTTTTTATCTTTCCAATGAATATTTATAGTCAAATATATGACCTGTATAACCCCATGTAAAATTTTTTTTAGTAAAACATTTCATGTTTGTTTTTATTTTTTACTTTAACATTAAATAAAAGGTATTTATGTCATTTTCCAACTAAAGTGGATCCATGGGGTCCCCAAGTTGACCCATGGATTTTCTTGGTCGTCCATGGCACATCAAATGAAGGTAGGACATGTGTCAAACTCATCTCATATTATTAAAACATTATTTTTACCTTAAACTACACTAATTACCTCTAATCGCAATTAAGAACTTAAATGTTACTATTCACCAAAAATTATTTTAATCTCATTGAACCACATTTTAATTCATAATGACAACCATGTATGTCGGATTTTTGAAAATCAAAACACAGAAGTGGTAATATTTCATTTAAACGAAAAATCAGTTATTTAACTACCACTTAGTGGTTTCATTATTCATCAAAAATTGAAATTTTTCAGAACAATGCCAAAATTTCACCCTAAGCTATAATTGATATGACGAATTCAAAAATGATATCTATTTTACAGAATTCCAAACATATAAGTTTCATTAATTAATTTTATAATTAATTCCCATTTTCACAACAAATAGCATGTTTTTAAGAAACATTACATATCAAAAGATTAACAATTATTTATGTCCAATTTCAAAGTGAAATTAATTTTAATGAACACCATTGGATAAAATGGTAAAAATATATTCTAATTATACATTAAAACCACTCATTAGTATAACTTATCACTATAAATTATTTTGATCAAAAATGTTGTTTTAAGTATTTTTCACTATTCATAAAAAATTGGAAGTTCTCAGAAAATTACAAAAAATTCAACTTTGGATAATTTCGGTATTATGAATACAAAAAATAAAGTCCATTTTAAAATATAAAATTTCTATAATTTTAAAAAGTGGGTATTACTATTCATAACGGCTATTTTTATTGGTTGTGGCATGTGTTAGAACTCGAAGCTGCGTACAATACACACTACTGTATTATTCAAAGAGATGTGTACCGTGAAATCTTGGGGTGTTACATTCTACCCTCCTTCAAATAATTTCATCCTCGAAATTTTATATAATATCACTGTATAAAAAGACTCGGGTGATTCTTCATCATAAGTTCCTCGGGTTCCCACGTTGCCTCCTCCATCTTATAGTTTCTCCATAGAACATTTACCAGACAAGTCGTCCGATTTCTCAGCACTTGTTCTCTTGTATCAAGAATCCTGACGGGTTCTTCACAATAAGACAGATCGGGTTCCAGTTCTAATTCCTCATAGGTGAGTACATGCGTTGTGTCAGGCATGTATTTTCTCAATAGTGATACGTGGAATACATCATGAACTTTGGAGAGACTTGGCGGCATTTCCAAACAATAAGCTACAACCCCAATTCGTTCTAGAATTTCAAAGGGTCCGATGTACCTGGGACTCAATTTACCCTTATTACCGAAACATATAACTCCCTTCCATGGTGATACCTTCAAGAAGACTTGATCTCCTGCCTGAAACTCCAAATCCTTCCTTCGATTGTCAGCATAGCTCTTCTGCCTACTTTGAGCTGCTTTGATGTGGTTTTGGATTACCTTCACCATTTCCATCGTTTCCTCCACCAGTTCTGGGCCTACAAGTTTTCTTTCACCAACGTCATCCCAACAGGTTGGTGTGCGACATCTCTTTCCGTATAACTCTTCATATGGTGCCATCCGAATACTTGAATGGAAGCTATTGTTATAGGAAAATTGTACCAGAGGTAAATATTTATCCCACATTCCTTGAAAGTCAAGTGAGCATGATCTCAACATGTCTTCTAAGGATTGAATAGTTCTTTTTGATTGTCCGTCTGTTTGAGGGTGGTAAGCAGTGCTCAAACGAAGTTCAGTATCCAAGGCCTTCTGAAGACTTTTCCAGAATCTTGATGTAAAGCGGGGATCACGATCCGAGACAATCGACAGGGGTACTCCATGAAGTCTTACAACTTCATTAATATATAGTCTTGCTAGACATTCAAGTGGCAGATCTTCCCTTATAGCAAGAAAATGTGCTGACTTGGTGAGACGATCAACAATGACCCATATTGTGTCATTCCTTCTAGGGGTCTTTGGTAGTCCCATGACAAAGTCCATCGTAATATTATCCCATTTACACTCAGGTATGGGAATAGGTTGTAATATTCCACCAGGATGATGCCTTCCAGCTTTCACTTGTTGGAAAACCATACATCTTGACACAAAATCGGCAATCTCCCTTTTCATGTTATCCCACCAAAAATTTCCCTTTAAATCTCTATACATTTTAGTGCTCCGAAGGTGTATAGAGAAATTGGAACTATGAGCATCATCCAACAATTCCCTCTTTAAATCAGGTATATCGGGAACACAAAGTCTCCTCGCAAATTTCAAAATTCCATCTTCATAAACAAATTCACTCAACCGCCCATCATTCACAGCTTTAATCTTCTTTTTCAACACTTTATCATCAGACTGAGAACTCTTTATCCTTTCTAGTAAAGATGGTTTGGCAACCATCAGAAAACGTTTTGATGTTTCACCCTCTATGGTGATTCCCATATCCATCTTTACTAGATCCATAAAAATAGGATCCCTTTCAACTCTCATCATGTTCAAAACTCCATGATCTTTTCTACTCAAAGCATATGCAACCTTATTTGCCTTCCCTGGGTGGTAGTGTATCGTGCAATCATAATCCTTGAGTACTTCAAGCCATCATCTTTGCCTCATGTTGAGTTCTTTTTGTGAGAAAATATATTTCAAACTCTTATGATCGGTATATATCTCACATTTTTCACCATAGAGATAATTTCTCCATATCTTCAGGGCAAAGATTACAGCAGCTAACTCAAGATCATGAGTAGGATAGTTCTGCTCATGAATTTTTAGTTTTTGTGATGCATAATCAATAACCCTATCATTCTACATAAGGACACAACCAAGTCCTTTCATTGATACATCACTATAAATAACAAACCCATCATTCCCTGATGGTAGAGTCAATATAGGAGCATTGAATAATCTTCTGTTCAGTTCTTCAAAACATTCTTCACACTCTTTTTTCCAGACAAACATAACCCCTTTACGTGTGAGCTTCGTCAATGGGTTAGCCAATCGGGAAAAATTATGGACAAAACATCGATAATAACCTGCCAAACCAATAAAGTTGTGTACCTCAGTTATACTCATCGGTGCTGGCCATTCCTGGATTGCCTTGGTCTTAGAAGTATCAATGGAAATTACATCCTTAGAGACAATGTGGCCAAGAAAAGAAATCTCCTGAAGCCAGAATTCACACTTGCTAAACTTCCCATATAATTCATGCCTTCTAAGAGTCTTCAAGATAATGTGCAAGTGATTTTCATGATCTTTGTAGCTTTTGGAGTACACCAATATGTCATCAATAAATACCACCACAAAATCATCTAGATATTCCTTGAAAACTCTATTCATTAGATCCATGAATACAGAAGGTGCATTAGTCAATCCAAAAGGCATTACTGTAAACTCGTAATGCTCGTACCTTGTTCGAAATGCTGTCTTCAGAATGTCATCCTTCTTCACACACAACTGATGGTATCCAGATCGAAGGTCAATCTTTGAAAAGTATTAAGATACATGCAATTGGTCAAATAAATCATCAATGCGAGGTAGGGGATACTTGTTCTTTATTGTTATAGCATTGATCTCCCTGTAGTCAACGCACAACCTCATAGATCCATCTTTCTTCTTAACAAAAAGGACAGGGGCTCCCCATGGAGAAACACTAGGGAGAATAAATCCCTTATTACTCAATTCCTCTAGTTGTTTCGTTAATTCAACTAATTCCACGGTGGCCATCCTATAAGGGGTCTTTGATATAGGCCTTGATCCAGGAATTAAATCAATGGAAAACTCAACTTCTCGTTCTGGAGGATGTCCAGGTAAATCTCTTGGAAACACATCTTCACATTCTTTCACAATAGGTACATCCTTTATTTGATCATTACTTCCCTCTCCCTCTGTTATTTCATTCTCTTCCTCCCCAATAATTGAATTTAGTTGAGCTACTAGTGGTGGATCTAAATAAGAATTAGGTGGTGACGATTCTGCTCTAAAAATAAGGTGTTCCTTATCATCAACATAAAAAATTGTAACCTCCTTCTTCTTACAATAAATATTTGCATCATAGTCCAAAAGCCAATCCATACCGAGGATTATATCAAACTCAATCATAGGTATGGCAATGAGATCAGCGGATAGTGAACAGTTATGTACTCTAATGGGGACTGATTCACAAAACTTTGTTGCAATAATACTTCCCTTAGGATTTTTGACTGACAATTCTCTTGTTAAATCAAATTGGAAATATCTAATTTTCTTAGAAAACTGGGAAGATATGAAACAATGTGATGATCCAGAATCAAATAATGCATTTTCTAAACTTGAGGAAACCATTAAATTACCTGCCACCACGTCTTTCGGAGCTTCAAACTCAGTAGTAGTGATAGCATAATCTTGGCCTTGATCCCTTGGCCTCTTCTGAGGTAAGTTCCCCTGACGCTTAGGACATTCATTTGCATAATGTCCCATCTCTCTACAATTATAGCATTCCATATTGATAGCAACTTTCTTTCCCTTGCAATCATGAGCTTGGGGGACTTTTTCACCACACTTGTAACAGACTCCCATTCCCTTCAAGCAAGTACCGGGGTGTTTCTTTACACATTTACTACAAGACTGATATTCATCTCTTCCCTTCTTCCCCTTATTTCCATTTCCATATTGATCATAAGATCTCTTCTTTTCTTGCTTTGCTTTAAAGTCATAAGACTTAGAGAATTCCTTTTCCGTCTTGATAGCACACGAGACTATATCTTCGTATGTTGTGAAAGATTGTGATACTAGAGCTCGATGGAGAAATGGTTTTAACCCATCAAAGAAACGATCAATCTTACTTCTCGGGTTACGTATATAATCTGCAGCATGCCTCACTAACCTTGTAATGTTAGCCTCATACTTTGCGACATTCTCATCCTCCTTGTGCCTCAGACTCAGAAATTGCCTTTCCATATCTGCTCGATGGTCATGTGGAAAGTATTTTTCTAAGAAAATCTCTTTGAACTCTCTCCATTCCATACTTGATAGTTCTTCATCTTCCTTTGTATTTTGAATCAATGACCACCATTGATCAGCATCTCCAGTGAGGCGGTAAACTACCATGATAACCTTCTCCCTTTCGCTACTCCCCAAGGCGTGGAATATTTTCTCTAAGGTGTTTATCCATTGCTCAGCTACTAATGGATTTGTACCCCCATTAAATGTTGGTGGTTGTTGCCTCATGAAGCGTTCTAGCATTGATCCTTCACGTTGCGGATCAGGGTGCTCCATACGAGTAAGGTTATTATTCATAACCTGAGTGAGTTGTCCCAGTATGGTAATAAGTTGATCAGCACCAGTTGTATCTCCATCTCCACAATAATTATCTTGAGCAGGAGGGAAATACCTACACGGAGTGCGTGCATTGATACGGTTTCCATTCCTTCCACTAGGCACCATTTCTAAACAATGGCATAAACTATATTAGTTTATGAATCAAAATACATAATTCCATACTTGTAAGATACCTAACATAAATTGAACTATTTATGGATATAATACATAAAAATGTTTTCCTTGAGGAAGTATATACACATAACCCTTCATAGTGTTTTATAAAGAAAATGAGAATTATCCAAAGAATATCCCCCGGGAGTGTCGTAACCAAGAGTGCAGCAAGGCCCGTTGTCGTGCACCAGTTCCCATTCGAGTCTAGCTCAAAGCGGTGTTTTCAGGTTTTACCCCTAGGTACATCTGTGCCAGAGCCGCCTCTACCTGCTCGTATCTAGACAGGGATGTATTTCTTGGAAAACTCACAACATCTCTACAATACCAAAATTCTAGGATGTTCTTCTATACTAATCCTCAAAGTTTATCTTCGGGCTATGGGCTCTAATCAGAGTTTATCTAAATATAGCTTCCAAGGTTAGTACTAAACTGCCGCTGCTACCAACTATAACTCCCTGACCCTAGCTACCCAGAGTCGGTGCATTACATCGTAACATTGGCATGATCACAAAAGATCAAGTCTCGAAAGACCGATTAGTTTAGTAGCCTTGGAAACACTAGATACATTCATAAATGTTACATTACATCATAAAGTGAAAAAATAAAATAACTAGGTCTCCATAGTCCACACTCATATCGTCTTCTTACTATCCCTGCAGGTCATTCATAAAATACTTCTACACATGCTGGAAACTATTAAAACATTGAAAGGGGTGAGCTCAGATTCTCAGTAAGGATAACAATATAGCGGAAGATTTCATAAATAAACATAAACATTTAAGGCAATTTATAACTAAAACAAAATCCTTTTAAACTTGAACATCAACATAGCATGGAAAAAGTGAAATGAAATAATTCCATTTACTTACTCACATGGATATTCTACTAGCCGAATAATCACATGAAATCTCATTAACCACTTTCATAATGATGGAATGCATAATGCCAGACTATCATAACCATGTAGCCAAGGCCTCATGCCAAGACCACAAATAAGATTTTGTCAAGGCCTCATGCCAAGACACTAGTTTGTCTCATGAGACCTACCGATTCATCGAGGAGCTATAGCGGGCTCCACCCGTCACTTATTAAGTCCAATGCATTCCTCATATGAATAGGTTTAAACATATCATAAACCATAACATAATCATATCACATAAAACATGCATAAAGGAAACATAAAATTTCCACATTTCAATCACAAGATATCAATACAACACATTGACATAATAAAAACACTTTCAAAACCATTTTCAATACCAAAATAAAAGAATGGTAAAACATGGTATTTATTTTTCTTTTAAAAAAAGGTATGGCTTGTAAAGGAAGCTGAAACTCAAATAATGGTCACGGAGGCGGAGAAGTCGTTGCTGCCACATACGTACGACAAAAACATTCCCTTTTTTCGATTAGTAAATGCTTCGTATAAAAAGATTCCTTTTGAATAAACGTAAAAGTCAAAGGGGTTTATACACCGTATAAAAGAAAGTTGTGTATAAAACCAAATATGCCTCAATGAAAGGAGATTGAGACGAAGTCCGTTACAAAGATAATTTTTTTAAATAAAATAGATCTATTATGTGTATTCTCTATAATTATACAAAAAGAAATTACAACTACAAGACAGGACATAATAATATCATGACGTAATTTGAAAGTAGGAGATTAACCCAAAGAATGGAAATTGGGTTAAGAAGTTCCCTTACCTTGCGTCTTGTCCTGACTCGACCGTTCTTTAACCTCTTGAATAATAAACTAGAGTTAAATTCTATTTACTTAAGAACCTTTTTCATGTTCATTATTCCTTTTATATCCCTTATTACCATGTTATGAACATTATGTAATTATTAAAGTTTATAACGGTCATTTGGTCGATCTTAGGTATTTGAGTCAAAAATAAAACTCTAATAATTACAAGTTGTTCATGTGGTGATATATCCATTATATCCAGAATTATATTCATGATATAGATATCATATATCTCATATATATCCAGTATATACATGCATTTATAATATTCCATAACTTTTAGAGGTAAGAAATGAAATGCACCATTCATGGAGACGGTAAGCCGTACGTACGCATGAACGCTACTTTCATTTATATTTTGTATTTAAGTAAATCATAATTATATAAAGGTATATTATAATTCCAGTATAACATCATATGTAATATCATTTACTCCATCCTTTATACATCCCACATATGGTATTAACGATTCAAATCACTTTGAGGGGGCGGTAGTCCGCACTTCCTAAAATGAAAATATCACGTTTACCCATAATGGAAATAATAAAGGTATGAAATAAATGAAAAATACATAACCTTAAGTAATACATAAACATATTATATATCATTTATAAATAGAGTGACATCTTAATGGCCACCTTTGAAGGTGTTTTATGAGTGTTGAACAATCATCGTTTCGTGAGGCAGAAATTCGCCATCCACAGAAACTGTATGTTCTTTAACCATTAGATGTAGTTGTGTGTAAGTGTAGCTATAATTATTCTTTTAAAAACATACTAGTATCTTGAGGATACTGGTTTTTTTACAAAAGAAATGAATAAAAAGAGTTTATGGGGTTGGAGAAGCAAAATAAATCAAAATAACATAAGAAAAGACATTACCTTAAAATCGGGTAACTCTTTTGACTTGAGTCAAAGTCTTCCTTGGGAAGAGTTCTGCCCAAAGTGAGGCTTCTAGGAGTAATATGGGGATGTTGGGAGAGTATCTGGGCAGAGGTTGGCCGAGCCAAATGGTTTGAAAGTGTGAATGAGGTGGTAGATGTGGGGGCCTTTTATAAGTGGAGAGGAGGGGCACTCTTGGAAAGTATGGAAATTTTACATTATTATACAATGATTTTCGGATTCTAAAGGTCTAAAACTTATATAATTCGTGGATAAGGTGATAAGGGTTTGCAAGATACCCATCCAATAGGCTTTGGACAAGTGTAAGCCTTGTATTGTACATTATCATTTCATTTTATTAAAATCGTTAAATAATGAGTTCATCGCTGCATCATAATTATGTCATAAATAATTTAATTTATTTAATGTCTAAAAATTATAAAAAAAATACCATGATGTAGGAAATTGTTTTATCTTTCCATTTACTATTTATAGTCAAAAATATGACTTTTATAACCCCATATAAAAATTGTTTTAGTAAAACATTTCATGTTTGTGTCATTTTTTACTTTAACATTAAATAAAAGGTATTTATGTCATTTTCCAACTAAAGTGGATCCATGGGGTCCCCAAGTTGACCCATGGATTGTCTTGGTCGTCCATGGAACATCCAATGAGGGTAGGACATGTGTCAAGCTCATCTCATATTATTAAAACATTATTTTTACCTTAAACTACACTAATTACCTCTAATCGCGATTAAGAACATAAAAGTTACTATTCACCAAAAATTATTTTAATCTCATTGAACCACATTTTACTTCTTAATTACAACCATGTATGTCAGATTTTTGAAAATCAAAACACAAAAGTGGTAATATTTCATTTAAAAGAAAAATCAGTTATTTAACTACCACTTAGTGGTTTCACTATTCATCAAAAATTAATGTTTTTCAGAACAATGCCAAAATTTCACCCTGAGCTATAATTGATATTCTGAATTCAAAAATGATGTCTATTTTACAAAATTCCAAAAATATAAGTTGCATTAATTAATTTTATAATTAATTCCCACAGTCACAACAAATAGCGTGTTTTTAAGAAACAATATATATCAAAAGATTAACAATTGTTTATGTCCAATTTCAAAGTGAAATTAATTCTAATGAACAACATTGGATAAAATGGTAAAAATATATTCTAATTATACATTAAAACCACTTAGTATTATAACTTATAACTATAAATTATTTTGATCAAAAAAGTTGTTTTAAGTATTTTTCACTATTCATAAAAAAATTGGAAGTTCTCAAAAAATTACAAAAAATTCATCTTTGGATAATTTCGGTATTATGAATACAAAAAATGAAGTCCATTTTGAAATATAAAATTTCTATAATTTTAAAAAGTGGGTATTACTATTCATAACGGCTATTTTGATTGGTTGTGGCATGTGTTAGAACTCGAAGCTGCGTACAATAGACACTACTGTATTATTCAAAGAGATGTGTACCATGAAAGCTTGGGGTGTTACATATGAAAGTTTGGATAAAGAACCATATGTTTTGTAGCTGAACCCGACGTTTGGTATTTTATTGTTACATGAAGGAACCCTACATTTATGTTTTCAATGACACGATTTTAAATCCGATATATTTTACGCAATTTTTGCAACAATCTTCTTATTTTTAAGGATCATTGTAAATCTGTTTTATGACTAATTCAAAGTCTCACATGAAACTAAATAAATCATTCCTATTTATAAGGGACATTATGAATCACTTTGAATGAGTTGATTAAAAATATTTCATGATTTATTGTGAGGTTATTTTTTAGGAACTTTTTTGACTGTATTTAAAGTGCTTTGAATGGATTTAAATGGGAGATTTAAATTTTTCAACGATGCTATTATTATAGAGATATTGTTGGAAGAGTTATTAAAATTATTTTTAATGCATTTATAAAATATTTATTCTATAATAATAAATATTAAACATAGCTAATCTATTTTTGGGGATATTTATGAAGTCTATTAAACTCTATTTATTTTCAGTATCCTAAGGAAGAGGAATGTTGTTACAACAAATGGATATTTATTCTATATATATACATATATATCTCCTTGGAAGGAAAAGAAAATTCACAATGAATAAAAGAGGAGAATTGAATACTCTATTAAAAAGAAGGTGCGGAAAATATTCATACAAAAGATCGATGCTTTCAAAGAGAAAAATTATTCTTTGTATAATCATATTCTCTCACTGTGAAAAGATAAAGGAAACCTACACAATGGTATTCTGATCTACTTGATTCTATTTTAAAAAAGAAGAAGAAGAAGAAGAAGAATCCTTCTTGGCATTGAAGATTATTTATTACTACTACTATGTTATGCTGAATATCATATATATTTTTCAGTTGTTGCTGAAACTATGAGTTAAAATTGTTTCTCAACAAACATCATCTTATCTATTTTCTTCTTGAGTATTGGTTGCTTAGACTCAGTCTTGGAAGAGTTTTATCTTCTAAGACAAAGATGTGGATATTTTGGTTCCGTGTAAAAGAACCAGAAGGCCCTATAAAAGCCTTTTGAGTTTTCAACTACCTGTACTCAGTTGTGGAGGGTCTTCAGATAAGAGGACCAAGTAGTGAAAATTACCAAACTCACGGAGTAGAGCATTGGTGGAGTAGACTATGGGATTTCTGTGACCCAAACCACTATACATCTTGGTGTTATTTTCCTTTATTTATTTCCACTTCTCTCCCAACATTAATATAGAAGGAAATTATCTCTTCATTTCAAGAGGGACATTTTAATATTGTCAATATTTTTAAAAGGACACGATTAACCCCCACCCCCATCTTGTGTCTTGTTCATATAAATCCCGACCTAATAATTGGTATCATAGGTAGGGCTCTATAGATTTTTTTTGTCTTTAACAATTCCGAGTTAAAGATTCAGATGAAGAAAAATCTGAATGAAAAATTTAATATAATGTTTATCGATAATCCATGCACCTTATTTTAATGGTGATAATTATGGATACTAGAAAGCTCACATGACTATATATTACAAAAATCTTGGTTTAAAAGTATATATAAAGATTTTCAAACCTTATGAAATCCTTGGAGCACCAGAAAAGTAGGATGCTACAAAGGAAGTTGAGTATGACATTAATTCAAAATCCATTAATGCAATTATATGCGGTCTTGGTGATGATGAATTTAACTGTGTTTCTCAATGTGCTACTACCTATGAGATATGGCACACTATTTTAGTTTCATACGAAAGAACTGAAAATGTCAGACACCTAAGGTACAATACTGAAAAACATAAATTTGACAGATTCAGGATACAGGAATATGAGAGCATCACTCAGATGAATGGAATATTAATAGAAGAAGTTAATGATGTTGTTGCCTTTGGAAATCCAATTCCAGAACTATCCCAGGCATTACAGTTACTTATAGTTTTACCTGCTAAGTGGAATGTAATTTCATCTGCTATTCAATAATCCACACAAGTTAAATAATTCACGATAAAATAATTGATTTGAACATTGATCGTGTACAAAGAAGAGATGCAAGTAGAAGCTGAAAATCATATTTTTATCAAAAATGAAACAAATTCATTTAATGTTTCGAGGGATGAATTTTCTGACTTAGATTCTAGCCATTTGGATTCAAATGATGAGATACCACATCTTTCCAAAAACATTTGAATGTTGTATAAAAGTAGAAATTAGAAATTGGAGCTTAATAAAGAGATAGAATTCAGTTGCAATGAGTGTAAAAAGAAAGGTCATTTAAGACCCAATTGTCCTATACATAAAGATAAAAGGGAAGGTAAATGTAAAATAAAAGGAAATAAATTCATGGCTGATACTAGTAACGCATATGATGATTCAAGTGATGAATCTACTACAAACTCAAAAGCTGAGTAAGAAAATAAAAAGGTTCATTTATGTCTTATGGCTCATGCTGATGAGGTAAAATCATCTTACTCTGAATTTTATTATTATTAATGTTTTTCTTATGATAAAATTAATAATATTTGTTTTATTCTTCAAAGATAAATTTTATTCTTTGAAGAAATAGCATAAAAATATTATAAAATCATATGATTCAATTTCAATTGATAGTTAATGTTTTTCAAAACAAATTCTAAATTTAAGAACAAATTCTTCCAAAATTTTAATTGAACTTAATGAAACTAAAATTAAATAATTATTGGTTGAATTTGATAATTTAAATAAAGCTTCATGTATTCTTATTAAGGGAGAGAATTATTTGAATCAAATTCTTGGTAAAAATAAAATTCATAAAGGAAAACTCAGTATAGGTCATAATAGATAAAAACCAAAATTATATAAGAATTATTTCTTTTATGGTTAAAATAGAAAAATCATGTCAACTATTAAATTTTTTATTGTGGTTTTAAAGGACAATATGCTAATGGCTGTTATTTTAGAAAACCTCAATTTTGTGGTGTTAAGCATGTTCATTATTCAAAAGAATTATCTTTCTTTAATGATAACATTGTTGGTAAAGATAAACATATTTGGTTACCAAAATCATTAATTACCGACACTATCAGACCCAAAAGTATATGGGTTCCAAAAGGCACTTGTATTTCATGCATTACAGGTATTCGGCATGGAACGTCATCGTTATATGATCAAGTGGTTTGTTGAAAATTATGGGAATTTATTATATTTTTATTTTTTAATCTATTAAATAGAAAATTTATTAGAGTTGGAACATTTAATCCATGAAGTATTTGATTTTAAATTTTAATATTCAATTTAAATACACTAATTTTTTTGTAAAGTGGAGTTTTTTTAATGTTTTATCTTTTATTCCTCAAAATTTAGTTATTATTATCATGCTTAAAAAAATTAAATCTTTTCAAAATAATATTTTATGAAATGAATTAATTTTTTCATCTATTTTATTAATCATTGACCATCAAACATTTTATTATGATTTTATATAAATGGTTATCTTACATGTAAACATTTGTTTAATGTTCTATTTAAATTAATTTCATCTGATAAATTAATCTCTTGATGTTTGTGATGCACTATTTTAGTATTAGTTTAAAATGTTTTCTTTATTTATGACACATGTAAAATCATTTTAATTAATTTTTTTTTAAATCTTTAATAAAATTAATTGAAAATATTTTAGTTAAATTTAATTATTTTAAATTCTTGGAAAATATTTTAATTAAATTCCTTGAATTTTTTAATTAAATTCTTTGAAAATATTTTAATTAAATTCATTGAAAATCCTTTATTATTTTTATTTAATTTTTTAATTATTTATTTTAAAATATTTTATTTAAATTCCTTGAAAATCATTTATTTAAATTCATTGAATATCGTCAATATTTATTCATGGTCTTAGGGGGAGTTGTTTTAAATATTTATTATGTGTTTAAATATTTCATTATTATGGCATGAATTAAATTGTTCAATACATTCATTGCAAACCCTTGTTATTCCTTTAATAATATTATATATATTTTCATGGCTCCTTGATAATTTCTTTTTATCTTTTTGAAGGAAGCATGAATTTAGACGGATTTTATATTGTGGTATGTATTTAAAACTTATTTTAAAATAACTCATCATTTTAATTTTTTTAACAATAATAAAAAATATATATATTTTAAATTAAAAATATTTTAAAATTTTCAAGTTTTAAATATTTTGTTTTTCTTCATAGAAAATTTATTTTTCAAATTTTAAATACATAAAAAATATTATTTTTCAAATCTTAAATTTTTTATTTTTGAAATTTTAAATACTTAATATTTTTATTATTTTTAAAATTTTACAAACTTAAAATTTTATTTTTCAAAATTGAAATTCTTAAAAATTAATTAACCAAATATTTTTTTTAATTTGAAATACTGAAAAAAAAATATTTCATATTTTATATACTTGAGAAATAATTTTTTCAAATTTAAAATAATTTTAAATGTTATTTGTCATATTTTAAATAAGTTTAAAAAATTAATATTTTTTAAAATGGGGAAGAAAATTTAGTTTTTCAAATATTATTTTTATTTTATTTTTATTTTTATTTATTTATTTATTTATTTTTACTTAAATATAAAACTACAATTCTATATTAAAAATCAGGTAAATATATTGTATTATTTAATTAACTCAAGATCATATCTTTTTTATCCTTGCATAAAGGGGGAGAAAAAAAATTAGTAGTGAATTAGTGTTTGTTAATTATCAAAATATGGGAGATTATTGAGTGGCTCCTAGTAAATATCATTTTGATTTAGCTTTGATAATTTCTTTAACCCGTTAATATTTTTTTCTAATAAATTTTTTATGTGTTTTAGATTTATTATTTCAATGTATTTATTTTATATCTGAAGCAATAGATATCAGATTCTTATAGAGTTTATTCCATTGGGAATATATGAATATTATCTTCATTTCATCTATTTATATCGAAATCCAATTGAATTGTTTCGATGGTGCAAAATTCCATCGAAGCTATTATAAGTTGTTCAAGTGATATTGCAGTTTTCAGCTTAAGGTCAACCCAGAATTATGATTATATCTTAAGATATAATGAATTATTTTTCACATGAATTATACCATTGGATAGATAATGTAATTATCTAAACATCAATAGTTTATGTAGAAGTATAAATATGTTTTTTAGATACACTAAATAATCACTGATGTTTCTGAAGTAGTTTTTCAACTGCACAGTGAAAATATTTGAAAACCTACTGTATTTATATTGTTGCAACTTTTACAAATGTCAGAAATTCTTGGAACATGGGGAGATGTAAACACAATAAGTTTATAGTTATTTCATCATTTTACATTGAAGTCTAAAAAAAGTTGTTTCGATGGTCAATAAATTAACCTAAGATTGGGAATGCGGTTTTCTAGGTGCAGATTTCTAGAATGTTATTGCTTCAGTTTTTTTAAGATATTATGAGATTTTGAAGTCATATTTATTTGATTCTTGAACCATCGAAAATATATTGATATTTTATAAAAATAAGTTTTGTTGGACTAAGTCTGAATCTTATGATAAAGGGATAAAAAATTCAGTGAAGTATGAAGTTAATTTGTATACATTTTTTCTGGAAACACTTTTCATACCCTACATTGATAAACATAACATAAGGAATCAAACTGATGATATGATAAACAATTCACACATAGATCATAAACCCTAATTTGGAGTCTAGATTTACTGTTTTCAACCCTATGTTCGAAATATTGAACATATGGTTAATTAATGTTATGTTTGGGATTTTATGCTGATAAGGACGAACATATAGATCATTATCACTATGATAATTTTTTATACCTATATTACATGCCGATGAATGTATGGATAAGGAACCATACATTATTTATTTGAACCCTACGTTTGGTATTTTTTGTTACATGAAGGAACCCTATGTTTGACTTTTCAATGAAGCTCTTTTAAATCCATGATAATTTACGTGATTTTTTCAATGGCCTTCTTATTATTAAATATCGTTATAAATATGTTTTACGGCCGATTCAAAGGCTCACATGAAATGGATTAAATCATTCTTATTTATAAGGGACATTATGATTCTTTTTAAATGATTTGATTTCAAATATTTCATGATTTATTGTGAGTCTATTTTTTAGGAACTATTTCGACTTTATTTAAAGTGGATTGAATGGATTTAAATGGGAAATTTAAATTCATCAACAATGATATTATTATGGAGATATTTTTATAGGATTTTTTCAAATTATTTTTAATTCTTTTATTAAATATTTATTCTATAATAATAAATATTCAATAGTGCTATTCTATTCTTGGTGATATATATGAAGGCTGTTAAACTCTATTTATTTTGAGTATCCTAAGGAAGAGGAATGTTGTTAAAATAGATGAATATTTATTCTATATATATATATATATATCCTTGGAATGAAAATAAAATAAACAACAAAGAAAAGAGGATACGTGAATACTCAATTAAAAATATAGTGCATAAAATATTCATACAGAAGCTCAACGCTTTCGAAGAGAGAAATTATTCTTTGTATATTCATATTCTCTCAATGTGTAATGATTAAGGAAGCCTACCCAAAGAAATTATAATATATTCGATTCTATTTTAAAGAATAATAAGAATAAGAAGAATGCTTGGCATTGAAGATTATTTTAATACTGCTACTATTCTATATTTAAGATTATCCACATCTGTCAGTTACTGTTGCAACTGTTAGCTAAACCTATTTCTCAAAAAACATAATCTTATCTATTTTATTTTTGAGTATCGGCTTATTGGACTCAGTCATGGTGGAGTGTCATCTTATCAGACTAAGTTGTGGATATTTTTGTTCTCTGTAAACGAACCATAATTCCCTATAAAATCCTTGTATGGTTTCAACATCCTATACTCAGTTGTGGAAGGTATTATGATAAGAGGACCAAGTAGTTAACATCGCCAAGATGGTGGAGGGGAGCATTGGTGGATTGCACTAGGTGATTTCTATACCCCGAACCACTATACATCCCTGTGTTCTTTTCCATTGTTTATTTTTGTTACACTCGCGACATTAATGGAGAATGAAACGATTGCTTAATTTCAGGAGAAACGTTTTAATATTATCAAGATTTTTCAAAGGACATAATTCACTCTTATATTATTTCTTTGTCATAGACATCCTGAACTAACAAAATAATATGGTACCTATAAAGTTATAAAATATTTAGCTATATTAGCATATTGAGGAACCTCTCCTTCAATCAAGTAAGACTTCTCTACTAGAATGTGTTCATTCACTAGTTCTTGTTCTAGAATTTCATCTTCAGCAGAGTTGGGAAGACTAATTAGGTTATCATCCAACTAGTTTTTATCTTGTTTCTTGTCATTGATTTCCAAATTTAATTCCTCCAATAACATCATCAATTTGACAATACCAATTTTTTCTTTGTACTTTTTCATCAGGTATTTATGTGGTGCATGATCAGAATTAACTATAACTATAGTTCCAAGTAGGTAGGATATAAATTTATCTAATTTAAAGAATACTACTAGAAATTATTTTTCAACAGTTGTGTAGTTGATCTTAGAGGAATCTAAGGATCTATAATTATAATAAATTTCTTTTTTATTTCCCTTAAATATTTTTTGATGTAACTTCTTTCATAACATGGATGGTATAAAAGTTGGATAAAATATTTCTTCCAGTTTGGTGGCCACATCACTGGTTGGTTGATTAATCTTATTTTTAACCCCTAAAAATCTTACATGCACTCAATATTAAAATCAAATTCACTATATTTAAAAATTAATATATATAGGGGATAGAAATATTCATATTGTTTTGATAAATATTCTATAGAAGCATGAATTTCTTAATAAATATCTAACATGTTTTGCACAATTTGGGTAGGATAATGAATTTATCCCTTAAATTTTTTATTTATCCACCTCATTTCCATTTTTTATAGGACATGCCTGAGCACTGTTCTTCTCTCGACCATAAAATGGAATTTTTAAAAATTCAAAACCATGTGCTTTTCAATTCTTGTTTTCAAAGCATTCAAGAAATGATAAAATAGCCTCTAAAAATATTATATTTATCTAAAAATACACACGTTAAATAATAAATAATATTATAAAATATATTTATCATCTACCAATGAAATGTTACTAAGTAATTACATAATTCATATAGAATTTATTTGAAATAAAAGGTTCCAAATATGTAGATAAATAGGTTCTTATCTTGATCCTCTAGAGAAATTTATGCCTAAATATAACTTGAAAATCAATCTAAAAAACAATAATGAATTATTACATATAATATCTCCAAAAACATGATCAATAAAAAGAATGGGGAAATTTATATTACCTAGTTACTTAGTTTTAATTCTTATAGTCTATGAACACACTACAATTGTTTTGAATTCACAGAGGGATCAACTCAATCAGATCATTCCTCACTGTAGTTTGGCCATTTTTCTTGGGAACTGATGTTCATAGGGCTCTCCCATTTTTATTAGGAAATAGGGTAGATTATTTCAACTTCAAGTAATCTAATTATTTCCTTTTCCACTAACTCCATCATGGTTTGATTCAACCATCTAAAGGTTTCCTAAAAGTATTTAATTCCCTACAAGTAAGATTCATTACATATAGATATTTGAATTCATTCCTATAATATAGCCTAAATAGAAACCTATGTTTTATATATTTTTTGTCAAATTATCAATAAATTTATGTTCTTTACTTTTGTACAAGTAATTATCAATTATCACTGGTATTTTTTCTTCTCACAGCAAGTAAAGATACTTCAAATCAATGTTCAGAGGTTTCAATTCTATATATGGGGTTTTTTCTAAGGATGAAATCAAATTATGGTTCCTTACTTCCATAACATGAATTTTTTATAAAACATATGACATATATGCTGCCTCAATATCAAATGAACAATCAAATCCATAAAATAGTATAGGGGTAACCTCTTCCTCCAAAAATTGAACAAATTTATCCGAATCCTAAACATTATCCTTATCCATGAATTTTTCAATCATTAAGTGTTTACCTAGAGATAAACATTCATGAAATATAAATGTATCTTCTTGTAAATATGGGAAAGTGTAAGAAGGGAATTTTCATCTTATGGGTGCATCATAGAGTAAAAAATATTAAGAGTGGACTGTTTTTTCAGCCAAATCCAAGGTGAGTGTTCCTTTACCAAAATTATTTATGGTACTGACTATATTTACGAAATTTATACCCAAAATAGTGGCTAAGTGGGTTGGGTATTTATCTTTCTCCATGCTGATCACATAGAATTAAAATGTAAAAACCAGGGCTTCAATTATAACTAACACATCTTCTGAAAATCCTACTATGAAAACATTGGATCTATTTGAATGTTTTACCACCACTCTTGTGGGATTTATTTCTCCCATATTGTCAGGACCTGACCCATACCGGGGCTCGAGACACAAATACCCCAAGCCTACCTCTATAGGCCAGGGGTGGCGATAAGAACCAAAGGAACAACAAACATGGGGAGAAATATGCCTATGTACCTGTACACACTCACGCATCCAACTCAATTAAAAAGTGTATAGCGAAAGGATTAAAATATTCTTCACTACTATAAATAAACCAAACATGCATGGACTTATAAACAATACAAGTGTAATGACAAAAACATTTATTAATGAAAATTACTATTGATGTAATTAAATGTATTATTATATAAAATGGTTATATAATATTTGAACTTCCTTGGTTTTAGGTTTTTTAATTTTAAAATATATTTAGGAATTGTGATTGTTACTAATATAGTTGTTGGATAGTGATTACATAAAAAGTATAAATATAGGGCATTAATAAATCTAATTTACTAAGACAATGGAAGTGATGGCCTCATACAGTAGAAGTACACGGTATGAATCCCATTTTCTAGAGCTCGGAAATTAGGTGGCATCACTGGGATTCATTCTCGACCAATCCCAAGTCGAGCTTCGACACAAAAATCTTGAGGAGAAATGCCTACGATAGAAGTGGAAGTTAATAGATTTTACCACACAAGTGATGTTATCTGAGCCTCCCCAAGGGTTTGTCACCATCGCACACATTAACCTTCAGTCTTATGCAAGTATTATATGGGGTTATGTAACAAGACCCTAGAACTATGATTATGTACATTGTTTTTTTATAGATAATATATATTAATTTTATTGTTACTTTGTAAATAGTTTTTAATGAAAAAAATAGTATTTTTATTTAATATTAAATTAAGAAACTTATTTTGATGAATTAATGGATTTTTGAATTAAATAATATTGTAATGAAATATTATTACTAAATTAATTTTTATTAAATATAAATTATCATATAATTTGTATGAATACAATTGTAATTTTTATTAAGGTTTCAAAGATGTTTTTGTCAAAACCCATGAATATTCGATAAATGTAATTTTTATTTTAAAAGTAAAAAATCTCATATTTAGTAAAATATTTAGATAAAATGAATTTTATTTTTGGATTTATGATGTTGAAATTATCTAATGATGAATTTTTCATAATTTCCTGAGACAGTCAAATTTTTGGGTATAAATTAAAAGTCGTTTATTTATATAATGTGTTTTTTGAC
Source organism: Viscum album (assembly GCA_963277665.1). NCBI lineage: Eukaryota > Viridiplantae > Streptophyta > Magnoliopsida > Santalales > Viscaceae > Viscum > Viscum album. The sequence continues at coordinate 752,557,846 of OY728131.1, forward strand.
ATAATAATGACCCAATGGTGATTTAATAAAATACTATAAATTTTATTATTGGCCATTATATGTTTTACCTTTAAAATAATGTGATTCTAGGTTTTTTTGATATATTTTACAAATCATTAGTGGAACCTCCAAGACATATAAAACATTTTAACAATTTTAAATGATTTCGTTAAGTGTGACTCACATGAAAATAAGAAATACTAATATTTTATGAAGTTAGGACATTGTTCTTATAGAATAATTATTTCCACTCCACTTTGGAAAAAACCATGGGCAAAAACCATGGTTTTTTTTGTTTTAATTAGTTTAATATATGGTGTCCAAAACCTAAATAATTAAACATTCCCTCTATTTTTTTATATAAATATACCTAATATCCCACTTATATTTCATAAAACTCCTAGTATCACATCCCTACCCCACCCTTCTATCTCTATAATTCTCCCAAGGCACCCCAAGATCCCAGGAAGCCTCTCTCATGCCTCTCCTGAGCCTTTGTGATTACACTTCCAAGTAAGAGATTTCTTCCTTTCTCATTTTTTTCCCAAATTTCGTTGTGTTGTTATACCATTTTATTATCAATTAAAAATGTTGGGGTATGATTTATCACCTACCATACACTTAACTCCTTGTTTTTTAATTACTAGATACCCCTTTATCTCTCATTAATTCCTCCCATTACACCCATTACCATGCTGAAATTTTGTAAGGGGATTCCTCTCTCCCCAATTACGTTCATGTAATTCATCTATATTATGAATCTAAATTCCATTAAATAGGTTGGTATATGTATCTATATTAACCCATTACTGTCCATTTCATGTAAATATAATGAGATACCTCTTTATCTCTCATCAACTATTATTATAAATTCTTATGTCACGTCGTTATGCTGATGAAATTGCACTACAATTTTTCAAGCCAAAGTCATTGTGTAGTTAATACCATGCTCATTTCTCTATCAAGGGTACTCACCTTTATGGACATTTAATTATTTATTATATAGTTTCATGTATTAATTATACATTACTATATCATGGAACAAATTATAATTTTTAATTAATCCATGTTGTATGATCAATGTGGCACACTTATGCATGAAATGAAATGTCTAAGAAGGGTGTGCTCTAATAGCGCTCTAATGAATTGGGTAAAGATTAGTATTATGATAAGTAAAGTTAAATGAGGGATTAATAATGTTAATTAAAGTTCAATTAGGGTTTAATCATGCTCCATGTTCAATAATCCTTGGCTCATGCTAATTCCATGTCAAATTTTGTTTCCACATTTACATCTTATGATAACAATGCTATATCATGCCTTTATGTTCATGTTTATATTATGATACATTTCTGTGTCTATTTCATAACATGTTCTATATTATTCATGTTATTCTTTGTTGACTCCCTTACTGGGCTTTATAGCACACCATTTTCTTATGCATGTCCTCAGGTTGTCCAATGCAATGCTAAGTACGAAGGAATGTGTGTAGTCGTGTAAAATTAGTTTTCAAAAAAGATATATATTTCATGTTTTAAGTTGTTATTTAATATTTATAAGACCCAAAGACACTTGAAATATTGATATTATAGGTTATATCATGTGAAATGTTTATGTAATAATGTTTTTTTAAGTGTGAAATAAATTGCAGGGTTTTCATAGTTGGTATCAGAGGATAGGTTTATTTATTTTTGGGATTATGATTAGAAAAACCTAGTAAAAGACTTCTGGATAAGACTATGTATAATAAAAACATCGCTAATTTTTTTTATTGAGTTAGTGGTTTATTATGAAAATCCATCAATGTATGGATACGGGCGCGTAGAGGCGGCTCTGGCACAGTTGTATCTACGGGTAAAACCTGAAAACACCGCTTTCAGCTAGACTCAAATGGGAACCGGTACACAACAATAGGACTTGATTCGCTCTTGATTACAGCACTCCTTCGGGGTATGATTTGGTAAATTCATGAGCTTAGTATTAACCATTTTTAAGGGAGAAAAATTCCCCCTAAGAATATATTTTGGGAAGTGTATCATGTATAACAAAGATTGAAGTCTATTAATTCACAAGTTAATGAAATAAATTTAAATTGTAGGTTATCCCTTTTTTTCATTGGACTCACCTTTATGTATTTCCCCAAACTTTCATTTTATTCCAGTAAATGGTCAGTAATATTAGGACATAGGCTGACAATCGACATAAATAACAATGTGACGACTGTTCTAATGATATGCTCAATCCAATTGGAGTAAGAATCAAGAACGTTTTCACGATAGTCTCTCATTTAACTAAATATTTGAATAGAAACATTGGTCAAGAGGAACGTTAAACCCCACTAAGAATGAATAAGTCATAGTCGACAGCTTCAGGAGATAAAGGCCTCCTACTTTTAATGGATCATCTAATCTATCAATTTCCAAACAATGGATCAACTCCATTGAAAATATATTCTCTCTCCTTCAATGTTCCTAAAAAGAGAACGTTCTTTTAGCTATATGCCATATGGAGGGAGAAGCTGATCAATGGTGTACATTGATCAAAAATATGATGCCTGGGGAGGAGATCAAGGTGTTGGAATGGAAGGATTTCTAGAAAATGTTTTTCGATAAATATTTTCTTCACACCCTCCAACTTAAGATAGAAATGTACTTCATTTCCCTCAAGAAAAAATAATATGAATCCATTGGACATTATGAGGAAATATTCCAAATACTTTCATGATACACCTCTATCTTTTTCGTTACCCCCAAATTAAAGGTTGGACGCATCTTTGTTGGTCTAAAACCTAGCCTACAGAAAGCTCTAGTGATCCCTGACTCAGAGAGCTATGAGGAAATTTTTTGATGTGCCCTCAAGGTAGAAATGGAGATCTATGAATCTTAAGGATATACTGGGGATAAAAATCATAAGGTGGACTTTAATTCTGGTAGTCCAATGGATAAGTCCAAAGGTTCTAAGAAAATCCAACACTGTACTTTCCAAAAGTGCGAAAAGAATCACAATAGATATTGCCTGAAGGGGATGATGAAGTGCTTTAGGTGTGGAAGACAAGGGCACCTAGCCATTAACTGTTGACAAGAAAAATCTGTGCCTATGATAGAGGAGAGGAATTCTCCATTTGACCCTTATTGTGGTGTTTATTCCTTGAATAGTAAAGAACCAGGTAACTTTTCAAACCAATTCCCTAAAACAAGGGTTTTTTGAGGCAACCAACAACCTCTAAGGCAGCAAGGGAAATATTTTTCTACCACTACTTCTGAAGCGTACTCTGACAATGAATTGGTGACAAGTACACTAGTTATTCATTCGTGAATAGTGAATGTACTTTTTGATTCTGATTCTATGCATTCTTTTATATCCTGAAATTTTAGTAGAACAATCCCAACATCACCACAAATCATGGAAGTAGCGATGTCAGTGATAATGGAAAATGGAGAAATCATTGCACCCCATGAATATAACTCCTACCATATCACAATTTTTTGTTTTAACTTCCTAGTGTCCCTTGTCATACTCAGTCTTGTGGAATGTGATGAAATTATTAGAATGTATTGGATTTCCTTATATAGATCCAATATAAATTGTCTTGAGAGGAAAATCACTCTCCATATGGAAATTCAACCCATGATTTTATACAAGTGGAAGGAGGAGGATGAATATTCTTTATCACCATCATCTCAAACATGGATATTACTAACCTATGAGCATGCGTATATTTCTCAGATGATTTATTCTAAGGAAGAAACCATCCTTGAAGACATTCCTATTATGATGGATTTCATTGAAGTGTTTCCTAAGGAATTTCCATGTCTTCCTCCTATAAGAGATGTTGAATTCTCAATTGATCTTATACCTGGTGTGTTTCCAATATCAAAGACTCAGTATAGAATGGATTTTGTGGGGCTTGAGGTACTGAAGAAACACCTACAAAAGAATCTTGATAAAGGGTTTATATGCCCAAGTGCTTCACCATGTGGTGCACCAGTCTTCTTCATTAAGAAGAAGTATGGGTCAATGTGCCTTTTATTGATTATTGTGAGCACAAAAAATCACAATAAAGAACAAGTACATATTCTATGAATTGATGACTTTTTCAATCATCTATGTGGAGTGCAATAATTCTCCAAGGTTGATATGCGATCAGGATATTACCAAGTAATGGTGAAGAAGGATGATATCCCCAAGACTACTTTTCTTACAAGGTATGAGAACTGTGAATTCATGGTATTGCCTTTCGGACTCACTAATACTCTAGAAATATTCATGGACATGATGAAAATAGTATTTATAGATTACCTCAACAAATTTGTAGTAGTATTTTTAGATGATATTCTTATATACTCTAAAACCATGGAGGAGCATGAGGAGAATCAATGCACTATACTAGAGACATTTTGAAAAGATAAGCTCTATGAAAAGTACAGAAAGTGTGAGTTCTAGTTGAATGAGATCTCATTCTTGGGTCATATCATCATAAGTAATGGTATATATGTGGATCCCTCCTATACATCTCTAATTTAGGGATGGTTGAGGCCAACATCAGTAACAGATATTTGTAGCTTCCCGGGGTTAGCTGGATATTGTCACCGATTTGAGAGAAATTTCTTTTGATTTTCCAACCCTCTTACCAAGATAATTCAGAAGGGATTAATGTTTTCTTAGAGTGACGAATGTGAAGAGAACATCAAGGAGTTGAAAATGGTGATTATCACAGTGCTCTTGCTCACATTACCCATAAGTGGAGAACTATTTGTTGAATATAGTGATGCTTTGAAGAAGGGATTGGGTTGTGTGTTGATGAAAAATGACAAATTCATTGCCTATGCTTCGAGGAAATTGAATGTTAATGAGAAAAACTATCTAACACATGATCTGGAGTTGGACGCAGTGATCTTTAATTTAAAATTTTGGTGGAATTACCTCTTTAGGGAGAAGTGTGAAATATATACAGATCACAAAAGTCTCAAGTATTTTTTCACAAAGAAATCGTTGAATATGCATCAATTAAGATGTTTAGAGCTGATAAAAGACTATGAATGGTCAATCCTTTACAACCTTGTAAAATCGGGCAAGGTGGTGGATGATGTAAGTACAAAGGACCCATAAACTCAATCATTAATGAGAATTTAAAAGGATACAATCTTGTTAGATTTGATGAAGATGGATATGGGAATCACAAATAAAGGAACATCATCAATCCTTTCACAAATTATTTCTAAAACCATCTCTTTTGGAAAGGTTAAAGGATGCTCAAAATAATAATGTGGGAATTCAAAAGAAAGTGGAATCTATCAGAAAATGGAAATCCTCAGATTTCAATGTCAATAGAGAAGGAATTGTTTGATTTTGGACAACACTATGTGTTCCATCAAATCCTTTGTTAACAAGTGAACTATTGGATTATTCACATGGTTAAAATTTCTTCCTTCACACTAGAAAGACAAATATGTATCGAGATTTCATAGGGAATTATTGGTGGGATAACATGGAGAAGGATATCGCTGAGTATACATCAAAGTGCCCGGTATGTCAGCAAGTGAAGGCTGAGAGGTAGAAGTCTAAGGGGATGATGAAACCATTACCCATAAAAGCATGGAAATGGGAGAACATAACCGTGGAATTTGTCACCAGAAATTCAAATACATCCAAATGAAAAAATACTATCTCGGATTTTGTGTATCATCTTATAAAGACTTCCTACTTCATTACAATTCGAGAGTATTTCTCATTGGATCAACTGGAAAAGATATATAGTAGAGAAGTGGTAATGCTGCATGGAGTAACACAATCTATTGAATTTGATCAAGATCCATGATTCACATATATGTTCTGTAAGAGTCTCCAACATGCCCTGAACACTGAGTTGAACATTAGTGTGTCTTATCATCCCCAAATTAATGGCCAATCTGAGTGGAATATCCAAATACTTGAGGACAGGCTCAATGGAGTTCAAAGGAGGATGGGATCAACATATTCCTCTAGTTGAGTTCTATTACAATAACATTTTCCACTCAAGTATCCAATTGTATCTTTATGAATCCCTAAATGGAAAGAGGTGCAGAACACTGACATATTGGGATGAAGTTGGGGAGAAAAAACTTCTAGGTCCAGAAATGGTAGAAGAAATGGTGGAGAAATTTAATACCATCCAGCAACACATTAAATCTTCTAAGAGTAGTCAAAATATCTACGTTGATAATATTTTATGGGACCTAGAGTTTGATGTTGGAGACATGGTATTCCTTCAAATATTTCCATGGAAGTGGTTTATGAGATTTGGGAAGAAGTGAAAGCTTAGTCAAAGGTACATCATCCCTTTTGTGATCCTTTATCGCATTGGAACAGTGGCCTATTGACTAGCTCTCTCACTAAACCTATCTCATGTACATGATATATTCAATGTATCACTCTTGAGGAAGTACATACTGGACCCATCTCATTTACTAAATCTAGAGGTGGTACCATTGGAGATTGACCTCTCCTATGAAGAGAAGCAGTTGAAGATCTTAGATCATAGAGAAAAAGTTCTACAAAATAAGACAATTCTCCTCAATAAAGTGTTGTCGAAAAACCACAAGTTTTAAGTGGAAACATGGGAGTCTGAGGAAGTGATGAAGTTGAGTTACTTGCATCTGTTTTAGTATGGGAAAAAGAAAATTTGAGGGTGGAATTTCTTAAGGGGGTAAAATTGTAATGACCCAAACTTTTATTAATGAAAATTACTCTTGATCTAATTAAATGTATTATTATGTAAAATGGTTATATAACATATGAAATTTCTTTGTTTTATGTTTTTGGATTTTAAAATATATTTAATAATTGTGATTGTTTCTAATATAGTTGATGGACAGTGATTACATGATTAGTATAAATATAGGGCCTTAACAAATCTAATTTACTCAGAAAAAGGAAGTGATGGCCTCATCTAGTAGAATAAAACTGTACGAAGCCAATTTTTTAGAGCTCGAAAATGAGGTGGCATCACTGGGATTCTCTCTTGGCCAATCCAAAGTCGAGCTTCAACATGAAAATCATGAGGAGAAACGCCTACGAGAGAAGTGTAAGTTAATAGATATTACCACCCAAGCGATGTTATCTGAACCTCCTGAAGAGTTTGTCACCATCACACACATTACCCTTCAGTCTTATGTAAGTATTATATGGGGTTATATAACAAGACTCTAGAACTATGAATATGTACATTATTTTTTATAGAGAATATACATTCATTTTATTGTTACTTTGTAAATAGTTTTTAAATAAAAAAATAGTATTTTTAGTTAATATTCAATTAAGAAATCTATTTTGAAGAATTAAGGGATTTTTGAATTAAATAATATCTAAATGAAATATTATTACTAAATTAATTTTTATTATATATAAATGATCATATAATTTTTATGAATAAAATTGTAATGTTTATTATGGTTTGAAAGTTGTTTTTGTCAAAACTCGTGAATTTTCGATAAATGTCAGTTTTTATTTTAAAAATGAAAATTCACATATATAAAAAATTATTTAGATAAAATGAATATTATTTTCTAGTTTTACAACATCGAAATTAACTAAAAGTTAATTTTTCACAATTTTCTGAGATAGTCAAGTTTTTGGGTAAAAATTAAACATCATTTAATTATATAATGTGTTTATGACAACATAATGACCCAATAGTGATTTAATAAAATACTATAAATGGGATTTTCAGCCAATATATTTTTCGCCTTTAAAATAATGTTATTTTAGGTTTGTTTTATATATTTTACAAAGCTTTAGTGGAACCTCCAAGACTTATAAAAAATTTTAACATTTTAAAATGATTTCCTTGAGAGTATGACACACCTCCACATATGAAAGCCTAATATTTTAATCATTTAAGCCATTATCGTTATAAAATAATGTTTTCCACTCACCTTCGGAAAAAAAAACATGTTCATGAAACATGGTTTGGTTTGTGGTTTTGATTAGTTTAACGTGTGGTGTCCAAAACCTAAATAATAAATAATTTCATTTCTTTTCCTATATAAACCCACCCAAGATCCAACTTATCTTCACTAAAAACCCTTGTATCACGTCTCTAAGCTTCCATCATATCTCTATAATCCTTCCATGATGCCCCAAAATCCCATGAAACCTCTCTCAGGCCCCTCCCAAGCCTTTGGGATCACACTTCCATGTAACAGATTGCATCCTTTCTCATTTTTGTCCAAATTTCATTATGTTGCTATACCATTTAATTTCCAATTAAAAAATATTGGCTTATAATTTATAACCTACCCCATATTTCCCTCCTTATGTTTTAATTATTAAATACCCCTTTATCTCTCATTAATGCCTCCCATGTACACCCATTACCATGCCGAAATTCTATAAGGGGATTTATCTCTCCTCATTTACATTAAAGCGATTCATTTAGATTATGAATAAAAATTCCACTACATATGTTGGTAAATATATCTATATTATCCCCATACTTTCCATTTCATGTACATATGATGAGATACCCCTTTCTCTCTCATCAACCATTTTTGTAAATTCTTTTGTGACGCCGTTATGCTGCAGAAATTGCACCGTGATTTTCCAAGCCAAAGTCATTGTGTAGTGAATACCATACCCATTTCTCTATCAAGGGTATTCACCATTAAGAAAATTTACATGGTGATTATAGATTTTCATGTATGAATTAAACATTCCTATATTGTGTAATAAATGATTATGTTTAATGAATCCATGTTGTATGATCTTTGTGGCACTCTTATACATGAAATGAAATGTTTAAGAAGGGTGAACCTTGATAGCGCTCCAAAGCATTGGGTAAAGATTAGTATCATGATACATCAAGTGAAATGTGGGTTTACTCATGATAATTCAATTTCAATGAGGTTTTACTCATTCTCCATGTGCAATGATCCTTGGCTCATGCTAATATCATGTTAAATGTTGTTTCAACATTTCTATGTTATGATAATCATGATTTATCATTCATTTATGTTCATGTTTATCTTATGCTCCATTGATATACCTATTCCCTAACATGAACTGTATTCATCATGTTATTTCATGTTTACTTCTTTACTGGTCTTTATAGCTCACCCTTTTCTTATGCATTTCTTCAAGTTATCCCAGGTGATGCTAAGTACAAAGGAATGTGTGTAGTCGTGTAAAAGAAGTTTTCAATAAAGATGTTTATTTCATGTTTTAAGTTGTTATGTAATGTTCCTAAGTCCAGAAGACACTAGACCTCTCAATCTTCTATGTTGTATCATGTGATTTTTTTATGTAAAAAATATTTTTAAGTATGAAATAAAGAGAAGGGTTGTTATAACAAGTATGATAATGTGAACTGAAAGGAAAAAGGGGGAAAATACGCACCCAACCAGAAAAGTGTCCTAGCCTGACAGAAACTTGAAAAGTAAAATATCTGAGAGAGACCCACTTCTGGATCCCAATCTATTACCATCGTACATTGTCCAAGCACCCTGTATCCCTAAGCTCATCTGATGTCATGACAAACCTATATGTCGTCTACATAAGGTATGATATGTGCGGGCAAAGCCCATATAGCAGCGAGTATAAAAATACCCAGTAGGATATCCTGAAAGATGAAGGAGAAGAAGTAAGAGATAAATTAAAGATGAAAGTAGTAGATAGAACAAGGTATAGTGAAAGAGTTTAGCATGACTCCAAACCAAAAGAGTGAGAAGCTGGATATTTATATGTTCTCAGTCAAAAGAAAATCAAACAAGAGTGCAAGGGGATCTATATCTCACAACCCAGTTCAAGAAGAAGAGTCACCAACAGTTCCATAAGTAACCATCAACGATGACCAGCATCCCACATGTTTTCTCTAAAAATTATATTCAAATGGGATCAATAACCAAACCATGATATTATCCTCTTTGTGAGGCACTGACTAGATCACACGGTTTTCGGTCACATCACAATGATGCATCTCGTTGGGGAAAGTTTCCCGCTTTCTCGTGAGTCTAAAGGTACATCTAACCACGGATCCGTAAATCTGAATTGTGCAAACTCAAAGTTGAGGACCCGCACCCTTGTGCGTCGTGGGGTTCCACTCTAATGGTAGTTGTAGAGTACATGCGCCCTAGTGTGTCAAGGGGGTTCCACACTAATGGTTGTTGTACAGGAAATGTTCCCTAGAGTGTCAGGGGGATCCACTATAATAGTCAAGGACCCATGACTTAGTATCATAAGGGGGTTTCACTCTAGGTCATCGAGGACCCACGCCCTACCCGATAAAGGGTTCTACTCAAATGTAACTATAGAGTACCCATGCCCATTCTGATTGGGTGGTTCCACTCTGATGTAGTCGAGGACCCACACCCTAGTGTGTCAGGGGGTTCCACTCGGAAATCTCTGATATCTTTGTCTGACTACTATTATTTTCGAACAATTCCCAAATAATTGTCAGGAACTTAAAAACTCTCATAATAACTCAAAATCTGCATCAGAGTTCACCATCATGCTCTAGGGATAAAACACACAGGATAGGCTTTTTACTCGCCTAAATTGGGAAACTGGTGAAAAGGCACTTTAAAATGCAACATGACAGAACGAGACCTCATGGGGCCCATGCCTCGGTCTCAAATTTAAAATTCCAAAAATAGACTCAAAAGGTCATCCTTGAAAATAAGATCATGTTTCTATAGATGGAACATTAATTGGATGCTCCGTTTATAAGTTATGTCTATTTGAAGTTACCACCCAAAAATCGGCTCGTAAGCATGTCTGAGCTCACGGGATGACCAGTCGTAGACCGACCGCTATGGTCGACCTCCCATGGTGAATCTTTCCATAGACCAAAAGACTTGTTTGGTCCTCTTTCCACACCAACAGGCTACTATGGTCAACATCCTTGGACTGGTTGTGGCCATTATACCTGTGGTAGCTCGAGATGTCGCAGCCTCGCAGTCGATCACTAGGGTCGGCCACTTGGTACTAGATGCAGTCACTAGCCCCGTGGAATCTCAGGCTATCGCAACCTCAAGATTGACCGTCATAGTTCACCATGACCATGATTCACCCCGGTCTCCCTCGGTTGGACCTGGCTCCAACCCGGGTCCATCTCGATCTATCCCATTTGGTCGGCCTCAACTCGGCTCATCTGGATAGACCGCACTGTGTCTTTTGACGTGGTCACCACTTGTTTTGGATACCTATATGTTCCATGGTCTTTTGTTCTCTAGTCCTTACCCTTCTCTATGTCCGTAATTCATGAATTGACTTCCCTCATTCCATGTGGCCCACCGCCGCTCCAACGGCTCGTTGCCGCCTACTACATGTGGTCACCGCCATGCACCATCACCGACTGTCACCTCTTAGGTGGTCCTTTACATGGTCCAGCGTGCCTCCTATGATTCTCAAAACTTGAAATAAACATAGATCTTGAATCCTTAAACCAATATATACACAGATCTATGCACCACTCGACAATTTGTTGAGGTTTAGACATGCAAAAAAGTAAACAAAGAAGAACATGTGAAGAACAGAATAAATTAGACAGATCAATCTATGGATACATTATTTTTTCCATGGACATTAATGTTCAAACAAGTGAAATTGAAAATGAATCAATTATAATTCAAGAATTTAATTAAGGGATGTGAAATTCAAATCAAAAAATCCAACCTTGATTTGTATCTGTTTGTCGTCGATGAATATGCCTGCCTATGATCGTGAGATCCATAGAAGGTTTTCATTTTCTCACCAATGGAGTAAGGGAGGGGGATTTCCACAGTGGGAGGATTATGGGCCAACCCTAACCAAAACATCATAATCACCTATTTTTAACCTTTTAATTAGGCTAAGGTTAAACAGCTTAACCGCACCCACCAACGATCATGAGATCCAATCATCCTACACCCTCTCACATTAGGTTGCACTTAGGGGAAACATTGCATTATGAACTTAGAAGTGGTCTCAAATTTCTACTATAAGTCCATGTTTAATAGTTATTCAGATTAAAATACAAAATTAAATAATTTAATTTAATTATTTTTTTTACGGTAATATACTTGGTGACTTTTTCTATAGAAGACCCACACCGACAAAAGTTATGTCTCAACTTAGGTAAAAATCACATCACAAACTCAACCGTGCACTCATATTTATGATTTGGGCTATCGTTTAAGAGTTATATTTTTTACTTCACATGTGTATAATAAAATATAGATAATTTTTTTTATAAAATTTATTCTGGGAACAATAGGCCTCTGAATCGCACGTTGTCGCAACGCCTAGCTCTGTAAATATATATAGAAGTATTTAAAGGTCATACAGGTAAAAAAATGGGTCTCTACATCATTCCCACATTCAATAATTTCTCCCTAGAGAAGAAAGACTAGGAAAACAACATAGGATACTGAGGTCGCATCAGGATCTCACATTCCCAGGAACTCTCCTGCACATTTCCATGATTCCAAAAATCTCCTATAGTACCATGCCAAACCAAAACAACTTCGCACATATGACACATTCTTAGGTGTATCCCAAGAAATAAATGATTTGATATTTACTGGGTCCATAGATAATCCTTGGTCAAAAATTACATTCCCCAAAAAGTGGACCTCATGTATCCATAAGTGGAACTTTAATAGATTTATGTAAATATGGTGATCTTAAAGTAAATCAACATCCATCCTCAAGTGCTCCACGTACTCCTCATCTGACACAGTGAATATTAGTATGTTGTTGATGAAGATAACAACAATATGGTTTGAGTAAGTCTAGAATATATGGTTCATCAATGCCATAAAAATGTTAGGGGAATTTTTCACACAAAATGGCGTCACTAGGAACTCGTTGTGCCAATGGTGACATCAAAAAAGTCAACTTTGAAATATAAGCCTCATAGACCCATAGATGGTGGTATCTAGACCTGAGATCGATCTTGGAGAACCATCTAGCACCTCAAAATGGGTCAAAGAGGTATTCAATCCTTGACAAGGAGTACTTGTTCTTTATCATGGCCAGGTTCAGGCGATGATAATCCATGAAAAGCTATAAGATCTCATCTTCCTTCTTCACAAATAGAACTTTTTCTACCTAGGGGGATACACTAGGTATGAGGAAGACTTTCTTTCAAGGGTCCTTTAATTGTAACTGTAGCTCCTGGATCTTGGTGGGTCCCATAATATATGCCACATAAGATATCGGGGAATTCATTGGTTGCAAGTCAATGAAAAGCTCCAACTCCTGCCTCAGAGGTAGTCTTGAAATGTCTTCTGGGAAAACATCCATATAATCATCCACAACTAAAGGAACCCATATTCTTAAAGAGTCTTCTATGAAAAGGGTTATGCTCTCTAATTGGTGGGTGATAGTTTTTAGCCTCCTACTCACAATACCTATCAACCCTGCTATGAGGTCTCTTTCACTAAGAAAGGAGAACCTTGCCCCATCATCACGTAGGCATCTATCTAGTCTGTAGAAACAGTCAGTCTAATATCAGACCACGGAAAGTAAATACATACCCAATATGACATCATAGGTTTCTATTGTGATGACTAGTTGGCCAAATGTGAACCTATTTTCTCCAAGATATATATCGCACTTTTAATATATGAAATACATAAAAGAATCACTCCCTATAGGAACCTCAAGAGAAAGTTGTTGTGCTAGTGCGTCTATTTGGATCTCTAACTCCTATACAAGGAGTAACAAGATAAAATAATGATTGAACCTATGTTCTCTAATACTAAAGAAAGATTATAATAAACAAAGATCGTACCTCGAATCATCTTATGTGTTGCGGGATCACATACAACCATACTATGAACCTATCCACGACCCCATCCACAAGCTCCCTGAGCCTGATGTGGTCCACCTAGTTGTGGTGATGGGAGAAACTCATTGTGTAAACCCCCACCTGAATCTCCTGCTCCTCTTCCATCACCACCTCCCTGGGAACCACTTTGATTACGACGTTGTCACTACTATCGTGGTCCATTTTCTATCTATCTAGGGTGCTCTTCATGTCTGGTCAGGAAGTCCCATGCCATGTGACCTTTCCCATCACAAGCATAGAACTATCCCCCCAAGGGATTTCCTGGTGCTCTACGCTACCCTAGTGCTATCTAACCACATTTTCATGTCTGATCATGCGGATGCCTCCAGCATCGAGATCTTATAAACTGACATCTATTAGTTATCATCAATATCTCAACTTGGTAGAATCCACTACCAATTTCAGCTAACTGGTATCCCTCTGATAGAAATCTCTCTATCATCAGTTCCAACTCTATCACCCCATCACAGCTGGGGATACACAAGGGTACTATGCTAGCATGGATCTCTATATAGAGTCCCTACTCAAACTTGCATACTGGAGAGTAGTTATCGTGAATCATATCTATAGAGTATCGAGTCAAGTATGTGAACCTATCCGAGTACTCTTCCACTATCATACCTCCCTGCTGAAGCTTCATAATCTCTTGAATCTAAATAGAGAATAAGCATGGGTAGTACTACTTACAGAATAGATACTGGAAGTCATCACACGAAAGTACCGGCTCATCTTGCATCTTAGTAACCAAGCTCCACCAATATCCATCCCCTCCATGAAAAATACTAGTTGCCAAATCCAAAATCTGATCCATTATTGTCCAAACTATATTGAAGATACGGATTACCAACTCCAGTGAATCCTATACTGCCTGAGGATCTAGCTCACCGCAGAACCTCAACATCTCTGGCACTAGAACTCAAGGAGTACGCTCAGCATGTACACATCCTCAGCCTTCTTTGTTGAGAATAAATAATTATCAATATGTGGAGTTGTTTCAACCTTCCCACCTAGAGGAAGGGTATTTCATGATGGACCATGAACTAAGGCATCACCACTCACAGGGTCTTTTTCATGAACAGGGGCTGCTATCCTAGCTAGTTGTCATCGCAGAGGCATCCTGAAAGGTACCAAGTAGTATAATGATCAAATGAGAATATATATATATATATATATTAATAGTAATGGAAAGATAGCTCAAAAAGGATAGTCAAACCATGATAATATCCACTTTAGTAGGCACTGACTCACCTGTATGGTTTTACATCACGTCACAAGGATGTGTCTTGGTGGGGAAACCATCCCTCTTTATCATGAGTCCAAAGTTATGTCAAACCATGTCTTCCCACTAATCCATAAATCCAAATGGTGAAAACTCAAAGTAGATGACATGTTCCCTAGTACATCATGGGGGTTCAATTGTAATGGTAGTCGTAGAGGACTTGTGCCTCAGTGTGTCAAGGGGGTTCTGCTCTAATATTCTAGGAATCATGGCAAAGTATCATAAGGGGGTTCTACTCTAGGTCATTGAGGACCTGCACCCAACCTGGTAGGGGGATCTACTCTGATGTAATAGTAGATGACCCACACCCATGCCTATGGGTGGTTCCACTATAATGTCTTCATGGACTGGAACCCTAGTGTGTTAGGGGGGTTCCACTCGAAAATCTCTGATATATTTGTCTGACCTCTATTGTCATAAAAAATATCTCAAATAAGTTTCTTTCTTACAAAACAATGCATAATAACTCAAAATCCACATTAGAGGTCACCCTCATGCACTACATGAAAAAACCTTCAAGATATATTGTTTATTCTTCTGAATTAGGCAACTGAGGAAAAGGGTACTTTTCACCAGAACATTCCCAAAGGGGGCCTTATGGGGCCTATACCTCAGCCTAAAATTTTACATTCCCAGACCAGCTCATGAATTATGTCTCAAAAATATGATCACATTATAAAAGATGGAACTTCAATTGGATGTTTCATTTAGAAGTTATGAATATTTAAAGTTATCAACCGAAAAGCTGCTTGCAGGCCTCCCCGAGCCCACAGACTGATCGGCTGTGGACTTACTGTTATGGTCAGTCCACTTACCATTGTGCTCGACTTCCCATGGTGCATATTCCCATGGACCAACCTCCATCGTCGGTCCACTTTTTTTACCAATCGGCTTCCATAGTAGACCACCAGGGATCGGCCGCAGTCGTTATACCCACGACAGCTCGAGCTACTATGGCCTCACGGTTGATCATATTGGTCGACCTCCCTCAACCGATTATGGTTTCTAGCCCTGATGCAAATCAATTTAACATGGCCTCATGGCTGACCATCGTGTTCGACCGCGATCGTGCTTCCCCTTGATCTCCTTCGATTCAACTTGGGTCTGACCCAGGTCCATCTTAGTCCATCCCACTTGGCCTACCTCAGCTCGGCCCACCAGGCTGGCACACACCCCATCGATTGACATGGTCACTACCTTCCTTGGATCTTGTGGTTGGTTGATTCATTTCATGGTCATCTTCCACCTCTCCTACGACCATCGTCCTCCCGGCCACATCCCACTCGATGGATGCCTCGCACACAGTCACCTTCATGCGCCACCTATAGCCTCTACCTCACAAGTCTTCCCTTATTTGGACCATCATGCCTCCTATGATGATCAAAACAGAAAACAAACATAGATCTAGAATCATTATACCATGATCTACCCAAATCCATGCTCTACTAGACAATTTGTTGATGGTTCGACATTATAAAAAGTAAACAACAAATAACATATGATGAATAGAGGAAATGAGATATATCAATCGATATTCATGTTAGTTTGGTAATCGATGTTGATGTTCAATGTAGAAAAATTTACAGATAATAAATTCTAATTCATGAATTGAATTTGGGGATATGGAATTCAAAGGAATTAAGCACACCTTGATTTGGATTTGTTAGTCTCTGAGGAATACGCCAACCTATAATCATGTGATCTGTCAACAAATGTCATTTTCTCACCAACAGAGGAAGATAGGGAGCTTACCGTGGTGTTAAGATTATGAGGCAACCCAAAACAAAACCTCAAAATCACTTATTTATAACCTTGTAATTAGTTAAAGGTTAAATCGATTAATTGTTCCCGCAAATGGTCATGGGATCCTAACATCTTGCACCCTCTCAATTTAGATTTCTCTTAGGGAAAACACTGTATTACGAACTCAACGAAAGTCTCGGATTTCCAATATGAGTCCCCTTTCAATAGTTATTCAGATTAATATCCAAAATAAAATAAAATAATTTAATAATTTTATTTACAGTTATGTCCTTGATGACTTTTTCTATAGAAGACCTACGCAGAAAAAATTTATGTCTTGAATTGGGTAAACGTCACATCTTAGACTCAATTGTTCAAATATTTCTGTTCTGGGATACCATTTAATATTTATCCCATTTCCTTCTTATGCATAGTATAAAATATACTTAAAATTTTTAAAAAAAATATTACGGTTACATCGAGCCATGGAATAGAACGTCGTCTCATCTCCTAGCTCTATAAATATATATTTAAATATTTCAAATTCTTATAAGGTAAAAATTGGTTATCTACACATATGAGTATAATTAAAAATATTGTGTGGCATAAAAATTATAGAAGCGATTAAATCACACAAATAATTTGGAAAAATCATGGATCCAATAGTGTAAGGGGTAGAGAATTTCCATAGATCTTGATAATTTGTTGGTAGTTATGGTTTTATCGAAGGTGAGACATTTTTTCCTAAGTAGACTCTTTTAACACCTTGATGTATTATATTTTTTGTTAATAACTCCGTGAGGAACTTATCATAATTATATGTTTTTTAAGAGATTCCAAAAGGTGTATATTGATTTCCAATTTCTAGAAAGTTTACAAAATTTATTTTTAATGTGATTCCTCTTGAATATTATTTGATTTTATCATTATTTATTGGAATGGAGGTGTAATATATTTCTTCTCCTTGTACTACCATTGGAGGTGTGTTTATGGAATTTTATAGTTTCTTCCATATTAATCCACTTCCTCTTTCTTATCATATTTTTTCTTCTTTGGGATGATTTACAAGAGTCTTTCTTGTTTTAGCCTCCCCAAGTTTTGGTTGATTTGATTCAATTTCATGTGTGGCTGGTTGATGAAGTTATTTTCTTCTGGTCTTGGTTATCATACTCACATTAAACTTAGGATTATAGATTGATTGTGCTAGAAAATTTCCATGGTTTTTAATGTAATTTCTACAAGAATGGTTATCTATTTCCTTCACTTTACCACCTCATTCCTAAGTTTCTCAACATCAGGATCTTTTTGTTTATATGTAAGATTTTATACAATGGTTTAGGGTTGTTAAAATTATTTATTTTAATGAAAAGGTGGTGGCTAGTAGGTATGTTGTTTTATGGATGTATGTATTGTTTTTTGAAGGATGGTGGGTTTTTGAATTGTTGTTGGTAAGGTGTATGGTTTTTTATAATGGGGGGTGATGTTGTTATTGATTTTGGAAAGGTAGCCTATCCTGGTTCTATTTATTACCAAATACATATTATACTTGGGAATTATCTCTCCATCCAAGATTGGGATTTTGAAACTACCTTGGTGAGCAGGCTAGTTCACAACTCTCCATACCCAATACTTCAGTAAATTGGTCAATGAAATTAGTAGTAGAAAATGATAAACAATATATCTTAGTGATATATTGTTTATCACAACTTTGTTTCAATTTCATATTTATAACAATCCTAGAAAGTTATTTTAATTCTTGATTCTAACAAAGGGGGTGAATCTGAAGTTCTTACTCAATGGATATCGATTATTCTTATACCTATTGTTCCAAATTATTGTCAGTTTTAGGATATATTTTCAATGAGTACCTTGGATTCTATTATGGATTTAATAATAAAATCTAATCCAGATGATTCAACTATAAAGTCTCTATAATAAACTTGAAATCCTTTTTAAATGAACACATGGAAGTGATCTTCTTCTATAGAATGACATGGAGAATTGGTACGATTCTTCTTAAACTACTTTGAATACTCATAGAGTGTTTCTCCAGTAGCTTATCTAATGATATTGATCTCTTTTCTAATTACTATACTCCTATAGGTGGGTGAACTCTTTATAGGAATCTTCTTTTTTGATCATCTCATATGTGGATCTCTTCTAGTTTTATGATGTACATCATTCTTTAGTTACTCCTTGAAGAGAGAAGTGGAATTCCCTCCACTTTACTAGTTTCTATACCACCCCTCCTGGATTCAAATTTTAGTAGACAAGTGTGAATTATTTGATATTCTTGTTGAGATATTCACCTTACAAACCATGAAATTTTGGTAACAGCTAAATTAATCTAGTTTTCAATTCAAATTCATTTTATAAAGTTGTAATTCAAATTTGAATGTTTTGATTAATGAATTATGGGTCATGAAAGTCTATTAGTATTTGATTTTGATTAACTCCCATCATGTAAGGATTAATATGAACAATAGAAGTTTCCCTTGAGTCAATCAAGTAAAATTCCTCAAATTCATCATGCAAATATAAATTTCAAATCATTGTTATAATGTAACGTCCCAAAATTTCCGTATAATTTTTTTAATTATATGGAATTATTTAGAGACCGCAAAATCTGACGGCGCGCGAGACCGACAATGTGTCAAGACAATAAAGGGAGGCTTTACTTAGGCAGAGCCAAGCCTCGACCAGTTTGCATTGAGGGTGACTGTTAATAATTTTTTGAACTTTTTTGGGTACATCCAGTAAATGTGTGAGCAGTGTTTTATAACTTTTGGATCTTTTATCATATTAAAAATCCAAGGGCACTGTTGAATCCATCACGCTGGGATTCGCTTAAGGGAGGCTTTACATAGACCACAGTAGGTTGGGTCAAAAACTTATTTTTGTGGAATTTTGAAAGATTAATAAAATAACATGTTTCTTATTTTGTTTTTTTCTTTCTTTCAACATACAAATGGAACTTGCAAGACCGATGATGTGTCAAGATAATAAATGGCTTGATTCATCTATTCCTATAACCGCACCAATGGGAATTTGGGAGGTTCATTAATTAAATTATCCTCATTAATTTTCTAATCGTTGCACACTCCTTCTCCTCTCCTATTTATATGGATCTCAGGAAGGGGTGTTGGCACAGATTCACCAAGCAACGAATCCCTAGACAAGTACCACACCACCAACCACCTGGAGGGTGAGGCTGGTTCCAGCAAGCAGTGACGAGCACCACCGAGTCATGAACCGACGACAATGCCAAAAGAGGTTTTGTCGACCGTCGTCAGCAAATGTCTCTTCTAGGTAGGTGGTTTTAATTTGAAGTATGATTAAATCATTATGTTGAATCATCATATTCTTGATTCACAATGATGATGGGCAAACAAACATGGCCATTAATCCGCATATATATCCGGATTCATTTCTTACATTCTTCGTGTGTTCTTCGTGTGTTCTTCGACGCCAAATAATTAAGCATGATAAAAACACATCTCGTTGAGCGTGACTTATGGATGTGGAGATCTCGAACCAAGTATTGTGAATATACAGGCGTCATATTTATTGGCATTAGAACAATGCTACGATGGCTCATGTAAGAAGGTGGCAGTCGGCACGCCTGTCGGCCGCGTGGAAGAGGGTGGCGTGCGTATGCACTGCCGGTAGAGGGTGAGGTCATGGTTTGAGTGGCGGCGCACCGGAGGGAGGAAGGAATTAGGTTGGTCATGGTTCGAGAAGGCGGAACACTAGAGAGGGCTGGAATCGGGTAGGGCACGACATGAGAAGGCGTCCCACCCGGAGAGTGGCTGGCACCCGACAGGTCGCGGGAGGATAGTGGCATCGTCGCCATTCTTGGAGGAGAACCGGCCGGAAATCTGGCTTGTCGTGATGCACCAAGTAGGACCCGCTCTGGCGGGTCCTACATGCCAACAGGGGCCATCTGAATGGTCCATGGACCATTCGGAATATTGGGGGGCACCTCCCCCCCGGGTGTTGGATAGTGCGGACCCCGCCACAGCGGACCACCCAGCCGGGTGCGTCGCGCCTAGTGGGCTGGGCCGACCTTTGTGGGTCGGGCCGGACCACGACATAGTGGCCTGAGGCCGCTACGGTCCTGCCCATCCGGGCCGGGTCAGACCGGACCCGGGCCCATCTAGACCCAAATGCACCTTTGTGGCCATATCATGAGAACTGAGCATCCGCTTGACGAACCATCTGCGACACCGGAAACCTTGGATCGAGATGGTCCATTTGCTATAATCTACTTGAGTTTTGGATAAATTTGGAGTATGGCTGGGTTAGATCGAACTCAAATCCCACCGGGCCCCCATAATATAAACGCTAATAACTCACAGACCGGGCATCTGAATGACGCACCGTATATCGCGTTAGAACCCTTACGACATGGAGGTCCTTTGGTTTTCACCTTTGTGGAACTTAGTGGTGGTCGAGGTATGAATGATATCTAAAGAGGCAGATTCTATGGAACTCAAGCACACCGAGTGCGAGGAATCCTGTGGAAAGCTATAACGTAAAAGAAGAACATTGATCTTGTGTGGGCCAGTGCTCAGTGATCTTGTGTGGGTGAGTGCATACCGATCCTCTGTGGGTCAGCACTCAGCAAACCTATGTGGGTCAGCGCATACCGATCCTATGTCAGTCAGATCTTGTGTGGGTCAGTGCTCGTTGATCCTGTGTGGGTTAGCACATACTGATCCTGTGTGGGTCAGTGGGGGTTAGTTACCTATCTATCCTGTGTGGTTCAGCAGGGGTTAGTTACCTATCGATCCTATGTGAGTTATAAGTAGTGTTAATTAATATAATAAGACAATATAGCCTTATGACTAATCATATGTACTTCTTTACGTGAGTTATACCTAATTGTGAACTGAGTCATTTTTATCTTTGTGGTGTTACCTATATGGGTACACATATCTTCATGGTGTTACATGTGTGGTACTCTTATCTTCATGGTGTTACTTATGTGGTACTTCTATCTTCTTGGTGTAGTTGTGTTGTACATATAGCTTCATCGTGTTACCTTTGTGGTACTTCTATCTTGTGGTGTTACCTATGTGGTACTTCTACCTTTGTGGTGATACTTGTGTGGTAATTCTATCTTTGTAGTGTTACCGGTGTGGTACTTCTACCTTCGTGGTGTTGTCTCCATGGTGTTACCTATGTGGTACTTCTACCTTAGTGGTGTCACCATTGTGGTAATCATCCCTCATGTATGAGATGAGTATGTCTTGATAACTTAGGTATATTTATGGGAGTATACCTATGTATATTTGATTTCTATTGCTTCATGCTTTGAGATTGAGGTCTTGCTTTGTGGTATTTCATTCATGGAACTCTATGAGACCTACAGGGGTCTCAGGGTCCCTAATGGGTATTGTTATACTCACCCCTACATGGGATTCGTCCGAACCTTATTGTGTCTTGTACAGACGACAGAAAACATTAATCAAGGATGAGGGATCCAGGACG
Source organism: Viscum album (assembly GCA_963277665.1). Classification (NCBI taxonomy): domain Eukaryota; kingdom Viridiplantae; phylum Streptophyta; class Magnoliopsida; order Santalales; family Viscaceae; genus Viscum; species Viscum album. The sequence continues at coordinate 752,580,168 of OY728131.1, forward strand.
GGACGGTGCTCGGAGTTGGACCATTAGGTGTGACATGATACATAGGAGACAGACAGATGAGGAGTCCTGAGGAGGAAATCTATACCTACCCTTCAGGTATCACCCTCATAGAATGATCCATTAGCTATTTTCCCTTCTCCAGTTGTGTTCTTCTATCAGTTGTACTCATACTCTTACAGTTGGGCTTGTATTCCAGCAACTTTTACTTTCAGCACTCTTTTACTACAGTAGTTTACTTCACAGTTTCTTCTTGTTGTGTTCTCAGACCGTGTGTTTTTAGAGGTTAAAGGAAATTCCTTCTTGTTATAGGTAATACACCTTTTGGTGCTAGTTACTAGCCCCTAGCCTATGAAAGTCGGGCTTGGGATAGTCAGAGCACGGGCCCCGGGGGATGGGTCATGACAAAGTGGTATCAGAGGGAGGTTCGGCTCTACTGAAGAACTAGGAAATTGATATTTTCTATGTATATATAGTGTTTAGTGTTATGAGTGTGGATTTTAGTTTGGGGAGTCCAGTGTTTGTGTGGCGGCCGACGTATCCATACACCAAGACCCTGAATTCTGATTTCCGACTCAATGCATGAAAACCCTGATTGCATGAGTTTTTGAAGAGTTTTTATTGTGATTTCTTTGGAGTTAGCTCACCTGGTATAACTTAGTAACAATGGAATACCTATTCCTTATCAGGATTCTTCCACATAGACATCCATATAGGATTCCTGAGAGAGTACATGATGATGCTCCACTGAGCAACGAGGCTCCGGTGTAGGGACCTCTTACAATGTGGGCACCATTGGGTGGTGTACCAACAGCACCACCACCTGTTGGGAAGTAGTTACCACTAGCCGTACTTGCGGATGGTGCACACCGATTAAGTATGTTTCACAAGTTCCAACAGTAGTGGCCTCTGAGCTTTTGTGGTGAGACAGATTCTCAGGTAGCTGAGGACTGGCTAGAGGCTGTGGCTTGAGTTTTCCTCCTATTTTAGACACCAGTAGGGATGATAATGATTTTATTTTTTAGTATTTTCAAGTGAGTGACCATGAGGATGGTCCACATAGTTATGAGGCTTTGTTACGTGGATAGTTTTACAAAATGATACCTTCGGGTGGCGTTCCAGCTATATAACTTCCCGTTGGTCAGTAGTTACGACCTACAGTATCGGTAGAGGACACTTTTAGTCCTAGTTATTTACATGTGTTTCAACATCAGATACCCCTATGGTTCTAAGGTGAGCCTGAATTGTAGGCATCTAAGGATTGTCGTGAGGAGGTGGTCGAGTTTCCACCTAGTCAGGGCACAATTTAATCAGGTGGAAGTCATGGTAGAGAGCCTTCTACATGGTTCAGCAGGAGGATGACAAAGTTTAGGTTACCCTAGTCTTGTGAAGTGGTGAATTTTTTGTGGACAAGCTTGAGAACCTTTTTTAGAGAAGGGGGTCTCTTTCCATAAAGAGCTAAGGGATGAGAGTTCCCTAGAGCTTCAACAGCTTCGGCAGGATGACATGTCAGTAGCTGAGTATTCATTGAGGCGTACTGACGATTCCTGGTACTTGATTAATACAATATAATCAGTGCTTTGGGGATCGGACCTCCAATAGAGGTGTGTTTGAGGACATCTGAGCCAGTAATATTCTTCTATGCATTCCTACCTATGTTACGATGCTATAGAGAACCTTTTTGGTTGAATGTTATTTGGCTGAGCAAATACAGCCAGTGAATGTTAGCAGTATTAAAGCAGGAAACTGACGCCAGTCTTAAAGACTTGGGTGTGTAAAATGTCTATGGAAGAGGAAGTAATAAGGACAGATGAATTTGAAGGTTAGTAGATGTGGAAGAGTTAGGTGAGTAGAAAGAGTTGGTACATGTTTTGATATGTTACAACCACCACCCCAATGTGGTCCCCAACAGACTCAGGGAGATAGGGGACAGGGAAAGAGAGTAGCTACATGTGGTCAAGGAGTGTGACCCAAGGGCTCCAGAAATGATTCAAGTTATGTTCTATGTCTACAACTAACTTCTGTATTAATAGACATAGGTACCCATCATTCCTTCTTTCAAAAAATCTTATTCAAGACCTTGAGTTTCCGGTTAATCCATTTACTTTACCCTCGAGTTTGGAGATACCTTTGGGAGGAGACTCTATAATCACACATATGTCGATCATGTGATCTGACCCTTGAGGTGAGATTTTTAGTTGGAACCTCTTGGTGGCAGCGTTGAGGCTTTATAACCTTAGTTTGGGTATGGACTGGATATCCACAGTTTATACTCAGAATTAATGTATAAGGAAAAAAGGTTGTGGTTTCTCTACAGCATTGGAATGGGGTTTTCCTTGGTTGGTGAAAAGGAAATCCTGGGAGCACAGGTTTAACTCATGCATAGGAGGGTGCAATCGATCACTCTTGAGTCAGACAAAGTTACCCTCATGGATGTAAGAGTTTTGAGTTTTCAATTCCCAATGGGAGTGGAAGAGTGTGGGGACATCTTTTCAAAGGATATTTCTAGGATTACCTCCCTGAAGGGAGAGGGAATTCTACTTTGGATGGTTAATACATGAGATTTGTACCTGACTTATCCAGGGTAGAGGTACCCTTGTCAGCTTGGAAAAAGAAGGGGGAACCTTTCCTGTGGATGGGGAAGTGTTAGTAGGTCTTTCCGGAGCTGAGATAGTGACAATGGCCAGAGTTCATCCAGGACTATGACCTTGACATAGTCTTTACTCCTAGTAAGGGGAATGTGATAGAAGATTCTCTCAGTAAGAGGTTTGTTCAGTAGCTCTAGATTGAGGTATCAGATCAGCTAGTCGTGCTATAGATATTATTCATGGATAGAGATGGAGCAGTTTACCTCTAGTCTATGAATGTCACTCCCCAAATTCATCAGCGAATTTAGGAGGCAGCACATGAGAAGTTGATTGTGAGGCCCAACGTGCTCAGATTTCCTTAGGACAGTCTCTTAAAGGATTTCTTGAAGGTAAAGAGCACGTCATCCTTTTTAGGGGATTAACCTTGGTACCAGTGACGCTTTGGGAGGAGGTGTTAAGGGATATCCATACATCCCCTTTAAAGGTACATCCTGGAGTGGCGAAGATGTACCAAGACCTTCGGTGTCAATACTGATGACCAGGGATGAAGGAAGTAGTGGAAGAGTTTGTATCATGATGCCTCACTTGTTAGAAAGTGAAAACTGCTTAGAGTCGGCAGAACTATTATTCTGATAGGAGGAGGGATGACATGTCTTCCTACGAGTCTCACCTCGACAAGGTTTGAAAAGATTTTTCCAAGGAGATAAGTTATCTCTGAGGTTCATAAGACCTTTCAAGATTCTTATCAGAGTGGGCTAGGTGGAATACCATCTATCTCTTTCCCCACAGTTGCATCGGGTGTATAATGTTTTCCATGTGTCGCAGCAGAGGAGATGCGTACATTATCCATAGAATGTTATCGACCCTAGAGAGATGGACTTAGACGATGGGGTGACGCTTATGGTGGTTCTAGTAGAGATTGAAGATCGACAGGAGTGGGTCCTTCGTGGGTGCTCAATACCTCTAGTGCACATTCATTGGAAGCATGGGAACCTCTAGGAGAGCACATGGGAGTGGGAAGCTCAGTTTCGTGTTTAGTACCCCCCCCCCCCCATTTGTTTCCTTAGTCTATGTTGTGGATTTCGTAGACATAAATGCCTAAGGTGGAGAGAATATAATGTCTCGGAATTTTAGTATAATTTTTTTAATTATATGGAATTCTTTCGAGATTGTGAAATCTGACGGCAGGCGATTTTGAGGCCCGGAGTGCCCGGAATGAACCATCAGAGTTTTTTTAATCATTAATTAATGTGCGTAAGAAGATTTCATGAAAAGGAAGAATGAATCTTAAACAGCTTCCTGAATCAGAAATCTGAGGGCACTATGGTGCTCAGAATAGCAGGTTTACCCTAAGCGCAACTTCAGTTTAGTCGGTGCAAGCCTATTGTGAGAAAACCCGAAAATGGTTTAACCGTAAATAAAATAATTAAATAAAGTTATTTTATTTTTCAAATGATTATAACTCACGAATGATAACTCGAATTAAAAATACAAGACCACTACTGAACTCGTGAGGGTATGCTTTCTTTTGGAAGATTATAACATTGTATGGTGCATGCCACTAGTGAAAGTTAGTGTTAGGCCGTAAATATAATAATTAAGTGACAATTATTTTAGTGTAAAATCCATAACTTCTAAAAGATAACTCGGATTGGAAATCCAAGAGTACCGTTAGCTTCTTTGGGAAGTGTTTCATTTAGAAATATCCTAGCCTCGACCGGCGTGGGTCAAGGGTCACTGTTAATAATTTATTGAACTTTTTTTCAGGTACATTTAGTAAACGTGTGAGTGACATTATCTAACATTTGAACCGTTGCTCAGATTAAAAATATGAGCGCACCATTGAATCTGTAGTGCTAGGATTCACATAAGGGAGGATTTACTTTGACTGCATTATATCGGGTAAAAAAGATATTTTTTCGGACTTTTGAATGACTAATAAAATAACATGTTTGTTGTTTTATTTTCTTTCCTTCTTCCAACAGACAAACGGCGCTCGCGGGACCAACGACGTGTCAATCCAATAAATGGATTGACTCTTTTTTTACTGTAATCACGCCATTGTGAATTTGGGTGGTTCATTAATTAAATGAACCTCATTAATTCCCAGAGCATTGCACACTTCTTCCCTTCTCTTATTTATATGGAGCTCGAGGAGGGGTGTTGGCACGACTTCACCAAGTGAAGAAGCCCTAGAAAAGTACCGTGACGCCACCCACTAGGAGGATGAGACTGGTTCCTGCAAGCAGTGACGAGGGCCACCAAGTCATGAACCGACAACAACAACAATGGAGGTTCTATCAACCATCGTCAATGAACGTCTCTTCCAAGTTGTGGGTTTTAATTTGAAGTATGATTTTTTTTTGAATCTTCATATTCATGATTCACAATGACGATGGTGAAAAAAACGTGGCCATTTATCCACACATATAACTTGATTCATTTCATACATTCTTCTTGAGTTCTTCATTTGTTCTTTGATGTCAAATAATTAAGCGCGCTAAAAACACAACGTCTCGTTGAGCGCGACTTATAGATGTGGAGATCTCGATCCTAGGATCATGAATATGCAGAGGTCATATTTATTGGGTCATTGATCCAAGAGTACCATTGGCTTTGTTGGGGTGTGTTTCACTTAGGCAGAGCCTAACCTCGACCGGTGCGGGTCGAGGGTGACTGTTAATAATTTTCTAAACTTTTTTTGTGTACTTTCAATAAATGCGTTAGCGGAATTTTCTAACTTTTGAACCATTGCTCGGATTAAAAATATGACGGCACCATTGAATCCGCAGAGCCGGGATTCCCTTAAGGGAGTCCTAACATTGACCAGAGTAGGTCGGGTGAAAAAGTTACTTTTTCGGACATTTGAACAATTAATAAAATAACAGTTTGGTTATTTTATTTTATTTATTTATTCCAATGAACAAACGACACTGGTGGGACCATCGACGTATCAATCCAAGAAATGGATTGAATCTTATTTTCCTGTAACTACACCATTGGGAATTTGGGAGGTTCATTAATTAAATGAATCTCACTAATTCCCCGAGCGTTGCACACTCCTTCTTCTATCCTATTTATATAAACCTCGGGGAGGGGAGTTGGCATGGCTTCACCAAGCGATGAAGCCCTAGAAAATTACCATGATGCCAACCACCTGGAGGATGATATTGGTTCTAGGAAGCAATGATGAGCACCACTGAGTCACGAACCAATGACAACGACGAAGGAGTTTCTATCGACCGTTGTCAGTGAATGTATATTCCAGGTAGGGGGTTTTAATTTGAAGTATGATTAAATATTTTTGTTGAATCTTCGTATTCATGATTCAAAACAACGATGTCAAAATAAACATGTCCATCGATCGGAATATATACCTTGATTCATTTCTTATGTTCTTCATGCGTTCTACATGCGTTCTTCAATTCCAAATAATTAAGCATGCTAAAAACACAACATCTCATTGAGCGTGAATTATGGACGTGGAGATCTCGACCGAGGATCATGAATATGCAGACGTCGTATTTATCGGGCTTAGAAAAAATCTACGATTGCGCGTGGAAGAAGGCAGCAGCAGGCATGCTAGCCAGCCGCTTAGAAGAGGGTGGCACGCGTCCGTACCACCGGTTGAGGAGGAGGCAGCGGAACACCAAAGGGAGGCCGACATTTGGCTAGACATGGTTCGAGTAGGTGGCACACCGGACGGTGACCGACATCCGGTCTGCCACGGATTGTGAAGGCGGTGCACCCGGATAGCGGCTAGCACTCGGCTGGTCGTGGGAGGACAGCGATGTCGTCGCACCGATGGGAGGAGGACCAGAAGAAAATCCAGCCAGCTGTGAAGAACAAATCAGGACCCACACTGGCGGGTCCCGCACTCCAACAGGCACCAGCCAGATGGTCCATGGACCATTCGAAATACCGGGCGGTGCCTCCCCCCGAGTGTCAGCTTGGGAGGACTCCGCCATGGCAGACCACCCAACCGAGAAGGTCACGCCCAGTGGTCCAGGCTACCCTTTGTGGGATGGGTCGGACCTGGACCGTGTCAGGTTGGCCCAGGCCGGGTCAGGCAGGGTCGGTTCAGTCAGACCAGACCCGGGCCCATCTGGACCTAGATGCGCCTTTGTGGTCAGATCTTGAGAATTGGTTATCTGTTTGACAAATCGTATGTGGAACTGGAAACCTTGGATTGATATGGTCCCTTTGGTTTAATTAACTTGATTTTTGGATAAATTTGGAGTATGTCCGGGTTGGGTTGAACCTAAATCCAACCAGGCCCTTGGAATTGAAATGCTAATAACTCAAAGACTGGGTGTCCGAATAACGTAACGTATGTCGCGTTAGAACCCTTACGACATGAAAATCCTTTGGGTTACTCCTTTTTGGAGCATAGTGGTGGTCGAGGTAGGACCGATATCTCGAGAGGCAGATTATATGGAACTCAATCCCACCGGGTGTGAGGAATCTTGTGGCAGGCTGTAGCGTGAAAGAAGAACATCGATCATGTGTGGATTAGCACTCAGTAATCCAGTGTGGGTCAGCGCATACCGATCCTATGTGGGTCAGTTCTTCTGTGGGTCAGTGCTCAGGGATCCGGTGTGTGTCAGAACATATCGAGCTTGGGTGGGTCAGATCCTATGTGGGTCAGCACTCAAAGGTCCAATGTGGGTCAGCGCATATTGATCCTGTGTGGGTCAGATCTTGTGTGGGATAGTAGGGGTTAGTTACATATCGATCATGTGTGGGTTAGTGGGGGTTAGTTACCTATCAATTCTGTGTGGGTTAGAAGTAGTGATACTTAACAGAATAAGATGATCTAGCTTTACGACTAATCATCTATACTTTTGTACTTAAGTTATACCTAATTGTGATCTAAGTCACTTCTATCTACATGGAGTTACCAATATGGTACTCGTATCTTTATGGTGTTACCTCTGTGGTACTCTTATCTTCACGGTGTTACCTATGTGGTACTTCTATCATCATGGTGTACCTGTGTGGTACTTCTAGATTTGGGGTGTTACATGTGTGCTACTTATATCTTCGTGGTGTTACCTATGTGGTACTTCTACCTTCGTGGTGTTAACTGTGTGGTACTTCTATCTTTGTGTTGTTACCTATGTGGTACTTCTACCCTCGAGGTGTGGTCTCTGTGGTGTTAACTATGTGGTACTTCTACCTTCATCATGTTACCTTTGTGGTAATCATCCCTCATGTATGAGATAAGTATGTATTGATAACTTAGGTATATATATATATATTGGAATACAACTATGTAGATTTTATGTATTTTGCTTCGTGCTTTGATATTAAGGTCATACTTTGTGGTATTTCCTTTATGGATCTCTATGAGACCTACGGGGGTCTCGGGGTCCCTACAGAGTATTGTTATACTCACCCCTGCACAGGCTTCTCCCGCACCTGGTTGTGTCTTGTCAAAACGAAGGACAACATTGATCGAAGTTGAGGGTGCCGAGACTAGATGGTGCTCGAAGGTGGACCATTTGGCGTGACATGACGTGGACGAGACGGACGGACGAGGAGTGCTGAGGAGGTTATCAGTACCTACCCTTCAGGTAGGATCCTTGGAAGACGACCCTGTAGCTGTTTTCCCTTTTTTAGATGTATTTTTATTTCAGTTTTATTTGTACTTTATTGTTGGGCTTGTATTCCGGCATATTTTACTTTCAGCACTCTTTTACTACAAAATTTTTCTTCACAGTTGCTTCTTGTTGTGTTCTTGGACCGTGTGTTTGTACAGTTTAAAGTAATTGCTTTCCCGTTTTAGGGAATATGCCTTTCAGTGATAGTTACCAGCACCTAGCCTATGGAAGGCAGGCTTGGGGTAGTCACGAAACGGGGCCTGGGGGACGGTTCTTGACATATAAAATTTCTATCTATTTATAGATCTAATTTAAATAGTTTCCAATTTCAAGATTGTTTCATGAAAAGTAAAGGTTAAATTTTGGAACTGCCTCCCTACAAATGGGGGGAAAATATGTTACCTATCAGGTGTGGCTCAAAAACCATTTTATTTCTTAGGTTTAAATTTTATATTACTGGTAACCCTAGGGTTTTCTCTAGAGAGGATTTCAAAAAATTAGTTTTCACTATTTGGGTTAGAAAAAAAGGGGTATCTTGGAAATTGTATGATTTTGATAACAAATAAAGGAAATAAAGATAAATTGTTTGAAATAATGAATAATGAAATGGTGATTATCTCAGTGTTGGATTTATAATTTTAAGGTTATTATAGTCTCTAAATTTCTTCCTCTTCTTCCAAATTTAGTAATGAATTAGGGATTCCACAACTATTTCACCTCTAACACATGGTATAAATGTTTGGGTGTGAATAGATTTAAAAAACCTCTAATTGGTCTACCCTTCTTTATATGTGTGTTAGTGATGAAAAAAAATCAATCTTTGTTTACTAATTTAATACATAATTGGGTCTTGTATCTCCCAAGAAATCCAAGAGTAATTACTAACCCTTCCATATATGCCGGCAACCACTAAGCACATCACAACTAAACTCAGAATATTCCACTATATATAGCATGATTTTGAGAGAGGTAGATTATTAATTAGTAAAAACATAAATAAATACAATGTAGAATTATATAAAACACAACTACGTTTGAAATTAAAAACTACTATTGAATATCGAACTCGTTGACAAGAAATAAAGAGTCATAGAAATTAAGGTGTGATAATGAACCATAATAAAAGGAGAATATTACATTCCAAAACCTCTCATAATTTAACCCTATATTCAGTGGGTATGAGACATAGATGGGGAAAAATAAAGCATTACAAAACATAAGAAATTATAAAATAAGAAACACATAAAAACAAAGATGTTGTAGTCATTTAATCCTCCTAGTCAAATTATCTTTTTCATTCAGATTCATCCTACTCTAGTAGATCATAGACTTCCATCTTCTTAGACTATTTTCTTATATCTCATAGTATTTACCCTTTGAATCTCTAATTTCCTCCAATTACATCAAGTCCTTCTTTAGGAAATCATAGCTTCCATTTAAGAGTTTCGATATCATAGATCAAAATATCAATCATGGAATTTGATAGATTTTATTTCATGTATTTAATGTAGAATACGGTAGTTGATTTCAATGGATTATAATTTAGAACTCCAAATCCATGGTTTTAAATCCATATAACCCCCTGAAATACACTCATGATCATACTTCATCTGATTTTTCATTATTTAAATTATCCTACATGCACCATAATTCCTTAAACATAATTCTATTATCCTACACATTGATACAAATCCATATAGAAGAAAAAATTTCGTTTTTATTCATGAAATATTCTATGGGATATAAAATATCCAATATGGATCATAACTTCCCTGTTTTAGCCAACTCAAACGTCTTATAAGATCCTAAGATCCTATGTGTAATTGAATCGACATACACAATACAAAAATATCATATAGGAAGAGAAAATGACATAAACATATGATTTCTTCCTTTAAAATTTTTATAAATTTAGAAAATATACTATGAAACTGCCAAAATATCTTAGGAGTAACTGAAATATTTTATACAGGGATGTAGATCTCATATGTGGCTCAAGAATCTTCTACATGCTAAATAATTCTCCAATGATCTGTTGAAATGTCTCATGGCTTATGAATTTATTCTTTTTAAAATTCATGAAACTTGAAATATCATTTGGTAGATAAAAATATATTATGACCTCACCAAATGCCTTATGCATAAGATAATTCTCTTACGCACACACTGTAATAAAATTTCTTTAAACAAATTTTATACTCACATATAGTGTTTCAATATTTTTTTCAAATATGTTCTGAACTTCTTCGAATCAACTCTAAGTTTCTAAAATTATCTTTTGAAATCCTATGATAACATAAAAGAACCAAAATTTAAATGTAACCTTTATTCTAATGATTCTAAAAATGAAATAAAAAATTGAAAAGTAACTTTTAATCCATTTATAAATAAACTCAAAATAATTCAAAAACAATAAAAAATATGAAATTTCCAAAAGAATTTATCAAAATGGTGGGTTAAAAATATTTAATATAAAATAGAAATATCTGAAAATACCGGCTCTATCAAAATTCAAAAATCTAATTTAATAGCCATAAATTTTATAACAACTTCAAAACTTTTTATTTTTCATCCAAGATATAAGTCCTTATTTTCATATTTCAAGAAGTTATAAAATTTAAATGGTTCTAATTCATGATTAAAATTATCACTATGAGTTTTTGATTTTGAAAAAATGGTCCAATAACCTCATGTACTATATTTTTAAACTATGATGGAATTGTAACAAAAAAAATTAAATTATTTGAATAACATTAACTATGTTGATATCAAAAAGAATAATCTTTTTGAAATATAAAACACAATAGTTAATCTCCAACATTATCAAAAGTTTCAGATCTTCTGCGGCCACATTTCTTACATGAACATTTAATTGTCCCTTCTAAAAAAATTCTGAATTTAATGAAATAAGTATTATAAACATTTCAACACCCTCAATATATATGAATTTTATACTAGAATTGTGTGGATTTGTGTTATGATTTATCCAATCATGATCTTATAATAAAAACTACAATCTGTTTTCTATGTCGATATTTTCTAAAAAATAACATAATTAGTTTATTATTTAAAATGGTTAAGTAGTATTGTATAATTTATTATTACTAAATGAACAATTAATTATTTTTGGTATTATATATTTTTGAATAAGTATCACTAAATTAGTATTAGGCAACAAGTATCGCGCAATAATTATGATATATTAAGTATCACACAATAAGTATCATGTAATAAGTATCACAAAATAAGTATCACACAATTAGTATTATGTAATAAAGTATTAACAAATAATTTAATTGCATGGGACATTAATTCTATAATTATTATGCAATAAGTATTACATAATAAAATATTACACAATAAGTATAATGCGATAAATATCAAGTAATTAATAACATGTAATAAGTATCACGCAATACCAATCATAAAATAAGTATCACATAATAAGTATTACACAATAAGTATTATGCAATAAGTATTACATATTTGGTATTAAGTAATAAATATCATCCAATAAGTATCACACAACAAGTATCACACAACAAGTATCACATAACAAGTATTAAAAAAATAAGTAATTGTGTCATACATTAATTTTATAATTATTACGCAATAAGAATTACACAATAAGTACTATGAAATAAGTATCACATAATAAATATCATGCAATAAAGTATCATGAAAAAAATTATCATTCAATAAGAATCACATAATAAGTATCACATAGTAAGTATCATGTAATATGTATCACACAATAAGTATTACTATTTATATTTTTTTTTGTTTTTCAATTCTTTAATTAGTATTACATTATTTTAAATTTTATGTGTCATTATTTTTTTATTTTTTTAACAATAATTTTTATACTTTTTCTAATATATAATAATTAATTTCTATTCATTCATTTATTATTATTATTATTACTATTACTAGATTATATATATCTTTCTTAATTTTTTCAAAATATAACAAACATTTACTCTTTTATATTAATATTAATAATTTATGCAAATTTATAATAATTAATTAATATTCATTACTTTATTTATTTGTCATATATATAAAATTATTTATAAGTTTATTATTTTTCCCTAAGTATAACGAAACTTAATTATTTTAGGTTAATTTTAATAATATATATTAATTTATAATAATTAATGACTATTCATTTTTTTATATATTATTATTTATGTTAAATTATTTATATATGTATTATTTTTTCCTAATTATAACTAACATTTATTATTTTACACTAATTTTAATATTTTATACAAATTAATAACTATTCATTTGAGGTTTATTGTTATTTATATTGAATTATTTATATTTGTTTTTATTTTTTATAATTATAATAAATGTTAATTATTTTACATTAATTTAAAATAATTATAGTGATAAATAAATTAATTATTAGTAATTTTAATTAATATTTCCATTTGTTAAATAAAATGCCTTAATAATAATTGCTAATTATATTTTTTTTGTTTTTTATTCACTAATAATTATCAAAATATTATGTTTTTTTCATTAATATTTATTTATTTTATGAAATTTTATAAATTATACCACTTTATACCAATAAACAATTGTTTTGTATTTATTATTATTTATCTTAAATTATTTATATTTTTTTATTTTTTCTAATTATAATTAAGATCTATTATTTTAGATTACTTTTTTATTATTAAAAAACTTTAGTAATATATTTTAAATTATTTTTTACTATAGTCTAATATTTTTTTAATGATAATATATATTTTATAAAAATATTGAATATTTTTATTCTCGATTAAATTAAATTAAATTTAAAATATTATAGTCCTATTACTATTAATTACAAAATATTAATTTAACAATTAATACTAAATAGAATTTTAAATTTTATTAATTTACTAATTTTTTTAGATAAATGTTAATAATTTTAAAAATAAATAAGAAACTATTTAATTAAAAATAATTAATAACATTTCAGGGAAAGAAAATTAAACACTATAAAATATCTAAATTCATAAAATTAAAAACTATTTAAAAATATATTTAAAAATAACCTTTAAATTGATGTTTTGTTTGCAAAGAGAATATATATAGTTAATCATGTGACAATAAATAAAATTTAATTTTAATTAAAAAATAAATACATAAAATTATTAATTACTAAAAAATAAATTAAAAATCATTAAAACTGATACATTGGTCATAAATAATAGATTTTCAATGTAAGAATCAATTTTCTCAGAAATAAAATACTAGAAAGGGTTTTAAGAGGGTTTTCAATGGAGAAAAGGAGGGCTCAAGGGGAGGTAATATTTATAATTTATTTTTTTATGCTGGAATTTTTTCAAGAGAATAATTTTTCATAAAAGGTCCATCAGTTGTACTATTTTTGATGGATATTTTCAATATGATAGATTTTTTATGATGGGTACTTCCAAAGGATTGATTATCCATCACAAAAAATAACCACCATAAATACTCTTCCTGATTATCTATAAAGTATTTTCAATAAACATTTTTAAAAAAAGAATAGAAAGAAGGTTATATTTTATAGACACTCAATTTTTTTATAATTAAATCTTTCACCATTAATTTATTTGTGATGGAATAAATTGTTTGTCGAAAATAACCTTATCCTAAAGTTTTATTTTTTGTGAGCACCCTATTCAGTGGAAAATCAGTCCTCGAACCAAGGTTATTTGTGATGGAATATATAGTCCATCTCAAATATCCTTCTCATGAAACACTTAATTTTAATAGAATGATACATTCATTGCAAAAAAAATTTCTCCTAGGACAACAAACACAATGTCACCAAAACTATGAGCGATAGATTACCTATTTTTCACAAATATCCATCTTTAAAAATATTATTTATGATAGAATAATCATTCTTGTTAGGTCGGGACAATAAAAAGATCCACAAGATAGGTTGAATGGTTTATTTTCGATAATCTTGATAAATTATAGATTTTAACATCCTTGTGATTTATACATATATTTATCATTCACTTTTTAAGTGATTCTAGCGGAAGATAAATAATAAAAAAGAACCAAACATTTTTTTAGTGGTTCAAGGGACAAAGAACCGCTTGTCCACTCCACCAATTCTCTCTCTAATATCATGGTGATTTTCACTAGACAAGGTACTCTTATCATAAGGCCTTCACAAATAAATGCAGATAGTTGACACCTCTATAGTAAGGATAAATAGAGCCTTCTGGTTCTTTAATATGGAACTGATTTCTCCACAGATTATTATAAGAATATGACACTTAAACATTACTGACAATGAGAATTCTAAACTCCAATAAATAAAAAGTGTTTGATTTTATTATTATAAAATGTTCTAGAACCCATTTTTAGTAGAAAATAACAAAATGAAAATATTCTTCTTTAAATATGAATGTATTCAACTATGAATAGCTCTCAAGAGATCCCGGTTGCAAATGATATTCAATATGAATAAAAACAAATGAACAAAAGTAGTTTTAGCAGAACGAGTTTGGAATATATAACTTCAAATTTTAGCCCCTTCAATTGTGATAGAGTTTATTTATTTTTCAGCAGTTCTGTATTTAGAATACATTCATCAAATATTAAGTCGTATATCGCATATGTACTGAACACTCATTAGGAAAAAATATTCTAGAAATATATATAGAACACACCGTTTTTCCTTCGATTGAGAAAATATATGAATGTTTCCTAAAAGATCATGATCATTTAAATTTGAATAATTCGAGAGAGTCATAACATACCGTAGAAATTGCAATGATTTAATCTGTCAAATATGATCCATTGAATCAGTTGTAAAACAACTTTAAATCGGTCTTTATTTTGGTCGAGACTGTTTCATAAATCTCAGATAATATCACGGATCGAAAACACCATTGTTGGATATTAAAATGTAGGGTTCCTTCAAGTGAAGACTAAATACCAAATGTTGGGTTGAAAATGTAGGTTTGATCATTAATATATGGTTTATATACCATACATTTTTTTCCTAAAACGTAGGGTTACGTACTTACATGGGGTTGATTAACGCTACATTCCCTTTTCTCAAATGTAGGGTTCCATTCAAACGTACTGTAATGAACATAGGGTTGATTCTTTATTCTACACTTACCAATGTAGGGTTGAGAATAGTGTTTCTAGAATATGTTAAAAATAATTCCAAATACTTTTACAAATATTCCTCCCAAATATATCTCTAAAATAAATATTTTAATGAATATTAATTTCTTAACATTCACTTAAAGTAATATAATAAGTCGAAAATCAAAGGTATTTGTGAGCATAAAAATCAATAATATTTATAGATTATTATTTATATAATATATGCCCAAAAATATCCCCCTTTTTTACTATCAGAAAACCTATAAAATAATCTTCAAAAAATATTGGATTTTGTAAACACTAAGGAAATAATATTTTAAAGAATACATTTGTTATATTGAAAAATAATTTTTCATAGAATTATTTCAATGAATTAAATAAATAAATTCTTAGTTATTAGTTCATGAATGTTATGTTTACCTAATTTTCTTTCCATTTTTGTGATATCAAAAAGAGAGTATAAGAAAATGGATTAAAACACATTCAATATAGAACATAAATCTAAATTAATTTTATAGTCTACATTAGAGAAAAATTATTCATTTGTTATAGTAGTAGAAATGAAGAAAAATAATAACAATTAGTAAAATAAACAAAATAATTTTCATTAGAAATAAGTTTAATGATTACAAGAGGTGTTTTGGATGAGGAGGAGTCTTTTAATAGATGGGTTGGTTGAGATTGAATGGATTGGTTCGGTAGAGGTGTCGTGATCTTTCGAAGCATGAACTATATTGAAGAACGTTTTTCAACTCATCCATTAATCCTTGTAACCTTTCTTAAATTCTATTAGCGAAATATCAGATCAAAATTCTTGAGTATTTTCGAAATTTCAAACAATAAATTAGATATTATTTAAAAATTCATGCAAATTTTCCTCGATCTATAGAAACTGGGTAAGCTTTTTGCTGAAATAAATGAGAAGTAATCTGATTCCAGGTTCACTTTATGTGAACTTCTCAAAAATATATCTCTGTTTTTATAATAGTACTAGTAGAGGTGAACTATTACATTTAATTGAATGAATTACATCATTCATATCTTCCATCACTGAAGTTATTTATTGATATATTCTGAACAATCTAGAGAAGTTGGTGGTATAGAAGTATAAGATATATATTGATTGGTACATCCTTTTATTTATTTAAATTGACTTAAAAAATACCATTTTAAATCTTAAAAATCTACCTTTGAGATATATTTTTTCCTTTTACCAAACTAATCCAAAATTTTACATTGTAAAGTATAAAAACCCCTTCGGGAGATATAATTTTCATTGAATTTTGTAGTTGATACTGGAGAACATTGAATTATATTCTATAAATAGTAGAATTCACCAAATCTTATAATAATATATGGGTGGATTCTGACCTATTTCATAAAATTATGTTATCCTCCTTCAGTTTATTAAACCTTATAAAAAAATCTATCTGATTATTCATATAATAAGATGTGGATTATTCTTAAAGTCTCGATTGGGGAGATTCTTCTACTGTAGTTAAATAGTATTCTTGATTCATCTTAATTAAAGAGAATGAAATGATATCAAGAAATTATGTTATTTATCATGATATAGAAGTTTCTTTTTTTATATATTGTGAATAGCAGAGACATTCTGATTTTCAACAATCTCATTGTTTTTCACTGTGGGATTTTATACTTTCTCAACTCCTTGATAAATTTCTTGAATTTTTTTTCATAACCCATGTTCTCATCTTTGAACTGATGGGTATTTTTTTGTTCCTCAATATTGAATGTCACTACTTTAAGTTCTGATGGAATATCTTCTTTATATGGAGTAGGTTAAATTTCTAGGATCTCAATGATAGGCATTTCTCTGTTCCTAGGTCACATGGAAAGAGGTTCATTAATTACTACATTATTCTCTTCCTCATCTTGATCATAAGTGTTATATTTGAGTCACATATTTTTTATTTGGTTAATATATTATATTCAGGATTCTCCAACTTCTTCATCATGTAGATGAACTGATCTAATAGATTTGATATTTTCTTGCTCCCCTTAAGCAATAGGACTGAATTTCTGATGGTCATCCGCACTAGTAGGCAATAGTATTTCTTGTATTGTTCTCCATAAATAACCTAATTTTCTTAAGGTTTGATCATTAATAATGTTTTTGTGATGACACTTAGTATGAACATCTAGATAGTGAATCTTATTCTTTATATATAATAGATGATCAATAATTTGACCATACTAAAAGAAAGACATTCGAGCTTCTAATTGACTGAAATGATTCAGATATCGAAGCATATGGCTAGGAAAGTTTAGTTTGAAGTCACTTATAAGCAAGAACATGATATAAATTTCAGGAAGAAGAATCTTTTTCAATTCTACATCTCTTGGGATTA
Organism: Viscum album; assembly: GCA_963277665.1. Taxonomy (NCBI): domain Eukaryota; kingdom Viridiplantae; phylum Streptophyta; class Magnoliopsida; order Santalales; family Viscaceae; genus Viscum; species Viscum album. The sequence goes on from OY728131.1 coordinate 752,597,841, forward strand.
TTTCAGACTAAATGAAAAGGAATAGTACCCTATAGTATATTTTAAGATCTTTGACCATCATTTTACGAATCAAAGTTGAACATAAATGAAATGAAATTATATATATCGATTTATGTTCCTGATTTCCTATTGACCAAAGACTAAAATGGTAAACTCTATTATGATAAAATTTTAGGATCTATGAAATTTTAATTGTGGAAATAAAAATTCCATATCATTAAACGTTGATGTAATTATATCCTTTATTTCTCCAAAACTGAACTGAACATACTTATATAACTAAATTAGTTATATCATAAAAATAAATGATTTATATTTTTAATTAAAAAAGTGTAATCCTTGAATGTTTAGGTCATGTTTCAGCAATAAATTTGTTAGATTAATCTAGTCCAAATCAATAACTTTTCCTTGAAGAATTTTTCTGAAGGTGGTGTGATGATGTTTTGGATCACTTGGTTCACCTTTATCTATTCTCTTCATCTATTAAATCTCTTATAATCTCAAGGAAATAAAGTATTGATTCTAGGGTTTTGAGGTAATACAAGAGCTCTAGAAGTCAAAGGGTTTCAAGATCTAAAGTTAAGTAAGTGAAAGAGAGAGTGGTAGGGTATTCTGACAATTTTGGATAACGTGGTCTGGTTTCTCGAGCCAATTTTATAGTTTAATAATTAATTATTTATTTTGAAAGGATGTACTCTTTCAAAAATTTAAATAAAATCGAGATAAAATTTAATGTCTAATTAAATAGAGATTAAATTAATAAAAACCGAAAAAAAATTAAAAACAATTAATAGATAAGGTACTAAATTAAATTTTAATTGAAATAAAATATCTCTAAATCCCCCTTAATAAAATAAAATCTTAAATTGGGAAGTGGTTTAGTAAAAATATCTGCAAGTTGGAATTCGTTATTTACAAATTTTAAATATATATCCTTTTTATGGACATTATCTCTTAAAAATGATGCCTTATATTAATATTTTTGGTTCTCGAATGACTTATATGATTTATTGAAATATTAATTTCAATGGTATTATCAGATAAAATAGGGATATTATAAAAATATATTCCAAAGTTCAATGGGGTGTGTTTCATCTACAACAATGTTTCACAAAAAATACTATCAGATATATATTCTACCTTGGATGTTGATAGAGAAACTGAATGTTGTTTCTTACTCAACCATGAAACAAAATATTTTCCTAAAAAGTGACAAGTTCCTGAAGTTCTTTTTATATCTCATATATATCCTCCAAAATCAGCATCTAAATCTGAAATTAAATCAAATTCATAATTTTTTTTGGGTAAAATAGAGATTGATAGATAATTCCTTTCAAATTTATAGATATACTTTTACTATCAATTAGATGGGATTATTTTTTGTTTGACTAAAATATATCACATAGACATATATAAAACAATATTTTGGGTCTACTATCAGTAAGATATAGTAAACTTATAATCGTACCTATTTATAACTTATTTTCAACTGGTTTTCTAGCTACATTCAAAACAAGTTTTACATTAGTACACATGGTAGTTGTGTAATTATTAATATTTTTTAGTAAATTTTTTTTAATAAATAAATAATATATTTACTTCAATTTAAAAAAATTCCAAAATCTTTTTTAGAAATTTGAAATCCTGAAGATAAACATAATTTTACCATCATACTCATTTGAAATTATCTTCTTCATTATATTTAATAAACTAATTACAATGTTTTTGTTTTTTGATCAAAAAATAACACCATCAACATAAATTTTCTCTAATAGTATATTGGAGAAAATGATTTTCTTAAAAATATTAGAATCTCCCAATTCCAAAAAAATTATTTTCCTATAAAAATGATCTTAATATTTTATACCAAGCTCTAGGTTCTTGTTTAAGGCCCTAAAAAGCTTTAGTAGGTTTAAAAACAAAATTTAGTTTATATGGGTTTTCAAAACTAGGGGTGTTCAATATAAAATTCCTCCATTAAATATCCAATTAAAAAGTCATATTTAACATCCATCTGATATAATGTAAAATTCTTATGAGATGAATAAGTTAGTAGGATTATAATTGCCTCAAATATAGAAACAGGTGCAATTTTTTCATCATAATTTATCCCTTCTTCCTAGTTTTAACCTTTTTCCTCAAATCTAGATTTATTTATTCTTATAATCCCTTGATCATCCTGATTATTTCTAAAGACCCATTTAGTTCCTATTATTGGATAATTTAATGGTCTTTATATTAAATCCGAGACATTATTTCTACGGAATTTATTGATCTCTTTATTTATAGTTGTTAACTAACTTTCAACATTTAAAGCATATTCAATAGACTTAGGTTCTAATTGAGATAGAAAGACAACAAATTATTCTAATTTGTTGAAGTTTCTTCTTATTTTAATTCATATGTCTAGGTTTCCTATAATATTTTCCAAATAATGGTCCTTTAAGCTTCTAAACTACGTAGTTAATATACTTTCAAGTTCTTCTATCTCTTTTTCCTCTAAACTGGACTCAATTTCATTTACATTATTTTTAAAATTAATTTCAGATTAATCGAGCCTCATGTTGTCTAAAGAGTCTATTATTTCATCTGTTTGGTCCTTATTTTTATCAAAAGGGTCAGTTTAATCAAACATCACATGAATTGTTTCTTTAAAAATCATGGAGTTTTTATTCACACTCAATATGCTTTAGAAATAGAAGAATATCCATGAAATATTCCTTCATCATCCTTTGGATCAATTTTACCAGGGTTTTATTTAGTATTCAAGATATACAGCTTGCATCAAAATACTTTAAATTATTTTACGTTAGTTTTTCTGTTATTCCAAAGTTCGTAGGGTTTCTTTTTAATAATAGGACTTATTAAAACTCTTTTAATGATATAGCAGGCCATGTTTACAGTTTCTTCCCAGAAATAGATAGGAATACAATATTCATTCATCATTTTCCTTTCCATTTCTTGAATATTATTGTATCTTCTTTCTATAATTACTTTTTTTGAGGTTTTCTTGGTGCATATAAGGTGTGTTTAATACCAATATTTGAGAAAAAATAATTAAATTATATATTCTAAAATTCTCCACCATTATCACTTCTTAATGAAATTATTTTAAAAAAAAATTTATTCTGAATAGTTTCCCAAAAACATTCAATAGTAGTGAATACTTCTCTTTTAAGATTTAGAAAATAAAGCCAAGTAAATATTGTAAAATAATCAACTAAAACATAATAATATAACTTTACATACACACTTTTGAAGATAGATGGTCCAAAAATATCCATGTGTATAAGTTCTAGTGGTTTAGATGTAGCAACAATGTTAAGTGATTTGAAAGATGATTTGTGGTGTTTACCAAATTAGGATGCATCAAAAAATCTATCATTATCAAATTAAGACTAGGAAAATATGAAACTAATTATTTTTTAGAAAATTTATGTAAATATAATATATTTTAGTGTCCAAGTCTCCTATTCCATATCCATGAATCATTTTTCTCATCAATTAAAAAATACACTTTTTGTTCACACAAGGAGTTAAGAGGAAATGCACACTATATGCCATTATAACCACTCATGGGACCCTAAACCCCATTGATAACTAGCCGAAGCCAAGGTTGGCCACCTTGGGCCTCACTAAGGGAATGTGTAATGCAGGTGGTGAGGGATCACCTATACCGTGTTACCCAAATACACGTTTTTTCCACGGGTCACGGGTGAGTTAGTTATTGGTAGTGGCGTCCTAACCCTGAGGTTTCATGTTCGAGTCCATCGCAAGTCAACACACCCTATATGCCATTATAACATCTCATAGGACCCTTTACCTCATCGGGAACTATCCTAAACCCATGGTTGGCCACCTCGGGCCTCACTGGGGACGTGTGGCGCATAAGTAGTGATGTCACACCTATACCACATTACCAAAATACACATTTTCCACTTTGGCAGTGGCATACTGATGCATGGTTAAGGTCCATAGAAATAGTGTTTGGTGAGGTTTGGGGTTAGATTCCTATGAGCCCACACTTGGGTGAATTTCCACCTACCATGTACCACACATCATTTTGGGTCACTCGGTGTCTCACCAGGTGGTCATTATGGACACACTTCACCTGGATGACATATTTTTGGGTCGAACCATCACTGATCGAGGTGTTAGCCCATGGGACGCTTTGTCAACTCATCTGGAAAGAGATCCTTCCCAGCAAGGGAATTATTACCTCTTTGTGGAGAAGGGGTTCCATCAAGTGGAGGGTTTTAAAAGTCCACTCTCAATGATTCCCTCTTTAAAAAAGAAGTTATGATCCAAAGTATAAACATTTTTAGTTATGAGTGATATAAATTTAAGTAGTTTGTCTTTAAAAACTGAACAATAATTTATAGAGAAATATACATAAAATAAATCATCATAAAGTTGATCAGTACTTATTAGGCTATTATTTAAGTCATTAACATACAATACTCTATTGACTGATATTGACTTTGGATCTCCAACAGTTCCAACTCCAACAATCTTTCTTTTTACATTGTCTCCAAAGGTGAAATGACCTCTTTCCATTTGTTCTAGAGTATAGAAGTACGAGGAGTCTCCACTCATATGACTTGAGAATCCACCATCCATATATCATATATAATTTTTGTTACTATGGAATTTTTCCGGCAAAAAAATTTAAACATATTTCTTGTTTTGGTAACCATATTTTCTTGGTTCCAACTGTGTCGGAAACTAATTATCTGGGAACCTAGATCTTCTTTATTTTTCTAGAAATTATACTATCAGCTTCAGAAATGTTTTCAGAAATAAAATACATTTTTTTTTACTTCTACAATGATTTATTAAAGAATAATTACTAGAAAAACTTCTTTTCATTCCACAGTAAAAGTCGGTAGCATTTTTAGAACAGGGCACAAAATAAATTTTGTATAATTTTGACTTTTTTTTTTCTTACTATTCCATATTTTTCACTTTTATTTAATTTTTTATCAATAATCTCATTGATATAGTTTTATACTTCATTTAAAATACAATATTTAATTTTAAAATATTATACTTCATCCTGTAATTATTTTATTATATTTTAATAAACAATGTATTTTGATGTAGACGAATTAAATTTTTAAATTATTTTATAATGTTGTTTTAGAGTTGTATCTCTCTTAATAAAAAATGTATTGTGAATATTTTTTTAATTAAATATACTTATTTATTAAGCAATTATATATTTATTCAAGCATCGATCAGTAAGAAGCCAGTTTACTATTTGAATAGCTATAAAAATCAGAAGTAGAAGAGTAATAGGTTTTTACCTCACTTTATTTTATAGCCATAAAGTACATCTTTTATTTCAGATTTTTTTCTTTTTTTCTGAATTAGATTTAATTTTTATTAATTCATCATACACACTCCCTTTAGCTTTCATATCTTACTTCTCTTTATGATTATAATAAATTTTCTACTAAATTTTTTTCTCCATCTTTCTATATTCTTCATTTAGTTGGGGGGAAAATTTGGTCTAATATGACCCATTTTCTTACATTCATAGCATCTTACTTATTTGGATCCATTCTAATATTTCTTTAACGATTTTATGAAGAATGTTTTCTTTTTATATAATTTTATAAATTTTCTATCGAATTGTACAATTTCCATTTTCAGAATCTAAGTAGTCTGAGTCGTTTGAGACATTGATATCTTCTCATGATTTATTTCCATGCCTCTGAGTTGTAAATTTAAGGGAAGTGTTTTCCATTTTTACTATTTTACGATCATTATCATTATATTTCATCTATACTACGACATCCCTCTTTTTTATTACATGACTTTTCATTGCATTTTTCAAATAAATTATCTTTAATGTCTAGTGTCTTGGAGATCCGGAACATAATACATGAAAACAACATAAAACATTCCTATAAAAAACTTTTAAGGATTAACAATAGGTTAATACTTTGTACAATTACTTCATATCATATCACGGAGACACACATCAATGGGAAGGGTGAGCAGAAGGCCCAAAGGGTAAACAAGGGAATCAGTTTACTTGTGATATCAATAAGAACTTGATAAAAACATAAAGACATGAGAAATGGAAGTATAAGCATATAATAATGAAAAAAACATGAAACATAACCTCAATATGTGGATAAAACATTTCATTTATACATTTATGAACATATCACCAACTTTCATCCCCAACGTGTCATAAAAAATTACCAAAGTTATTCACCAAGGTATCGTGAAACTTGTCATCTCTAGAGATTAATTTTTTACCCAATGCATTATAGAGGTATCAGGGAGAACCATTAATATGCATTTATTTTCATGTGATCCATATATATCATAGTCATACAATTCATAAATAACCAAAAGTTATTAAAATAAATGGTTTTCACTTCTAAATTGTGACGTTTTAAAAGTGCTTAAAAATAAGATCATTATGTCATTTATAACCCATGGAAAAAAAGTTTGGGTTATATGTATGTAAATTCTAGAATCAAGTAGATCAATTTTATTTCTTGATTAATACCTCTAGAAATAAAAATATATTTTGTATTCACATAAATAAAATAGGAGAATTTTTGAGAAAAAAGATATATATTTTGAGATGAAAATTCTACAGCATAACAGTTATATAACATGGTTTTAGAAAACATTGAAAAAGAGGGGAAAAGAGTCACCCACACATAAATAACTCATTATAAAGTATGGTTTCGAAATAAAAATAAATAATATCATTTTATGGATATTTTAAGGAAATACCATATGAAAATGAAACTCAAAGGAAAAGAGAAGATGCAATTTCTTTTACAAAAATTCGGCAGCCTATGGGCGTCACATAAAAATTCAAAAAATCAGTTGATGAGATAATAAAGGGTATTTCATCAATTTAATGTGAAATGGATATTAATAATGATATATAAAAACATACCCCCACATAATAAAATAGAAACTAGAAGACATAACATAAAGGAAGTCATGACTTAATAGAGGAGGGTGAACGGTTCCCTTACCTTGAAGAGTAACTTCGAAATATCAATGGTTGGGACCTTGTGGGGATTTAGGGAACCTTGGTAGGACTTCTTGAGAGGTAAAAAGACCATATATTCGTTGATGAGTATTTTGGAATGGATGGAATGGGGGAATGGATTGGTATTTATAGCAAAATTGAGGGAATATTTAATTAATTTCCAAGGGACGCCTCATCAGTGGTATTTGAAAACCCATTAGATTTCCCATGGTATTTTCCCATGGTATTGTCCACTTGAGACACCTCATAACATATATTACTATTCAAAAGTCGATCAGATTTATTACATCCTTATTATATCATCAATGATGTCATTAAACACCTGAAACTTAAAACTGTATTTTTACTATTCACCAGAAAATCAACTATTTCAGAAAAATCCCAAAAATTCACCCTAACCTAATATCGATGATCTGAATTAAAAAATTAAGTCCATTTTATGAAAATATTTTTATAAATATTTTTAATTTATTTTTTAAATAAAATCATTATTTATTCAAAAAAAATCTAAAACTATAACTTATTTTGTAACACCTTGAGAAAGTAATCAAGGTCCCATAAAATTATCATATAACCATAAGACACTAAAGTAATAATTTATGATTACATTTTATGAAAATAAATTTTCATTTTAAATTATTAAATTAATTATGAAATTGTAAATAAAATATTTATGACGCACAAAATTATCAAAACTTATACTATGATCATTTTTTTCACTTTTAAGATGTCGAAATTGTATTTTTACATTCATGGGTGAAGATTTTATTTTTTTTGGCCGATTTAAAATTCATTACTATTCATAAGGGTATGTTACTATTCTTACATTACTATTCACTAAAAAACAAGTTGATCATATTAATCTCTAAATTTCTTACTCATCACAACTGTAGAAGACCTTTTTTAAATCATTTCACATTATTAATTATTTAATGTTTACATGAATATTTTGAAATACCCTTTTTCCAAAATTCACCAATAATATTCATCTTATATTTATCTGAACATTTTAAAATCACAAATTTTACCATAATAAGAAATAACAATTTTATTTATACCAAGGGATTAAAAAAAGTATCTAAGGCCTCGTTACATAGCCCCTTATAACACCTTCATAAGACCTAAGTGTAAGGTGTGCTATGGTGATAGATTCTTAGGGCGGCTCGGACAACATTTCCCAAGTGGTGATTTCTATAATCTTAAACTTCTCCCGTAGGTGATTTCTTTCATGCTTCACATGTTAAAGCTTAACTTGGGATTGGTCTAGAGTAATGCCCAGAGATGTTAACTCCTTCCCAAGCTCTGAAAGATGGGCTTCGTATGGCCCGAGTCTACTGGATGAGGCCATCGACTCCTCTTTCTATATTAATTAACCAAGATCATTTGTAATTATAAACAATAATTTTAATGTTAATATTTTATCTTCCAAGGGTCATATTCACCAATGGTCATATAACAGTAGAAACCCAACGATATCACTACATTAATTAAAGGATATAGTTTTGTGGAGTATAAAATGAAATAACAAACACATTAGGAAACAAATATTATTCAAAACATTGGGTCGTTACATTCTTCCCCCCTTACGAAATTTTTTATTTGAAATTTTAACTTGTACCCTCATACGAGAAAAAGTGTGGGTACTTCAGCCTCATAGACACATCTAGTTCTCATGTGGCTTCTTCACATTTTTGGTTCCTCCACAACACCTTAACAAGGTTGGTAGTCTTGTTGTGTCGAACCTTGTCTCTGCAATCCATGTTCTCCACCCACTACTCCTCATAGGAGAGGTCATGTTCTAGTTATACCCCCTTTGGATTTAGTACATGTGAAGGGTTAGGTATGTACTTCCTCAAGAGGGTTACGTTGAATACATCCTGAACATGTTCTAGATTTGGAGGAAGTGCAAGACGATAGGCCACTACTCTTATGCGATCAAAGATTCCATAGGGGCCAATATACCTAGGGCTAAGCTTCCCTTTCTTCCCAAACCTCATGACTATTTTCCAAGGTTAAATTCGAAGAAAGACTTTTTCACCAGCATCAAACTCCAAATCCATTCAATGGTTGTTGGCATAGCTCTTTTGCTGATTTTGAGTAGCCTTAATGTGTTGTTGCATGGCTTGGACATTTTATGTCATCTTTTCCCAAGATCATGCCCAAGAAGCTTTCTCTCACCAGCATCATGCCAATAAGTAGAAGTTATATATTGATTACCATATAGAGCTTTATAGGGTTCCTTTTGAATTATTAATTGGAAGCTATTGTTGTAAGAGAACTCAAGTAAATAGAAATTTTGATCTCATCCACCTTTAAATTCTTTTGAGAATATTCTCAGAATATCCTTGAGTGTTTGAATAGTCTTTTCAGAATGGCCATCAGTTTGGGGGTGATAGGCCATACTGAAATTCAATTTAGTGCTTAGAGCATGTTGAAGACTTCTCCAAAATTTTGATGCGAACCTTGGATCATGGTCAGATACGATAGAAAGTGGAACTCCATGCAGCCTTACCACTTTATTTACATGAATCTTGTCAAGTTTATCAAGATAGAAATCTTCTCTAATTGAGGTAAAATGTGGAGTCTTGGTGAGACGGTCCAGAATATCCCATATCGCATTTTTTCCTTTGGAAGTTCTTAGAATACCAGTGAAAAAGTCCATAGTGATATTGTCCCACATCCATGCTGGTATGGGTAGTGGTTGCAATACCCCTTTAGGAAGTTGTCTCTCTGCCTTCACTTGCTGACATACCAGGTACCTTTAAGTGTTTTCAACAATCTCCCTCATCATATTATCCCACTAATAATGATCACGAATGTCCCTATACATATTTTGTGCTTCCGTGGTGTATAGAGAAAGTAGAGCTATGAGATTCATCCATCAGCTCCTTCTTTATTTAAATAATATATGGAACATGTAGTCTGGTACGAAATTTCAGTACACCTTCTTGATTAATAACGATATCAGGAAACTTCCTATCCTTAACAGCCTCAAACCTCTTTTGTAACAAAAGATATTCTTTTTTATCTTTCTTGATCTTCTCTAGTAATTACGGTTGAGAAATAATTTTGGTTAGGGTTGATGATTTCCCTTCCCTTATAATTCCCATGTCCATCTTTACTAGGTCATTGATCAAAGGATCTCTTTGAATCCTAATCATGGAAATAATAGATGGGTCTTTCCTTCTTAATGCATCAGCAACTTTGTTTGATCTTCAGGGATGATAAGGAATTGAACAATCATATTCATTGAGAAGTTCCAACCATATCCTCTATCTCATGTTCAATTCCTTTTATGTGATAATATACTTCAAACTTTTATGGTCTGTATATATATCACATTTCTCCGCATAAAGATAGTGCCACCATATCTTAAGAGCAAAGATGACTGTTTCCAGCTTCAGATCATGTGTAGGATAGTTCTGATCATGAGTCTTCAACTATCAAGATGCATTTCATTTTTCATGAGGACGCACCAAATCCTTTTTAGAGATGCATCTCTAAAAATAATGAATCCTTCTCTACTTGAGGGAAGAGTTAACATGGGTGCAATAACCAATATCTTCTTCAACTCTTAGAAACATTCCTCACACTTCTTTTTCTAGATGAAATAGAACCCTTTTCAAGTTAACTTGGTTAATGGATTATAAATTCATGAAAAGTTTTTCACAAACCTCGTATAATATCCCGCTAGTCAATGGAAACTACGCATCTCAGTATTTTTTTGTAGGCTGAGGACACTCCTCTACAACTTTTTTCTTTTCAGGGTCAACTGTGATTCCTTCATTGGTAAAAATGTGCCCCAAGAAAGAAACTTGTTGTAACCAAAATTCTCATTTTCTAAACTTTCCAAAAATCTTCTCCTTCTGTAGAGTTTGCAAAATTACCCTGAGATGAACTTCATGCTCCTCATGACTTTTGAAATATATCAAAAAATAATCAATAAAAACTACAAAAAAGTTATCAAGGTAGCCCTTAAGGACTTTATTCATCAAATCCATAAAAATAGCAGGTGCATTAGTCAGTCCGAAAGGCATAACAAAAAACTCATAATGCACATATCTTGGTCAGAAGGCAGTTTTTGGAATATCTTCTTTCTTCACCATCAATTGATGATAACCAGATCGAAGATCAATCTTAGAGAAGAATTTATCCCCTAAAAGTTGGTCAAATAAGTCATCAATTCATAGAAGAGGATATTTTTTTTCTTCACTATGATCCTATTCAGTTCTCTATAATCAATGCATAATCATATCGATACAACCTTCTTTTTCACAAAGATAACTATTGCTCCCTAAGGAGACACACTCATTCAGATAAACCCCTTATCCAAAAGATCTTGTAGTTGTTTCTTTAATTCCTATAGCTCCACATTTTTCATCCTATAGGGGTTCTTTGATTTCAATTGAGATCCAGGTATGATTTCAAGGGAGAACGCTACCTCTCTTTCTAGGGGAGGTTCGAGTAACTCCTCAAGAAATACGTCAATGTATTCCTGGATGTTGGGGACATTTTGTATCCTTAAACTCTCATTTCCTTCTACTTAATCATAGATCAACTCCATGAAGAAGTATATAGGAGGTTCTTCTAGACAAATATCAAGTTGAGATATCTCTCTATTGAAGATAACATTAGGTTTTCCATTCAATACTATAGTGATTTCCTCGATTCTACATTTAATCTTAGAATTATACTTTGAGATCCAGTCTATCCCTAGTATAAGGTCGAATTCTAGCATGTGAATGACTACTATATTTCTGATAATATTGTGATCAATAATGAAAAATACTAGACTTTCTAAACACTAATGATTCTTGGATAATCCCACCATGAGTCTTGACTGATAACTCTACTTTTAGAAAATCGAGGGATGATTCTAAATTCTTTGCAATCTTGGAGGAAATAAAGGAATGTGTAGAACTCGAATCAAAAAATTACTTTATATCTTTGAGAGAACAACAAGAGTACCTTCCACCACATCATTTGGTGCTTCAAATTCTGTCGTAGTGATAGAAAAATCATAATCTTTCTCCCTTGGCCTTTGATGAGGCTGATGGTGATTCCCCTCCACTGCCCTTGGATTTGGATAGTGATTGGAAAAGTGCCCAAGTTGTCCACACTTATAGCATTGGACAATATGTAGGGAATGCACCATATTCTCCTTTTTTTAGTGTTGGGATGTTGAGGCTTCAACTCACTATGATAATTCCACATGATATATCCATCTCTACCACACCTGTAGCACTTCCCCCTCCCGAGCAGGCAGTTCCCCAAATACTTCTTCCAATATTTATTACACGTGGCATGTTGTACTTGCTTTTTTCCTCTTCCCTGGTCAATGATATTCCCTATTCTTGGATTCATATATATTTTATTGTCATTGGATTTATGAGACCACTATATCTCACGAAACTCTAGTTCAACTTTCACCGCACTTTGCACGATCTCCTCATAGCTTTCATAATCTTGGTTGACTAGATTCTTCCACAGATGAGGTCTCAATCCACCAAAGAATCTATCAACCTTACCATTTGGATCCATGACAAAGCTAGAGGTGTAGTGTTAAATCCTTGTGAAGTTCATCCTGTAGCTTCCCACATATTCATTCCCTTTCTGCTTCAATTTTAGAAACTCCTTCTCCATTCTTGTTCTCATCGATAGGGGGAAATACTTGTCGAAGAATATCCCTCTAAACTATTCCAACTCCATAGCTTCAACTTCCACTCTTGTTCTTGTGTTTTTAATCAGTTCACACCACTGATCAGCTTCTCCATCTAATTGATAAACAACCAAGGTATCCTTCTCTTGTTTAGAATAGCGGAGCATAGAATATATCTTCTCAATAGAGCTGATCCACTTTTCAGCAATCAATGGGTCAGTAGATCCACAAAAGGTTTGTGGTTGTTAACGCATAAAGGATTCAACTGAAAGTTTTTCCCTTCATGTTGAGATCATTCTCTCAACTTGATTCAAGTTATTTTTCATAACTTGAGTCAGTTGGTTCATCATTCTCAAGAAAGTTTCTATTCCATCTTCCATCGGAGGGTCATTAGTGCATGGTCCATTGCAGTCACCATTTACATGTTTCCTCCTGTTGCCGACCATTTTATAAAAGAAGAAAACATTATTGAGATACTTATTTTATTTATGAATATTTTAACTATAAAGGATTTTATGTCTTAAAACTTCATGCTTTAAAAAATTACATTTCTCTATAAATCCTTCACAATGTTTCATAAAAAGCTTATGATTAACCAAATATATCCCCCAGGAGTGTCCTAACAAAGAGTCCAACAAGGCCCATTTTCATGTACTAGGATACCCCGGGTCAAGCCCGAAACTCCTTGTCAGAGTTTTCACTCCTAGGTACATCTGTACTAGAGCCACCTCTACCTACTCGTATCCAGATAGGGATGTATTTTCTTGGAAAACCACTTATTCAATACTCACCAAAATATCAGGAAGTATTCTTATATATAAACATTTTTATAGGGTTCTTCCTAAATTTTTCATAGCCTAATTTCCATAAATAACTAAACTATCCTTTTATACCAACTATTAAATCCTACCTTTTTATTACATAACTTTTCATTACATTTTACAAACATAGGATCTTTAAAGTATAGTGTATGGTAAATCAGGAACATAATACATGAAAAAAAAATAAAAAATTCCTCCAAACCACGTTTAAGGCTAAATAAAAGGTACACCCTATGTACAATTACATCATCTCATATCTTGGAGACATACATCAAAGGAAAGGGTGAGCAGAAGGCCTTGTAAGTGTAAACAAGGGAATCAGTTTACTTGTGATATCAATAAGAACTTGATAAAAACATAAAGACATGAGAAATGGAAGTATAGAAATATCATAATGAAAGGAACTTGAAACATAACTTGAATATATGGATACAAAATTTCATTTATACATTCATGAACATATAACCAAGGTTTGTCCCCAAGGTGTCATAAAAAAATTTACCAAGGTTATTCACCAAGGTATCCTGGAACTTTTCATCTTTAGAGAATAATTATTTACCCAATGCATTAGAGAGCTATCAGAGAGAACCCTTAATATGTCTTTATTTTCATTTGATTCACATATATCATAGTCATACAAGTCATAAATAACCCAAACAGAGTAAAAGAAATGGGTTTCACTTCAAAATTGTGACGTTTTAAAAGTGCTTAAAAATAAGATTATTATGTCATTTATAACCCATGGAAAGGAAGTGAGGGTTATATGTATGTCAATTACAGAATAAATTAGATAAATCTTATTTCATGATTAATATTTTTGGAAATTAAAATATAATGGGTATTCACATAAATAAAATAATAGAATTATTGAGAAAAGATAGAGAGATTTTGAGACAAAAATTTTGCAGCATAACGGTTATATAACATGGTTTCATAAAACATAGAAAAGAGAGGGGAAAAGAGTCACCCAATAATAATTAACTCATTATATAGTATGGGTGAAGAATAAAAATAAGTAAGATCATTTTTTGGATATTTTAAGAAAATACCATATGAAAATGAAACTCAAAGGAAAAGAGAAGATGTGATTTCTTTTACAAAAATTCGGCAGCCTAACGGCATCGCATAATAATTCAGAAAATAAATTGATAAGAGTGGAAAGGGTATCTCATCAGTTGAACATGAAATGGATAGTAATAATTATATATACGAACATACCCCCACATAATAAAATGAAAACTAGAAGACACAACATAAAGGAAGTCATGACTTGAAAGAGGAGGGTGAACGGTTCCCTTACCTTGAAGAGTAACTTTGAAAGAATGAAGTTTGGGACCTTGGGGGGATTTTGGGAACCTTGATAGATCTAAATGGGAGGTAAAAATACGAGATATTTTTTGATGAGGATTTTAGAATGAAATTAATGAGGGAATGGCTTGGTATTTATAGCAAAAGTGAGGGAATATTTAATTAATTTCCTAGGGACACCTCATTGGTGGTATTTGCAAAACCATGGGATTTACCATGGTATTTTCCCATGGTATTGTAAACTTGGGACACCCCATAACATATCTTACTATTCAAAAGTCGAACAGATTTATTACATAACCAATAATGTCATTAAACACCCAAAACTCAAAACTGTATTTTTACTATTCAACAAAAAATCAACTCTTTTAGAGAAATCACAAAAATTAACCTTAAAATAATATCGATGATGTGAATTCAAAAATGAACTCCATTTTATGAAAAAAAAAATTGTTACATCCCGACCCTGAAGCCACTAAACTGGTGCTCCGAGCCGGTTCGCCACAAGGCCTCAAACGCGCCTCCCCGTACACCAGAGGCTGCTGACTAGCAGCAAGGGCCTAGGGAGTGATAGTGGGGAAACTATTCCCTCATACTAGAGTAAGAAAATAGTGGAAATAACTATGTATCATACACAGCGGAAAGTAAACAGAGTGCGGAAGCAGTAAACTACTGAAATAGAACTAGTTGCAATAGTAAAATGTTGTAAAAGCCCGAACAGCTATGCAATTCAATACAACACTGGTCACCCACTAGCTGACCATATAGATAGAAGTACAAAAGAAACTGAAAGTAAAATTACAGGGATCTGCTACTAACTCCAAGCCAATCTACATACCCGATCTCCAGACACTGTCGAACTGTAGCATCCCGATCAGTAGAATCACTCGAGCAGCTCTGCTCGATCATGCATCACTGGGCCTCAACCGTATCCACTATGCAACTTGTGATCAACCTGAAAAGCCGACACAAGGTTTATACGTACACCGAGGTGAATGTGCAGTGGTGAGAAATAATCTCAGTAGGGAACCCCGACAAGCAACCTATAACTGTGCTGCAAAAAGTGTATGCAACAACAACATGCTCAGCCTAGCTGGAACACAACAAAATAAGTAAACCAATCGTGCAACCATAGTCAAACTCAGGGTCTGTAATCCAGGTCGACCGGGCAAGTTCTACCATGTATTTCCATATCTATATACGTACACATATATAGTCTCATATCAATACACATATACATAAATATGAATACTCGTGATTAGGTGATTCAAATAATAGGAATCCACATCAGTAGTCGATCCTTGGGACCATAAGCCTGGTCTCCTGGACATCCTGTGCAAGGGAATTGAGCTGGACATCGTGCCACTCAAGACGTGTATCATTAAATCTATTTCTGGGTCTGTAATCCCATCAACATGTACCTGCTTTATCCAACACCGAAAATCTGCCTCTGAACAAGCTAACCAAAACAAGAAACCAATGTCCTCAGACATATGAATCATCAACCTCAGGTGAGTAGAAAAGAAACCCTCAGGTGACTGCCCTCAAGCATAATTAATAGTGCCCTCAGGTGTATAATAATCTTGCCCTCAAGCATGGAAGCTACTTCCCACAGGCATACGAAACGTTTCCCTCAGGATAAACGAACACTTTCCCTCAGGCTAATATACCCATGCCCTCCGGCTAAATATAACCACGCCCTCAGGCTATCATAACCATGCCCTCAGGATAAATATCACCATGCCCTCAGGCTATTATAGTCATGCCCTAAGGCAAAATAGTAACATTTCCCTCAGCCCTTTCCCTCGGGCTAAATAGTAACCTTTCCCTTAAGACTTTCCCTCAGGCTTAATAGTATCCTTCCCTCAGGCCTAAAATAAAACACTACCTTGAGGCACAAGTAACTGGGCCGAGCCCAACATACAAACAAGCATTTATATAAAATTTCTCTCAAGAAATTTCAATGCATAGTATAATCATGGCATACCCTCAGGTATACTGGAAAAATAGATAAACAGAAGAACGCACCCCCGGGGTGGTCCTAGATCCAAGCAGTGATCCCAAACAACAGTTTAATCTTATCATTAGATTATCTATACAATTCTTGATATCTTTCAGTAAAGGTCTCTTCCATATGACACCCCAAACATGGGTTCGTAGCTCAACAGTACACAAAAACGCAAAGCAGTTGGAAATTAAACACCTGACCACCTACTACTCAGGCACACAAGGCAAGTTATGCATCCCAACAAACAAGAACATGCCTCGCGTCAGGCTCAATAGCCACCAACCAGGAAGCACCTCTGGTAACCACTACAGCATCAGCAAAACCAAGTCAAATATAAACAAATAGTGCGGGTGGCCCGAACGCCCAACCCAACACTAAACACATAACCCCACATGATTAATAGTTTTTCGTGGGTTCTAGATGACACCCGAACACATTCTCTACCCAAACCCAGCGCAACAACGCAGGTCGGTCAAACAATGGGCACCCACCCTATCCCACAAGTCAAACACCAAGGAGTCATCCTACTCGGGATCCTCCAGTTCACTAGAGAGAAGGAATACTACATGGGATATTTAGAAAAGAGGAATCCTACATGGGATCCTCGAATGAAGAACAAAATAGGAAACCCATTACAAGGGTCCTCTTAAATAAAACATTAGAGAGTTCCTACAAGGTCTCCTTAGTTCAGTACCCGAGCAAGGCATCCCTCAGAGAACCCTTAAAAGCATCCGGTCTCACGGCCTCTTAGGCTAGAAGGGCACGTCTCACAAGGACAAATTCCTCTGAAGAAAAGGTTATGGGGGATAGCTCATATCTCATCTCATATTAAAGGTCTCTTCTAAGTTGGTCTGAACACCCAACCTAACAACCTCGCCAAGTCTCACCCTCATGTGACGACTGGGCTCGATAAATGGAGAAAGAAACCCTCTAAATTTATAAACAACCACAAAACCCCATTTATATGACCTCTAAATTTCAAATGGAGTCCACCATTGCGATCTATGTGAAAAAACCCTCAGAATCGACTACTCACATGACCAATTCTGACTTCTGAGGCACAAGATATCCCCAAATTACTAAGACGGAGAAGTACATAGCCAGTGTACGTGGCCAAAACCCATTAGGCCCGCCTGTGTAATAGTACACAGCATGTAATGTTTACAAAAAGTTACACAGTGTCCATTTTCACCCGAACACATGTCTATGTACCACTACACTGCGTGTACATTACAGTACACAGCGTGTACTTCAAAAAACACTATTCTGTGTTCTATTCCACACGGCCAGGCACACAGCCACCCACTACACTTAGTGTACTAAAAGTACATGGAGTGTACTTAAGAAAACTTCATCTTCCCCATACGGGAATAACACATGGAATGTTCTCGTGGAACACACGCCGTGTATACTGGGTTTTCTGACAGAAAATCCCTAAAAACACCGGATTCGCCCGTTTTCGCCCCCGAAACATCAGATCGAGCCCCATGGGCATACCCCCAAGAAATATAATGCTTTAAAAATATAAAACAACTTGTTTAAAGGGGATATATGGTGCAAACAAAAATGGCCCTACCTTTGGGTGAAAACTGTCGAAGCTTCGGTGGATTTCACAGCTTCCGGTTGCCCTTCGCGGAATCAGCGCGTTGAGGGCTTCGAATCGGTACCACTCTTGCCTTCCTTCACTCCCATTTTCTCGATATTCTAATTCTTCCATGGGACACGCCCAAAGAGAATCCACATATTGTGTGTGTGAAAGAAGGAGGAGGTAGGAAGAGAGAGAAAAGAAAAGAAAAGAATAAAAGAAAAGGAAGAAAAAGTGGCTCGGGCCGGCCCCAGTGCCCGACATGAGTTTATGCCTTCCCTAGGCTAAACTCCCCATTCCGGACTCAACGACGCCGAAAGAATCTCATTCCAATGCTCTGTTTAAAAGTTATCACTAAATGAACTCGTGTGAATAAATTGATATTTAATTTAATGATAATAAATAATAAATATTCTGCCAAAATTCGAACAGCTCAGAATTCCTCCAAACATCTGTCCTAGGTCAAGCACCTTATTACGGGACCAACAGAGTTGTCAGAAAAAATTATCTGAGATCATCTGGTAGGGTAAAAATGACAATTTTACCACTCACGAGCATCCAACAACAAAAATTCACATTTTCTACTCAAAACTACAGTCTGGAAAAACACAGGTTCTTACAAACTCCCCACCATAAACCTTCTCTTCCCCAAGAAGCCCATGGAAAGAACCAGCAGCCATACTCATATCCCGAGCATCTGCAGAAACAAGCTCTCTAGACTATCCGATGACCAGCCTTATAGCGTTAACCACCACTTCTACACAGAATACATTCAACTATGACCGATCTGGTACTCCCCACCATAGGAATACCCTTATCATCATCTTAAAAGAAAAACCTGAGCTCAAAAGATCTTGGAAAACACATAAGTTTAACCTAAATAAGGAAAACCACCTCAATGGGCTAATGGTGCACTCCCCACTATATTCATTCCTTTAACCACTCCGAGAGCACAACCAGAATAGGATCCATCCTCAACAGGGATGAACCATAGGAAAGAAAAAAGGAGCTCGATGTAGGGTCGAAGCTCTCTCAGCATACTCAAGACGAATCAAGATAGCACGTGATCGTCACTAATAGGAGTACACTAAGATTTCACTAAAGGCGTGTCCAGCTCCCTCCAAGCCACGCTAGCATCCTGCCAAAACCTGACCAGGATTCATGCACGGGTCAACCACCCTCAAACAGGTTTACCCAGAACAAAATAGACATCGACCTACAAAGGTTCGAGTCAAAACCAAGGGTCCCTAGGTCTTCCACCTAGCCCTAGAGAAAAAGCCTCACAACTGGGTCACAAGGTCTAACCACCTGGCCCAAAAGATCCAAAACCTCTTAAAAGATGGTAAAGATCACATTGACCAGAAAGTGAAAACCAAAACACAACCCATAAGGGCCCTGATCCTCTCCGAGCATCCTCATACGGAACTACTCCCTGGAGTTCACAACCCATGTAGAAGATAAACTGAACTGACTCTCATCGGCATTAGTATACGGGAATAAACCAAGGAGGTCCAGTTCATAAGAAAAGGCTTGGTATCTATCGACATTATTCTCAATGATCCGACTAGATAACCAAAGACCTGATAAACAACACCCAATAAGGGTTAAACAGAAAGGCATCACGTGACACATGGACCAATGGGGGTCACTGCACCACCTGTGCACAAGTACTGAGTCATCATCCACAACAAAAATTCCACAATGTAGATCCACACAACCTTCCATCAAAGTAAAAAGTATGTGCAAGAAGACCCAAAGGATGTAGTCATCAGTAAAAACACACACTAGCATGCCTATATAATGTGAATCCTACATGCCTAGTATGATGCATGAGACGCCTCTTGCCTTTGCTGGACAAGAGTCCAAAACCATCCCTGGTATCTTACCAATGGCCAAGGACCAAATCTCCATAGTAAAACAAAACACCACATAACATGTGCGTCGCTCAAGGAGAAAATCATGTACAATTGTAACATCACAAAATCAGAAAAGCAATCTCAAACCCTGGAAACCAGGAATTCTTACCGGAACAAGTGTTCTCGACGCACCATCCCGATATCCATCATAGGTTCCGACACATTCCTAATACTCTTGTCTACCATATCCCTAATAGTAAAGTGAGAAAAGAAAACTCCTATGATACCACTTTGTAACGTCCTGACCCGAAAGCCACTAAACCGGTGCTCAGATCCGGTTTGCCACAAGGCCTCAAGCGCGCCTCCCCGTACGCCAGAGGCTTCTGACTAGCAGCGAGGGCCTAGGGTGTGATAGTGGGGAGACTATTCCCTCATACCAGAGTAAGAAAACAGTAGAAATAGCTAAGTATCATACACAGAAAAAAGTAAACAGAGTGAGGAAGCCGTAAACAACTGAAATAGAACTAGCTGCAATAGTAAAATGCTGTAAAATCCCGAACAGCTATGCAATACAATACAACACTGATCACCCACTATCCGACCATACAGATACATGTACAAAAGAAACTGAAATTAAAAGTACAGGGCTCTGCTACTATCTCTGAGCCAATCCACGTACTCGATCTCCAGACACTGTCAAACTGCAGCATCCTGATCAGTAGAATCACCCGAGCTGCTCCGCTCGATCATGACACACTGGGCCTCAACCCTATCCACCATACAACTCGTGCTCAACCTGAAAAGCAGACACAAGGTCTACACACCCACCGAGGTGTGCGTGCAAGGGTGAGAAATAATCTCACTAGGGCTCCCCTATAAGAAACCTATAACTTTGCTGCTAAAAGTGTATACAAGAACAACGTGCTCAGCCTAGCTGGAACACAACAAAGGAAGTAAACCAAACGTGAAACCATAGTTGAACTTAGGGTCTATAGTCCCGTTTGACAGGGAAAGTGCTACCATGGATTTCCTTATCTATATACGTACACATGTATATTCCCATACCTATACACCTATACATAAATATTAATATTCATGATTAGGTGATTCAAATAACAAGAAACCACATCAGCAGTCGATCCTTGGGACCATAATCCCGATCTCATGGACATCATGTGTAAGGGAATTGAGCTGGACGTCGTGCCACTCAAGCCGTGTATCATTAAATCTATCTCTGGGTCTGTAATCCCATCGACATGTACCTTCTTCATCCAATGCCGAAAATCTGCCTCTGAACAAGCTAACCAAAACCAGTAACCAATTTCCTCGGATATATGAATCATCTCCCTCAGGTGAACAGAAAATAAACCCTCAGGTGACTGCCCTTAGGCATAATGAATATTGCCATCAGGCGTATAATAATTTTTCCCTCAGGCATGGAAGCTACTGCCCTCAGGCATACGAAACGGTTCCCTCAGGCTAAAAGAACACTTTCCCTCAGGCTAATATACCCACGCCCTCCAGCTAAATATAACCACACCCTCAGGATTTTCCTCAGGCTATCAGAACCATTCCCTCAAGCTAAATATCACCACTCCCTCAGGCTAATATATTCATGCCCTCAGGCTAAATATTAACCTTTCCCTCAGGCCTTTCCCTTAGGCTAAATAGTAACCTTGCCCTCAGGCCTTGCCCTCAGGCTAAATAGTAACCTTTCCCTCAATCTTAAAGCAAAACACTGCCCTCAGGCACAAGTAACTGGGTCGAGCCCGACATTCAAACAAGCATTTATATAAGATTTCTCTCAATAAATTGCAATGCATAGTATAATCATGGCATACCCTTGGGTATCCTGGCCAAACGGCTAAACAGAGGAATGCACCCCCAGTGTGGTCCTAGATCAAAGAATTGATCCCAAACAGTAGTTTAAACTTATCATTAGATTGTCTATATAATTCTTGATATCTTTCAGTAAAGGCCTCAGCCATACGACACCCCAAACATGGGTTCGTAGCTCAACATTACAAAAAAATGAACAGCAGTTGGAATTTAAACACCAGACCACCTACTAATAAGGCACATAAGACAAAGTAGGCATCCCAAAAAACAAGAATATTCCTTGCATCATGCTCAATATCCACCAACTAGTAAGCACCTCTGGTAACCACTACAGCTTCAACAAAACCAAGTATGATATAAACAAATAGTGCGGGTGGCCCGAACACCAAACCCAACACTAAATACATAACCCCACAGGATTACTAGTTTGGAATGGGTTCTAGATGACACCCAAAAATTCTCTACCCAAACCCAACACAACAACCCAGGTCAGTCAAACAACGGGCACCAGCCGGGTACCACAAGTCAAACACCAAGGAGTCATCCTACTCGGGATCCTCTAGATCACTAGAGAAAGGGAATCCTACACAGAATCCATAGCAAAGAGGAATCCTACATGGGATCCTCGAATGAAGAACAAAAGTGGCAACCCATAAAAAGGGTCCTCTTAAAGAAATCATTAGAGAGTTCCTACAATGACTCCCTAGTTCAACACCCAAGCAAGGCATCCCTCAGGGAACCCTTAGAAGCATCTGGTCTCACGACCTCTTAGGCCAAAAGGGAACATCTCACAAGGGAAACATCCTCTTTATAAAAGGTTACAGGAGATATCTCATAGCTCATCTCATATTAAAGTTCTAGACTAAGTTGGTCTAAACACCCAACCTAACAACCTCACCAAGTCTCACCCTCATGTGATGACTGGGTGCGATAAATGGAGAAAGAAACCCCCAGTAATTTTGATAAAACCGAAACAATCCCATTTATATGACCTCCAAATATCAAATGGAGTCCTCC
Organism: Viscum album; assembly: GCA_963277665.1. Classification (NCBI taxonomy): domain Eukaryota; kingdom Viridiplantae; phylum Streptophyta; class Magnoliopsida; order Santalales; family Viscaceae; genus Viscum; species Viscum album. The sequence continues at coordinate 752,620,961 of OY728131.1, forward strand.
ATTGCGATCTACATGGAAACAATCTCAAAATCTACTACTCACATTCCCAATTCTGACTTCCGAGGCCCAAGATATCCCCAAATTACTAAGACGGAGAAGTACATGGCCAAAACCCATTGGGCCTGCCTGTGTAATAGGACATGACGTGTAATTTACTGTACACTGAATGTAATGTTCACAAAAAGTCACACCATGTCCATTTTCACCCAAACACATGCCCATGTACCACTACACGGCGTGTACTTTACTGAACACGGCGTGTACTTCAAAAAAACCATTATTTTGTGTTCTATTCCACACGGCCACCCACTACATGGAATGTACTCAAAGTACATGGCGTGTACATAAAAAAACTTTATATTCCCCATAAAGTAATAACACATGGCATGTTCCCCTGGAACACACACCGTTTATACTTGGTTTTCTGACATGAAATCCCTAAAAACACCCGATTCGCCCGTTTTCGCCCCCGAAACATCAGATCGAGCCCCATGGGCATACCAGGAAGCAATATAAGGCTTTAAAAACTAAATAAAACTTTTTAAAAGGGGATATATGGAGAAAACATAAATGGACCTACCTTTGGGTGGAACCGTTGAAGCTTCGGTTGATTTCACGGCTCCCGGTTGCCCTTCACGGAATCAGCGTGTTGAGGGCATCGAATTTGTACCACTCCTTCCTTCCTTCTCTCCCGTTTTGTCGATCCCCAAATTCTCCCATGGGACCTGGACAAGGATAATCCACACATGGTTCATTTTCAATAAGGAGGAGGGAGGAAGGGAGAGAAAATAAAAGAAAAGAAGAAAAGAAAAGAAGAAAAGAAAAGGAAGAAAAAGGGGCCCGGGCCGGCCCCAGCGCCCGACATGAGTTTATGCCTTCACTCGGCTAAAATCCCTATTCCGGAATCAACGACGTAGACGGAATCTCAATATTACACTATATTTAAAAGTTATCACTAAACGAACTCGCGTGAATAAATTAATATTTAATTTAATAATATTAAATAATAAATATTCCTCCAAAATTCAAACAGCTCAGAATTCCTCCAAACTCATGTCCTACGGTAAACACCCAATTCCCGGACCAACGGAGTTGTCAGAAAATTATCTAAGATCATATGGTAGGGGAAAAATTACCCTTTTACCCATCACGAGCATCCAACAGCTAAAATTCAAATTTTCTCCTCAAAACTGCAGTCCGGAAAAACACAGGTTCTTACAAATTTCTATATATTTTTATTTTATTTTTTAAATAAAATCATTATTTATTCAAAAAAACAACTCTAAAACTGTAACTTGTTTTTTAACACCTTGAAAAGTAATCAAGGTCCCATAAAATCATCGTATAACTATAAGATAGTAATATCAAATTTTATGATTTCATTTTATGAAAATACATTTTCATTTTAATTTATTAAATTAATTAAAAAATTGTAAATAAAATATTTATGACATACATTAATATCAAAACTTATATTATGATCATTTTTTTCTCTTTTAATATGTCCAAATTGTATTTATACATTCACGGGTGAAGTTTCTATTTTTTGGATGATTTACTATTAATTACTTTTCATAAGGATATGTTACTATTCATACTTTATTATTCCCTAAAAATAAAGTTGACCTTATTAGACTCTGAATTTATTACTGATCACAATTGTAGAAGAAATATTTTTGAAAATCATTTCACATTATAAATTATTTAATGTTTACATCAATATTTTAAAATACAATTTTTCTAAATTAATAAAAAATATTCATCCTATATTTATCTGAAAATTTAAAAATCACAAATGTTACCATAATAGGAAATAAAAATTTTATTTATACCAAGGTATTACAAAATGTATCTCCGGCCTCGTTACATATCCCCTTATAACACCTGTATAGGACCTAAGTGTAAGGTGTGTTATGGTGATAGAGTCTTAGGGCGGCTCAGACAACATTGCCCGAGGGGTGATTTCTATCTGCTTGAAAATCTCCCTTAGGCGATTTCGTTCAAGATTCACATGTTGAAGCTCATCTTGGGCTTCTCCAGAGCAAAGCCTAGAGATGCTACCACCTTCCCAAGCTTTGAAAGATGGGCTTCGTATGACCTGAGTCTACTGGATGAGGCCATTGACTCTTCTTTCTATATTAATTAACCAATATTTATTTTATTTATAAACAATAATTTTAATGTTAAGAGTTTAGTTTCCAATGGTCATATTGACCAATGATCATATTATAGTCTAAAACCAGCGGTACCACTTCATTAATTAAAGGATATAGTTCTGTGGAGTATAAAATGACATAACAAACACATTTAGAATATAAATATTATTCAAAAGTTTGGGTCGTTATATATACTTCATATATCATCAGTGTTCTAACTAATTCATTCATGGTAAAATTTATTACTGGTGATGATTATAGAATATCTATAGATATTAAATTCAATTTTTTGGTTAGTACTCTAAGTACATTTAGTTCATGATCTGATTGTGAAGTTGGATCTCCCAAGAAAGTAATATTGTTGACAATTTCTGTCAATCGTCAATTCACTTGTGTGATTCTTTATCCATCATATATCATTAAGGAGTAAAACTTTAGTTTTATAGTACCATACCTCATTTGTCTGATATTATTTATTCCTTAATACAAATCAACGATAGTTTTCCACATTTCATAGGTAGTAGGGCATTGTGATACTCAATTGAATTAATCTGGTCTAAGCCTAAAAATGATGGAATTCATTGCTTTTGAGTTGATTTCATACTCAGCTTCTTTAGAAACATCCCATGTTTTTGGTTTCTCAGGAATTATATAGGGAGTTATGATCATCATATAAACTTTGAGCCTAAATTCATCATATAGATGATCCTTCATGATTTCCAACATCCATAGTTTTCACCAATGAAATATGGAGCACAAATCATTTACATATCTTCTCTTAAATCATTCATTGACATATATACATTGTATATACCTATTACTTTTAATATTTCTATAACATTGTCACAAAATATCACCTTTGATATCGATTGTTAGGTCAGAATAATACAGAGATACACAAGAGGGGGGTGAAGTGTGTCTTTTCGATAATATAGATAGATTCTTACATTTAACTACATTGTTGTTTATGTAGATATTTATTTTTCTCTTTTGTAATTGATTCTATTAGTAGATAAACTTTAAATAAGAACACAAACAAATATTGTGGTTCGAGGCACAAAGATCCCCTAGTCCACTCGACCAATGCTCCCTCTGCAATATTGGTGATTTTAAATCGACAAGGTCCTCTTATCATAATACCTTCACAACTAAGTGCATACAGTTGAAACCTTTACAATAAGGCTAAATATATCCTTCTAGTTCTTTTAAGGGGAACTGGTTTCTCCACAACTTAGTATAATAACCTGACACTTAACCACAACTGAGAGAAAGTATTTGAAACTCTTATAAATCAAATGAGTTTTATTTTATTGTTATAATAGGTTATAGATCACAGTTTCAGAAAAAACTAACATAATACAGATCTTATTCTGCAAATATGAATGACTTCAGGTATGAATAGCTCTGTAGAGATCTTGGTTAAGAATTATCTTCGATAGAAAAATAAATAAATAAATATCAATAGTTTCATCAGAATGAGGTGGAAATATATAACTTCAAAGTGTAGCGTCTTTGATTGTAACAGAGTTGATTTATCTTTGTAGTAGTTCTTTATTAAGATTATTTTCACAAAATATGCAGTCTTATATCTCATATGTATCTCACACATAGATGGTGAAAATATTCTTTCCATATATATATAACACACAACTTTTCCTTTGGTTTAGGAGAACCAATAATATCTCCTCATAGATCATCATCATTTAAATTTGAATCATTCAAGTGATTTGTAGAATCCCATAGAAATATGAATGATTTTCTATATCAAATACAAGCCTTTTAATCCATTGTAAAATATATTTAAATTTATCTTTATTTCAATCGATACCATTGCATAAATCTTGGATAATATCACAGATCTAAAACTCTATCATTGAATATTCAAACATAAGGTTACTTCATGCGATGAAAAAATACAAAATGTAGGGTTGAAAACATAGGTTTGATCATAAAAGGAGGATTGATGTACCATATATTTGTTTCCTCAAATTTAGGGTTTCTTACTTACATGGGGTTTACTAACCATAAATTCCTTTTTCTCAAACATAGGGTTCCATCCAAATGTACTATTTTGAATGTAGGGTTCATTCCTTATGTTATTCTTACCAACATAGGGTTGAGAAAAGTGTTTCATAAATACAATAAAACACTTTCAAAATAATTTTACAAATATTCCTCATGGATATAACTCCATAATAAATATATCATCAAATATTAATTTCTAGAAATTCACTTAAAGTAATATCATCAGAAAAACAAACAAGGGTATTTTTGAGAATCAAAATCAATGAAATTTATATATTATTATTGAGACAATAAATTCCCAACAATTATTCATAAATAAATCATTCCAAAAAACTATTTGAAATAGACTACTATTATGTCACAAATAATCCATCACAATGTGATGAATTTTCTATAGTGATGTTAGAGTGTGAATAATATTAAACCTCACATTCCATAATCACACCAATTTTTCCTAAACCCTTATTATGAAATGGCTTTATCCCATAGTTTTAACTTAATCATGGATAATGGAAACTTGTTTTGATATGGAAGTCAAAAAATTAGTCTTACATATACATGGTACAATACATCATTTCACTCAAGAGGTTATTCTTATACACCTTCATTTTATTCTTATACATATTTCTATTTAATATTATATAACCTTAAAAATACTAAAATTAATCTTATGTACCATTTTTCCTGGGGTTTCCATCATTATTATAGCATGATTTTCTCTTACATAAAAAAACACTTTCATTCTTCTTGAAATGACTTTATGTAAGATAACACTACTTCAACTACCATAATATGTGTGAGGGAAAGGTTTTCCAAAATCCCTCCCTTTGTTAATTCATGGGGATTATAGGTTCAAAGAATATGTTTAGAGGTTTTTTTGAGGGGATAGTGGATTTTTATCCATCTTAAGTTCTATCAAGTCTTATTTATGGGTGGGGTGGAACCCATAATGTGGTTTTTTCCTTGAGGGTTTTTGTAGTTGTTCATGGAGGCTAGTCATTTTGGAAACTAGGCTCACCATGGGGTCTAAAACACACATTTTGGTTTCAGTTTTAGTATTAGGGCATGCCACTAGGAGAGAAACACATTGTGTGGCTATTTTAGAGGATGATCTAAATGGGGTGTCTACCTATTCGAAACAGTTATGCCTAAATACCCAGGTTATCTATACATAGTGATCGGTTAGTTGATCTATATATAATGGGGACTATAGAAATTCCATGTATCTGGGTGTGGTTTTTGTGAGGTCCTATTATGTAAAATGATACTGAGTAAATGGATAGGTAACTAGTTTTGGTGGTGTTATAGGTCAATGAAGGCCAAAAACACAAGAGACAGAAGAAATACTGATCTGGGACTGAACACACTATAGTCTTAGTAAGGGTGAAGTGAAATGGAAAAGATATCTTTCCTTATTCCGTGGTGAACACTATAGTGGATTACTAATAATCAGAAATGTCTTTTACCATGTTGTGGTTCAATCCATGTTGGCGATCAAAGGATTTAAAATTGGTTGTAAAATGTGTGGGATTTGTGGAGATAGTCCATTTTGAACATCGGGGAGACTAAATATCAGGTTCATTAGGCCCACCGTTGGTATTTTCTAACCCATTACACCATTCTAGAGGCCTTCTAGTTATTCTATATAAATAGAGGAAAATAATTATTTGTTTTGATTATTTATCTCTTCATTCAAACCCCAATTGATACATAACCCTATGACAACTCCCTAGGCACATCAATAAGAGTCTAGAAAACTTGTATCACCATATCAAAGTTTCTTAGATTTAGGTACACTATCTTATCCTCTTCCACTTGTCTTCCATTATTCTTATCTCTTCACAGTGGTTCTCTGTTGATAAATGTCCCTATTTATTAGTTTGAGGTTTGAGAAAGGCTTAATGCTAGATTTTTTTGGTTATCTACAAATAATATTTCCTTTGTGTTAAGTATTTTTAATCCCTAAGATATTCTATATGTAAATAAGGATTATTCCATGAATCTTTAATCATTGTAGTGGGTTTTTTAATTATCATTTTATATTCAAGTGTAAAATTATCATGCTTTTTTCTTTGGTTAATGAAGGAAATGACCTAATGAAGATAATAATATGGGAACCTAAGGAAGAAAGAAATATGGAGTTTGGATATTGTGATGGTATTTGATTCATGTTATGTTAATGTTCCCTCTTGGTTTTATAGATAGTGGGTTATCTATTTGTTTTGGTTGGTTTAATTGTTGTTGTTGTTTTTTTTGTTCTTGTTTTTTTTTGCTTATCATGGTGGATATGATTATTTAAATATAGAATGATGTGATGATTAATTTAATATGCATGCAAATTTATTATCATCCCTCCAGGAAATTGATGAAATTTATAAATTATTCTTAAAGCATATTTAAGATTTATTTTTATCTATGGATAGCTGTTGATGATAGGTATCTTATTGTTTTTTAACCTATTCATAATGAATTGGTTGATTCAATATGGTAATGATATAGTTATTTTTTAAGATAATTGATTAAGGATGGGTGATCCCATTATTATTTGTGAATGTCTTGATTACCTTAGTAATATGGACATAGTTTCCCTATGATTGTTCTATAATAAAAAATAATTTGTTCCTAGGTATGTAAACTCTATGATGTTAGATACTTAATTTATTTTACACTGAATCTGGAATGGTTGGTGTATTTGGAAAAAAATGGTTTGGGTTTCATGGGTTCAAGTGTTTTATTTATTTTAGTGATGGAGAGATGGAATGGTCACATGTAATGGTGTTAGTGATGAACTAAGGTAATTTGGAATGAGTTTTGATCTAGGATTTCTGAATCGCTATTTCTTGGTGGTTTTTTAAAATGGATAGTTTTTCAGATATTTCCAATTATGGTTTATAACTTTTTGACATATTTGGACTTATTAATGATAATTTCATGGTCGTGGTATCTTAGTATGATTCATAGATTACCCATAAATTATGGGATGATAAATGAATTCATAATGGTCGTATAAAATGAGTTTTGATGTTGGTAAATTAAATGGATCCATGGGATGGTTGGATTCAATTTATTATATGTATATGGGGTTACAAAAAACTAAACACACACACCCTAGGAACCCCATTGAGTCAATCTCATTACTCCCCAAAATTAATGGAAAGAATCTATATGACTTATTTTATTACAACACTTTGTCTAAAGTCCTAGTGGCCTAAGCACATGGGTGGACTAAAGGCCTTGTAGCCTGAAGTCTGAATAAATGGTTTCTTCCTATATAATATCCCTAAAAAAATTCATTCCATCAGTCAATAACTATGCCACCCCCTTCATGGGATGGTTGGTTGAATTCTTTAAGATCATAAATATTGAATCTAGAATTGTATATTGGTTATGAATGTGTATTTTCATATAAAGAAATGAAGTGATTTGACTAGAAATTTTTAATGGGGATAAATTAATGAATAATAATTTAGAATTAATTATTGAAAATGGATAATTATAAATTTTTATTATTGTGTTCATGTTTTATAATTAGTATCCCGAGACTTATTGGTGGTAGTCGAATGTCTTGTAAGATGATACCTCTAATTGAGTGTAAGGAGAGGTAGTTTCCCTTAAGGTATTTATGTGTGATATATCATTATATTTTCTAATTTCACGTGATTCACCACTTAATTTTCTAAGGAAACTTATAACCAAATATTTTTAGGGAGTCTTCTTCAATATCCTGGTTGATAAGAGAAGGGATTGATAACTTCTTCCTCTCCCATGCTCTCTCTTAAGTTATAATATCATATGTGGGCATACCTGGGATGTGATAGTTTATGGTATAGGGTATGGATTCATGTATTTTTTGATGGATATTTATCTTACTATATATTTATTTTCATGATATAACAACTTGATGTTATAGCATATACTTTTATCTCTTCATGATGACTACAGTTTCTCATGGTTGTTCTTTCATGAGCTATAGTGGATTGAGGTATATTGAATAAAACATGGGTTATAATGGATTCTATAATTATTCTTAGTTATTTATGATATGGTGACGATGATTTGTTTTTTTGACGCATGGGATACAATATGATACAAGGTTCTGTCATAGTTTCCTAAGTTGGGACAGGATAATATGTAGAAGGGATGATCACATGACGTTAATCATTGGGGTGTGAGAGTAAAACCTCAGTGGGGAAGTGGTAGTGGGGTACCTTAAAATATATATATACATATATGTTTTGATGTTAATAATATTAACTCTTTGTTTTACTTGGTGAGAGAGAAGTTATGAAGAATATATATAGATTTACCTTCTTAGGCAATGAGTTAGTTTCATTTTTTTAGTCAATGGGATTCTGTATGCTTTTTTCACATTTTAATGAGATGGTTCAAGGATGATACTACTGAGTATAATTTTATTATCACCATCCTATATATATACTATTTTTTAGGAATATAGGAGGTAGTTAGTTGTCTATCTAGACAATACTATCTTGTGGAGTTGTTCTGGAGTTGATGGAGTTCATGATCACTACTTAGGATTGTTTTTGTGTTTACAATTATTTCAGATTATGTGCAACTTTATATTCCAACATTGGGTTTTCTTATTTATTCTTTCATGGTGTTAGTTATTACATATCATATTATATATTATTCTTTAAATTTATATATAGAGTTTCATGCCTCATATTTTTGATTATATACCCTCGGTGGTAGTCGCCAACCTGTGGCCTATTAGATGCGGGATTTGGGGGTCACCTTCTTCTCTAAAATTAAATACCATGAAGGGTATCGATAGAGGGGGAATATCATAGAGTGGAATTAGAGTTTATGGTTGACATATTGAATGGATTTTGGAGATTGTAACTGGTGAGGATTTCATGATTGGTTGGGAAACAATATTCATTGGACATTGTGTGTGATGTAAATAAGGGAAACTAGTTACGACATGGGTATTTAGGTCCACATATTATCTTACACAATTACTATCAAGTTTACTATACATTATAACAAAACTAATGTTTCTTGTATGCCGAAAACCTTGGAAAGGATCGTGCATCATGACTATTTATGCCAATATTTAAATTTAAATGGCCATGGTAAATGTGTTGAAATCAAATTAATTAATTAACCTTAAATATTCCATATTCTAGGTTTAGGGTGTCCCAAACATTTATTCTTTTGTAGTAATTGTTCTAAGATAATTGCCTCATTAGTTTTTGAAGATGATATGTAAGATTTTCCAATATATCATTGTAGAGTGTAGGTCATTGAAGATGAAACTTGGAAGAGGAAACTCAGAGAGTTTCAGCGTCGAGGTCTATAAAAGTATGACGGAAGTTTTTTAGATAAAAATAATAAATCTTTGTTGGAGTAGGTAGATATGACCTTTAGTTTAATTCATGCTCTGAGTTTTTGGTTGTAATGATGTCTTGGGGGGAATCTTGGTAATAGTGATTCATATTTCTCAAGATTGGCAGGGTTTGGTTGTTTAATGGTAGAAGTTTCATGATTACTTTCAGGATGAACTTATTTAATTGTTCACAGAAGTGTATTATTAGTGATATATTCTTACCCTTCATCATGGGAGTTCTAGTTTTTTGGAGTTATGTATCAATGATAAGAACCTATTATGTTATTCTTTAGACCTTATACCAGATGAGGAGGCTAGGTTGAGTCATTTCACAGAGTCCTTGCAACTAAATATCTGGTGTCAGGTCTCCCTATTTATATTTAAGACAAAACTTAAGGTATTAGAGAGGGAATAGGTTATTGAGAGGATGATATCAAGGACAAGATAAACATATAAGTGGAGTCATTAGGACTCTCTGTGGGGAAAAATGTGAAGAAAAAAATCTCAGTTTCCTATCCATATGAAGAAGTTTTAGCCTATGGGAAATTGGTTCCATCCTTCTTTATCATATTTCACCAGAACTAGTATTTATCCTAAATATTATAGTATATAGGGAATGTTTTTTATGAATTTGGAGGTCATATCCATTATAATTTATAGTGTTTTCTCTTCCTCAATAGTTAGTTTCATATAGGTTTTCCTCTTCAGGCTCATTTGTTATAGATGTATCCTATGAGGTGAAAGAAGAATTGGGATTCTATAACCTTTGTTCAAAAGAGAGGTATGGGGTGGGAATATGATATCCCCAAAATTCCCCTCATCCTCATGGATTTTGATTAGAACATGATATTTTAGGTTTTCACTATCAGGACTATAGCATTCATGGAGAAGGTTGTAGTCAGATACATACCTTAGAGTTACCACCATCAGACCTGCTAGACATCATGTGTATTATAATCTTCTGATTTTATACCTATGTGTATGACTTATTTTATTCAAGATCTATGAAATTCTTTGTTTTAACTACCCTATTCAATTCTTTTAGACTTTAGTTAGAGATACTTCCAGTTCTCTTAGTGCTAACTATATCAATTGGAGGTTTGTCTAGCATGAATATTTCCTGAAGAGACTGTGAGTTGATGGTGGAGTAGAATCTATCATGGGGAAACATTCTATATTTGTGGATAAACCATATGATATTATCTTCAGAATGTATTTTCTATATTCATTGTAGTATTTTATGGATTCATTTTTAATGAATTCTATATTCTAAAATGCATATGGAGACTGGACTGTGTTTTTTGGTCAGAGAGATCCTTTTATGGGTTAGTGTCATGTTTAATATCTTTCTTCTTTAATGACTAAGCTAATATTGGGTTCTATATAGGATATTCCAGTGGTGTTTACTAGGTTTCCAAATAGTATCTTGATGTTTTTTCAAATAAAATATGGTGACACTACCCCCTCAATGAGAGATCAGGTTTGGGATAGTTCTATAACCAAGTGTCATTCTTATATCAATATATCCATATAGGATGGAACCATTAGAGCTACTACAGTTACATATTAATTTTTATGATCTTATACTGAGAGTATTCATTCATCCTATTATGGAAACTTGTGGTGCACCAGTTATTTGTGTGAAGAATGTATATCATAGCTTCTGTGTCTATATTAATTATCATCACTTGAATCTGGGAGAAGTGAATAATTTATATCCTCTCCTATGGATTGATTATTTTTTAAATAAGTTAATGTGATCCAACTAGTTTTTAAAAATCTATTTTTGTTGGAATATCATCAGATGTGAGTGAAGTATGTGGATATTCAAAATATCACTTTTAGATGTTATAGGAATTACAAGTTTTTGGTCTTCTAATTTGGAATTATGAATTCTCTTGATTTGTTTATGGGAATTATCAATGTACTATTCCTTGATATTCTAGATCTATTCATGGTGGTTCTTATTGGAAACATCCTTGTTTTCTATAAGTTGTAGGAGGAGCTTTCAGAGCATTTTTTAGTTTTTCTATGAGTTCTTCTCTGCTATAATCTATTCAGGAAAATTTTGAACTTTGAGTTTTGGGCCTATGTGGTTCTTCTCATAGATCATATTCTTTTTTAGTGTGTATTATCTATGTATCCCTAAAATATTATTATGTTAGGTTATTAGGTATCCCCTATTAGAATTGTTCATAGGTGTGGAGTTCCCTTTGTCTTACTAGTATTTATAAGAGGCTCACTCCCAACATCTCTTATATTATGAAACTTATGATATCCTTTAATATAAAGGATCATGAGTCTATGGGAACTAAAAATTTATATTATTATTTAGAGTATTTAAAGGAAAATGTAGTTAGTTATATGGTTCTTTAATTTCTATAGGAGGGAGTTTTGTTCAATGATTATTGTGAGGATTAATGTCTTTTCATTGGTTGTGTTCTAATGTGGTATAGAGATGTTATCTCTTATAGATCTCAGAAGTTATATAATAATGAATGTAACTACACTAACCATGAACTTGATCTTTTTTTGGTTGTGTTTTCTCTTCAATTTTGGTGGTATTACCTCATTGGTGATCCCTTTTTGGTCTTCTTATATCATTAGAACCTGAGGTGTGTATTATCCTAGCATGAATTGAATTTATAGTAGTGATTTTGGGTAGAATTATTATTCAATTATGAATTTGATATTTCCGATATACTAGTAAAATAGAATGTTTTCTAGGATTCCTTAAGTAGTATGTTTCACAATGGTTTTGTACATGGGTCTGGAGACTATTAAATATTGATGGAAGAGATGGTTATAATGCATCTAGATATGGGATAAGTTGACGGTAGAAGGTTTCTTTAACCGAAGAAAGTGAAGACATATTTGGTTTAGTGGGTGTAGTAATCCTAGCTGGTGGATTCATGGGTATATATCTTGAAAGATTATTTTATTTATGTTGATTATATTGAGTTATGTTTTATGGTTGTTCAACATTAAGTTTTATTTCAGTGGAGTCTATTCCTTCCTTTGACAATGTGTAATGTGGTTCTCTGTGAGTTCCATAGTTCAGCTTTGGTGGTATATCCTGGTGTGGAAATTATGTATCATGCCTTGAAAGGTCATCTTTGGTGGTCTGTTATGAAGAGTTTTCTTGAAAAGTTTTTTCTCTTGGTTTTTGATTTTCTAGAGAGTGAAAGTTGGGCCCCACATTCCTGGTTGATTGATTTTTCTACTCTATCTCTCTATCTCGCTCTCTTTATATATATATATATATATATTATGAAATGATATTATCCTAAATATTAGATGAAATTAAAAAAGTACAAAATCATTAAAGGGAATATAAAATTGAAGGCCAAGAGAATTACCAATGGAAATATCATCACCGCCATGGGGAAGAGAACCAACATAATCGAACAATATGATTGGAACCTCAAAATATTCATTGGATGCCATAAATTAATCCATGCAATTACCTTCCCTCCATGTATGTGAAATATCACTGTCAAATGGAATGAGGGTTTTGTATCTTTGGATCAAATAAGTTATATCCAAATTATAGAGGCAATACCTTTGAATGAGTTCCAAATAACCTTATAATCTGTTTCCTCATTATCCAAAGATATTCTATTAGATTTAAAAATATCAAGACAATTGAGGATGGCTTCTGATTCCTCCTTGAGTGAATTCACAACTCCATAAGGGGTGCTGAATGCTATTAACATTGATCCCATTGAGTCATGAACCACTCCTACTCCCTGTATTAAACCTTGGATACAAGACCCATGTGTATTTAGTATTGAGACCACTCAAAGGGTGGATCCATTTCACCCAAGGAACCTGTGGCTAGAGCTTGGATGAGGCGTGTTGAAGCTTCCTAGACAATATACTCCTAAAAGAGAAGAATTTCTCCCACTGACTAAAAATACATGATATTTCCATCACTAAATATTCAGTTCTAACCTTATGGTCTGCATCGAAGGGGGGTCATGTGTCTTTACTGGTTCCAAGCCTCTCATAAGATCCAACATCCTACTGAGAATAAAATGGAATGAGCTATAGCTTTGTGTTTGTTGTTATTGGTGCCACTAAACCACTACTCTAGTAAATCATCCAAGGATTTCATTGAAGAGTTGAATCCAATGAAATACCGCAGTCCACCCCATATTCTCAAAACCCACTTTATTTAGAGAAAAAGGTGGGATGTGGAATCCTCCTTATGATCCTTACAATAGAAGCTTCTTTAAATAATGTGAATACCATTACATTTAACCTCCATTTCTATAGGTATAGAATTTTTACGAACCCAAAAAACAAAAATAATTTATTTTAGGGGAAGGTCCTTGCACTAGATAATCTCACCCCACTGATTTATATCTTTCTAAAGTGTTGATACCTTTCTATATACCTTTTCTGAGAATAATCTAGAGGGGTACCCTTGTAGATTCATGCAGACTGCGACTCCTCTAGATAGATTCCATCATAGATCATTTAATTTGTGGGATTGAGAATTGAATTGATTAAGTAAGGGAAATAGATTTCCTCTTTGAATGTTATTTCAGGTGTAAGGAAACTCAAGTTACCGAGGATCTCACCAACCCAATTAAAGTTCTATAAACTTATGTATCCACGACCAAGAATTCATTAGTAGTGGCATTGGTGTTACATAATGTGTCCACAAAGGGACATTCAAAGGGTTTTGATTTCCCTCTATCTAGACCAAGATTATTCCCCTACTTTACTTTGATGGATTTACTCTATAATGATAATCCTGTAATAGTTTTCTGTGATAATTTCCCTTGAATTAAATTCATAAATTCACTCACATTTCACACACCAATAACCCCATTCTCCCTTGGTTTCAAAAGGCTCTTCCAGGAGGCCCAATGACACCTCACCTATCCATGAGTATCCTAGATGAAATTATTTAAAATTATTTTAATCTTCTTTATAACAATTTTAATCACCTTAAGCAGCAAAATTATGTGAATGGGAATGCATTCCATCACATAATTGATGGGTGTGATTATGCTTCCAAAAGTGAGAAACCTTTTTTCCAAATTATAAATATATTTGTAATATTATTAATCATGACATTAAATTATTTGATTTGGATTCTAAATAAAGTAATATGTGCCCCCAAGTATTCTATAGGTAATTCTCTTCTATGAATTCCCATTAGTGATTCAATACGTCCTCTACGTCTCTCCACACACAAGTTAGAAATGAACATATAGATTTTTTTTATTTTTGATGATTTGTCCACTCTATTTGGTATAATCATCCATATTTTTGTTAAAACATCAGATAGATGTGATGCATACATTAAGGAAAAATATCATGTCATTGGTGAAGAAAATGTGAGAAACCCTGGTTAAGTGATCGATCACCACATATATAAAGCTTGATGGATCCCCACTGATTGTTGGATCTCACTAGTCTACTGAGTGAATCTTGGGCCATAATGAATATTCTTTGATAAAGAGGGTATCCATGTATTATACACATATTCTAATTCATGAAACCCCATTGCCTCCTAATGAAATTGATATTGAACTAAGGTGAACTGCAGTAGTGAAAGAACATATTGACAACCCATTCAGAAAATCCCATGTTTTTCATGACACGAAGAATGAAGTTCCATTTGAGACATCCCACTATATATTCCCCAGTTAATGTTAGAGGAAATATCACCAAAATGTTTCTCTATTTATCCTCGTGATATAGAAGGCAATGATATGATATGGGTGATTTGGGATCACTTGATGAAGATAGCTCACTTATTTGAAATTAAAGAGTCAATCTCAATATATTTTTTATCAAGGAAGTACTAGGATGTGGTGGTGAGGATTCATGGTGTTTCAAATATGATCATCTATGATTATGATCCATATTTCACCTCCATGGTTTTTAGAGGTCTACATCACGATTTTGGATCCTATTTATGACTTAACACTTCTTTTTATTCGCATTTGGATGACCAAAAATAGAGTACTATCCAAAATCTATAGGAAATGTTATGTGAATTTATTTTATACTTTGGAGGTTCATGGGTGATTGAAATAACCTTTGTAGAGTTTTCAATCAAAAAAATTTATCACTCCACTATCATTATGGCTCCATTTGAATAACTAAATGGCCGACCTTTCTTTTCATCATTTTGTTGAATCGGGGTTGGAGGGTTACATGTTATTGGACCAAAATTTGTGTATATCATGATAATAAATGTGTAGGTGATCTTCATGTGAATGAATGTAGCACAAGATCATTATAAATCCTATTATTCTCATAGGAGGAGGTGTCTAGAGTTTTACATTAATGATCATGTGTTCTTAAAGGTATCTTCTCAGAGTGGGAAGTAATTGATTGGTTCAAGGGGTAATACTTCTCCATGAATTCTAAGACCATTCAAGGTATTGGGTCATGTTGGAGATATAGAAGAAAAATTATCACTTCCACCCATATATGAATCAGTTGCATGACATATTACATATGTTAAAAAAAATTGGTACCTTCATGATAAATTCCATGTCAATGACTAGGTCTATTTGAAAGTTGAAGATGATGTGACCTTCAAGGAGTAGCTGATTAAGATATAGGATCATTGAGAGAAGATGTTTCATAGGCGTGTTATTCTTTTTGTTTTCATCCTATAGAGGAATGATGTCTTGGGGAGAGTATTTGGGAGTGATATTCACAAATTCATGCTTAATATCCTGAGTAATTTGATGTTTTAACATTATTGAGATGCTTTGTTATACCCTTTAAAATTTTATGATATAAATGTTGTTATTGGGTGTTTATGTGATCTTTCCCCATGATGTATTGGATATTTTCATGTTTTAGTAAGATCCTTGAGAGTTATCTCATGGGTTGGTTGTTTATAACCCCTTTTCATTTATTTATGGGTTTTTTTTTAATTCTTGTGGATGGATTTTTTTAGAGGTATATGATATAATGGGTAAGTTTTCCAATATCCCTCCCTCTATGTTAACTTGGGTCTTGGAGGTGCTGATAGAAATTTTGGAAGTTTTTTGAAGGTGAGAGTGGCATTTTTTCTATCTTAAATTCAACCACACCATGGTTTTGGGCATGGTGGAGTATATAAAGTAATTTTTTCCTGGGTTTTTTTGGAGGTTGGTTGTGGAGACCTTCCGTTTTGGTATATAGGCACAACACAAGGTCCTAAAATACCCATAGAAGTCATAATTTTGTTTATGGGGCATTCCATTAGAAGATATGATATTTTACATGTAGTGTCCACTTGTATAAAACAGGCATGCCAAAACATCCTAGTTGTATGGGTGTGGAAATTAGTGAGTCACCCTATATACAACGGGTACCCAAGAAACATTATGTCATTATTCGTGGAACATCATAAGTTCATCGTATGTAAAATAATAGTGAGAACTTTTTCAGCAGATAAGGTATGGTAGTTAGAGGTCTAGGAATTCTAAGCATGTGAATGAGGTTGGAAATAGTGATCCAGGTCTCACTATATCGTACTATTGGGAATGGTGAGGTGAGATGTGGAGGGATCATTCCCTAAATTGTGGTGAAGGTAATGGTGGATTGATAGGAATCCAAAACCCCTTGCATGGTATTGTAGTTCAAGGAATGGTGGTGGTCATTAGGTTCTAAATGTTTTTTTTCAAAATGCATAGGATATTGGGAGATATTTCATTTTGAACACTGAAGAAACAGGATCCCATGTTTACCAAGGAAACCATGGTAATTTTCCATGATATTACACCATAGTGGAGGCCTCCCTATCTTTCTCTATAAATATGGGTTGATACTTACTTTCTTCTATTTTATATCTCCTCCATTGAACCATAGATGACCCTTATCCATCTCACCACTTCCCAGGTGCATCCTTGAGAATCCAAACACCTTGAATATTTGGATTGAAGTTTCTTAGATCAAGAAAATATCTCTTATATTATTATCCTCATATTCCCTTATTATTATTTATTTATTGAGGATTCATATGGATTAATATCCCTCTACTTGGGTGGATTTTTGAGGAAGGCTTGATATTGGATTACTGTTGTTAGGTTCTAGTGAGATTTCCTTCGGGATTATTGGTGTTGTTCACTTGATTATACCATTATTGAATGAGAGTTGTTCCCTAAATCTTTAATTGAGTTAAGTAATTCGTTACATATATTTTTTCGTGTAATAATAAAATTACCATTCTTTGATTTCATTGGGTAATTATGGAAAAAATAAATTAAATACAATGATATGGTAACTTAAGGAAGAATGAAATATGGAATCAGGATATTTTCATTGCATGTGATTCACATTATATTAATGATTACCCTTGATTTTATAGATAGTTTGGTTTCCGTTTTTTGTGGTTTTTTATGTCTTGTATAAGGTTTTACATGATATAAAATTTAATAAACAACTTAAATATTGATTTATGTAATTATTAATAGAAGAGGTGTATAAATTGGATATCATTCATCCTTTAAATTGATGAAATATTGAAATTATTCTTGAAGATAGTTTATGATTGATCCATTGTTATGTATAGTTATTGATTATATGTATCTTATTACCATTGATCCTATGTATAATGAATAAATTGATTCAATATGATAATGATATGGATATTTTCTGAAGATAATTGACCATGGCTGATTGATCCCATTATTTTTCATGAAGGTTTGATCACTTTGGCGTTATTTCTTTAGTTTTCCCGTGCGTTTTATATAATGAAATTGATTTGGTTCCTATGTATATATTCTCTAGGATGTTAGATCCTTGATGTTTTTTAATATGGGAAATTTTTGTGTGTTTAGGGAACAATGGGTTGGGTTTCCTAGTTTGTAGTGGAATCATGATTCTAATGATCTTGAAATGGAATGGTTGTGTGCAATGGTGTCAAGGATACCACCAATGTAATTGGAATGAGTTGATAGTTGTAATTTCCCTTTGGATTTTTCTTTTCAATTTATTTTAAATGGATGGTTTTCTAGAAATTTCTTATTATGGTTTCCAATTGCTTGATGTAGTTTGGATCTATGCATAGTAAGTGAATTCATGTTTATAGTATCCTAGGATGCATCTGAGATCATCATAAAATTATATAATGGTAAATTAATTGTTATTAACTCATGGGATAGTTTTTTATGTTGATAAATTAAATTGATCCAAAGGGAGGGTGGATGAATACTTGAAGATCATGTTTATTGAATCTGGAATTGTATATGGGTTATGAAATCATATTGGATTATAATAAAATGAAATGGTATAACAAAATATTTATAATGGGGTTCAATGAATGAATAGTAATTTCTAATTACTAAATGAAAAATTGTAATGATGAATTTTGATGCTTGTTTGCATGTTTGATAAAAAGTATCCTAGACCTCAGTGGTGGAATTCAGGTGTCTTGTGGGACTATAGTTTTAGTTGATTCTAAGGCTATATAGTTTACTTTTGGGTGTTTATGTGTGGTATATATTTATATTTCTGGACGTCATATGCTTCACTACCTGATTTGGTAGGGAAACTAAAACAAAAAATGTTTGGGGGTGTTTTCCCCAACATCCATGTTGGTGAGTGAATGGAAGGATAACTTATCCTTCTCCGACACTCTCTCATCAGCTATAGTATCATATGTGGGTATACCCAATTGATTATGGCTTAGGTTTGAGGGTATGGGATCACTTTGGTTGTGATGGATCTCAATATTACTATACATTTATATGTGGGTTGTAAGGGCATGAAGTTATAGCATATACTTGTGTAACATCCCATGTTTTAGGTGCCATTAATTTTTTTTCCTTATAATTATAAAGATTTTTTCTCTCAAAATAATTAATAGTTTATTATAGAATGGTCCATATAATATATGAACCAAGAAAACAAAACATTATTAAATTATAATGGAACATTACAATGATGGTAATTGAAACCATGTATCTCATACAATTGGTTACTACACATAATCGATGATTACATCCATTAGAACTATAAAAATTTAAAGGGGGTAATAAATTGAAAAGAATAATATCTTTAGAATTATCAACTCTCTAAACCACCATCCCCTTTAATAATCACCATTCATATAACAAAACCTATAATGAGAAATAATACCTCAAAAGGATAAAGCATATTATGAGATCAAAAATGAAAAATATATAAATGATAAGTGTGACTTAAGAAGTGATAATAGAATGAATGATTTTAGTATGACTATATATATAAATTGAATATAGTCATTGAAAACATAGTCATGTAAATATGGTAATTATAGAAATAGTTGTTGGATATACATGTGCCAAATAGGTATACCAAAGTTATGTATTGTTAGTAATGAATTTAAATGAGATATTTTAGAAATAATAATAATGGGAAAAATATAATATCTAATTAAAATATTTTATTTTTATATGATAAAATATTATCTAACATACTTACTCAGGTTCCACATATCGGTTCCCCGATCGGGTTTCCTATATGAACTCAGATGCACCTACCCATAAGCTATAGGTTGTCGACTAGTAGTGAGAGTCTAATATGTCACATGGGAAGACTATAACACCATTATCAAATCAAGAAAACAACATAAAAAAATAAAAAATATTGAAAATATTAATCCACAATAACCAATAAATACCAACATCACATGATAATTCAAAAAAAAGGGAAATTACCACAAACTAAAGTAATAAATATGTCATGCCAAATATGTGGAAAATTTCAAACGAAAAAACAAAATAAATACATAATAGAAAATTCCAAGTCACTCATGACATCATCTTGTATCCCCTCATCCATTATCTATCCAAAATCCCAAACCATACATCTAACATATGGATCTTGCCCATGTCCTGGCCGGAAAACAGAAATCCTATTTTGGTTCCAAATGGTGGCTTGAGTAGGTTGTGAGTATAACTCAATAGGACACCACTAACACTATATAAATAAATATCCAGTCAATAATAGTGTATACATTTTAATAAAGAGTAAATATCAAATGACAAAATTAAATAGGTTTCACATTTATTATCTTTTAGTCAACCACACCATACCAACTTCGACCTGTTTCTAAGTCATGAACCATACACAATATAGGTTTTATAATATAATATTTACTGGGAATTTCATTATTCAATTTAATTCAAATTCCAATCATTGCCCCAGAGCAACAATATGGGTACTATTATCATGGAAACATGGAGCATTAGTCCAACATCAATTCACATTCATGTGTCGAGGGCCTAGAGAATCAGTCTGACACCCCATGGGTACTTGGAGCATCAGTCACTCACCCACAAATCAGTATTCACATTCACATATAAATATACATTTGGGTCTTAGAGAATCAGTCTAGAACCACATGGGTACGTAGATCATCAATCCCTCACCAACAACTCATTGTTCATAATTACATAAACATATATATATCTTGGTTCATCATACGTGACCTTTTTATAAATCATTTACAACATGGTGCACCATTTAATTTATCAAACAAAACCATGGTTTGTGACTTTTATTAAGAATAAAAACATGATAAATTCCCCCTTTAAACCATTTATCTTCAATTCTTACACAACTCATTAACATTTAAAGGTTAATCCAATTAACCCTTTAATTCCCATTGTTAAACAATGGAATAAGGATTTAGTATAATTACATATACCCATTATTTCCCCTTTTACATTTCAATAATTATAATTTAAAGGATGTCAACGTACCCCATGGGTTTCCCTCATGTCCAATATCATAATTTCCAATGGGTATAAAGGGATTCATGAAGGATCTCACAATTATATTGGAATAAAATCATTTTTATAATTTAAAAGAAATTGCACAATGTCACAACACAACAGTACAACTACAATCCTGAGATCATGATAAATAATATATGAATTATCAATTATACCATCTAACTCAATATCATTGAAAAATTATCACCAAACCATATCCCTTAATTCACTGTATAATAGACTAATTCACAATGGAGGAGAAGATCTAGGATCCAAACCAAGGATAAAGATCTAATAAAACAATATCCATTAAAACATAGATATAAACCATCAACAAATGGGAGGATTTATTCCACTCTAAAGGGAGGGAATTGTGGGAGATATAGGAACATAAATAAGTAAGATATTATAAAATGAAGAGGTGTTGATTTCTTACACCGGATATTTAATTCACAAAGAAAGGAATTTGATGATCCAAGGAATCCTCTCAAGATCCACCTAGAGAAAATAAAATCATGTCAGATCAATTGGGGGTGATTATGGATATAAATCGAGGGTTATAGAATTTTTAATTAAAATTTTGGTTCTTTTGATAACCACATGAATGGTTTCCTATATGATCCTCATAGTTAGACAAACAGTGTTCCCTAATAGTGTTCCCCTACTATCTTGGGTGAATGATTTCTTTTGGGTGGTTGCACAGTTCGAAAAACCATGAACCAACATAGAAAACACCCTCTATCCAAGGGTACACATCTTGGGAGTGGCTACACAGTTTGGGAAAACTGTTAACCCACTGCCAGTAGATCAAAATGGTTCATGTGGTTTTGTTGGGAAAACTACATAGTTTTTTTAATCATGCACCAACCATACACATTCATATAGTCTTCCAAAATTCTCCAAATCCACTCTAAATGACCCTAATACAAGGCCCAACCAATATATGATCAAAAAAGATTAAAATAATTCCTAAAATTATTAAGGGTTGTATCAATAAAGTTTGAGATCTTACAATCTCTCCAACTTATAACAGTTCATCATCAATTTGTACTCCCAACCATCATTATGCTTTCATGGTAAAATGGTCGGGAAACTGGGCATGCATATATTCTTCCCTCTTCCATTTTTACTCCTAAACATGGTCATTCTTCAATAATACTCAGACTAACATCATAGTCTTTTCCCATAAAAAAATTCTCATTGAGATCCACAACATGAATCAGATGCTCCACAAAGGATGCATCAGCCTCAATATCAACATCATCAACATTGATCACATGAGAATGGTCAGGATGATACTTTCAAATTTATGACACATAAAAAATATTATGCACAACATTATACCTCTATGTAATATCTAATAAATATGACACTAGTTTGATCCTCTCCCCAATCTTAAACGGTCTGAAAAACCTGGGTTCCATCTTACCCTACTTCCGAATCCTATGGTGATATAATATCAGCAACACCTGATGGAACACACGGTCATCTACTATAAACTGAATATGTCAATGATATCGATCATCATATGGCTTTTGACTACAATGAACCATATCCATTAATTTTCAAATCAATTGGGAAAGTTCCAATTTCTCTTATATGAGACCCAGTCCCAACAATTCAATCCCATCCACCTCCATCCAACACAAAGGTGATCTATATGGCCTACCATAAATTTCCTTGTATGGTGCCATATTAATAGTCACCTGATAACTATTATTATATGAGAATTCAACCATCACTAAGTGCTTCTCCCAAAATCCTCAAAATTCTAGGATTCATGCCCTCAACATGTCCTCTAGAACATAGATACTAAGCTCAAATTTCCCATCTGTATATAGATAAAAGGTTGTACTTAGAAACACCTGAGTACCAAACGCCTTCTGCAATCCTTTCTAGAGGAACAAATTAAAACATGGATCATGGTCTAAAACAATACTTCATTGTACCCCATGAAAAAAGTCTGTATATTTAATGTACTTATCACCCAACTGATCAACTGTGAAAGTCTCCCTAATTGTAAATAAATGGGCCACCATCATCAAATAGTCCACAATCACCCATATCACATAATTCTTCTAAGGTGTCCTCAAATGACCTACCACAAAGTTCATGGTAACTTCATCCCACTTCCATTACAAAATGGAAAACATATATATAAAACCACCAAGTCACTTATTATCAACCTTCACCTGGTGAAAGATGTATCATCGAGTCACAAAACCTATAATGACGTTTTTATTTCCCTTCCACCAATTTCCTTTTTGAAGGTCATAATAAATTTTGGTCAACCTAGAGTGAACTTCCCACTTCAATGAATGAAACTCATTCATCAAATAATCTGACATTCATGTAGTAACAACAACATTGTTCTGGACATACATGATCGTATCCTTATCAATAGTCCAATCCAATGGTGAATCCCTACCCTTAATGATTTCCCTCTAGTCCAAACACTCTAGATCCTCATACTGCCTCTCCTTAATCCACATCAAAATTATAGACTCAACTATTAAGATCATGAGTTTCATATACTCCTAACCCTACTGAACCTCTATATGTATCTTATCTAGCAATTTCACCATCTTCTATTAAGAACTAGACTACTAGACTCTCTTAGTCTGTGTCTTCTACCTTAAAGTTTCAGCAGCACTGTTTCCTTTGTCAAGTGTATAGGATCGATAAAATTCAAATTACTGCATATAATCAACACCTATCCACTAATGTAGATTAAAATATAGTTGCAATGAGGTATACATTATGATTTTTTGGTCGGTATACACAATAAATATTTCACACAAAAGGTAATTACATCGACACATTAAGGCATTAACCACCCTGGCCAACTTGAGATCATGTGTAGGATAATTTCATTCATGTGTAATCAACTATCATAATCCATATTCCACGAATTGATCGATTTAAATCAACACTTACCCAATTTTTATTTTTTATACATCACATAACAATGTGTACTCCTCCCCCAACTCAGGTAGGATCACAATCGCTGGAGTAGTCAAGAATTTATTTAGCTCTCGGAAGGCATTACCACATCCTCTATAACATTAATATTTGATACTCCTATTCAGTAGGCCCGATAGTGGTGACGTAAAGAGATAAAATTCATTGATTAATCTATGATAATATCCCAAAAAACAATAAAATCATTGAATATAAAAAAATTCTTGGGCTGCTCCCAATAAAAAACTTCCTGAAATTTATCAGGGTCCACCGACACACCTTACTTGGAGATGATGTGACCCATGAAATGTACCCTATAGATCAAGAATTTATACTTATATAGCTTTGAATATATCCTATTCTCCCTAATTTTACTCAGAATGATATAAAGATGTTTGGAACAGTTGTCATCAGTTGGGGAGTTAACCAAGATTTCATTAATAAAAATGACCAAAAAATGATCCAAGTATGGGTGGAAGATTCGATTCATTAAGGCCATATGAACATAGTAGAATTGTTAGTCAAACATCATTACAACAAATTCATACAGGTTGTACCTACTCCTGAATGTAGTTTGTGGTAAATAAGAAGGTATCACTCTTAACTGATGATACTCTGACCTCAAATCGATAATGGATAGCACACAAGAACATGTCAACTATTCAAAGTATCATTGTTATGAAAAATAGGATATTGGTTCTTAATCAACATCTAGTTCAACTACTAGTAATTGAAACATAAACACAATTCCTCATCATCCTTATTAGAAAAAAAAATAACCCTAATGATACATACTCAAATGGATAAATCCATTATCAATTAATTCTAACCGGTGAGTCTTAATCTCTTGAATCTCTATCGATTACATTCATTAAGGTGGAATAGAAATGGGTCCAGATCTATAAGTTAGCTCCATAATAAACTCAACATATCTCTCAGGTGGAAGACCTAAAAAATAATTAGGATATAATTCCTAAAATTTATCCACTATAGGTGGAAAGACACAATGCGTTGTCCCATGTCATCTAAAAAACTCTCAAATACTGGGTGGTGACCTCCCCCAGTTTTTGATGAACCAGCCCAGGAATGCCTACCTACATATACCATTCTCCATGATGAACATAATCATTATCCTCGGGATATGTAAAGGTTACTCGCCTATGATAAAAATCTATGTAGGTCTAGTACAATACCAGAAAATCCATACCCAAAATCAAGAAAAAAACCTAACATCTCAAGTACATACAGATCCCAAAGGAAATGATACTCACTTAAATAAAGGGAACACCCCTTGGATAGAAATATTTCCCTTGACCGTTTACCCAGTGGTGTGTCAACCATTATAACCCCAATTAAAAAATCCACTGTCAGACAAAAACCATTCACAAGTTGAGAATATATAAATGAATTTCATCCTCTTGTATAAAATAAAAAACTAGAAAGAACAAAAGCTACAATAATTGAACCTCTGACTGTCGACAACCCATCCCCGTTATCCATACGTGTAGGTTGAACTACATGAAATTGAACTACCTCTATACCATGTGATCCAGTCCGAGTCCCCTAAAATTCAATAATCTATTGATATTGGTGCTCTTTCCATGAAGTACCACATTTTTCACCCCATCCAGAAAGTTTAATAGAGATCAAACTACCAGACTAGTATGGGGTAGAAGACCCCTTTATAGTATTTTGGTTTGGCCTAGCTCCTCACTCACTACCCACATATTGAGCACTCATACAATACCTTTGTAGGTGTCTCATACTACCATAATCTCGATACTCCACTGATAGTCTGGGACATTGACTACATTTTAACCCGGCCGATCACACTGATGACAAAAGACTCTATTACTATCCTAGGCAACTGATCCCTATCCCTGGATACACTATTTCTCACTACATTGGTTAACATTCTCATATTGGCTCTTCTTACCCTTAGAAAACATGCGTCATGTTCATCTAGAAGAAACAACTAGTTCTCTACTGGAATCATCCTTCAAGTTCCCCTAAAAAAAAGAGAACCTGATTCACTGCCTCTTCAACCTTCTTTAAATGGAATATATTAACCTAGTAATTAATCTTCATTTAAGTCCATCATGAAAATTTATCACTGCACACAACTAGAAAACCAATTAATCTTGATGGGGTATTTGCGACAGGACCCCTTCATAAATAGTATATCACTGAAAATAGTGTCGCAAAAGATAGTTTTTGTGATGGACCATCGTAAATGGTTTTTTCAATTGGAAACTATTAGTGACGGTTCCATATTCCCATCGCAAATAAGTTTAAAAAAATATTATATATATATATATATAATGTAAAATATAAATATAAAAAAGTAAATATATATATATAACTATAAAAAATATAAACAAATAAAAAAATTTAAAATTTTAAAATTTAAATATAAAAAAAAAATATCCAAAAAATTTTACAAATTGTAAACATATAAAAAATAAATATATTACATAAAAGTGTTTCATTTAAATTTTAAAATAAAAAATATTTTCATAATTTCTTCATCACTGTGGAGGGATGAGGATCATATGGAATAGGAGGGGTGGGAACTCCATCCCTAAGACCGAAAAAAGTCATCGCATGTAATCATTATGCTGCTTCATCAATTTTCCTGTCTCCTCCTACTATTTGTAGTGCTGTAGATGGAGCTCATCTCGCTCTATGTGAATGGTATCAATAACCCCACTTTGATCTTGCAACTTCTCCTCATACTGTGAGGCATATGATGAAGACTCTCCATGAGATCCTATTGGGTTGTAAATCGACCATGTAGTAGTACAATAAAAACTATCAAGCATTTGTCGAGAACTGATACCAACCACTCGACCCATCTCAAAAGCATATTTTGTTGTCTGTATCCATGTTGCATCATTGCATCCCATATCACCAATAGTCTGACTCTCGGTCTCAATCTAACTCTCATAATGTGTCTAAGAAGTTGTGACCTCATATGACTCCTTCAATTACAATTTAGAATTTAAATACATAAAATATTCTTTATATTTAATTTTAAAACTCAAAAAAATTATACTGAACACAATATGTCACTGGTGATCACCTCTAATATCTCTAGTGACAGGATCATTGTACATATTCCTATAAATGTCAAACTACATAATATTGGGTTGTTTGATCATATATATGAGCATAAAATAAACAAATCACAATTAAATCTATATAAATTATTTGAAAAAATTATTTACCATAAGTTGTGGATGCGTACTAAATGTATGATTACCAGCTCGATGTGCCATCTTCTACCTCCCTCGATTCTATTGACCTAATGATACTCTCCTCTGAAAAGTATCTCCCATACAATATGAAAATAATACATCCCAAACCTATGATAAGATGTAATCTATTCATTGGGTGCAACATGACTTATCAAATTATGTGACTCCTGCTTTCTACATGGTTGTCCTTCTCAGATTGTGAAAAAACTAATGGAAACGCTCACGCATACAGAATTCTCATTCCTCCCCGATAGAGTCTTGCATGATATCATAGATAGGTTATCATAAACCCAAAAAATAATTAATAATATCATGTTATTAAGTATATAATTTCAAATTAAATATTATTTATTTAAATACCATCCAATGCTGAAACATACATCATTGGACATCAATGGGAATCTAATCCCATGTCACCCATGCTCCAAAAAAATAATTATGCAATATATCACTCCCTTGTCCAATGGATATATATGAAAAGCTATGAAAAAAAGAACACATAATAAAACATTTAGTATATAAATAAATTAATGATAATTAATGAAAAATAACTAAAATATAAAACTAAACATACCTATCCATGAATGGATCAAAGTCAAGACAAGAAAATCACTCAGGGATAGGGTCAAGAATCATTAATCTCACAAGACCATGAATCCTTCGATTCGTCACTGAACTGCCAAAATTCTGAGGGTCATATGATGTAATATCATGATTGTTAGAAGGTAGACCATCCTCCTCTAACTCACGAAACAGATTTGAGTCCATATGAAACTGGAAATTACAATTGTTAGAAAATAATTGAAAACAACTATTATATATAGATTTATATTATATACGATTATAACCATCATTTAACTATGCCAATATTCAACTCCATCCTCATCTCTATATGTGATAATGTCAATATCTTTATGTTACTCCTCAGTATCATCAATTT
The DNA here is from genome assembly GCA_963277665.1 of Viscum album. NCBI lineage: Eukaryota > Viridiplantae > Streptophyta > Magnoliopsida > Santalales > Viscaceae > Viscum > Viscum album. Next base: position 752,649,370 of record OY728131.1, read on the forward strand.
CCATAGGAGTTTCAGTTTCATCGTATCTTTCCATTTCAATTTTATTTGTTACATCAATAACATCATCATCACCATTAACCCTTAAATGTGGGGTGTCATCATATATTTTCATGTATCTTTGGAGAAAAGATGGATTTGGAGTAGTCTCTTGAAAATTTTCAATTTCGTGCACTTTAATGGAACTGCATTCATTTTGAATAAACTAATTTTCCTAAGATTTGATTGTTATTATGCTCCCCCAATCCCTCAACATTCTTAAAATATCATAATAATTTTCATAATAAATTTGATGTTCCTGATGATCTAATAAAATTGGTTCATTTACCATAATAAGGATTTATATTTCATATCAATTATTTCATGGAACAGATGAACAATCAATCCTCTTTCAGTATCTAACCACAAACATTTAGACATCCTTATGCAATTTTTCCCAGATAACATAGTTCAATTATTTCATCCATCATGCCATAAAATTCAACTTAACTTTTTCTATTATTATATCCTCTCGGGAAAACATATTTTTTTGATTCCCCATATGCTCGTGTGTGAAATTTAAATCCATTCACCACAAATGTGTTATAATATTAAACCATTTTGAATGGTGGGTTTCTCAATACACACAATCAATTATCAATTTTATCATCATGTTGAGATACCTAAAAATTTGTAAAAAAATTATCGATATAATAAGTAATAAAATTATTTTATATTTTAAACAATAAAAAATTTATTTTTCCGGTTTTTTAAACTAGTAGGAAAAATTATTTTGTCAACATTCATTAATAGTAGTAGCTATAATTTGTGGAATGAATCTCCTAATATGATTATAATATAATATAAAAATAAAATATTATTAATTTGAAGTAAAAAATATTATAGAATAACTTATAGTAGAAATCATAGTACAAATGGCATCATTTCATCATAGTTGAGCAAAAAATATGTACGATCCCTATGATATTCATCATTTGAAATCCATCATTCATGAACTCAACTAAATCCATGTTCAAGATGATTAAAAACTGATAATTAATTATTCATTTCATTGTAATCATTTCCCAGATTAAATACCATACATTTTTTATGTATATTTCAATTGAAAATAATGAGAGCATAAAAAATAAATTTACTCCGATAAATTAGATTCTACAATTGATCCTTTAATCGATGCTTCATTACATACCTTTAACTTCAATTTATATATGTATCTCTCAAATGGGTACATCCATCAGAACTGTACTGGACCTCATCATTTTTATTCATGTGGAAAATATAATATCAACTGTTCCATTGAATCAAAGAAATTCAAAGGGAATATTTTTTACAGATTACATGAAATTAAAACAACATCTTCTTGTAGTCTACTTAGTGCATCGTAGTATGTTTCCACCACCCAAATGTCTTATAAAAAATACAATATTTCTATTAATTTATCTTAAATAATATAATTCAAAACACCTCCAAATCCAATTGGAATAATTATTTTCATTATAACATGATAGTCATGACTTTAATCTGGTAATATGACAATTTCTGAAACATCTAGAAAAATTGGAAACATCACCATCTGAAGCCTCAAATATAAAATCCACTGACAAAATAATAAAGAATTTTATTTAGAAATTTTATGAGCCTACTTTGGATTCATTAACTTATTTGATCTATCATTATCAAACATTTCCAGTTCTGGTCACCTGCAAATTTGGGAAAGACCTAATTATGCCTTTATATTATCTTTACTCTTACTAGGTGTGTACAAAACTATATAAAATATATTATAAAAATATTTATTCTTATTATTCATGAAATATAACATGTGATGGACCAACAAATCATCCAAATACGAAAGATCCCAAAAAATGATCTATTTAATCCAATTGTGTTCATTCCCAATTCCAACTTTTTGGGGGTTTATAGTCAGTCCAAATATAATGATAGGCAATAAAGAGATGATGGATTTTAACTCAATACATGATATCATTGATGGAGGTTCATCACTTTCCATTGTACCTTTTCTAAAATGATATTTTCCTTTGAAAAGGATGATTGTTAGGAATAAATATCTGATGACAGTCAAAGAAACAAGGATTTGTTCTATTTATGAGCATAAATTCTTTTCTATCTCTCATATAGTACAAACATGATTTTAAACCATGTGTATATCATCTAGATAACATGTTATAAGTTGGGAAATCACTAATTTCCCACATCAATGCAGTTTTTATTAAGATTTTTTTTAAACAACATAATAAATACTAACACCTCCATAATAAATTTAACTCATCAATTAATGGCTTCAAATAAACATCGATATTTTTTTGGTTGACTTGGAATTAATAATTTCAAAAGGATATATGGTTCATTCATCAATATATAAGGATGTAAATTGTACGGAGTTATATATATTGGTTAACAAGAATATTGACTACTGTAAGAACCAAATGGATAGAAAATTTAAGTAGAAAGTCCCACTCACACATTTCGAGATTTTAGAGAAAAAGATGGATGTAATTGGAAAAAATGTTTCCATGAATCATTATTAGTGGGATGGGTTAAGAATTTACCAGTTGAAATATTTTTTTTCTTGCATGAAATCAATGGAATTGTGTTATGAGACAAAAATTAATGCTACAATCTCGCTGTAATCGAGAAATAACTCTATTTTTTATACGAATCAATCCATGCTTCCCTAATTGAGCCTCTTTGTACCTCGATTGTCCAGATGTAGGACAACTAACTAATGAATCATTTTCTTCCTAATATAAGATTCAATCATTTAAACATGCATGAATATTTTGATAAATAAGAACCAAATTACAAAACATCCTCATTCCCTCATTGAAATTTTTAGTCCACGCATTTCCTTCAGGTAACAGTGTTTTAACCCAAGATAATATTAGATCAAAATAGATATTTTACATTCCATTATCTCGTTTAATAGCTATCAACTTTTTAACCGCTTCAAATTTGATTATCTTGCAACCATGATATAAGGAATCCTTAGTAGACTTCAACAACACATACAATTGGGATGCTTCTAACTCAATATTTAAATCAATATCATCTTATGTTTTAGTTTGTTGAGAATATGTAATAGCCACATCATGTACTAAATTTTAAAATTGTGATGGATCTAGAAACAAATTATTAGTATCTTCACTAGAATTTTGTTCACCATTTTGATACCAAAAAATATAATCTTTTTGAAAATAAAAACACAATAGATGAACCCCAACATTGTCAAAATTGTAAAACATCCACATATCACATTTATTACATATACACTAAACTATCACTTTTGAAACATATTCTAGTTTTGATGATGAAAATGATAAAAAGCTTCAACACCCTCTATATATATATACAAGATTTATACCAGAACCATCTGGATTCTTGTGATGATTTATCCAATCATGATCATGTAATAAATATTGTGGTTTACTTCCTTGTTCTTTATTTTTCTAATGAATAAAAACTAAATAATTTTTTATGATTAGTTCAATATAAAAAACAATCTATGTAGAAAATAAAAAATTAGAAATAAATTGTAATTATCGCTAATTATTACTAATTTCCGCTAATTATTTCTAATTTTTACTAATTACCAATAATATTTACTAATTATCACTAATTATTCTCATATTTTACTATTTATTTAGATTTATTACTAATTACCACTAATTACAATTAATTATAGGTAATTATAGCTAATTACTTCTAATTACCACTAATTATGACTAATTATTCCTAATTATTACTAATTACTATTAATTACCACTAATTATTACTAATTACCACTAATTACCACCAATTATTTCTAATTATTACTAGTTATTTCTAATTATTACTAATTATTACAACTTATTACTAGTTATTACTAGTTATTATTATTTATTACTAATTATTACTATTTTCTACTATTTAGTACTATTTATTACTATTTATTTCAAATCATTACTATTTATTACTATTTATTACTATTTATTACTATTTAGTACTATTTATTACTATTTGTTACTTTTTATTACTATTTTTTACTAATTATTACTATTTATCACCATTTATTACTAGTTATTACTATTTATAACTATTTGTTACAATTTATCACTATTTATCACTATTTGTTAATATTTATTACTTATTATTACTAATTATTATTATTTATTACTATTTATTACTATTTATTAATATATATTACTCTTTGTAACTAATTATTACTGAATGTTAGTATTTATTTTTTATTATTACAAATTATTTTTTATTATTAATAATTAATTTTAATTATTACTAATTATTACTATTTATTACTAATTATTACTAAATATTACTATTTATAACTATTTGTTACTATTTGTTATTATTTGTTACTATTTATTACTAATTATTACTATTTATTTCTATTTATTACTAATTATTACAAATTATTACTGATTATTACTAATTATTACTAATTGTTATCAAATATTACAAATCATTACTATTAATTACAATTTATTACTAATTATTACTATTTAATACTATTTTTATTATTTATTACTATTTATAATTAATTATTACTAATTATTACTATTTTTTATTTTTTACAGTTTTTTACTATTCATTACAATTTCTTACTATTTGTTTCTATTTATTACTGTTTATTACTTCTTATTACTATTCATTAGTATATATTAATTTTTATTACTAATTTTTACTATTTATTGTTATTTATTACTATTTATTACTATTTATTACTAATTATTACTAACTACTGCTAATTATTAATTATTACTAATTATTGTTATTTGTTACAATTTATTACTATTTATTACAAATTATTAACATTTATCACTATTTATTACTTTCTATTTTTAATTATTGCTAATTATTACTATTTACTAATACTTATTAATATTTATTAATATTTATTAATATTTATTAATATTTATTAATATTTATTACTATTTATTATTATTTATTACTATTTATTAATATTTATTACAATTTATTACTAATGATAACTAATTATTACAAATTATTACTAATTATTACTAATGATTACTAAATATTAATAATCACTGCTAATCATTACTCATCATTGCTAATTATTACCTTTTGTTACAATTTATTGTTATTTATTTTTATTTATTACTTTTTATTACTATTTATTATTATTTATTACTATTTATTACTATTTATTACTATTTATTAAAAATTATTACTAATTGTTACTAATTAATACAAATTAGTACTAATTATTACTAATTATAAATAATTATTACTAATTATAACTAATTATCACTAATTATTAAAAATTGTAACATATTATTACCCATTATTACCAATTATTACCAATTATTACGATTTTTTACTATTTTTTATTATTCATTAATATTTCTTAATATTTATTACTTTTTATTTCTATTTTTGTCTATTTATTACTAATTATTAATATTTATTACTATTTATTACAATTTATTACAATTTATCACTAATTATTACTAATTATTACTATTCATTTCTAATTATTATGAATTATTACTATTTATTACTATTTATTACCATTTATTACTGTTTATTACTGTTTATTACTATTTATTAGTATTTAATACTATTTATTATTAATTGTTGCTAACTATTACTTTTTATTACTTTTTATTACTATTTATCACTATTTATTACTATTTATTACTATTTATTGCTTTTTATTGCTAATTATTACTAATTGTTACTAATTGTAACTAATTATTACTATTTATTACTAATTATTTCTAATTACTACTAATTATTACTAATTATTTCTAATTATTACTAATTATTATAAATTATGAAAATGATTACTATTTATTACTAATTATTAATAATTATTACTTATAATTTCTATTTATTACTTATTATTGCAAAAGATTACTATTTATTACTTTTTATTACTAATTATTTGTAATGGTTACAACTTATTCCTAATTATTACAAATTATGCAAATTATTACTAATTATTATTAATTATTACTATTCATTACTATTCATTACTATTTTTTACTAATTATTAATATTTTTTAATATTTTTTACTATTTTTTCACTATTTATTACATTTTATTACTATTTAGTAATAATTAGTACTAATTAGTACTAATTACTACTAATTAGTTCTAATTACTACAAATTAGTACTAATTACTGCAAATGGCTACTAATTACTACTAATCGATTCTAATTACTACTAATTACTACCCATTAGTACTAATTAGTACTAATTACTACTATTAATTAGCAATTACTAGTATTTATTAATAATTAGTACTATTTATTACTAGTTATTACAAGTTATCACTATTTACTAATAGTTATTACTATTTACTAATAGTTATTACTATTTATTACCAATTACTACTATTTATTAATAATTACTAATATTTAGTATTACTTATTCATAATTATTAATATATATTACTATTTATTAATATTTTTTACTAATTATTACTAATTATAGATTATTATTGATAATAAAAAATTTAATTAACTAAAATAAAAAATAAAATGAATAAAGACCTCTAAACTGAAACTTTCGCTAGGTGAAAACCTTGAAAATTTCTCTGTTGGGAAATATAAAACATTGAAAAAACTAAAGAGAATATTTTGTGACCAAAAAATGAGAGTGGAGTTGAAAGAAGAGTGAAATGGGGAAAATCGAAAGGGGGTTGTTGACAATCCATTTTTATAAAGGACGACACAAAGATTGCAAAGAGCAGTTGAGCATGTTAAATTGTTTGGGAACATTATATAGAGTTGAGAAATTTGTCCAAATGGACCTACACGCACTACCACATACGCACCAAGAGGCTAGTGCAGGCCCTGCCCAAGTAGTCCAGAAGGCGCAACCCCCCTGCGAGGTACCCCAACACTAGGCACCTGAGCCGAGGACCAACGCAACCCAATTATTTTTCCACCCCTACATATAAGAGTTGTGTCGTGGACCTGTGTTGTGGACCTACGCCAACCAACCCCTTCGACCAGGGCCCCATGCTTGCTTATAAATTGGACTCTTGGACTCTACATTTCAAAAAAAGAAAAATCAGAAGAACCCCCAGAACTGTCATTGCACAACACCTTCGCCCAGGTCCCTTGAAAATTATCCGGTAACTCTCTAAGGCATGAGAGAAGAGAGAATTAAAGGGGATAATAATGATCAAAGTCCCCTCCGGGTCTAAAAACATAAGACACCTGCATGAGGATCATTCTCCCCTAAGAGGAAACCACCTGCATGAGGTCCCTCTCCCTAATAAGGGACCTGTGTGCGACCCTTTTAGGAATGTCAGAGGAAACCCTGGGTGCTAGGCTAAATCCCCACCCTAGTGTTTTCACCCAGGTATCCTATTACCAGAGGTATATCCAGCTCACACAGGCCTATACCCCCTACGTGAAGCACTATCAGTTCAACCTAGGCCTTGCACGGTCCACCTGCAAAGCAAACCTATGTCGAGCACCTATGCCCAGAACCTATGAAAGTCACCCTTTGATCCCTCTTCCAAATTAACCTATGGTAGGGCTCCTCTCTCCTTCGTTCCCTTGTCTGAAAATGACCTATATGAAATCTCCACCAAGACCTCCTAACCTACAAAACCTTGAAAAAATGCATGTGAGTGTGTCTCCCATTTGAATTTGTATTTCTACGATCAGAGGATTACCACACTTTCCCTACAAGTGGGTCGAGATCATCTAGGTTTCTATAGATTTTTATAAATATGGTCATGAGTACCCCTACCCTATGGACAGTGCCTGGGAGTTCCCAGTCTCTGATACAAGGGTCGGGACCATGTCTGACCCTTACTGTCTCTAAGATCCGAAGTCTGCGATTCCCCACAGGGAGTGTAAGTGTAAGGACCAAACCCCAATTCCTTGGAGCCAGTGCCTTATTTTATTACATTTTCATATAAACAAGGAATATGCATCTCAAAGGACTGAGTAGTTTAGTAGCTTTGGAAACAAGATACATACATAAGTTCAACATTGCAACTTAAAAAGAAAAAAAATATAAATTCAACATCCATGTCTCCTAGGTTATTCCTACATTTCAATCATAATAAACTTCTTAAAATCCTAGGAAAAATAAATCATAATAAATGGGTGAGCCCAAATGCTCATTAATGGTAAGAAATACATCAGAATTTATCATAAACATAAACATTAGACATGTTGAATAACTAAAAACACACGCCTTTAAAAATAAACTTGAACATAATATGGCAGGAATAAGAACAGAATAAATAATTCCGTAACAAAAAATAATCATGGATATTATACTAGTTTAATAAGCACATGAACTATCAATTACTAGTTTCATAATGAGGGAATGCATAATGTGGTACATCATAACCATATCATCAAGGCCTCATATAATAACCATAAATAACCATACTGTCAAGGCCTCCTTCCAAGACTCTAGTTTGTCTCATGAGACCTACCGATGCACTGAGGGGCTATATAGAACCCCAACTAACAATTACTAAGTCCAATTCATTCCAAATATTAATGGGAATAAATATAAAAAACATATACATTAATATTGAAGCTAACATATGAAATGTAAATAACTTTCCCCAAACATTAAACATAAATACTAACCATTCTAAATAATATGGTGAATGGTATCAAGATAGCACATCCACCTTTAAACTACTAATAACCTTTAAATAAAATATGGTATATGATATCAGAAAACAGTAACCCCATTTAAACATAAGAATCAACAAGAGGGTTGAAATAGGTGAAAATACTCTTATAAAATCATTGAGTGATTCTAGAGATAAATACAATTTTACGTTGAAAAGAAGATTTCTTTTGGAAAAATTTTTGTATAAAATCTGAAATAAAATAAAATGGTTCTGTCATAACAAAATTTTTGATTTTATAAAAAATAATTTTTTTTAAATAGATTATAGAGTGTATTTGAAATTAGGTAAGAATTCAAGAAGTTCCCATGAAATGGGCCTGTTTATCGAGAAGCTTTTTTGAAAGATATTTTTAAAACCTGTAACTCCCCATAAAATAAATAAATATTCTGATTGGTAAAAAAATATAGGACATTAAATCATAATTTATGAGGACTACATATTAATATATAAAAAAATTCATTGAGGTAAGTAGAGAATAAGAGTAACCTGAATGAAAATGGGGGTTCGAGTAGAAAACCCTTACCTTATGTTCGGATATGTTTTCATGAACTTAAGGTCCTAGAATATGAAATTATACTTATTAATAAGGTAATACATAACCTATTAGACATTTATTTCATTTATTATAATTTTATTAAGTTCATTTATGGTTGTTTTATGGGTTAATAGATTCAATATCATCCTTTGTGAGTGTTCGTTTCATTTGTTTTCATAATCAGTTCATTTGGATGGATGTTATTGTAAAATGAGAATTGATTAATAGAATTGTTTATATAGGTTATTAATTTTCATACAGAATATTAAATGATCATATAAGTCCTTTGGTTACTTTGGGTGAGCCTAAGTCATTAGATAAAATGTTAATGATAAATGCCTGGATAAATTTGGGGGGTTTTCAATCACCCCGAACTCATTTAATTTTATAAATTTATAACATGTTTAAAAAATGATTAAAAACATTAAATAGGATATATTACATATATTATGATCTGGTTCCACCATATAAATGGTTTTATGACCAGAATTGAAGATGGTAATAGAAGTTGAAAACTTGTCGTCCTTGAATGTGATAAATTAACACAGCTCAGATAGTATTTTCATTTCTAGTGTAAAAGGAGGGGGAGGAGAGATGATGACGAATTATTCAATTATCATAACAAAATTCCAGTATATGTAAGGTACTGGAGTTATCATAACATTTTGAGGAAATTAGGTGAGGATAGAAAGAAAGGAACTTGAAAGAAAATAAAGGAAATGAATAGAGGAATTTACCTCTTGAATTTATCTTCCTTGAGAGCCTCTTTAGGGGAGAGGATTCAGGATTTTGAATAAACCATGAGTTGATGGAAAATAGAAGGATCTTGGGAGGATATTTTAATATAATTTAGACAAGGCACAATTCTTGATAGGATTGAAGAGAAGGGGGAGTGATGGGTGGCTTTTATAGTGGAGGAGAGGACGGGTTTTCCATTATTTTAATCATTATTTTATTATTTTGGATCAAGACTAAGAATAGTCTTGATTATTGAAAATCAAAATAGTAGTATGTGTATGTGAGTTTTAACCAATGGACATTTACATCATCCACTATTCAATCATGATGCATAAGTTCATTTATTTACCATATTTTATATATTATCGAATTTCATTATTCACCAAAAATTCAAGAATTTTGGAAAAGTACCAAAAATTAACCCTAACCATTTTCAACCTTTAGAAATAAAAATTTAAATCCATTATATGAAAATGATTTTACAAATAGGTGAAATTTAATTTTTAAATAAAATAATTATTTACTTGAAAAATATTTTTTAAAAATTTAAAACTGATTTTATAATACTTTCAAAAATTAACTAGTGTCTCATAAAATTATCCTAAATTAATAAGAAAAAAAATTTAGCGATGAATTCATTTTATTAAAATTTATTTTATTTTAAATAAATTTTTTAATTTAAAATTTTAATTAAATATTTATTATTCATACAAATATCAGTACATAATTATTAGTTTATAAAATATTCTATTTCATTTATAAGGTGCCTATATTTTATTTATACCATCATGGGTGTGGTTACTATTCATAAGTGTTATATTACTATTCATAAGGGTGTGTTACTATTCATAAGGGTCATGTTACCATTCACTAAAAATTTAAGTTGATCCTATCAAACTCTAAATATCTTATTGAATGCAATCGTGTATGTCAGTTTTTCGAAATTCAAAACATAGAGGTGTAAAATTTATGTTTACTGGATAAGTTGTAACAAGGTGGTGTCATGTAGATACTCAATGTTTCATTTGTTTAATATTAAATTTATTTTCAAATCCTTGTGGTGTTACATTCTCCCCCCCCCCCCCCATAAAAATTTCTTCCACAAAATTCTAGAATGTTTCCTCATAAAAATATTTGGGTAGTTCTTCATCACAAGTTCCTCACACTCCCATGTTGCCGCTCAAATTTTATGATTTTTCCAAAGTTCTATTACTATCCAGGTCATCTGATTCCTCAACGCCTATTCTTTAGTGTCCATAATCTGGATAGGCTCTTCACAGCAAGATAAGTCAGGTTCCAATTCTATACCTTCAGAAGTGAGGACATGCATTGGGTCTGGCATGTACCTTCTCAACATTGACACATGGAACACATTGTGTACTTTTGATTGGATAGGAGTCATTTTTAAATGATAATCCACAACTCCAATTGTCTCTATAATTTCAAAAGGTTAAATATATAAGGGGCTCAGTTTCCCTTTCTTACCAAATCTTATAACACCCTTCCACAGAGATACATTCAGGAAAACATGATCTCCCACTTGAAATTTCAAATCCTTCCTTTGATTATTATCATATTACCTTTTCATTATTTAAGCTACTTTAATATTGATTTTAATAGTATTTACATTCATTTTTGTTTCCTCCACAAGCTCTAGAACCAAAACCATCCTTTCACCAACTTCATCCCAATATGTTGGTGTACGACAACTCTTTCTATACAATGCTTCATATGGTTCCATTTGAAATCTAGAATGGAAACTATTATTTTAGGAAAACTACAAAAAAGGAAAATATTGATCCAATATACCTTGAAACTCATGTGAGCATGATTTCAACATGTATTCTAAAGTTCAGATCGTCCTTTATGATTACCCATCAGTTTGTGGGTGATAATCGATACTCAAATAAATCTCTGTATCCAAAAATTTATGAAGGATTTTCCAGAATTTCAATGTAAATTGTTGATCATGATCATACACAATTGATATAGGTTCTCCATGAAGTCTCAAAACATCATTTATATAGAGTATTACAAGTCACTCTAGTGGAAAATCCTACCTTGTAGCAAGAAAATGTACAGATTTCATAATTCGTTCAACAATTATCCATATTGCATCATTATTTCGTAGAGTTTTGGGCAATCTAGTGATAAAATACATGGTTATGTCATCCCATTTCCATATAGGAATAGGTATAGGATGCATGACTCTTCTAGGATGTTGTTGTTCAGTCTTCGCTTGTTTTCAAACTAAACATCATGATACATAATCAACAATTTACTGCTTTATATTGTCCCACTAATCATGATCTTTGAAACCTATATACATTTTCATGCTACCAGGGTGTATAGAAAAATTTGATCTATGGGAATCATCCAATAACTCCCTTTTCAGCTCAGGTATATAGGGAACACATATCCTCTTCCCGAATTTCAGAATTCCATCCTAAAACACAATGTCTTCCAACTTCCCATCATTCACAACATTAATTTTATTTTGAAGATTCTCATCATCAGATTGAGAACTTTTAATTATTTCTAATAAATATGGTTGGTCAACCAATTTAAAAAGTAGTGATGTTTCACCTTCTTTAATAATTCCCATATCCATCCTCACTAGATCCATGCACATAAGATCCTTTTCAATTCTATGTTTGTTTAAGAATTCATGATCCTTCCTACTCAATGCATCATCTACCTTATTCCCCTTTTTTGGATGGTAGAATATGGATAAATTATAATACTTGAGTAGATTGAGTCATCAAATTTTCCTCATGTTGAGTTCTTTATATGTGAACATATATTTCAAGCTCTTATGATACATATATATCTCACATATTTCTCCATAGAGATAGTGTATCCATATCTTCATAGCAAAGATTATTGTGGCTAACTCAAGATCATGAGTTGGATAGTTATACTCATGTATTTTTAACATCGTTAATACATATATAATATCTTTATCATTCTATATAAGGACACAACCAAGTCCTTTCTTTGATGCATTGATATAGATCACAAACCCATCAATCATCGATGGTAGAGTCTAGATCGGATCATTCACTAATATCCTATTTAATTCATTGAAACAGTCATCAAATTATTTTTTCCATATGAACTTAACCCATTTATGAGTAAGCATGGTTAAGGGGTTGGCTAATCGGGTGAAGTTCTGAACAAAATGATGATAATAAACTACTAAACCAATAAAACTATATACCTCGGTTATATTAATTAGTGTAGATCATTCCTGAATATCCTTTTTTCTGTATAGGATCAAGGGATATTCCATCCTGAGAGATAATATGTCCAAGAAAAGAAACTGATTGAATCCAAAATTCACACTTGCTAAACTTCCCGTATAATTAATTTCTTCTAAGACTCTTCAGAATAATGTGCAAATGGTTTCATGATATTTAAATCTTTTGTAGTATACTAAGATATTGTCAATAAATACCAAAATAAAGTCATCAAGATATTCCTTGAAAAACATATTCATTAAATCCATGAAGACAAAGGGTGCATTAGTCAGTCTAAAAGGCATTACTGTAAACTCATAATATCTATAACTAGTTCAAAATGCTGCCTTTAGAATATATTTCTATCTAAAATGAAACTGATGATATCCATATCGAAGGTAAATCTTTGAAAAATATCGGGATCTATGAAGTTGATCAAATAAATCATAAATTCGATGTAGGGGTACTTGTTCTTTATTTTTATAGCATTGATCTCCCTATAGGAAATTCACAACCTCATAGATTCATCTTTCATCTTAATGAAAATAACATGGGATCCCCATAGAGATTCACTAGGGAAAATAAATCTTTTATTACTATGTTCTTCTAGTTTTTTATTCAGTTCTACTAATTCCATAGTGGCCATTCTACAAGGAGTCTTTGATATAGGTCTTGAACCATGAATTAAATCAATAGAGATCACAACTTCTCACTCTAGAGGATGTCCAGGTAAATCATCTGGAAACACATCAACATATTCTTGAACAATATGTACACCCTCTATTTGAATGTTCCTTTCCTCACCTATAGATATTTCATTCTCTTCATCCCCAATAATTTAATTAATTAGATCTACTACAGGTGGATCTAAATGATAATAAGATGGTTATATGTATTCCCTAAAGATAAGGGAATCTACGTCATTCCCAAAAATTGTAACTTCCTTCTTCTTGAAATATATTTTCACATCATAATTTTAAATCCAATCCATTCCAAGGATTATATCAAAGTAAATAATGGGTATGATGATAAAATCAACAGATAAATCACATTCATATACCATAATGGGGACTACCTGACACTTCTTTTTTACAATGATACTTCCCTTAAATCATTTGAATGAAAACTACTTTATTAAATAAAATTGGAAATATCAAATTGTTTTACCAAACTACGAAGATATAAAAGAAAGTGATAATTGAGAATCAAATAAGGCATTACCTAAGTTTGAGTAAATGATTAAAGTACCTTCCACCACATCATTAGGAACCTTAACCTCATCAATTGTTACCACATAAGATTGGTCTTGCTCCCTTTTCCTTCTTTTTGGGATGTTTACTTGATGCTTAGGAAATTCATGTGCATAATGTCCCATATATTTACAATTATATCATTTATCATTAGAATCTTATTTATTTCCCATGCAATCACGATAATTGTAGAATTTTTATCCACACTTGTTAAAAACACTCATAACCTTTAGGCAGGAACTAGGGTGTTTCTTCCCACAGTTACAATAAGGTTGAAAGTCCACTCTCCCCTTCTTCCCCATTTCCTTTTATATTTTTCAGGAGTGCTAAGCATCCCTCTTATTCACTTTCTTTACTTTTAATTCATATGAAATAGATAATTCTTTTTCTTTCGTGATATCACATGATACTATATCTTCATATGATGAGAAATTCAAGGAGACTAGTGCCCTTCAGAGGAATGGTTTTAAACTAAAAATATTTGATAAATCCTGATCCTTGGATTATGTATGTTGTTTGATGCATGACTTTCTAGCCTTGTAATTTTTTCTTCATACTTGGAAACATTGTCATCCCCTTTCTGACTCAGATTCAAGAATTTCCTTTCTATATATGCTCGTGGTTCGCAGAGAAAATACTTTTCTGGGAAAATTTCATTAAAATTCCTCAATTCGATATTTTCAATCTCTTCATCATCCGTTGTGTTTTGAATCAATGACCACCATTGATCAAAATCTCTCTATAGATTATAAAATTCCATGAAAACCTTCTCCCTTTCTTTTCTTCTCAAAGAGGGAAATGTATTATCTAAGGAACTTATCCACTTTTCTGTTACGAATTTATTTGTAGTCCCATAGAATGATAGAGGTTGTTGTCGCATAAAGTATCCTAACATAGCTCCTCTACGTTGTGGATTTGGATGCTCTATATGTGTAAGGTTATTGTTTATAACCTGAGTCAACTGTCCTAGTATAGTTATAAGTTTCTCACCACCAGTCGCGACACCATATCCAGCATCATTATCTTGCATCAAAGGGAAATCTCTACATGGGATACGCGGGATCATGTGGTTTACATTCCTTATACTACGCGCCATTTCTAAATAATGGAATACACTATATTAGGTTATCAATCATAATATATAATCTCAACTTAGAAAAATAATTAGCATAAATTTAAATCCTATGCATAAATAATATCATAATCATAAACATAGTTTCATTGAGGAAAAATTTACATTGAATTATTTTATAATGTTTTGTAAATAAAATGTGAATTATCCTAAGCATATCCCTTGAGAGTGTCAAACTAGGTGTTCACTAAGGCTTTTTTTCGTGTACCAGGATTCCCCGAGTCAAGCTCGAAACTCCTTGTCAAATTTGATACTCCTAGGAACATATGTTCCTGAACTATGTCCACTTATAGTATCCAAATAGGGATGTATTTTCTAGAAAGATTCACATAGTATATTCCTTACCAAAATTCCAGGGTGTCCTTGTATGTTTATCCTCAAGAGTATCTTACTGTTTCATTCCCTAATATACATTTTCTAAATCTAGTTTCCTTATTTTCTACTAAACTTACTTTGATACCAACTGTAAAGACCCCACCCCAGTTGCCCAGAGCCAGTACCTTATTTTATTATATTGGAAAATAAATAAGGAATTTGAATCCCGAAGGACTGAGTAGTTTAGTAGCCTTTGAAACCAGATACATATATAAGTTTATTCTTACAACATGAAAAGAAAAACAATATGAAAGTTCCTATTAAAACATCAATGTTTCCTAGGTTATCTCAGAATTTCATTAATAATATAATTATTCACATCCTAGGAAAAATAAAATATAAGAAAGGGGTGAGCTCAAATGCTCAGTAAGGGTAAGAAATAATGCGAAAGATATCATAAACATAAACATTAGGCATGGTGAATAACTAAAAACAAATTCCTTTAAAAATAAACTTGAACCTAATATGGCTAGAATAAGAGATGAATAAATAATGCCATAATAAAACATAATCATGGGTATTATACTAGTCAACTAAAAACATGAACTATAAATTACTAGTTTCATAATGAGGGAACGAAAAATGCAGGACAACATAACCATACAATCAAGACCTTATTCTAAGACTATAAATAACTGTACTGTCAAGGCCTCATTCCAAGACTCTAGTTTGTCTCATGGGACCTACCGATGCACTGAGGGGATATAGTGGGTCCCACCTAAAACTTACTAAGTCTAATGCATTCCTCATATGAATGGGTACAAACATAAACAACATATACAGTCATATTGAAACTAACATATGAAATGTAAATAACTTTCCCCAAACTTTAAACATAAACACTAACCCTTTAAAATAATATCGTGAATGGTATCAAGATAATAAATCCACCATAAAACTACTCATAAACATTTAAATAAAATATTGTGTATTATATCATATAACATTAACCCCATTTAAACAAAATAATAAATTAGAGTGTTGAAATAGGTGAAAATACACTTATAAAATCATCGTGGAATTCTTGAGATAAATATTATTTTGCTTTAAAAGGAAGAGTTATTTTGGAAAAATATTTTTATAAAATCATAAATGAACTAATTTAGTTATTTCATAAAAATTTGAGTGATTTATAAAAAATAATGGTTGTTTAAAATATATTATAGAGTGTACTTGAAATTATCTAAGAATTTAAGAAGTTCTCTTGAAACGAGCTTGTTTATTGGGATGAATTTTTGAAAGATCATTTTAAAATATATAAATATCCATAAAATAAAGGAAGATTCTGATTAGTAAAAATATATAGAAAATTAAAATATAATTTATAAGGATTAAATATGAATAAATAATAATTTCACTGAGGTATGTAGAGAATAAGAGTAACCTGAATGAAAATTGGGGTTTAGGTAGAGAACCCTTACCTTATGTCTGGATATCATCCTCACTTAAACATAAGCTCCTAGAATATGAAATAATACTTATTAATAACTTAATAAAAAACCAATTAGAAATTTAATTGATTTAGAATAATTTTATTATGTTCATTTATGGTCGTTTTTATGGGTTAATAGATTCAATATCGTCGTTTGTCAGTGCTTGTTTCATTATTTTTCATGATTGGTTCATTTGTATGGAAGTTAATGTAAAATGAGAATTGAATTCCAGAATTTATGTTATATGTTATTAATTTTCTTACAAAATGTTAAATTATAATATAATTCATTTGGTTACTTTGGGTGAGGATGAATCATTAGATAAATTTTTATTGATAAATGGTTGGATTAATTTGGTGGTTTTTCAATCACCACAAACTCATTTTATTTTATAAATTAATACCATGTGTACAAAAATGATTAAATAACATTAAATAGGATATATTACATATTTTATAATCTATTTCAACCATATAAATGGTTTCATGACTAAAATTGAATATGGTAATAGAAGTTGAAAACTCGTCATCCTTGAATGTGATAAACTAACACATCTTGAATGGTGTTTTCATTTCTAGTATAAAAGGAGGGGAAAGGATAGATGATGGTGAATTATTCAATTATCATAAAAACATTCTAGTACATTTAAGTTACTATATTTATCATGACATTTTGAGGAAAGAAGTTGGGAAAGAAAGAAAGAAACTTGAAAGAAAATAAAAGAAATGAAAAGAGGAATTTACCACTTGAAATTTTCTTCCTTGAGAGACCCTTTAGGGTAGAGTATTTGGTCTTTTGAATAGAACAAGGGCTGATATATGTGGGTAGGTTCTTGTGAAAGGATTTTAGAAGAATTTATACAAGCCCCAAGGCTTGAGATGAGTGAAGATAAGATAGAGTGTTGGGTGGATTTCATAGTGGATGATAGGAGGGGTTTTCCATTATTTTATTATTTTGTATCAAGACTATGAATAGTCTTGATTCTTGTTACTCCAAATAGTAATACATGCATGTGAGTTCTAACCAATGGTCATTTACATCATCTATGACTCAAGCATGTTTCATAAATTCATTTATTTATCATATTTTGTAAATTATTGAATTTCATTACTCACCAAAAATTCAAGTAATTCAGAAAAATACCAAAACATCACCCTAATCATTGTTTTTCAACATATAGAATTAAACAATTAACTCCATTTTATCAAATTAATTTTCTAAATAAGAGAAATATAATTTTCAAATAAAATCATTATTGAATAGAAATATACCTATTTTAAATTTAAAACTGATTTTATAATACTTTCAAAAATTAACTAGGGTCTCATCAAATTATCCAAAATTCATAGAAAAACAAAATATTTATTGAAGAAAACATTTTATTAAAATTAATTTTATTTTTAATAATTTTTTAAATTTAAAATTTTAATTAAATATTTATTACTCAAAAAATATGTAAAATTAATTATTAATTTATAAAATATTCTATTTCATTTATAATGCGCCTAAATTTTATTTATACCTTCACGGTGTTGTTACTATTTATAAGGGTCATATCGCTATTTGTAATGGTACGTTACTATTCATAAGGGTCAAGTTACTATTCACCAAAAATGTAAGTTGTTCCTATCATACTCTAAATATCTTACCAAATGCAATTTTGTATGTCAGTATTTCAAAATTCAAACCATAGAGGTGGAAAAATTATGTTTACCATATAGGTTGTAAAAAATGGTGTTTTTTATATACTTAGTGTTTCATGCATTCAATATTAAATTTATTTGAAAATACTTGGGGTTTTATAGTAAGGATAACGCTTGCTCTTACATTCAACATGGAATAAGATCCTCCTCCCACTGTAGAACATATTTCAGGGAATCCCTCCTAGAGTAAGCTCATAGACTTTCATGTAAGAGTTTACAGTCATGCTCCTCACTACCACTGCATCCTTCACTTTCATTCCTTCCTTACCTTGGACTCATGTCCAATGTAAAGTGGGGAGGAGGAAGTGTTGTAGCCCAAAACTCTTATATTATAGCCCCAACCTCTTCCATCATAGCTCTTGCCTCTCCCATTAGTGAAGGAGTAAAAGTGTGTGGTCTATCGAATCTTCCACTTCCTCTTATTTCTCAGACTGATCATGAATCACATGGGCATAGAGGTTAGTGATGATCACAACACCATCATGATCTACTTGAATGATTGAACTATGGTAGCACTGGATCCTTCCAAAACTAGGATACATTGGACACTTACTATTGGACCAATCTCAAGGGACATCCTCCTCAGAAGTTAGTCCCAAATCAAAACCCCCAATTTACCAAGGCCTACACTTTAGGAATAATTCGAAACTTAATCATCTAAAATGTCAATACTCCCCATGCGATACATACCCTTGAGGGCTCCTAAAGGCATCATCCCTCATGATCTAACTACCCAAGCTTTGATTCCCATTTGCATGGGATACTTAGGAATCCTCCTTGAGGTTCAAACCAAACTCGCCAAATTAACCCTATTCTCTCTATTCCACATTCCCGATATGGTTTAATTCGACTTGAGAATCCATATCTCTCTCAGGTTCCTTGGGAAAATTTAGCATAAACCCCACACAAAACATTGACTAGGAACTTTCTTCCTAGAAGTCCTTTCCACACGATGTTAAATTATACAGTTAGATCCTTGTCACATGACCTTAAAAGGTATGATGTTCCCTATTAAGTGGTACCTAACTACGTGGGTTTTTATTTATCTCACAAGGATATATAGGAAGCACATCTATGGGTTCAATCCCAACATCAAAACAAATTCTATATCCCTTAATGATGATAAACATCAGAGTGACCTTAGTCTCCCTGGATGATAGTAAACACAAGTGTTCCCAAACTTGTGGCTAGAAAACCAACATCATAGTAATAAAGACCAAAGAATATCTATGTAGTACATAAGAGGATACCATTGATGGAGGACCTCAGATACATACAGATATCTCCATTGATGATGAACCTCAGATACATACTGATGATTATAATATCTATATATGCTGATAATTGATTACTGATTTTGGGTTGACCCATATCATACTTGGAAATTAATGAAGGATTCATGAACATATCTTAAATAAATAAGAGTCCCTAGGTAGGAAATAATTTCCCTCAAAATGGTTTGATGAGGCCAACATACCATACTCTTGACTAATGTGAGTTCTTAAGTAATGTTGGTCAAAACACCTAATGGGAGCTTGCCTTTATAAAGAAGGTCCTTTCAGATACAGAACCATTGTTTGTTTCCAGTTCCACAAAAAACCCATTGAAAACCATTTGAAAATAGAAAATCATAATGAGGTGTGAATTATAAGGGAAACGAAAAATGGTTAACCCGATTTGAATCCTTAACCAATATGATAGTATCACCCACATGTCAGGCCCCTTCCACTCTCAAAGGGAACATCGGACGAGAAAGGAAATAAATCATGCAAATGCTCACTAAAATGAGATGATGATTTGGCAGAGTTCTTTTTTTCCAAATATATACAGGCACTTCTTCTCATAAATCCCCTTGATCCAATGGAATCCTTCAAGTTATCACAAATGATTGCACTGACTGCTACTCAGGCTCGATCCTCATCTTTATAGATTATATAAACACCAACAAATCATCTTAAACACTTGGTCTCAAACTCATTGGTCTGAGAGTACCATAAAACAATACAATCCAAACACCATAGGCCTACCGATTGGTCATCCTTCTCAACCGGAACCACCAACCTTCTGGTCAATGATGACCAATGGTTCTGAAGTAGACAACACTAATCATCGTCTTCAACCATTTTAGGATCTTATAGCTCGAACACAATAACCATTACCTCTAATATTATAGTAAGGTGGATCAACAGGCTACCTTTGGCCTCATCCAGGATACACTAGGGTCCTTCTCAAGGGATCCTTCCAGCAATTTCTTCTGCTAACACCGCATGGTAGTTAACCCTCAACATGATGAAGGTGTCTCTTTCATCTTTCTGACCCAGTTTACTCAGATCCGAGCATGGAAGAAGGACCTTTGAGGATGAAACTTTTCTAATAGGAATAATTTTCACATTATTTACCCATATGGAGAAGCCCAAAAACCCAGTTTTTTGGAAATAATTGAGTAGAAACACACACCCATCTGCCTTCATACAGCCAGCCAGCAGACTCACCTTGTGGCATTCAAAGAATTCCACCAACCAAACATAGTGGAAACATACAAGAAGGAACATATACACTTTTCTAAATCCCCAAATTATTCTATAACACTTATCTGGTAGCATTCAAATAAGTCTTTCGACCATGTTTGGTAGAAAATAGTGAGTTGGTACATTCACCTGCAAGTATTTACCAGGACTGGAAGCAACCTAATCTGGGATCAATCAGAGAAGCTAGTTTAAAAGTCTTGAGGACAAGTAGCTGGTAGACTCAACTCTCTACTCCCACACACATGTAATATAAATATACACTGGATGGAAAGGGAGGACAAGAGTAAACACATAGACCTACTCTAGATATGAAATGGGTGTATATCCCCATTCTAGTCACTGAAGTAACTATGAATATCCTGAAAATGGTGAAAGGGAAGACAAAAATTATTTCCCTTATCCTACAGTCTTTTCAGAACACCATCACTATGACAATAGTAGTTCCTGAGGGAGATCCACATAACTATGTCCCCACAAATAGGGTGGATCATAAGCATAACACCTCTGAGTAGAAACACACCTTTTCTCTACACCACGATGGTTATGTGGAAAACTCCCCCATATTATATAGACAACCGGATTTGGAACATAAAACCGCTCCAATCGGAGGTAATTTTCCGATTATAATGGCCACTCCAAAGTAGGAACAATCACATTCCTATCATGACCAATTCTCCCAGCTTGTGGCCCCAATCGCTTGTAAGAAGGCTCCCGAGAAAAAGTCTCCCCAAACATGATTGGAAAATCAAGAGATGGTCTACGATCAGGACTCACATTACATTGGAGTTTTTGAAGCCCTTAGATGACTATCTGTTTCATCTCACAATCTTACCATCCTATTAACAAATTAACAGAGAATTAATAGTAATTATTAAGGTCCCCATCGGACACTTCACCCTGAAGGCTTGCTTCATGAAAACAATTTGGTTGATCTTGAGAGACTATCTCTTGATGAGAGACACAACAACACTCCATGTAGCTATAAGACCAAAGAGAAATAGTATCTTACCACTTATATAATCCACCATAATTGTCGTCCCAAAGATTACATTTGTTGAAAAAGTTATCTATGTAGTAGTGATAAACATTTTCAAAAGAATTATCCAATTGGAAATGTAGTGATGATAAATACCTCCAATCGAGATGCACTTACAAACACATGTCCAGTCAAGTCTGATGATTTTTCACTGGTAGGTGAAAAACATTCTCAATTAGAAGACTTCCCAAGGAGATGATTATTTTCAAGACCTCCCTTGGGTCATTTTTCTTCCAACATAGAAAAGAAAATCTCAACCAATATCATTTCTTGTGATGAGATAATCAGGAAGAATCTACTCTGGTCAGACTAGGTCGAGAAGCCTATAGTGAAAGAAAAATAATATTTTCTGAACATAAGGAAATATATGGATAAATATGATATACCAGTTATGTTATGGCCATTGTCCACCCCTCAATATAGCATTCTAGAGGTGTTGGAAAAGGATTATATTCATGAAATCTGCCTCGATATATGGAAAAATCGTCATCATCTAAAAGTAAATTTATTACCCTATGACGAGTTTCAAACTCACTTAAAGGTAAAAGAAGGGTTGAAACGCCAAATTGATTTGGCATCACTCCTAGATTCACGACATCCAAATATTGGGAAATATTAAAGATCCCTTCAACGTTCATTCTTTGATGCATTAATGAGGTTGTGTAGCTGATCACATACACCCCATCTGGTGTTCACATTAGAGGATGGGGTGCACATGGAGCATTGTATTTCAATATACTTCCTAACCAAAAAAGACCACCAAAGGTAGTTTTACGAAATTTAGTTTCCCAATGACTACTACAATAGAATAGATTTTTTCACAACCAAGGATATGCTCACCAAGAATAGTCCCTGATAGACTCTCCCCGATGTCAGACCAGAACATAGCAATATGTTAAAATAATTTTTCCTCAGTCATCTAAGAATATCAAGAAGGCCTCCTGCTTAGAGGAAGATAGATATCATATTGTGAACATGTCAGAAATAGAAAAACAGTCTTAGTAATCAGGTGAATTAAGTGAGCTTCGAATAACTCACCCCATCCATGTTCGAACAAAAATACATAAAATCAAAAAGAGAAGTTGTGGTAATATCAGCCACATCAGTTT
Source organism: Viscum album (assembly GCA_963277665.1). Taxonomy (NCBI): domain Eukaryota; kingdom Viridiplantae; phylum Streptophyta; class Magnoliopsida; order Santalales; family Viscaceae; genus Viscum; species Viscum album. The sequence continues at coordinate 752,673,102 of OY728131.1, forward strand.
GGGAGAAACCCCAGCCTACAGGGTTGGGGTATTTTTTAACCCAACCCTCCAATACATTCAATCATTCCCAAAGGTTTGAAAAAGTAGAACAAGAATAGTCCCAGCCCGCAGGGCTAGGGGATTTTTCACTTCAACAAACCCCTCCTCGGCAGGAATTGGGTTTCTCCGGATTAGGAAATATGTTACGAAATGAATCCTCCCAATTTGTCATGTCTTATGAGCTAGTAAATTCAATTGGAACACATATGAATGAACTCTATAGATATTACCTTTGGGCTAGTATCCACCAAAAATTTCCTGAGGAATAAACAAATAATAGGAATGGTCTCCTGGAGGGCACAGAAGAAGGTGATCTCATAGAGATAACCATATAATGCATGTGATGTATTATTCATCTGTGAATGTCATCAATTCTATCATCGAAGACCCTCCAGAACATAAGGCCAACTTAGGGGAGTCATAATAGGAAGTTTCGGTTCATAATCTGGTTCAGACTGAAACAAATGAAGAAGGTGTGTGTACCCAAAACTAGAGTCTTGCCCTAAATTTGGGAACTCCCTCAAAAAACCCTCTGATACCTCCTCAAAAGGAACCTAATAGGAAAAAAGGTAGGGGTCAGATTATGTATCACCTACCTCCTGAGAATATTCAATGGGGAGTTACTTCGGGGTAGTACTACTGCAAAATATTCTCTTCAAGTAGACCTTGAAATTGCACTTTTAGTTGGCACACCTCAGAAAAGATGTTTTACGCAACAACTGAAGAAAACGGGGAACATTCACTTGATGTGGGATATCTACCACCAATATATTTGGATCATGAAATAGTAGATCAAGAATTACCTCTATTGAGTGTACAACCAGAACAAGGCCACACACATCCTTACAGACCTTCCCCTATGAGTTACCCATGGAAGATACGAACGGTGCTTCCACCAGTGGTCATACCGGTCACTGCACCCGTTTAGGCTCCAGTCACCTCACCAGTTCAGGTCTTGACTCATCGAGATATTCCTCAAATTCACATGAACAAAATTGAGTCACTAACAACTCAGTCGGAATCCATGAAAGGATGACATGCTCTGATACAACTAGAAAATATTTCTTACCCCAAATTAATGGATCCTACTCCACCCCACCAAAATTTGGGAATCCAACATTTATGATTTTGAAATGCTCATGTTACTAATAGAAGCACTTGACACATTTTTTCTCTCACTAAAATACCATGATGAGTACCCCTAAATAGTAGGAGGTTATAAAGCTCAGGTGTTTTGAGGAATCTCTACAAGGGCCAGATTTCATGTGGTACACATGTTTGCAGTCTCATTTGATCATTGGATTGGAAAACCTCATTCATAAATATCTATTTTGGTTTATCTCAACATTATAAAAGATAACAATATTCAACCATACAAACTGAAAACAATGGGATAATTAAAGGGTCTCTAATTTTATCACTTAGTAGAAGGGATTAACATATTCTTTGAACCTACCACTCCCTCAAGAATAGTTTTTTCCTATCTGTGTAGTAAATCTCCATGATGGTTTGTGCAAACCATTGAGTCCTATAGAATAAAAAATATGGTTTTAGGATTTGGACTCAATTTCTCAACAAGTGGAAAACTCCATCATAGAGACCAAAGAAGAGTCCTTGGTGATTCCATCGAATCAGGAAAGAAGAATAAGAAAATTAGAGGTTATTATAGTTACACTTAAGCATGTTCTTGTACCCTCTCTTACTTCAAATCCCACACCATATTATAGGGTTTCACTTCTCGAACATCAGCATCAACACTCACCTCATCAATATGATCAGTGATATCAGAGGTGGAAATAATTTGAGGTGAATAAAAACATGTTATACTCTTTTCAAAATGACCAAGTCCCCAACTACTTTATCTTAGCATTGGAAAACAAATTAGTCATATTTCCAAATCTAAATAAGCCTAGAAATGATGGGGATGAATATTTCCCAAACAATTTCCCCTATCATAAAATGTTGGCTCACCCCATCCAGTATTGTTTTGCTTTCAAATACCTCATAAAAAAGATGGTGGACACTAGGAAAGTGAAATTGAAAAAATTTACATCCCAGGTAGCATATGTTTTTTCTACCAATCAGGAGGAGATAGGTGAATGGAAAGAAGTAAAAAAGAAAGAGTACACAGAAGTACAGTGACTGGATAGTCAGAAAAACGATCAACCAAACTCACTCTATTCTATGATCACAACTAAAAGATCCAACTATGTCCTCAAATTCTTCTTCCACATCACATCCAACTTCATCAAAAACTCATTCTTATGATGATCAATTGTTAATAATGTGACATGGTTCGAAGGATAGGGAGAAAAAAGAAGAGTACATTCTTGTGTCAAGGAAAAAAGTTTTCCTTGAATTTAAAAAACGTAATTCCAACCATATTAATGGTATATGCACCACCCCTCTAAACCGCACAACATGATTAGCCCAATCATGTATAATCATCATCATATGAGGAGTTGATCTTCGGTTCTGTTAATGTTATTCACTTAATATATCCACTCTCACATGATGATTCTGATCATGAACCCAAGTTCCCTATACTTTTTTGGAGAACTGGTGGAAGAGGTATTTGAGTTTGAGGATATAGGGAAAGACATGGTCATTCTAGGAGCCACTATATCAACCAAACCCCCACTCGAACTGTCTACACAGATGAAACTTTTGGGAACTCTCTTCAGTGAGCTTAGTAGTAATAAGAGTGTCCTTCCTCTATGCATGATAGGGTATTACCTAACATTATAATCATGGTGGACTAATTAGAGGATTTGACACCACCTCTTTGACTGGTTGTCCAATTTAATTGGCCTAATCCACTATGAATAGGAACACTTCTAGCTCATATCACATAGGACGACCCATCCACATTAGGGACATCGACTCCTAATGTGTGTGAAAAAGAGCACCCCTATGTTGGGAATCACATAACTTTGGATCATAAATATGATGTCTTGAAGAAATTAACCCAATTTTTGGATAAGTTTTCAATCATGGATTCTCTTATTCTATCAAAAGACCTACAAGAAGAACTCATCAAGGGCTTGTCACTCCCTCAAAAGTTTGAAGTTAAGGTTGTTTCTACTGAGGTATATTGTGTGGAGAATGATTAAAAATAATTCCATTTTATTATCTCTTTTAAATACTATTACAATGATGCTTTCATGCAAGGAAACATCAGGACCTTGTATATATCCATTAGAATCAATGAAATTGAAATCCGACATGCCTTTGTTGAAAATGGTTAAGGATTCAACCTCATTTTAGTCTGGACACTTTTCCAAATGGGTCTTAATGATCCCAATTGTCTCCATACACCCTAATGTTATAGGTTTATGAAAAGAATGAGTAGGATTATCTCATCAAGATCACACTCAAGACTCAATTTCGGGATCTCATTTCAAACTCAGAATTCGTCGTTGTCTAGAAGGATTCAAATTTTAATGTTTTACTATGAAGACCTTGGCTACATCATCATATAGACATTCCCTCATCATACCACCAGTGTCCCAACAATTGTGTAAATTTCCTGAATAAGACATTTTATGGTGAAAAGGCCTCATTCAAATCCCACGAGACACAATACATTGATGTATAATTCTATCATAAGGGAGGAAAACATTCCATGACTGATGATGTTACTCGAATTAATGCCCCAAATGGATTAGAGATGATCCTAGACAACCCTTTCAAGCAGCTCAGTGAAGACTACATGGTGTCAATTAATCAAATTGAATCATGGTACCAAATTAAAACACTCATTCAGAAACTTTTTTGATGAAAATTATAGTAGTTAATCCCAATGGTGTTGAAAAATTTATCCAATCTCCAAGTAATAGTTAAACACTAAATGAAATTGTTCTATCTCTGTCTCCTAAGATCCAGTAATGTCTGGTTCTATCAGCTAGATTCAAATAATCTATCGTGAAGATGGAGAAAGTTGGGAGACTCATCCTCAGTGCCCCATTTCCCTTTTAGGACTCCAATAAGACTCCATTCTTTCAAGTGAGCCTGAAATCATTGTCTTATCCTCTATATTTCTAAATGGAGGTTTCCCTCTTCCCTACAAGGAACGTTTTTTATCATATTCCCCCCATGAATAAGCATAAGAAGTGGAGCATGAGCATGAGGAATAAGAAGAAAATATTAGGGATTCCCCTCCAGTATTTTTGGAAGGCATCTCTACCACTATGGATGGACCTGAAGAGATAAATCTAGGTATAGAAGAAAATCCACTCCCCACTTTGATTATTGTATTCATGAATCTAAAATAATAGGATATATATACATCCTTCCTACAATAGATTAGGGATGTGTTTTATTAGAACTACCCAAAGATTTTAGGCCTTGACTCTGGTGTATCCTCTCATCACTTGCATTTGCTAGAAGATCATTGGGGACATAAGAATGAAATCAGGAGGATGCACCCGACTCATGTCTCCAAAATTGAGGATGAAGTGGAAAAAATCATCAAGGATACTTTTCAAAAAGAGGTACAATACCCAAAATTTCTAGACAACATTGTCCCTTTGAATAATAAAACTAGTAAATTATATTTTTCATCGATTTCAAGGATCTCAACCAATGTAGTCCCAAAGGTGTCTTCTCAGTCCCAATCATGCAACTCCTAATTGATACAATAACTAGTTATCAAGTCCTCTCCTTTGTGGATGGATATTACAGGCCTAAAAAAATTCCCATGGTCCCAGAATATGAAAAATACACAACTTTAAAATCCCCTCAGGGAGTATTTGTCTATTGGGTAATTCCCTTTGGCTTGAAGAACATCAACGCCACATATAAATGCACCATGCACCACATTTTCAAACCCTTCTTAGAGAAGTTTGTTGAATTCTACATTGATGATCTAGGGGTCATGTCCTGATAATGTTCTTACCACCTGGATGACCTAGAAACCATATTTAGTAAGATTTTATAGCATAATATTAAGATAAAACCCTTGAAATGTGATTTCAGGGTAACCTTAGGAAAATTTCTCATCTTCTTTGTACGTTATCGTGACATCAAAGTTGATCTTGAGAAGGTTAAAGTTTCCCTTAGAATGTCACCTCCTCGAAACATGAAATATTTGAGAGGAATTCAAGGACACTCGTCCTAGATTCATAACTTTATAGGAAATCTTTCAAGAAAGTGTTTACCCTTCACTAAATTGATGTATAAGGGGTCACATATTAGTGTACCAATGACTTTCAAGAAGAATTTGATGCTCTCAAGAAATATCTCTTGATGCCACCAGTGATAATGCCACATTTATAAGGAAAACCACTAATTATGTATGTGACATACCTATAAAGATAACTACGAACCTATCTTGAGTATAATAATTGTGTTGGGAATGAAAACAACCTTTATTATCTTAGTAGAATCATGATGGATGTTGCAGCTCATTATTCAAATATTAAGAAGTGTTTTCTGGCATTAATCTTTGTCATTCAGAAGCTGAGGCGCTATCTTCAAAATCTTGAGGTCCACCTGGTTTCTTGAAATAACCTACTAAAAGTTACCCTCATTCATCCTATACTGATGATATGTATGTCATGGTGGGTATTTATTCTATAACAGTTTGATATATAGTTGGTACCTTAGAATGTAGTAAAAGTCCAGGCCTTGGCTGATATCCTCGTTGAGCATCCATCTGCAGAACAGACTTCATTATGTAAAGAATTACCCGATGAAAATTTATTCTCTATCCAGGATAGCAACAAAACATGGGAAATATATTTTGATGGTGCATCCAAGAGTCCAATGGGGAAGATAATGGAAGATGATAAGCTTAACAATGTTGGGTTAGGGATTGTGCCTATCTTTCCAGAGAAGGAAGTATTTCCACACTCCTTCCTATTATCATAGGGTGGTACTAATAATGAATTGGAATATTAGTCTCTCATTATAGGCCTATAATTGGAACTTTAAATACCATTAAAACACATGGAGGTAATAGGTGAATCATAATTAGTTATCAAGTAGATAAAAGGAGATTACGCCATCAGAAATGATGATTTAATCCCACTGTGTGACTATGTATGAGGGTTAGTGGTAGAATTTCCCCCAAAACCAACATTCTCTTACATTCCAAAATCACAATACTCCCATGCTGTTGAATTCTTATATTCATCAATAACCCTAGAATATCCAAACCAGGATGAAATAAGCATCAACATTTCCCATAGTCACATACTCTCAACTTTCAATCAAATCATAAAAGAAGAGATCAATGAAATCAGTCCAATTCCCAATCCATGTAGTCCAACCATAGGATGGATGATTCCCATCCTGGACTACCTTCAAAATGGAATTCTCCCACTGGATAGTGTTGAAAGAGAATATATCCAATGGTGAGAATCCAATTTTATTCATTATGATATCCCAAATCGCCAGAAAACCCTCTTCAAATGAGGCATTGATGAAGTCATAATGAGATGTGTAGATGGAGAAGATATTTCAGCTATTATAAAAGAAGTACATGCATGATCTTGTGGTTCCCACCAATCAGGGTATATGATTTCTGATCAAATCCTAAGTCTTGGATACTATTAGCCTTCGATGACACATTATTGCATAAATTTCACTAAGAAATGTCATTCCCGACTATTGCATGCCAACTTCATTCACCAACCCCCAAAGTTTCTAAAAACATCAAAATACTCCGAGTCATTCTCTACAAGGGGAATTAATGTTATTAGACCATATCCGCCATATACGGATAAGTAGTTAATCTATATCCTTGCTGCTATTGATTTCTTCTCTAAATTAGATGGGACAATACACCTCAAAAAAGTTGAATCCAAAATTCATTTTTATATTTTTCAAATCAATCATCAATAACTAATTTTGTGTACCTCATATAATATTGATGGAATGTGGCACTAATTTCTATTCTTTTGAGGTAGAGAATTTGTATCAAGAGTGAAATATCAAATCCAACCACTCATACTGCTATCATGCAGTGACCAATGGAAAGATAGATCCTTTTAACAAGACCCTGTCAAACATACTCCAGAAGATGGTGAATAAGGATAATAATTCTTACAATGATAATCTATTTCATACTTTATGGGATTACCGAACTAAAACCGATACTACTACATGATTGAGACTCTATTCACTGGTATATGTAATAGAAGCATTTTTGTCCATTGAGGTTCATTTTCCATCGCTCTGAGTTTCCATCTATGATAACCTATCCATATGTGAAAAATCGCAAAAACAAATTGGATTAATTGGAGTTACTATATGAAAAGATATTGAATACCTTGCATCACTTGGAAGTTTATCTGAATCGTATTACACAATATTTCAACAATAAAGTCTTCCTCTTTTCATTCCTCTAAGGAGAATTGGTATTGGTCCTTAAGAATCTAATGATACTGGGAAGGAAGACTCCAAATCTTGAGCCAAAATGGGTGGGACCTTTCTCTATACACAAGGACCACTCTAAGGGATATTATTCCTTGATCTCAATGGATGGAGAGCTCATTAATACTCCAACCAATGCAAGATTCCTGAAGAAGTACTTTGTGTAATCGCACAGAATTTTCCTTATATATATAATGTTAAACTGAATAGCACTGTAAATGTCCACAATACATGTCGTTAAACTATTTAGCATCACCATTATGGTTGCACGATGATAAAATGCATGACATGAGGTCCTAGTCACATTATCTAAAACTAAAAGACACCATTTTTCCTTACTGTATGACATTATATGGAATGGAATTCACAGCATACAACATCCTGCACGATGTTATTCCCCCATGGTCGGAGATCTATGACCTAAAACTAAGATTTTTTTCATTCCACATGATGTTAAACTACACAGTATTGATAGTCCTTTATGCATGAACTTAAAAGAAAAATACCCCCTTTGTCCCACATGACATTAAATTGCACCTTCTATCCTTACCATATGACATTAAACTACACGGGGTTTCAGGAACTACATGTGTCACAACTATCACCTCTATGAGATATGTAGTGATGCCCAGATCTCCAATTTTGGGCCAAACCACAACCATAATGAAATCCGCGTATTTCTCTATGTATGAACCAAATATATAGAGAATTATTTCAGAACATATTGATTGAACCTCATGCCATCTCGTGTCTTGTTCCCAAACAATATTTTTGGAAATATTAAAGTCCCTTCCCCATATCAAAACTTATTTGGTGTGGGGAACCATATTTAAGAACTACCTATGACTTTATTGTCATTATAATGAGAAACATAGTGAGGCTCGTGTCTAAAATCTTGGGTGTAGCCATGACCATGATAAACGGTCCCCCCTTTATCCTATATGTCATTCTCTTAATCTTGGACACTTTTAGATATTTATAATATTCTTTCAGTTTCTATTGATAGAATGTATGATACTTGAAGAATCCTTCATCTGAATATTTGGTACGTTCCTCAATCCAACATGTATAAGTAAACCATATAGTGGAAATGTTTGCCAAATGATACCACTATTTAGATATTTAGTATTTTCCCTAGTTTTCCTTGCATAAAACATCTCATATACAGGGTTTTCAACCAGTGGTAACTTTTCCCTTGGGAGAAGCCTCTTTTTTCCTCATGAGAATTGATGAAAATATGTCAAAACCCATGATTTAAAATAATCTATGGTTATCCTGCATATTTGTCCCATTTTTTCTCTCTCCCAACATGAGAACTCCCAAGTCCATGTTTAAAATTTCCTTCTCCATGTGTTTGAAAAATATTGGGATAATCTTCATTTGAAAGGCCATACCTCTCTCTGAATTCCTTAGTGCAATGTCCCTAGTCATACAACCTACAACTATAGGCACAATACTTCCTAAACTTGGTTCAAACTAATATAAAGAGCTTATTCCCCCGATTATTTGGAAATAATGACTTTAAATAACCCTTCAATTTTCAGTCACTCCTCTCTATAAACCAAACTTTTTTATTGGGTATATCTGAATCACTATAAATATTAATCGTATTTTAGTGATAAAATGTAAAAATTCTTGAGAGATCCTTTACCAAACTATGAAGTGTTTCCCCTAGTTGATCTTGCATGAGTCACACACACAATGGGTTTGTTAGCCTAAGGATACAAATACTTGACTATGCACTACATTCCCAAGTTGGCCTTATATAAAACAGACCCCATAATAGTTTTATCAACAAATGGTAACTTTGTTCTTAAGAGAGACCTCCTCTAATTCCATAAGCCCTTTTCCCAAACCTTTTCTTGGATATAGAGATCCCCAGGTTATAGTTTAAAACTTTCTCCTTTTATAACTGAATATAATAGGACATTTCCAGACAAATTATCAAGAACAGGGAAACCATTAAACTTTAAGTTGTAGATAAAAGACCTTATATTAAATCCCCATAATTTCTATGCTACATGACATAAAACTGAATAGTGTGATGTTAGTGCTGCATGAATTTAAATTTCATAGCATGATGTCCATGCTACACAACTTTAAACTGCATAGCGTGATTTCCATTCTGTATGAGTTTAACCTACATAGCATGATGTCTGTGTTGTATGAATATAAACTACATGACATAATTTCCTCATAGTAGGAAGTTAAAAAACACTGTCAATGTCTTAGAAACATGACATTAAACTACACAATTCCTTTATCCTTTGTAAGAAAGGGGCCTTATCCCATGACATTGGTTATCTAATAATGTGTACCCTCTTTCACACACCAAATTTTTATAGGATCAGTTTCCTATTCATGGCATGTGCCAACAAAGATATTCCCTTAATTTCAAGACATATTTACTTGGAAAAACTACCCATTGTGGTCTTGAGACATCCAAATATTAAACTCTCATTGTCCATTACAAATAGAATGTTGTAATTCCTAATAACTCCTTTACATGGATATGTAGTACACACATAAGTTTTACATTCATAATCTTTCCACAAAACAGGTCTGTCAGCCTAAGGATGACACTTTTTGACTATATAGTGCATGCCCTAGTTGGACTTGCATAAAACAACCCCCATAACAGGTTTTTCAACTAGTGAAAACATTTTTCTCAGTAGAGACATCCTCTATTATATAATACCATGTTTTAGATTCGAAAACCACAAAATTATGTCTCAATATTACCCTTGTTGGTATCAGAATAATGTCAAAAAATTATTTACTAGGAAGCCTTTTTTGTTTAATTATTTGATATATTATGGTGAAAGAAATTCGACCTGAAACACTCACCTCATTATTCTGATTCACACAACATTAAACTTCCAATACAAAAAAATGCATAATACTTATTAGGTTGAAAACTGGAAAAGGAAATTCTAAGAAAAATCCAAGTCTCACTTGTTAATTCTCCTCCATAATGATCTTAGGAAAAGGTTAGGGTGATGACACACAAGACACATAGTTTCTAGGGGTTTTCATACAATCATAGAGATAGTAGAACTAAAATCACTAGGAACCTTATCATAGGTAAAATTTAATGATCTCTAATCCCTATTATTATAATTATGATTAGATGGTATGAATATGTAATACCATGAAGACCATCTTCGATGTTATGATAATAGGAAGAAAGTAGGGATGAATACATATAAGATTGGAAAAAAATATTTTCATTAAAGGAGAAACAACATAAAAACATCCACAAGATGGAGTCTCTCTGTCATATATTAAAAGAGGCCTTAAACATAACTCTTCATCTACTGAACAACCTCCCAAACCCTATCAACTACTCATTGAAGCTCATTCATTCAATCGAATTCTATCTCCTCATCCCAATGAATCACTTCCATGGAAACCACAAGGGTAGTTAACCCTTCCAATTGGGATTCTCCTAAATAATTTTGGAGTTTTTATAGTCCCTCCTGAGCAGTATCCAATTATTACTAAAGTAAAAATAGTTGAATGGTCTTATCCTTGATTTTCCATTTAAATTCTGACAACTTTGCCTTATGGTTGGCCTTCTCTTGGGATAATTCATGTTGAAAGTCAGCAATGTGGGAAAACAATTTAGCCTTTATGAGGTATTTCTAAAGCTTATGTTCTTTATCCCGCTAGAAATGGTCTCCTTCAGAGAAATATAGATTTTATAGTAATTAAATACACCAAATCCTAACTTGCCAAACATAGCTAGAAGTCAGCCAAACTGTGAAGGTAGGTATTCCAAAGACTTCTCAAAAATTATGTTCCAGATGATCTTCCATGTCCTGCCACGCGTGATACTAAGATTATCTCATAACTCTTCATCTAACATGGATCCACTATCATGGGGAGGTGTGTATTCTTGAATCATATCACATAAATAAGTTCCCTATTCTACTCTCACCGAGATAGTGGATACCTCATCTTCCTGTACTGATCGAACTAATGTAGAAGTGTCACCCTCATCCCAAACCATGGAAGCTGATGATCCTAAATGATGAATTAGTATCATTTTTAGCTTCAAAATAGTAGAAATAATGGAGGATGATAAAGGAATTTACGAAAATTCACCCAATAATAGATCAGTATCTTGGTTAGTTTCCTCCCCAATGTTACCAACTTCAGTAGTCTGAATCGGTACTTATTGGTAGGGGTAACCCTTCTTATCTTACTTAGCCATCATGACCAGAGGTTCTAGAGCACTTTATAATTTAGGATTCTTAGCTAATATATCTTTGTTAGTAGGGGTGGGATGGATTTATATGACCTTCTCATGATGTTCCTTAGTAATGTTCTCTATGGAAAATGCCATATGAGTTGAACTTTGATGTGAAATATTAGATAAAAGAAGAAAAACTATGTATAGAAAAAGAAAGAATGAAAAAACTCATGTCGTTCTTGTTTCTTATGAAGGTCCCTAAACTCCTTAATTGAACCTGTAATATCAATTCTTGGATTATGATAATCGATATTTTCATATAATATGTCTTTGTATATCGTAGAATCCTGACCATTTTGGGTATTCCTGAAATGTTTCTAAGGATCCGTATTGGCTCCACTGACATTCTTATCCGTCATATCTTCAACCGGAATAATATTTCTTATCCTTACTGAGTCAAGATCAGAACCAAAACCTTCTTATATGGCCCAAGGTCCTCATTTCCCCCTTCTGGATCCATAAGAGTATCAACATTGACTACCATAGAGTCATCTTGTGTAGGCAACATATCTGAAATATTATGATAAGACGGAAGTTAGAAACCGATTATAGAACTAAAAATCAGTAAATATGACATTACCAAGACCCTATTACATCTCTATAGATGTGGTAGATGATGCAGCTGCATCCCTTGAAACTTCATCCATTAAGGGGACAGATTCATCAACATGAATCTGTACCTCCCCTGGAGTATCCTTCTTGATCCTTGAAGGACCATTACTAGATCCCTTAAGAGAGGAAATCAATGAGGGTTTGGTAAAAAGATAAACATGGTCTGAATGCTGTGCCAATAATGTTTTAATATTAGATGATAGCACAAATACTAACTATGATATATTAGTTAGACCAACTTTAATTCTCTCTTTTTCATCCTCTCATGAGATAGAAAAGAGAATGTACTGATATTTTTGGAAACGCATACCTTAGGTAATGGTTGGAGAATTCACATTTCCATAACCTCCATCATGTTTATCATTCTTGTATAGAGTTATAGGGACCTGAGGGACTCAACCACCATCTCAATAGGGGTGCTCGTAGGCCCATTCCTCGGTGACCCAGACACCTTTTATACTGATCCTACTTCTCCTATTCCAAACTAAAAAAATAAAATCCTCTCAAGATTAATTATGGAGAAAGAAAGATAATAAAAGATAAATAAGAAAATGTAAATACATCAGTAGGTTTAAAGTAATTGTCTCACTCCTCCTAAGGATAAACAACTACCCCTTCAACTAATATTTAGTCTAGCATGTCAGATACTTGGTTTGAGGCCAGGACTTGATCATCGATTGTATATATGAAATCCTTTAGCTCCTTGAGATACTCTAATACCTCATCCAAATTTTTGTTAGGATGAAAATTGGAGGGTTCTCTAATTTCACCCAACTATAAGATTAGAAGTTTGGCCTAGAGAAAATCCCATGCATCTCTAATATCGCAAGTCTTGCTTTCCCAAAATTGGATTGCAAATAGTAACATGTAGTTTGGATTCGATGTAGTTGGCTGTGGAGAAAACTCAACACCCTCTGATTTGGAAGACTCTTTAGGCCTCCTTTATTTTTCATAAGATTGAGGAGATGAGATAGTGAACTCCTGCTAATGTTGGTGACTTGACCACCATATAACCAGAGGTTTTATCTCCTAAACCCCATCCTACTTGGTGAAATTTGTATGAGAATGTTTCAAAGGCTCTAGAGCCTCCACATAATCTTTTGTTGTGGCATTATTTCCATGCATGCCATGACCAGAAGTATTCATGGCCTCTACCTGATATGTGCCCTATATCAATGCCCCCTAATGGTATGAAGAAACCAAGGCCTTTGAATATCTAGCATTCAGTTCGATTTATGCCTCTGACGAAGATAACATGATCGAAATTTTGGATACCTTTAGAGACAGTAGGATCCATAATTGTTGAGCTACCATTGGATTCTTGTCATGTCTAACATGCATAGGGGTAATGGTGCTTCATTGTCGAAGACATTTAAACTGCCAAGAAAACCAAAAAGGAGTTTAAGACTCATAGATAATCTCACCATCAATATGGGATACCAATATGATGTCTCTGAATTCTGTCATGTATGCCCTCAACTCATAATTCTTTTCCTTACCATCATCGATAAACATTCCAGTTGGTGGTATAGCATACAAAAAGAAGCTAAAGTCTATAGATAAATTTAGTGCCTTCAACATATCATCTGGATTTAGGTTCAAAGGATGAATCCTGAAGACTTTCTAAAAAAATGGGTAAAATCGGCAGTCAAGGTCCTTAACTAAATTTAGAACTAAATATAACCTTAATTGTCTTCCAATTTAGACCCAAGACACTTGGATTGACCCTGTAATTCCAAACGGGGTCTTCCCATTGTATAAATGCAAAAAAAGTGATAGATTCTTAATAAAATAGGGGTATCCAACCCTATGTACTTCTCCTACACTAATTTTTACATAATAAAAAAAGTCCCTAGCCTCAAAACACCACTAAACTAATGGACTGGGATAAAATAAATTCTTAGAAACATGGAAAGGAATCCAGCTAGGTAAACCTTCACATTAATCTTGGGGTTAACCTTATAAACTCAATATTTCTACTCACCCATCTCCAATATGGGCCAAAACATGCCTGAAGCACCTAAATTATCTGCAGTAGGGAAATTAGTAGTGCACCTACAATTAAGATTACTCTCTTTTGTTGGTTCTATGAAATACCCAATCCAAACTTATGCATAGATGGAATCTCTAGTATGAGGATATTTTTCTTTCTACATCTTCTTCTCTATTTTGAATAGATCATGGGCCAATGATTGAGTCCTCTTAGTGTCATAACAAATTGTCTATGGTGGGATAAATTCATTATACATTTCCCCGATAATGGGGACCCTAGATATTTGGTAGAAATCCCACAAACCAATGTTGACCTCACCATGTGTCATGTAAAAATAATTTTTCTATAGACTCCATCATCTCAATATTTCCATAATGATATATGGAATCTTCTAAACATGGGTCTTTACTACCCAAAAAGCCTCATAAATATGAACATACTACAACTCCTTTTTGAACATTGTGTAAGTTTGGTGCACCCAGAATGCCAACTTCCACTCAGGCCAAACTCCCCCTTCAGAGCACAAGTCCCACTCTTCTCTCCATCCATAAGATTCATTTATCGTCGAAGCAGGAAAGGTCATGTAATAACAATGAGGTCTTGAATCTGTGACATGTGACTTCATATTAGGATTGCATTCACTATGATGTAAACTACATCTAGTAGGGAATGTCCCTTACCTTTTGGGAACACCCTTTGTAGAGATTTTTCAACATGAACTATTGATTTTCTTCGCTAACCAAGTCACCGGGAAGTATTTATTAAAATGATGGAATATGAACATCCCTTTGAATATTGTTCCCATATAGAGGCATGAAGTCACTTCGTGGATACTCACATTGATATGGAATCAAAAAAATTTCCAAATAAGGAATTTTTGCCTTAACAACGTGATAATAATCTGGTCCAATGGATTTGATCATCTCAGTTTGACATGCAGCAACTTCCTCAGTTGTAGCCATTAAAGAATCCATTTGAAAACCTATAATAAGGAACCAAATTCTCTCATAAAATTGAAATATTGACTTTGGATAGTTTATTTTTAAACATAGAATAATCCAATAATTTAGAATAAAAATTCCTTGTGTAGGTCCCTCGACAAGGTGCTCCACACAGGTTCCTTGATAAGGTCCCTCTGTGAGGTAGTCCCACGCAACCCTTTCGACCAAAGTGACTTCCCGCAACCCCATCACGCTGGTGGTTGTACCTTAAAGAAACATTTTCAATACCTTCATGGAATAATGGTATGGTGTAGATAGATGATTGTTCTACATAGTAGGAGTGAAAAGTCAGAAATTTTGAATGTGAAGAAAAAGGCAAAGGCATGGGGGTATTTATTGACATTTTCAGCCTATGTCACTTGCCTACACCACTGACCTGCACCAAACACCTACATAGGAATCCTATGTAGATAACCGATGTGATATAACATTTTATCCTTCATAATATTTCCCCATTTATTTCTACCTTGGGACTAGACCATCCTCTTTCATTTTGATCCAATCTTATGGGGGGGGGTTATTGACAGTCTCTTTTTAAAAAGGAGGACAAAAAGATTATGAAGAGCACATTGAGTATATTAAATTGTCAAGGAACCTTAATAATAGCTGAGAATGTTTTTCAAATGGACCTATGTGCACTACCACCTATGCACCGATAGGACAACACATGCACTTTCTATTCACTACAGAAGGCACAACCCCCCTATGATGTACCCCAACATCGGGCACATGGGTCGAGGACCTATGCATACCAATTATTTTTCGACCCCTACATAGAGGATATACATTTAATACTTGTTACATGGACCTACCGCAAACAAAATCATTCGAATAGGGACCCCTACTTGCCTATAAATATAACCCTTTGGATCCTAATTTCAATAATTGAAAAATAAGAAGAACCCCTGAAGCTCTCATTATGCATCACCTTTGACCAGGTCCCCCAAAATTTCTCAAGTATCTATGTAAAGCATGAGATATGAGATTATTAAAGGGTATAATCAAGATAAAAGTCGCCTCAGGGTCTAAAAACATATGAAACCTGCACGAGACCATTATCCTTTAAGGAGAAACCACCTACATAAGGTCCTTCTCCCTAATCAAGGTCCTATGCGAGACCCTTTTAGGAACATTGGAGGAAGAATAGGGTGCCTTGGACAAATCCCTACCTATGTTTAGTCTCCTAGGTAGCCTATTACTCGAGGAATATCCAGCTCACAGCGGCCTATACCCCCTACGCAAAGCACTTTCAGTTCATCTTAGGCCCTTCTCGGTGCACTTGCGTGGCATACCTATGTCAAGAAACTATTCCTAAGACCTACACGATTCACACATTGAGCCCTATTCCAATGATACCTATGATAGGTATCCTCTCTTCTTGGTTCCCATGTTTGAAAGGGAGAAAGATAAAACCTACTCTAAGACCGTATATCCTATAAAACCCTGGGAAGAAGAATTCCAGAGTGTCTCCCATTTGGTTTTGTATTTATACGGTAAGAGGTTTCCCAAACTTGTCTGACTAGAGTTTCAAGATCATCGGGGTGTATGTAGATTTTTATATCTTTAGTCACGAGGACCCCAACCCTAGGGACAGTGTTGGGGAGTTCCTGGTCTCACATATAAGGCTTAGGACCATGTCTGACCCTTACCATCTCTGAGACCTAGAGTCT
This sequence comes from Viscum album, assembly GCA_963277665.1. Taxonomy (NCBI): domain Eukaryota; kingdom Viridiplantae; phylum Streptophyta; class Magnoliopsida; order Santalales; family Viscaceae; genus Viscum; species Viscum album. The sequence goes on from OY728131.1 coordinate 752,690,049, forward strand.
CCAGTTCCCAATAGGGAGGGTAAGGATAAAAATTTCTTTTCTATTGAACACGGAATGCGATCCTCCTCCAACTACAAAACTAATTTCAGGGCATCCCACCTAGATTAAGGCATTATCCTTTCATGTAAGAGATTTTAGTCTTGCTCCTCTCTACCACTGCTTCCTTCACTTTCATTATAAACATACCTTGGACTCACATCCAATGTAAAGTGAAGAGATGGAAGTGTCTTATCCTCAACCTCTTCCACCATATCTATGACCACTTTCACCATAACTCCAGCCTCTTTCACCAGTGAAGGAGGAAAAGTGTATAGTCTGTCGAATCTTTCACTTCCTCTTGTTTCCCACATTGATCATGACTCACGTGGTCTTAGAGGTTAGTGATGATCACGACACCCACACAATCCTCCTAAATTATTGAACTATGAAAACACTGATTTTTGTCATAACTAGGATACATATGATGCCTACCAAATCCTTGAGGTCAAGATACATCCTCCATAAAAGTTAGTCCCAAATAAAAAACCCCCCAATTTACTAGGGAATACTCTTCAAGAATAATCCCCAAATTAATCATATCAAGGGACATACTCCCCTATGATACATACTCTTTAGGGCCTCTAAAGGCATGGTTCCTCATGATCGAACTATGTGGGATTTGATTCCCATTCGCATGGGATATGTTGGAAGCCTCTCTGAGGTTCAAATCCCACACCCCAAATCAACCCTATTCTCTCTGGGAAAAATTATTAGTAAGGTATAATTCAACAGTAGAATCCATATCTATCTCAAGTTTCTTAGGCAACTTCAGTATAAGTTCCACACCAAACATTGACTAGGAACTTTATGCATAGACATCCTTATAACATGATGTTAAATTGTATGGTTGGGTCCTTATCACATGACCTTAAAATGTATGATGTACAATGTTAAGTTCCACTTAACTACATGGGTCCTAATTCCTCTCACAATGATATGTAAAAAAGAACATCTATGGGTTTTATCCCAAAATCAAACAAATATCATCTCCATAGAAGAAGATAAACTCTATAGTGACCTTAATCTCCCTAGATGGCAATAAACACAAGATTGGACCATAGTGTGGCTATAAAACCATCATATTCATAATATCAACCAAAAAATCTCTATGTAATACATAAAAGGATAACATCGATAGAGAACCTTGGATACAAATATATAAATCCATTGATGATGAACCTTAGATACATATAGATGATTCTGTGATCAATACATTCTAATAATTGATTTCTCATTTTGTTTTGACTCGTATAATACTTGGGAAATAATGAAGGATTCATAAGAAAATTTTAAATGTTTAAGAGAGTCCTTGAGTAGGTAATAATTCCCATAAAAGGGTGTGATGATCTAGATGTCCTATCCTCTCGACCAATGTGAGTTCTGAAGCACAATTGGACAAAAAACCTAAAGAGTTCCTGCCTATAGAAAGCAGGTCCCTTCAGATACCGAACCATTGGGTGTTTTTGGTTCCATGAAAAAACCCATCGGAAACTGTTCAAAATATAAAATTGTAACGAGGTGTGAATTCCAAGGGAAACAAGGGTATATATAGGTTATATCATTTGAAATGGGAATATTTTTGATGGTATTCCCATAAAAAATACTATTATTTACGATGGGACATGTCAAAAATGTTTCCCATATGTTAATTGAGGTGATGTTAAAAAAATTATTTGTGATGGGTCTCATCGCAAATACTTTCCCACCAACATACTATTTGTGATGAGAGTGTACTATCTTCACAAATAATTAAAAAACATGGATAATATTTTCGATTGGAATAGGGACCCATCACAAATATTTTTTTGTGATTAACTATTTTCGATGGGTTATCCACCCATCACAAAAAATGGTTTCTCCCATAGTGGCAGTTGACTCATCTCCTACTAGAACTGGGAAAAATAATAGTAAGTTGATGAAGCATCCAACATAGATCATCACTAACATTATTCCCTGTATCAACCCCATAATCTATTCTAACCTCTATTTTCTTACTTTCTTTGGGTAAAAATATTCCATGAACTTCCCCTATAATTCCTTCCATATCATTCCATCCAACTTCTCATATCAAGCCTGAATATCCCCCAACGCCTCGCTTGACCTCATAACATATAAGTATCCAACATTACTCTTTTCTCTACATAAGTCACTAAATGGTCAAGAATTGTTTGGATAGACTCAATCGAAGACTCAAATACCACAGGCCCACCCTCTACGTTATATTTGAAAGGGTGCTGCAACTAAAACTACAATACCAGGTCAGACATATTCAGTATAGCCCACCCTTGGTCACCTTCCATAAACTATATAAAGTTATCAAAGTTCTCATGGAACCTCTCCCCTACTCCTTTACCTAGGACTATCAAGACCTCTTTTCCTTATACTATAAGAACATTTCCGACAATGTCCTCTTATCATCCAACCAACATTCATCATCATAGAGGAATATCTGTACAATTAAAAACACACATCATAGGACATATAACACTTCATTAACACATTTAAATATGAGAGGTTAACAAAAATTTATAACAATTAATCCCTCACACACCACCCCAAGTTCAAAACTAAGGCACTATTATAACCCTCTACTATTCCTAAACAGGTTCATGGAAAACATAGGGTAAAAAACTTTTCATATTTTTGGTTTTCCCGTTAGACACCCATTTCTTATCCATTTTAAATTTCCACATTTAGAATAATTTAAAATTTTAATTTTTTAATAGGAATCATTTCTTTTAAATAAATAATAAAATAAATAAAATCATTTTCATTTATCAAAACCCGCCAATGAATTTCTTTTTCATGCATGCCTAATATGATGCATGTCACATAGATTTCTTAGTTCCTGGAATAATGAATGCACAAAATCAAATATCACTCTATATAGGTCCATGAATAAATTTTATAAAAAAATAACATCACAAAATAATTAAATTATCCATGTTAAAATATAATCCAAATGTAACAAAAATAATTAAAAACAAAAATCACACCCTGGGTAATTGCCCCCCCCCCCCCCGCACATGGGTTAGCTACTCCCATGCATGGGCTCAAGACCAATGACTAACTCATCCTAGTCTCATGTATAACATTCCTATAAAATAGGGAAAATAAAAAAGGAAATAAAATAGCTTTGATCCAACTTTCTAACATCTTGACCTGGGTTCCACATACTGGTGCCCTGAGCTGGTTTTCTATAATACCTCAGGCATGCCTCCTCATATTCCAAAGGATATCAACTAGCATTGAGTGTATAATATGTCACATATAGAGACTATAAACTCTTTATAAGATCACTAAAATCATGTAAATAAATCAATAATATCCAAAATATTAATCAATGACCACCAATAAAGACCAATATCACATGATAATCCAAAACTAAGGGGAATGTCAAGAAAAAAAATCAATAAATATATAACAAAAAACATGTGTCAAGTGTTAAATGAAAAACCAAAATAAAGACACACTAGTAACTACCAACTAATTCCTAATATCATTTCTTGTTCTCTCATCCATGATCTATCCCATGTCCTAACACAACCATCAAACATAGGGATCTTTCCCTTGTCCTGACATGTAAACTTGAAGTCTATTCGGGCACCAAAAATTTTCTTGAGTAGGGTGTGAGTAAAAAATGGTAGGTCACCACCAATGGTGTATAAATAGACATATAGTCTATAACATTGTATTCAGTTGAATAAAGAATAAAAATAAGAATAAAAAAGTAAAGTGTTTTCTCATTTATTATTCTTTAGTCAACCACATTATACCAACATCAGACCATGTTAGAGTTTGAACCATACACCATAGGGATTTTAAAATTTAATATTTTCCTAGTATTTAATTATTAAATTTAATTTCAATTTCATTTAGTACCTTGGAATATTAGTCTAGGTAACATTATCATGAAAACATGGAGCATTAGTCCAGCATCAATTCACATTCTTGCATTGGGGTCCTAGAGCATTGGTCTGGCACCCCATGGGTACTTGGAGCATTTTTCCCTCACCCACAACTCATTTTCCACATTCACATATTAATATACATTGGGTTTCTTTAGCATAACTCTAACACCCCATGGGTACTTGGAGCATAAGTCCCTCACCCACAACTCATTGTTCGTAGTTACACAAAGATATATATCATGGTTCATCATCAGTGACCTTCATATCAATCATTCACAACATGGAGCACCATTTAATTTATCCAAAAAAAATAATGGTTATTTAATATTATCATAAGGAACAACTTGATAAATTCCCCCTTTAATCCATTTATCATAAATTATCACACAACTTGTTAACCTTTCGAGGGTAATCCAATCAACCCTTTAAATCTCATTATTGAACCATGAAATAAGAATTTAGTTCAATTCCATATACCCATTATTATATTTTTTACATTTCAAGAATCATTTTTTCAAGGATATTGATATTCCCCAAAGGATTCCATCATGACTGATCTTATAATATTCAATGGGTCTAATAGGATCCCTAAAGGGTCTAACAATTACATGGGAATAATATCATTTTTTTAATTTAAATTAAATTTCACAACATAGAAATAAAATGGTAAAACTAAAAACATTATATCATGATTAAGACTATAAGAATTAAAAATTACACCACCTTCCTTATGATTATTGATGAAAACTCACCAAACCTTATCCCTCAATTTGATGTAGATTTATTGAATTCACAATAGTTGAGGAGATCTAGGATCAAAACCTACAATAAATATCCAAATAAAAAATATCCATTAAAAATAGATCTAAACCATCAATAATTTGAAGACCCATCCTTATCAAAATGGGGATAAATATGAGAAAGAGAGAGAGGAACCTAAACAAGGAATAGATCACATACTAGATAGGAGTCGATTTCTTCCACTGGATCATCAAATTTAAAATAAAAGAGTTCAAGGTGGATAATAATACTCTTGATAGAATCCAAGAGAAAAATAAATAATTTTAGGTAGAGTGGGGGTGATTAGGGATATAAATCAAGGGTTCATGACTTTTTAATTAAAATTATAGAGATTTTAATAACTGCATGCACACTTTACTGGACAGTTCTTATGGTTAGACAAATTGCGTTCTATAACTATATACCCCTTCTATCTAGGGTGTATGGTTTCTTTGGGGTTGTTTAAATGTTTGAAAAACATTGAGACAACCGTGAAAAACCTCTCCATCTAAGGGTGCAGAGTTTGGGGGGATGACCACATGGTTTCGTCAAACTCAGTGCCCCTTCCAGTCACTCAAAATAGGGTAGACGGTTTTCTGGGGAAAACTACATGGTTTTCCCTAACCATTATCCAACTTTGAACATCCCCATGGGATTCAAAAATTCTATAAATTAACCCAAAACAACCCCTACACAACACCCATCCAAGGTATGATCAAAAAATGGTAAAATAATACTGGAAATGAGTATGAGATGTCTCAATAAAGGTCAATATCTTACATATTATTTTTATAATAATGATTTGATTAAATTCAAGGAAATATTTTAATATAAATATATTTATAAAATTACATGAGTAGGATATAAATAATTAATTATAATTATATTTAGGTTAACATTATTTTATACTAAAAATGTATTTTTCTCTAAATCATCTTTTCATGCGCTATAAATTATTTCTAAGAGACTAAATATATTATGTTGAAAAAAATGTAAAGATTATTATTGATATATAATAACACTAATTTAATTATTATTTTATGTAAAATATTATTAATAACATATAAACTATAAAAATTCATTTATCTATATTAGTAGTTTTCAATTTTTTGTATCTTAATTTAAAAGATAAATTTATAAATTTTAGGATGTGTTCAATAAAAAATAAATTCATTTTTGAATTTATCAAGGTAATATTATCTTAAGATGAATTTTTGGTATTTTTCAAATAAAAAATAAATTTTTATGTGAATGGTGAAAATTACCATTTTTATTTTAATAGGTATGGGATAATTCCTTTTCATTACCCACCTTCACCAAGATGAGGGAAGGGACAGAAAATTTCCAGAACCTTCCTTCTTCAAGTTGAAGGAGAGTTAATGACCCCTGACTCCCACCTTCAATAGTCCCTGGAGTGGTGACTAGCACCAAGGGTATACAATTACATGTAATATGGAATCCATTAATCTTTTTATTTAGTAGTAATGAGATATATGATGGTAAAAACCCAAAAAACTCCAAAAATGAATATAAAATTAAATAAAAAACCAATTCCCATATCCATGTTCAATGATAAACCCATAAAAAGTACATGAAAACTTTAAATGAAAAGTACCAAAATATAAGAAAATAGCAACAACAACTGTCTCAACACCCTAGCTAGTATGGATCTGCACGGTCCTTAAAGTCCTCCTGGAAACCTGAAAGTAGTTTTATATACATAGGGTAAGTATACAAGTATACTCAGTAGGAAAAAACCAAAATCACTCGTGTATAAGTGGGGAGGTATTCTAATTCCCCGTGAGGAAAATAGAGGTAACCAAAACACCTAGCAAGGAAACTATCCACCCTACCTCACCAAGGCACACTCCCCAAATAATGCAAGTTAGGTAAGTAATAGTAATAGCACATCGATATTTGGGTACCCCGCTCCACTTTTACACTGGTTATTAAAGACATTCTACGGGTCAGACCTCCCCGACCATTTTTACTACAGTCCCACTACTTCCCCAACAACAACCTTTTAGGACACCATAACCACGTATCCTGCACGCAGAAACCTGGCCCACCACAACCCCCCCCCCCCCATAGAAACCTGGGCCACCACAACCATATGTAACCATGACTGCAGGAACCTAGGCCATAACAACTACTGCCTTGCCTAAAGACACCTGGGCCTCATCCCGAAGACACTTGGGAAACAAACCTGCCCGCACACACCTGGGCCAACCACCACAACGTACCCTTCCCAAGGAATCTTGGGATATAATGGGTCTTAGGATATCACAGTCTACTCAAGGAGTCTAGGGCTACTCGAGAGAGGTATCATAAAGGAGATAATAACCAGCCACCTAATAGGATGTTGGAAAAAAAAAACCTCCCCCATGAAATGGGGGTGTTAGGCATGAAGTGATCACCTTGGGTGAGGTGAGAATAAGAAACATAGGAACTAAATTTATACATATACGTAATCAAGCACTCATCCCCACATAAGGGTCCCGATACCAGCCCATAAAAAACACCATCATTACTATTCATTCATGCACAAAGAATAATAGCCATAACTAGAGTACCACCCATTATTGTTATCATGTTCAAGTGGTTTCATCAGAAATTAATTATCCACTATCAGGAAACTATCGGGCACAACCACAAGCCTAAATATTAATTGAAGGAAAATATCCAAGAAACATTTTAAGCATTCATACCTGGTTCTCTTGTAAATTCACAACAATAGAATGGATCTTTGAGATCCCTCGAAGTACTGGAACCAAACCAAGTACCAACATACGGCCTCACATGGCCTCAAATCCACAAACCAAAAAATAAACAAAAGGGGATCACATCCCCATCTACATCACCCCAAAAGCATCAATAGGAATAAACACACATTTTACTTGAATAGAGTAATGAAATTTTCCCGATTTCTCCACACCATTCATTAAGTTCCTTTTTGAAGTTTAGTTAACAGGGGTGATCACACAAGGATTCTTATTCGTTGGGCTTCCATTTTTATAAACCAACTATACATGATTAAATAGTTTCTATGTTACATCCATTCAGTTACAAGTTTATACCAAGAAATATCGGTTTATTAGTGCGCAAGGAAGGACCACGAATGACCATAATTTTCAGTGGGCGTAAGCTCGTACAAATCAAAACATATAAAAAATGATAAAAGAGTACAATAACATCTTCATCAAACACACCCCTTCATTCCTTAAAATTCAATTATTTTCTTCGTTAATATTTCGGTTTTATCCCCGCACCGAGAAAACACTATTATACCCACCCCGCATGATACATAGTAAGAGAGATGAAGGAAGAACCCTACCTGGATTATCAACGATCGAAGTTTTTATCCTCATGCTGAGAACTGGGGATACAGAACTTGTAGGAAACTCCAAGGCTCCAAGGGTGAGTGGGAAAAAGGCTCTATTAAAGGGCATGATTTGTCTATGGAAGAGGGAATCCAAACACACCAAGAGAGAGCAAAATGAAAAAGGAGAGATGATCTCACCTTAAGAAAAGACCAGATCTTAAAATCAAGGATATGATTTTGAAGTACATAAAATTCAGATCGTGGATCGACCACGTGGTTGGGCAGTTCCACATGTTGGTAGTAATTGAGATTTAATAATATACTTGAACTTGGTGTAGATAATGGGTGTGAGTTAATAGGTGTATTTTAAATAGAGAAAAAATGTGTAATGGGGTGAAACTGTAAAACACGACAAGGTGTGACATTGAAGAAAAAAGGCAACATGTTTTGATAACTCAAGTTTCTCCCAATTAATGGGGGTTTAAAACACCTTTCAATAGCATTAAATGGCTTTAAAACGGTATGAAAATGGTTTTACGTCAAAAGATACGTTACTAAGGAAAAACAAGAAGGTCCTGAAAAAAAAAACAGGGAAGGACTCACTGTTAATTGATTCATTGTTGCCATGGGACCGTTGCCCTAGCACCATTTCCCTAGCACTGTCGCCTTGGCATCGTTACCTTAGAACCATTTCCTTGTAACCATTGCCTTGGCACCGATGCCGATTAGTGTTATGGATGACCCATCGGTGTCACTAATCTTCATTGGTGTCATAGACGCCCATCAGTGCCACAGATGTCTATCAGTGCCAACAACACCCAACAGTGCCACCAATGCCCATCAGTGCCATCGTTCATCCAATCATGAAATTTGAAAAACTTCTTATTGAGTCACCGATGGTCCCCAAGACATTCCAAACACCAGAATTTGGAAAATTACTGGGCCAGGAGGGTCCATTCCATTACATCAGATACCTCTCAAACTATTCTCATCCTCAAGAAATCAAGGATAAACATGAAGAATATAGAGGGGTCTGAACAACCACCACATAAGATACCCCTCAAAGAAAAACTACCCTAGAGTTGTTTGAAATCCAACAAGACCTCGATATCTGAGAACAGATATCCCTCGTCTATCTCCTGAAAACCCACGCATACAATACCACTCTTCTCCACCAAGTAACCATGCTAACATGTAAAGGTTATACTACCTAGTCATATGGATTAGGGAGCCCCTTCTTCCATGTCAATATACTATCCACTTTGGATAGCACTGACTCACCCGCACAGGTTTAATCGCATCAAATTTAATACATCTTGATTATGGATCAGGTTCTCCCCTACCCACATTCAGAACTCTTCAGACACATTCAGAGGACAAGATAAATGACACATCTGATAGTTAATAGGGTCAAGCATTATATCACAATAAAGTACACAAAAAATAACAAAACTCAAAATAGCTCTAGGTACTGGGCGTGAATCTGTGCCTCCCATTCCCATGTACTCTCCTAAAGGCCACCATGCATCCACACCACACAAAGCAAGGGAATGGTCCACCCACAAAGCACCTTCTAATAAGGACCTTCTATCCTCACTAGTCACTCTACGAACGTCACATCATCCTCGATATCCAGCATTCTCAAGTTGAGGATGTGTCAATAATCGTGTAGATACTGGCAGAGATGAGACACATGGAAGACATCGTGCACCCTCAATAGCGGCGGTGATATCGCTATTTGATAATCCACTTCTTCAACCCACTGCAACACCTCGAAGGGTCCGACAAACCTTGGAGAGAGCTTAGTCCCCCTGCCAAACTTCTGTTTCCCACACCAAGGGGACACCTTCAATAACTTGTGTTCCCAAACCTCGAACTCCAAGGTTCCATTTCTATGATTGGAATATGAATTATGTCGATCATGATCAACCTTCATCCTCTCACGTACAAGTTGAACCTTCTCCATCATGGTCTCTACCACTACTGGGCCAAGAATTCTTGCCTCCCCAACCTCTATCCAGCACATAGGTGAATGGCATGGTCTTCCGTACAAGCCTTAGAATAGAGCCATGGTAATGGTAGAGTGATAGCTGTTTTTGTAGGAAAACTCTACCAATGGAAAGTGTCACACCCATGATCCTATGAAGTCTCGAACACATGACCTCGGCATTTCCTCAATCATTTGGATGGTCCTCTCTATCTTCCCATTCATTTGAGAGTGGAAAGCAGTGTTGAGGCATAGATGAGTGTAAAAAGCATGTTTCAATCCTTTCTAGACTCGTAAGTTAAACCATGTATCCTGATCTATTACTATAGACCTCGGAACTCCATGAAACTACACCACCTCATCCATGTACCTTTGTTCTAAGGAATCCGCTAAACTTGACTCCTTGATTGCCAGGAAATGAGCTGATTTTTGTTAGCTGGTCTACCACCACCCAGATAGTATCAAATCCTCCTTGAACCCTGGGTATTCCCATGATGAAATCCATCAAGATATAATCCCACTTCCAGTCTGGGACGTCAAAAGGCTTCAATAGACCTCCCAGAAAATGGTGCTCATCTTTCACCTACTGAAACATGAGGCACTTTGAAACAACCTTTTCCAATTCCCTCTTCACTATGGGCCACCAAAACTAACACATCAAGCCCCCGTACATCTTGTAAATTCATTGGTGTACCGCCATAGTTGAGTTTTAGAACTCACGAAGAACACTTTTGGGCATTTCAACTGTGATAAACAACTTTATATGAAACAACATATGATTCTGATTATCTTCTGACCATCCGTCTGATGCATTGCCTTCGCTAACATGATCGCGCATCACTTCATCCTCTAAGTCCCCCCACTGAGACTCCTCCACCTATTTTACCAAGGAAAACTTCACCATCATCTGGAACAGGCATCCCCTATCATCCTCCACTCTTTCATCTGTGTGCAAGGAAAATAACTCCTCCATCGCCTTCCAAGCATCTTCTGATTCCCAAACCACATCCCTATTTAAATTCCTACTTAGTGAATTAGCCACCATGTTCCCCTTTCCTGGGGTGTAAGAGATCTCTGAGTCATAGTCTTAAAGAAAATTCATCCACCCCCGCTACTGTAAGTTTAGGTCACACTGATCTTGTGATATGTGAAGACCATGAAGCATTCCACGATAAGGTAATGCCGCCACAACATCAGTGCGAACACTACCGCTACAAGATCTAGTTCATGGGTGTCATAGTTATGTTCATGAGGATGTAACATCCTAGACCCATAAGAGATCACTCCCCGTTGCTGCATCAGCACACACCCCAAGCCGAGGCCTAAAGCATCATAGAACACTTAAAATGCTACCCATTCTTCTGGAAACCTCAGTAGTGGGGCACTAAACAACTTCCCCTTTAGATAGATGAAGGCTACCTGGCGCTTCTCAATCCAAACGAAAGTCTGGTATTTCTTGCTCAAGGATTTTAACAGTGTTGCAACTTGAGAGAAGTCTAACACAAGACACCAATAGTTTCATGCCAGACCTAGGAAACTATGAACCTCTTCCATGTTATTGGGTGCTTCCCAAGAAACAACTGCCTTGACTTTCAATGGATCCACTGCTATTCCTTTTAGGGACACCACATGTCCAAGGATGTTCACCTATCATTTTTATAACTTACAGTTGGATAACTTCTTATAGAGATGGTGGTGTCAGAGGACCTCTAAAATATTCCTCAGATGCTTGGTGTGTTTCTCCTCCGACCTTGAGTAGATCAGGATGTCATTAATAAACATGAATACTAACTAGTCCAGATATTTTGAGAAGATGGAGTTCATGAGCCCCATGAACATGGTCGGTGTGTTTGTAATGCCTAATGGCATGACCACGAACTCAAATCCCGCATATCTGCACCTGAAAGAAGCCTTTGAGAAGTCACCCTCCTTCAACCTCAACTAGTGATATCCCGATCGCAGGTCGATCATAGAGAACCATCCTTCCCCCTTAAATTGATCAAAGAGGTAATCAATTCTTGGAAGGGGTTAAGTTTTCTTTTCCATCACTTGATTCAGCCTCTGGTAGTCTATACACATCCTAAGACCACCGTCTGCCTTCTTTACTAACAATACTGGAGAACCCCGTGGTGACATGCTCAGTTGGATACAACCCTTCTTCATCGGATCATAAATCTGAATCCATAACTCCCACAACTCATAATTCACCATCTTATAGGGATCCATTGAAATCGGATGGGAATTGGGTTTCAATACTGTCCTAAACTCAACATCACATTGAGGGGTTAGAGTCACCACCTCTCCAGGGAAGACATCTAGGAACTCACTGAAAACCCCTGGGACTTCCACCATCTCTGAATATGCTGACTCCACTGATAGCTCATATTATAAGGAAATAATGGGATACAATCATCATTTTCCCTCCTCGAAACCCCACTCACTGACGAAATTCACACGTTGGACACACACATCTGAAAACATGACCCTTCTCCGGAAGTAGTCGATAACGGAGCACAAAGACAAGTTGGTCTGCACTCCAACTGGCATACTCAATATCAGAGGAAAGAGAAGTCTCTCTATGTATAGGCCTAGAGAATGGGCTAGACTAGGTGCAGCAAAGGAGTGTAAAGCTCCTGAATCAAACAAGTCACAAGCAAGAGTACGAAACAAGATGATCGTACCTCAGACGAACTTTAGCCCTGCTAGAACTATTGCCTCTATTGAGTGAAACTGCCCACACCCTGCTCCTCTGCCTCTTGACTATCATCCATCTCCCCAACCGCACCATGGACAAGGTCCCTGAAGAGTATCCTGAGATCGTCCTCCTCATGCAATGTCTTCTCTCGAAGGACCGTGAGCTCGTTGTCCTAGTTACGGCTGCTGAAAAGGCCTAGCTGGAAACTACTACTATTGCGGTGGGATTTGAACCTTTACAGCTCCACTATACTACACTCAATCTGGGAACTAGTTTTTAAGGTTTCCACAACTTCCACAGATGAAGAATCTCGGTCCAAGGCCTGCATAGAAAGGGTGAGGACCGGAAGATCGAAACTGGAACTACTGTGCCCTACTCCCCAGCAGCTGAAACCTGGAAGGCCCTCATGCTATCAGTCTGCTACTATCGGCCTTCCCATTTGACGATCCCAATGGGCTCCCCTCTTATATAACACCTACTAGTGTGTGAATATTCTCTACCACCTCATCCTTCTTATGAACCTCTTGGTACGTCTGTAGAGTGAAGGGAGTTACAGCATACTGAAGAGAAGTTCAGAGTGCCTTTTCTAAATGTATGGCCTGAGACTCCTCATCTAGAAAGAGGTATGATGAAAATAAAAGGAGATATTTAAACTTGATCCCCAACTCCCTCACTGACATAATACTCTTTTGGAGGGAGAGTAACTCCTACCTCTTCTCATCCTTCATCATATAAGATATAAATTCCGCACATAACTCCTTCTCAAAGTCTGCCCACAAAACCTCACTCTATATCCTCTCTCTGAGGTAGAGAGTCCAACACTAACTTGCTGCTCCCCTCATACGACTGACTTCTAATAGAACCTATTACTCTTATAGATACTAGATCATGCTGAAAGCTATCACTAACTCCCCAAGCCATATTTATGTCTCTGTGTTTGAGACACTACCCTCTTACTTCCTAAGGGTCTTCCACTGAAAGGCATAAAGTGAATTCTACCACTGGTCATTCTCCTCCCCTCGATAAATCCTCTGCTGATCAGCCAGATCAGCCTCCTAGGCCTAGATCACATGCACTACTCATGGATGTCGGCCAGGTGCCATACCTGCAAGGTAAACAAGGAATACCTAAGCCCGAGTAGTGTAGAGTATTTCATTTAAATTTTTCTTAAACTTTTTATTTAAATTCCCAAAACACCCATAACACATAATAACACAAGTCATTATAATGCATATAACTTTCCTAGGGTCTCTACCCTAAAACATATGTAGACTCACTTGGTCATTCATTAGGTCCATAGTCCTTGCATTGGATCACGGGGGGGGGGGGGGATAAAATCCCATGCCCAAGCTAGTCTTCCCTGCCCTATTGCACGCACTAAGATTTACAAACACTATTTCCCTACCATCCCATGAAATCCTTACTATTCCTACCCAAAACACCATCCTATCTCTCAACCATGAATTTGATTCCATTCTCTCATGATACTCCTTCACCAAAATGTGGGAAGGGACAATAAACTGCCAGACCCTTCCTTATTCAAGTTGAAGGAGAGAAAATGACCCCCTATTCCCGCCTTCAATATGTTCCAGATTGGAGAATATCAACAAGGGTATATAATTACACATAATATGGAATTAATTACCCTTTTATTTAGTAGTTATGGGAGTTACGATCGGAAAAACCCAAATAACTCCATAACTAAAGAGAAAAGTAATGCCAAAACCCATTCCTATATGCATGTTCAAAGATAAATCCCTAAAAAGTACAAGAAAATTCCAAAGTAAAAGTACCAAAAGAAAGGAAAACAACAACATAAACTATCCCAACACCAGAGCTAGTACAGCTCCACACGATCCCCGAAGTTATCATGGAAACTAGAAAGCAGTTTTATATACATTGGGTGATTATATAGGTATACTCAGTATGGAAAAACTAAAATAAATCATGAACAAGTGGGGAGGCATTATAATTCCTTGTGAGGAAAAATAGAGGTAAACAAAACACCTTGAAAGGAAATTATCCACCTAGCCTCACCAAGGCACACTGCTCAAATAACGCAAGTCGGGTAATTCATAGTAATAGAACATCGATATTTGGGTACCCTACACGGCTTTCCCACTGGTTATTGAAGACATCCTACATGTCAAACCTCCCCCTCCATTTCTACTGCAGTCACACTGCCACCCCAACAACAACCTTATGGGACACCATAACCACATATCCCACCCTCAGACACCTGAGCCACCACAACCACGCATCCCTCCCATAGACACCTTGGCCACCACAAACATACGTAACCACGCTCATAGACACCTAGGCCGGAACAACTACTATCATTCCTGAAGACACCTAGGCCTCATCTTGAAGACACTTTGGAAAGAAACTACCCACACACACCTAGGATAACCACCAAAACGTACCCTACCAGAAGAGTCTTAGGATATAATGGACCTCGGGACTTTACAGCCTGCCTGAATATTCTAGGGTTACTCAAGAGAGGGAGAAGAAAGGAGTTAATAACCAGCCACCTAATAGGTTGTTGTAAAAAACACCCTCTACCATGAAATGGGGGTGTTCAGCATGAAATTCTCAACTTGGGTGGGGTGAGAATAAGAAACATAAGAAATAAATTTATATATATAGGTGAGAAAGAACGCATCCCAACCTAAGGATCCTGAAACCATCCCATACCAAAAAACCCTCATTACTTTTCATTCATGCACAAAGCATAACATCAACAACTAGAGAACCTTCCATTCTTTTTATCATGTTCAAGTGGTTTAATTATAAATTAATTCTTAACTATCAGGAAACTATCAGGTACAACCACAAGCTAAAACAACAACTGAAAGAAAATAGCCAAGTAGCAATTTAAGCATTCAAACCAAGTTCTCTTATAAATTCACAACAACAGAAGGGATCCATGAGATCCCTCAAAGTAATGGAACTAAACCAAGCCCCAACATATGGCCTCATACAACCTCAAATCCAAAAACCAACACCTGAACAATAGGGGGTCCCATTCCCATACACATCACCCTGTAAGCATCAATAAGAACAACCACACATATTACTTACACAAAGTAAGGAAAATTTCCATATTTTTCCACACCATTCATTAAGTTCCTTTATTTTGTTTAGTTAACCAGGGTGATCACACAAGTATTTATATTCATTAGGCTTCTATTTTTATCAACAAACATTATGTGATTAACTAGTTTCTATGTTACAGTCATTCAGTCACATGTTTATACAGAAAAAGAGGGGTTCATTAGTGTGCAAGGAAGGACCACCAACTGCCACAATTTTTAGTGAGATTAAGACCATACAAATCACAATATACAAATGAAGATAAAAGAGTATATCAAAATCATCATCAAACACACCCCTTCATTCCTTAAAATTCATTTATTATCTTCGTTAAGATTTTTGTTTCTTCCATGCCCTGATAAAACATTATCATACCCACCCAACATGATACAAAGTAAGAGAGAAGAATGAAAACACCTACCTAGATGATCAATGATCAAAGTTTTTCTCCTCATGCTGAGAACTAGGGATGCTCCACTTGCAAGAAACACCAATCCTCCAAGGGTTAGGGAAAAACGTTTCTATCATGGGGCATGATTTGTATTCGGAAGAGGGACTCCAAATTCACCAAGAGAGAGTGAAAGGAAAAAAGGAGAGATGATGTCGGCTTAAGAAAAGACTATATCCTAAAATAAGGGCGATGATTTAGAAGTACATAAAAGTCATATTGTGGCTCATCCATGAGGTTCGGAATTTCCTCATGTTGGGATTAATTGAGATTTAATAGTTATACTCAGAGATGGTGGAAATAATTGGTGTGAGTTAATAGATATATTTTAATTAAAGAAAAAAATGTGTAATGGGGAAAAAATGTAAAACATGACAAGGTGTGACACTAAGGAAAAAGGCCACACATTTTGATAACTTAAGGGTCTCCCAATTAATGGGGGTTTAAACCACCTTTGACTGGCTCTAAAAGGCTTTGAAAGGGGTATTAAAATGGTTTTATGTAAAAAGATATGTTACTAGGGAAGAAATTGAATGTCCTAGGAAACAAATAGGAGAGGACTCATGTTAGGTGATTCACCGTCACCCTAGCACTGCTTCCCTAGAACTATCTCCCTAGCACCGTCACCTTAGCACCATTACCTTAGCACCATTTCCTTGGCACCGATGTCGATTGGTGCTATAGGTGACCCATTGGTGTCATCAATAGCCATCGGTGTCACCAACGCCCATCGGTTATACCGATTCTTGTGGGTTCCATGGGTGTCGTACGATACCATTGATGCCCATCGATGCCACCATTCATCCAATCCTAAAATTTTGAAAACTCTTTAATGGGTTACTGATGGTCCCCAGGACATTCCAAATACCAAAATTTGGAAAAGTACTGGACCAGGAGGGTCCAGTACATTACATGCCTCTTTTTTATTAAGTAAAAAGGACTATTTTTCAGCAGAGTTTATAGGTAACCCTTACATGCCCCATAGGACCAGAGGATTAAAGTGACATTACTATTTGATGGCCTGAAGGCCCTGTCACTTGAAAGATGAAAGAGATAACACAAAGGACAAAGCTGATAGTACCAACATCTCACCATGATGTAATTATTATAACTAAATTACCTCATTCCATTAGTAATTTAATTTCTCCACCCCACATTTCATTCATGATAGATAAACCCAATTTTAACACATGTCTAGGTAGAGTGCTGAATGATAGGTTCTAGCACACCCATTTCTCTTTTGAGATGCCCACTAAGAAATGCCTATGTGTCTTCTTATCATGATATCAACTAAGATACATTACTTCACATGTCTTGTCATCACCATTCAAATGATATGTTACCCCCTTTTTTAATAAAAATCAAAATGTGCTAAAATTTGAAATTCTATAGAATATCACAACTCTTTCTATAGTGGTTAGAGGACCAGTTGATTGTTGTCAAAGCACCTATTACTCTTTCGAGCTTCCAAACCAACAATTCTTCGTCTATCCAGGATACACTACCTACCAGATACACTGAACTAATCAGCTAGTCAATCTACCTCATCCACTACTCTGTGGTGGCCCAGGGGCCTTATGTCCTAAAGGCCTCTGGTGGCTCGAAGGCCGTATGAACCTTAGGCCCAAACATGTGGACCAAAGGACCAAATCAAACGAAAAATTATAATTTTGTAGTACTATTATAGAACAACTATAGTTTTTCTATAGTAACCTAGAAATCATTCTCCATTAGTATTTGATCTTAGGTTTCATGTAGGATTACAAGGCGTGTTAACCACTCTGCTACCACCCCAACTAAAATAATTCTAATTACCATTTTTATAAATAAAATGTATTTTATGAAAATATTAGTACATAATTATAAATTTGAAATTTATAAAACCTATTTATAAGAAAAAATGTGCATTTTATATTTGAATTTTTAATTTTAAAAATTTTTGTTTTAATTTACGAAATCATATTTTACATTTTATAACTTAAGTTATATTTTTCAAAAACATATTTTTAATACATAATATATTTAGTATTTTAAAATAAATTTTTATAACTTTTATAAAATTAATATGATAAACTGAATATAAAATTTTTAACTATTAGATTCAAATTATCTATTAAAAAACATTTTTTTCAACCATTAATTATTAATTTCTTTAGTAAAAACTAGTTAACTCTGTAAAAAAAATGAGTAAAATGGGTTTAACCAATATAGAATCCCACATAAATGTTTCAAAAAAGTATGGGAATGGGTTATTGTGGAATTTATAATCCTTATACATTACCCTATCTATTATTTCTTATTTTTGGAGTTACTTTCCCTGATAGATATTTCCCATTATTAAATTTTTTTATGTATTTAAAAAATTAAATCCATTATCACTTATAAAAGGGGAACTCTTATTTTTGCTTCCACTCACACAAAAACCCACTTTTTCAGCCTAAAATATGATAAAAATACTCTTTAAATTTTCTATAAACATTCAATATGTGTTTATATTCTCAAAATACCATCCTTCAAAATCTTATCCTCCTTTGTGAAGGAGATAATCCAAAAAGTGAGGTATAGATTTATAACTGATCCTTTCTCATTTATATTCATTTATGGGAACTTATT
Source organism: Viscum album (assembly GCA_963277665.1). Lineage (NCBI taxonomy): Eukaryota > Viridiplantae > Streptophyta > Magnoliopsida > Santalales > Viscaceae > Viscum > Viscum album. The sequence continues at coordinate 752,708,937 of OY728131.1, forward strand.
ATCCCTAAAATTACATTAAAAATCTTAAAATGATAATACTGGTATCTTTATTAAACCATTATGTTATTATAATGATGTTATAATCATTAACCACATTTCCCTTTTCCTTTGAGAAAAATGAAATTGTCATTCATGCATTGTGGGGATTGTCGCTTCCATGAAGTAATGTGTTTTTTACTTCACCATCATAAAAGGATGGAACTAATAGGATATTTAATATATATATATATAAGTATTATAATTTAGAAATATTTTATATCCTAGAAACATAAACCATGTTACTCTCATTCCATATTCTATGGAAAACAAAATCATTATCCATACGTATGTTTAGACTACTGACTCTATGGAACGATTGATTTCTGTTTTTCTTTTCATAACCACCATGAATAGATAGTCGTCAGAATGGTTTTAATGGAAAAATATTTTGTTAAAAATGTTTTTAGGTTACAAATTTATAATTGGACAACCATTTAAAAATATGAGCAATAAATAACCATTATAAATTCAACCGTCCAAAAGATCATACTAAGAGGGAACCATGATTTCTTTATACTATAAAATAACTTTTTATAGGTTATATTATTATTTTATTTTTTTAAAATTATTATATAACCCACTAATAAACAATAAATAATATCATTATCCTTTTTTTATAATGATATTACAACTAAATTACTTCAAAATATCCCATTAACAATGGTATGTTCTTGTTTAGGCCGGTTTACCCACCTGTATGAACGATGCTATAAATTTATATCATGGATGACTATGAGAATTAAATTTCTCGAAATATATGATATAAATAAGTAAATAATTATTTTTATCGGTTCTATATTAGTAATAAAAAAATTTAACTCATTATTTAATAAAACACCCTTCGTTCGCTAAGAATCAGCGAAATATGTTCATCACATGATTCATATTTAAGGATCGTAACCAAAAATATAAATAATTATAAAAGGTAAATTATAGTACCTTATATGATCTGGTAATGATGAACTTTTTGGTAATAATGAAGAAAAACACTACTAATACAAAAGTAGTTCAAAAAAATCAAGATTACTCACACCCAATATCAAAAATAGATAAAAACTAACTAATATACCTATAGAGAATAAAAGTAAATGAATTTTATAAAAGTTTATAGATATAAAAATGGTTTATAAATTTTTTAATAAAATAGTTAATTTTTTTATATATGTGGTTATATTTGATTTCAACTAAGAATGAATTGAGGTAATGTGTTCATTGTCTCAAAATTAAGTTCCTTGAGAATTATTTCTTAAAGTGAATCATAAAATCATTAACATGGTGTTATTACAACCTAATAAATTTTTTTAACTTATTCATGTGTTTTAAAAATCTATTTAATTCTCTTTCTTTAAATTTCCATCAATTCAAAAGATACCAAATTTGGAAGGTGTTTTGATCAAAATGCTACTCAAATTGTAAGGGATTTGATTTCAATATCCATATTCATTGTAGTATTTTTCAAGTGTCCATAGATTTTCTTCAATAAATTTTTAAGATAATTTTATACCAATTTACCTTATTTTTAATGTTTTTTAAAAAAATTTAACATTTTCAATAAGGTTCATTTTCATCAAAATTTGAAAAGCTTCTATTTTAAATGCTTACATGCGAGCATTTCATTCTACATACTTTGTAATTTTATATGAACCTTTCCATATACATTTTAATGGATTCTAAAATAAATTATTTTTCACATATATTTATAAAATATCCCTTTTAAAATGATTTCAAAATATCAAGGATATTTCTTATTTCCAAATTTATTTATCTAAAACTCCACAGAAGTATTTTTAATATAATTAATTATACTTTGAAATATCTTATGATTGGTAAAGATTATTCTTTAAATGTAACCATCCAAATGTAATTCCTTCTGGATGATTTATGTAATATCCCTCACTTTTATAGGAATAGTTCATCATTTATTTTGTCTTTCTTAATCATCCATGGTGTATAAATACAATCTATCTTCTAATGTTTTTCCTTTGTGTGAACTCTATATTTATTTCCACTAATTGAAGAGTGTTTACCTAGGTTCCATAAAACAAATAACCATGGAAATTATTATTTTTAATCATATACCCTTTATCTATATAGTATAGACACCATATAATTTATTATATTGATTGAATAATATTTACCTAGAATTTTAATTGATGTTATTGGATACCAGTTTATTTTTCTTATGTTTATCATGTTGTGATTTTTTCCCTAAGATAATCCATTTTAAAAGGATATGAAACCCATTTTATTTCCATGAGTTCTTTACACTGTAAAAAATGAATGATTTTAATTTGAAATCTTTATGAAACCATCTTTATTTACATAGGTTCTTCATGATGTAAATCTTAATTAATTTTCAATTAGAACATTTAATAATGATTGAATGATGAGTGGGGTCTTATATCGTCCTCCAACGCATTTCTTAAAAGTTTATATCTTAAGAGATAAGTATTCAATGATACACTTAAGTTTCTTATAAATGTTGGAAATGATGTTGTGTATCATGAATGAAATGTTTCCCTATTCTAATGTTTGTTCCTTATTTGAATGATGTTCCATGGTTTTATACTTATTATCATTCATATGTTATGATATCATGGATTATATTTATTTAATCATTAATGTATTTTGTTATGCCAAGCCTTATTCCATGATGTATGATCTATGATATTTGGGTTTTATGTTTATTATGAGTATTTACTATACCAATATTATCATCTTATGATCATTAATAATATTTGATTATAATTGCTTATGTTTACCCTTACTAAGCATATAATCTCACCCTTTTCATATTTTCCATTTTCACTTATTATTAAGATAGAAAATGTATAATTTTTTTAGAAGAGTTACGTTTTTTAGGCTCTAGAGTAATTCTTAAGTGAATGGAATACAAAATAATTCTACCTTATAGAATTTAAGAGAGCTTGTTGTGCGTACATCTATATTTTGAGTTCTTTTCAATTATTACTGCAACTCCAGTTGAACCTGAAAAAGTTGTTCCATATCTTCTATCGTTGGAACTTGTGGATTCTATATCACATCGCTCTTATAGTTCTCTAGATCCCTCTTCATGTTTTAGAACATGTATTCTTGATTTAGTAGATATGTATGGCCCATCCATGAAAGAGGTTCTGCTTTAGTCTTCCCCCTTTTGAAGAAACATACACTCTCTCAGTTTCTTGAAATTTATGTTCTGACGGTTACATCAGAATCAGTGGAAGTTTCTCTATTTATTAACATTCTATAATATTATTTAATAGTAGTTTTGGAGCTTCATATATGGACCCTGGTAGTGATATTTGTGGTAGACAAGCCAACTCCCTCTACATTTCATGATTTTGTTGACTCCTAGGGTTTAGATGCTCCTGCTTCCGTCTCTATTCTCAATCGACATTAGTTATGAATCTTACTCAACTACAAGGTTAATTTCATCAAGTATTGGTCTTATTTACCCAAATATGTAGGTTTATGGCATTTCAATCTTCGCCATTCATCCATGGATGACCGACATGGACACCAATATTTCTAGGAAGTAGTCTGGGTCCTTCTTTTTGGAATTTCACTTCCCTAATTAAACCTATACTTTTTATATGGATTGAGGACTCCTCAGGGGAGTTCCTTTATGATGATGATATATCGTTGAAGCTCCAGGAGATGTTGGTCATCCGGATATTTATTGTGATAGACATCTATCAGGTTCTCCCATATCAGCATCTGCTCTTCATTAAAGGCTTGACTGGATGGAGAATGTCTTTGGATTATCCTAACCCACCCAAGTTATATTCATGGTGTCACATCCATGGCCACTTAGTGATAGTATTCCGAAATCAGTGGGAAAATATCAAATATTTGTGGTAGCTGGCTTCCATAAGAATTGGCCGGCCACCTCCCCCATCAACCCTTGACCCTCCACCCATTACCAACCTAGATCTAGTGTTGTCTGTGACCAAGGACATAACATCCAAGCCTCCATATCTATCCTTGTGGGTTTCTATTACTATTTGTGGGTTTCCTTTTAATGCATGCTCTTGGTTCTCTTTTAGGTCGAATACTTGCATGGAACTGGTTCCATTTAATACTTATCTACTTTTTGTTCTTCTTGATGGGGGGAGGGGGTAGTCATTCTAGAGCACCTTGGAATCTCTTAGGTCAGTGTTATGGATATCATCTTTCTCATACCTCCACAATTTTTTCCTCTTATCAATGATCAAGTTAGTCCAAATATGCCTTGTGATTTTCTTATGGAATGGAATAGTATGTTATTTCTTGATGAGATCGTTGTTTCCCATTCATCTTCCTCTTATAATTTAAAGCCTATGGCTATATCTCTTGTCTAGACTATCAACCTTAAACATATTATTGCATTTCTTAATAGATTAAGTTCTTACTTCTCCTTCTCCTAACTTGGTACCTAATAGAGTTTCCGCTAGATCATATTCTAAGAGTGGCTAGTCTTTCCCTTCTCATTAGTCCAAAATTAGTTCCAATCTAGGGGAAAAACCTGGCATATACTATTCCAATGATTTCATTCATATTATATAATGCTTGTGGCCTTGAATCATATGTAAAATATAATTTTGTATACAATGATCTCTCTAAGAACAAGGCGTCCATTATCATTGTGTTAGAACCAAAACAATCTCCTTAAAAGATAGTTCACTTCACTTACAGGATGGGGCTATGTTATTTTATGCATAGATATCCCCTGAATCATCATATTTGGATTTTATTATAGGAAAACTATTTTGGTTGATCTTATAAAATCCTCCAAACATTATATCATGAAAAAAATTCATTGATAATTATGCATGATTTATCTCTTTTGTGTATGCCAAGTGTGATTCGAAGGTTTGATAAGAGCTTTGGAATGACCTAGATAGCTTTGATCTGGGTAATGTGTCTTGGTTGATCAGTGTGACATAAATGTTATTATGGATCCTTAAAAAAGGGTGGAGGGGTATGTAATTGGAATGAAATACATTATTTTTGGGTGTTCATTGATTGGAAGTGATTTTTAAACATGGGTATTTTCTAGGGAAATGTCCACTTTTGTAATAATAAAAAGGGTGGTCATCGGATGTGGTATAAGATTGATATATGATTTTAAAACCTTCAAGGGATCTCTATATATCATAATGACAGTGTCACTCACTTGGTGCATGCATTGTGGGGAAAATCACCCCTTTTGGTGTGCCTGACGACTAGTAATGATCCCAGAAATAGACTGTTCTTATCTAATAAATGGTCTTTGGATCTGGAATACCACTCAGTGGTCTAATAATCCAGGATTAAACCCATTAAAGATCGTTTATGGATTGTATTTCATAAATATATTAAAATTATAAAAGGAGGTATTTAGGTTTATTCTAGATAACGTCCTTTGAGATTTCATTATTTGGAGTCTATGAAACATGGTATCGATCATGAGGAGGACATTATAGAAGATATTTGGAATGTGAGTATCTTTAATCTGATCATTGATTAGAAGAATATTTTATCGGATATGTTTTTAAAGAATGAATGGCTGGATCAGGAGAAATCTAAGTATACTTTTTTGAAGGTTGGTGATAGAAACATAGAATTTTTCTAAGTTTGTATAAAAGAAAAGAAGAGATTCATGCTACCCAACTTTCTCATTGAGGATGGGTATTTCTCCAATGATATGTATATGGTTGGGAGTGTGGTGGAGAATAATTTTAATTCTTTGTTGTAAGGTATCAATTTGGTCATGTAGGAGGGTTACCTGAGTTGTTATTCCATTATTTGTGAGTCCATACCTTCTATGGTATCTGAGGCTATCAACATAGAAATTTTGAGAATTATGGAGGAGGGAGATTTTTCATATGTGGTGACCTCACTCAACCAAGATAGCTTTCTATGATTGGATGTCTTTTGAGGCTATTTTTATGTGGCTTCATAGAACTTTTTTAAAAAATGAACATATGAAATCATTTAATAATTTTTCATGGGGATAATTTTTCTTGTGTATCTCATGAAACTATGTTTGTTCTTATTCCAAAGTAGAGGGATCCATTCTCTATTAATAACTATATACCTATTATAAGGTCTAAGTTTTCATACATGTTGCTTGCTAGTATTCTCAAAAGGAGTATATCATCCCATTTCTCAGAGTGGATTTTAGAGGAACATCATGGATTTGTTAAAGGAAGGTCTACCCAATCTTCCATATCTCTCACTCAATAGATGATTGGTGAATTAATATGGAGAATACATGTTATATTATTGTGATGAAATTTTATATGGAAAAGGATTTTATAAGGCTCGAATAAGGATTTATCCTAAATGTGATGGATTTTATGGGTTCTTCTATGTGGGTGTTTGATTTATTATTTATATGTTTTAGATAATTTCAGTTTTTGGTGAATTTTTTATAAAATATATGTAGTTTTTTTAAATCAGTATGCATGCTTAGATAGGGAGACCCATTTCTCCAATCCCCTTTATTTTGCATCAATACTCCTTCATCAGATTTCTTTCAAGCTAAATTCATTCAAGAAGTATACTTCCTTTCAAATGAAAGAGGCACTTCAATTTTATTTCTCACCTCATTTTTTTGGATGACATCCTTATTGTCATTAAATATAATAGCAGATCTCCCAAAGGAAACGTCAATGTTATAACGGAACACTACAATCGGGGTGGAAAATTAATTAATTATGAAAATAGTAGCATCAATATTCTGGAATCATGTTCAAAGTATTGAAGAAAAAGGTTTGAAGACATGCTGAGAATTAGTATAAAACCCTTTCTCATAGACTACGTTGGTGCTCTAATTTCTATAGGGGGCTTCACATTCATCACTATGAGAGTCCGGTTTCCAAGATCATAGGTTGAATTATTGACTGGTAGAGTCATTTATTGTCTTTTGTGGGTTGTATCATCTTTGTTAATTGTGTTCTTACTTCCATTCCAATGCATATTCTTTTAGTTATTAAATTTCCAAAAAACTGTGGTAAGTAACCTCAAAAAAATGATGTCTTTCTTTATGTGGGATAATTATATGGAATTCCATTTCCATTGGGAGTCTTGGAATAGAATGTCTAATATGATGGATTCTAGGGGTATTAGTCTTAGAAATGTGTTGGAAACCATGTATAACCTCTAATCAAAATTGGATTGGGATGTCCTGGAAATTTGGCCTTTTAGGATCATTTTATTGTGGGAAAGTATGGGGATGAGTTTAACAATATGAACGGGATGGTCTCCATTCAATGGCATATTTTTCATGGAGATTTAACACAACTCTAATGGAAATCATAGTGAATTGTTGGATGTGGAAAATTAATCTACTAGAAAAATAAATGGGTGGGAGTTGCCTTGATTTTTTTGAGTTCTCCAAATCCCTTCATCAGTTTTTCCAAAGCTTGTGATTTTCCAATTTTAACTCAAGAAAATTTCATCACACAAAAATGTGATGTTTTCAATAAAATTCATCATTTCATTAATCCATATAAATTGGTGTTCACTAGTGCAATTTGGGGAGTTCTCATCTAAGGTGTATCTTTAGTCCCTCAGGGTGCATCCTAATGTGAAATTGGATAATGCTAATTGGTGAAAAGATATTCTGATAAATTATTTCTTCTTATTTTTACAAATTTGGAATCATGATATTACTAATAACTATTCAATTAGATAGAAAGTAATTCATGTAATAACCAGGTACTTCTATTATCACTTATCTGAAGAAGAAAATGTTGATCACTTTTTCATTTAATGTGATTGGGATTGGGATGTGTTGTGTAGTTTTGGAGTCTCATTAGTGTTTTGTTTTCTGAAGGCAATGGAAATAATTTTTTCTAGTTTTGGTTTTTGGGGGTTGAGTATAATAGATTATAATATAAGGTGAGGTAAAATCTATTTTTTGGATGGTTTCTAGTGTATCTATAATGTCGAGAAAAATCATTGTTGAAAGGTTTCACAAGATCTAGATTAACATTATAGACTTAGTCTATGTGTTTGGCTACTAAGTTAGGTTCTCTATTTAAGCATTAGGAAAATGCTCATTCCTTAAGGATGGATATGAATGGTAGAGGATATGATTCAAACCCAAAAATAATGGACCCATTTGGCCGATCAGATTAGTGTATTCCCCCTATTAATGGGTTCAAGCTCAAATCTGATGGATCATGTAACCTTGGTATTATGAGAGGGTGGTGTTATTTTTTATTGAAATAGTTCAGTGTTTCTTGTTTTCAATGATTTCTATTGGAAATGTGACTCTCTTCTGGTGGATACTAAGGCTTTTCTTAATGGACTGAATATTTTTCAATCATATAACATTACCCTCACAGTTATTGAAACTGATTCCTCTATTCTCTATAACTCCCTCTAAGGGAGGTATAAGACTCCTTGGTCTATTATCTAATCTCATCTGAAGATGAAAGGTTCATATTTTTCAATCAATAATGATCCATGCTTGTCCTAAAGAAAATTATATTTCATATTATCTATCTTCAAAGGGTAACTAGGAAAACCCTCTCATTATTTATTCGAACCTGGGTTCTTTACCTTCAGAGTGTGCTTCTTTTTTGTGTGCAGATTCTCTTGGCCTCCACTACTTCAAGAGCCTAACTTTACTATATTTCCTTCTTTCTATGCTTAATTAAAATTTCTCACTTTTAATGAATATATAAGAGTTTATTATGTATAAAATATGTGAGTGACGATGAAAAATATTTATAGATTAATTAGTTTCGTATATATTGGAAAAATGTCTAACTGATACCAAGAACAAGCACATAGTTAGTTTAGGTTTTTCCATACTTCTCTAAAACTATAAACCTAAAATGTATTGGGAATGTATTGTAATGAAATATATTATTTATGTTATGTGATGATATTGTCACATTTTCAATCTGTTATAATTGGGATTAGATAAGGGTTTATATGGATTTAGAGATTTGGATGATATAAATTAGGGATAAATTGTGAGTTATAAATTTTATCAAAATCTTATAAGTTTAGTTTGATTATAATTTCAAATGTATAAATTATCCTTTAGGTTGGTTGATGTAATATTCTAGTAATTATAATGATTTAACTATAGTAAAAACCTTGTGATAAGTCTAATTATAGGATAACATCCTAAAATTTTGGTGAGGTAGATATTATGTGGTTTTCTTAGCAATAACATCCTTGTCGGGATACTACAAGTGTATACATGCTTTGGAATAGATATACTTAGGGGTAATAACCCAGAAAATGGTGTATTGGGTATTAACTCAATTTTCACATAGAGTGTGATTAAGAGGCCTAACTACACACCTAGTTTCACACTCCCCGTGGATATGCTTTGGTTAATCACATTCCATATAAATTTTTATTAAGGATTTATTCTCTCATGGAATTAGGTTAAAAAGTACGATATAACCCACACTAAAGAAACCAAGATTGAACCCAGAGTGATTTTAAGTTGAACTAAAAGTTGATGTAATAATGTGTAAAATTAAGTAATTTAAAGGATAAGTTATTCATGTAATTATTTTAATGTAATTATATTATGGTGTTAATTATTCATTACTCACAATTGACTCATTTTGAATTTACTAATGGTTAAATGTTGAAGGAACCAAGTTCACACTATATTCTATAAATAAAGAAGATATTGTACCAATAACTAACTTAATGGAATAAGATCTAGAGTGATAAATCATTTAATTATCACAAACTATCATTAATTATGATTAACAATATAAACTTAATAAGTATTTTAAATGGATAAAATATTTGAAAGATTGAGTCTCATGTAAGATTGGGTGAAGAAGATAATTAAGTATTGAATGTTCAAATTTCATTGTGTCAAAAATGTGGTAAGAACCACTAAGAAGGATTCCTTAAAAGAAATGAGAGATGTTTTATGTTTAAAAAATTATTTCTTAGAGCAACTAAATTTTTAGGAAAATTAAAGATCTTCTTGGACACAGTGAAAGGAAAAAAGGAATTCATTTTAATTTTTATTGATATCTCATTGGCTTAAATGTGGGGAATAAGGACATTATCTAATTCAATGCCCTAATATGATGGATAACAAGGATTATCGGGACCAGAAACTTCTAAGATAAGGGATTCACTATGAAACCAAAACCATGGAAGTGATTTTTAAATATAATCTAGAGTTAGGAACACAGACCGCCCACTCAATAATGTCAACTATTACATTTGTATCTATTCAAACCACATATTTGTACCAATTTTTTTTTCTGGGGATATCAAATCTCTACTATAATGGCTAGATATTTAATTATTAAATAAAAAATAGTTCTCAATTATATAAATTCTCTCTAATAGATGTTTATAGGACTGTGTTTCAAATTAATTCTTATTATCCTTCCTTTAATCAAATTTGATATGATATTAAGCCTGGATTGGACCTATTGACAATGATAAAAGCCAAGATTATAAAATCACATCTAAAATTCAACCCATGATAACTTTTTAATACAAGGATGACTATAAGCTACCTTTGAAATAAATATTGTGGTATTTATAAAAATGGGTAGAGAAAATCTCCACATTAGTTATATTTCTATAATGATGGAAAATATGATATAACTAGTCAACCCTAACATAGTAAGGAATAGACGTCACTAGAATGTAAATCTAGATTCATGGAATATATTAAATTTTAAGTGGGTAATAATTAAAATTGTGGGGATGTAATTTATTTGGGGGGGATGTAATGCCCCAGATTTTAGGATTCATTAATTTTTTCCATACAATTAGGAATAATTTTTCCTCAAAAGAATATATATTTGATTAGATATGGTTCATACAATACATGATCCAAGAAAAAAAACATATTAAATTTATAATGAAATATTAAAATAAAGGTACAAGAAACCATGTATCTCATACATTGGATTATTAATAATTGTGAATGATTTCATCTATAAAAAATGCAAAAATTAAAATGGGATGATAAATTGAAAAGAATAATATCTTTTGAAATATCAACTCCCCTAGACCACTGTCACCTTTAAGAATCACCATTAGTTAAAAACATACAATGAGAAAGAATAACAAGAAATGAGAAATAATTTTATGATATACACAATGAAAAATATGGAAATGATTAGTGTGACTTAATATGTGAGAATATAATTAATGATTTCAGTAATACTATATATAAAAATAGAGTACGACTATTATAAATATGGTCGTTACAAATATGGTTGTTATCAATATAGTTGTTACAAATATATTCATTGAAAATATGTTCATTGTAGAAATGGTCCTTGGATATGCATGTATAAAATAGTTATATTAGAGTAATGTATTGTTAGTAATGATTTTAAATGATATATTTTAAAAATAAAAAATAATAAAATATAAAATATCTAATTAAAATGTTTTATTTTTATTTACAAAAATATTGTTATTAAAACAATGATTTGATAAAATGCAAAGAAATATTTTATAAATATTTGGTTCTTCAATCAATCATTTCAAGACTATTTTATGTGTAGGATCATAAATGGTAAGTTATAGGCCCTTGTCTTTATCCGTGCTATATTTTTGAATAAACTCAAAACTGGGAATCACAACCATTTGGATTCCTCGGTTTGGCCTGTGTTCAAGTCTATTTTTTTTTTCTAAAATTGATTTTCATTCTTGAAAGTTGGTATGCATGGATTCACCCATTAATTTATAGACTATTAATTGGGTTGTTTCTCCATTATATGAATCCCTAATGAGTGAAGATGCATGTCAGGATTTGGAATTCTCAATTAAATAACAATTGGATAATATGGATTATATACCTGATAATATTCAGGCCACTATGTGTATCTATAGTTTCTCCCTATGATATGATTTCTAGGTAGGATAACCTACTACAAATGGAATTCTCACCACCAAAACTTTATATATCCATCGTGTTCGTTATAATACATATTTACTATGGCTCGGCAAGATGAATAGTAGATCATTCCAAGCCTCTATATTGACTCTTGTTTGGAGGATAGAGCATAGGAAACTTATGATAGATCAATATATCTAGAGCTTTAGAATTTCTCTTTTCTCCTATTATTCAATCGTTCATCAGCATAGAGACAACATCAAACACATGTTCCTAAGCTGTTCCACTACATTATCGATGTGGAGATCCCTTTTATACATTTTCAAGATACAAATACCTCAGATCACTTCCATCTGAGAATTCATTAGGGGGTGGATGGATATATCACTTTAACCTCATCTTCATAATCTTTTTAGGGTATCTGATAAATAATTGATCTTCATTAATAGGAAATATGTCAATAAGTTGAATCCTTATTAGGCGAATTTATTGCCTTAGGATGAATTGGATCAATTGTTGGTAATGGTCAAAGAAGAAAATCCCTCACAAAAGGGGATATCTTCATAAATCAATTCATGATATCTCTATCTTGAGGCGACTTGGAATTAATGGTAACATCTATACTCTATATGTAACACTTGAAGTCTTTTGTAAATTTTCTTTTGTGGGGTGTATCAAAGTTAACACTGATGGGCCATCATGATGTAATCCGGGTCCTTCGAGTTATGGAGATGTTTTCATAGATCACCGCGAGGATGTTTTAGGATGTATCTATGGTTCATGTGGCACTTATTATCGTTAGGCAAAATTGTTTGGTGTCATCATAGATATTGAGAAATCCAAACATTATGTCTAGAGTATTCTTTGACTGGAATGTGACCCCACCACTATTTTTTAATCCATCAGAGCAGTATCTACTCATCTCTTGTAGCAGTTAACTAATTGGTGAATTATTTTCATGGATTTCCTCTCATCCATTGATTAAATCATCACTAACTTATATAGGGATGCAAATTCACTAGCAGATGGACTTTACAACAAGGGTTCATGTTAGGGCCAATAGGGGCCTATATACCCTGAGAGGGGGGGTGAATCATGGTATGGATATTCCTTTTCAAAAGTTCTTCCTGCCCCAATGGATCTTGACCTCTCTATTATAAGGGTCAATTTGTTTGCTCTAATGCAATTGTGTTGATCACTTCTTTTTATCTTTACATGATTTGTATGCGTAAAATGCAATGGAGGGAAGCAACCAGGAAGACACATCGATTTTTACTTGCTTCACCCTCACTGGGCTACGTCCAAGGAGCATACGCCTACATGTTGTCGTGCGTACCAAATTCCACTATTCTTCACTAGATGTAGATACAAAGTTAGGGCTAGATCACTTCTATGACCAGGCTCACTGCCTTTACAAATTTTAGGGTCAGATCACTGCTTTCCCAAGGGTCACTCCGTGTTTCTCTCTCTCTGTCTCACTGCCGGTGGAGAGGATCACCTTCTTCCTCCTCCTAAGATCACTGCTCTAGAAGGGATTCACTCACATTTTATAGACCTGTAGGTCTCTTCATTTGCATGAATACATGCATCCTTAACTATTGATGGATGCTCTGTTATAGTCCAAATTTCATCCACTGATGAATACCTCTTGGCCTCTGAACACTGGGCAATTCCTTTTGGAAACACCTTCGGAAATCACCCTACTTCGCAAAGCTCCCAATTTCCCGATGCTCAAACAAGCCTTCACGAAGCTCCTGCCTTTTTGGGAAGCACTTTCGCGAAGCACTACCGCGAAGCTCAAGCCATTGCAAAGCAACGTCCCTCACGAAGTTTAATAAGCCAACGTGGAACTCGCAGGAGTCGCGGAGCTACAATAGCCGCCACGAAGCTCCTCTTTTGTGAAGCACACTGGCTCCGCGAACCACCTTCGCAAAAAGAGAGCAAATGATCTTCTCTGAAAATTCTCTCTACTTGTCTCGAGGGGGTCGGCCTCTATTTATATGCGATTCCACCGACCCTCATCCCTTCCGTACGAATTCAACACCACGCCATCACAAATCGCGAAGCTCCAAAGTTTCCGCCGGAATTCTATCCAAATCACGAAGCACCACGACAATTTTCCGTTTACGGAGCTTGACGTAATCGTGAAGATTCACCGTAAATATTCCTTCACGCCTTCACCGTGAACCTCCCTCACAAATCTCTTTTCCACCGCGATGCGCTTCAGCCTCTGCCGTTCGCGAAGCTTGACATAATCATGAAAACTCACCGCCTCCATTCTTTTGGTCTTCGCGATTTCCAAACCATGAATCCTATCTTCGCGAAATTCATGCCTTCGCCATATTAAATTATTCTCTTCATGGAAATACTATTTTCGCGATGCTCACCAAACTCCACATTTGGGACCCCAAAAATTTGGAAAACACTGGGAAACGACACCACCTTGTACTGCTCTTTTGTACCGCCTCCAGATCATCCTTTCCTTTGTCATCGTTCTTTGTCAACAAGGATTGTCAACAACTTCTTGGGAACTTGAAAAATATCCATGAAAACCTGCTTTGTCAACAAACACAATCAACCCAAAAATACATCAATGTTACGTTGAGGTATTTTTGCCCAACAATGCAAATGGTAATGATCTTACGTAGTCTAATCAGATTCCTGATGATCTTGTTCCTCTACTTCAGAGGTACAAGTGTAAAATTTCACTCATTATAATATTGTGATATTGATTAATTTTTCTAATAATATAGTTTTTTACCTTGGTAATTGCCTCATGTTTCATAAAAAAAATTATGACTATATTTATATTAAAATCATTTTTTAATGAAAAATTCATTTTTCTAAAAATTAACTTTTTAGGTGCTATGCATTTTTTTAGAGTCTAAATTTATTATGGTGAAACAATGATACAATTTTATATTTATATACATAAACACTAATTTAATTATTATTTTCTGTGAAATAATATTAAGAATAAATAATATCTATAAACTCATTTTTCTATATTATTAGTTTTATTTATTTATTTGTATCTTAAATTAAAATAAATGTTTATAAATTATCGGATTTGAATTTTTAAAAAATAAATTCTATTTTTATTTATCATGGAAATATTATCTTAAGATGTATCTTTTATATTTTTATAAAAAATCAGTTTTTAGGTAAATAGTTTGAAATTGTGTTTTTAAAAATACCATGAATTTTATGAAATTATTAGTATATAAGTACAAATTTAATATTTAATAATAATTTTTATAAGAATAATTTTTTAATTTGTAATTGAATATATATTTTTATAAATTTTGTATTTAATTTTCAATCACATATTTTACATTTCAGAACTAAATTTAGATTTTTCAAAAAACAAATTAATACATTATACATTTTGTATTTTAAAATTATTTTTCATCACTATTAGAATATTTTTATTATAAAATAAATTTAAATTTTAGAATCATAAGTTCTAAAACTATGTAATAAGGTCTACTTTATTTTCAATCATAAAGTATAAATTATTTTTTAAAAAATTAGTTACCTCGATAAAAATCAAAACGGGTAAAAAGGGTTTAACCAAGAGGTAAATGACACAAAAATGTTTAAAACACGTGTATAAATGGGTTATTATGTACTCTATAGAGCTTATAACTTCACCTATCTATTATT
This sequence comes from Viscum album, assembly GCA_963277665.1. Taxonomy (NCBI): domain Eukaryota; kingdom Viridiplantae; phylum Streptophyta; class Magnoliopsida; order Santalales; family Viscaceae; genus Viscum; species Viscum album. Next base: position 752,724,463 of record OY728131.1, read on the forward strand.
TCTCATTTTTTTAGAAAATATATTTGATATTGACTTCCTGTTATTGAATATTTTTGTGTATTTTCAAAAATGTCATCCCTTTTCACTTATAAAAGGGGCACCCATTTCCTCACATACCCTCTCCACACAACCAACTTATTTTTACCAAAATATACCCAAAAATCTCCTAAATATTTTTATAAACCTTCAAGAGATTTTTTATCAAAATATCATCCCTCAAAGGCTTAACCCCCTTTGCAAAGGAGATAATCGAAGAAGTGATGTATAAATTTATAGTCGCTCCTTTCTCATTTATATTTATTTATGAGAAATTAATCTTCTTAAAATTAAATTACAAAATAATAAAATAATAACATTAATGTACTTATTCTAATATTATGGTATTATAATTATGTAAAAATCATTAAACATCATCTGATTTTCCTTTAAGAAAAATGAAACTCTCATTTGTGTGTTGTGGAGACTACCACCTCCACAAAGTAACGAGTTAATTTTTCTTCACAATATCACAAGGATGTTACTAATATATAAAATAATATATAAGTATTATATTATCACAGATTTTATGTTATAAAATGATAAACCATATGAATCTTTTCCCCTATTTTATGGAAAACAAAATCATCATAGATGTATACATGTGGACTACCGCATCCATAGAAAAGTTGATTTATAATTTTATTTTCATCACCGTATTACATGGATGGTTGTGATAATGGTTTTAATAAGTAAATTTTATTTTTATGAAATTATTAAAAAAATTATTTCAAATTGGGTATCCTTTTAAAAAAATATCAATAAACAACTGTTGTAAATTCAACATTCTAAAGGTACATAGTAAGAGGAAAAAATGAATACTCCATGATATAAAATAAATTCATATATGTTATCTTATTATTGTTTTACTTATTTAAAATTATGATATATCACACTAATAAACACTAAATAATATCATTATGTAAATGTTAAAATGATATTATAAACAAACCACTTAAAATTATACATTAATAATTGTATGTTCTTGTTTGGGTTAGTTTAACAACCTACTTGGAAAACACTATAAATTTATATCATGGTTGAATATAGTAATTTAATTTCTAGTAATATATGATATAAATAAGTAAATAATGTTTTATTTTTTTATTTAATGGTAATATAAAATTTTAACTCATTATTTAAGGTATCACCCTTTGTTCGCTAAGAATCATTGAAACATGCTCATCACCAAATTCATCTTCAAGGAAGTAAGCAAAACTCCCATAGAATTAGATTGTAACATTATAAATTATTATAAATAATAAATTATAGTACCTTTTATGATCTTTTAATGATGTTATTTGGGAGACTATTGAATAAAAACATTGTTACTGTGAAACTAGTTCAAAATGATCAAGATTACTCACACCTGATATCAAAAATATATAATAAATAACCAATGTAAATTTTGAGAATATTTATAAATTAAATTTATAAAAGGTTTTATATATGAAAAAATTTACGAAATTTTTGATTAAGATACTAATTATTTTTATATAGGTTGTTAGAACACATTTCAACTAAGCAGAAATTGAGGTAAGGGGTTCTTTGTCGCAAAATTTAATTTAATTTTTATATTTATTTCTTAATGTACACCATTATACCTTTTAAATGGTGTCATTACTGCCTAATAAATTTATTTTTTCATATTATATGGGTTTTAAGTTCCATATTTTTTTATTTCTTTAAATTTCCTTCCATTAAAAAGATACCAAAGTTTAAAGAGGTTTTGATAAAAATGTTACTCAATTTTTTTGGGTTTCAATTTCAAATATTATTTTAAAATTAATATTGATTTAGAAAAATAATTTGTATGGATGATTTTAATTCATTTTAAAAACCCTCATCATTTTATTTGTATATTATTAGAAAATTTTCATTTTCCCTTGACTCATATTTTCCCCAAAGTGTTTATTGTAAGTGAAATTGGCCCCATCTATTTTTATCAGTCATAAAAATCCCATTTTCAATATTTGTATCTATTTGATACTTTTTAAAGTGTCCTTATATATGATTTAATATATTAATAATGTTATTTTCTATTAATTTACCATATTTAAAAAAATAAATATTTCATATTTTCTGTAAGGGTATTTTTTATCAAAATGTGAAAATGATCTATTTTTAATGTTTATTTTTGGACACATAATTCTTCAAAATTATTCATTTTATATGAATATATCTCTCTCTATTATTTCATAGTTTCCAAAAGAAACTATGTTTCCACTATATTTATAAAATAACTATTTTAAAATTATTCCAAAAGATTATGGATATTTCTTATTTCCAAGGTGATATTTATAAAACCCCTAAAAGGTATTTTTTATGTAATTCATTGTCTTTGGACATATATTATGTTTGATCAAGGATATTTCATTAATGTAACCATCCAATTTTTTCCCCTCTGGATGACTTATATAATGTCCCTCTCTTTTAGTAGAATGACCCATCACTACATTTCCCATTTTTAATTATCCACCAAGTATAAATATGATATATCTTTCAATTTTTTTTCCACTATGAAAACTATATATTTATTTCCTCTTATTAAAGAGTGTTCACCTAGGTTCCTCAAATTGATTTATTATGGAAATTATTTTCTTAACTGTATAACATTTATTGATATGGTGAAAATAACACATTATTTATTTTCTTTATTGAATGGTATTTACCTCACAAGTTACTTGATATCATTGGATACTAATTTATTTTCCATGGTTCTATCATTTCCTTATTGTTGATGTAATTATTAATGATTTTCTTATGTTAATATATTTTAAAAATATGTGAAACCCATTTTATTTACATGTTTTCTTTATGATGTGTTGAATGAAAGCCATTTTATTTATATGGGTTCTTTATGCTATAGAAAATGAATTATGTTTATTTGGAAGTCTTCTGAAACCCAATTTAATTTCATGGTTTCTTTATGATTTAACAAGTGAATTATTTTCAAGTGGAACACATAAGTGTGGATGAATAAAGTGTGAGGTCCTATTCACCCTCTAATGTATTACTTCAATGATTATATCTCATTTTATAATTATTCATGAATACATTTTAGTTTATTTTAAGCATGGGAACTCATGGTATGGATCGTGAAAGTAATGTTTCCATATACTAATATTAGGACCTTATTTGAAAGATGTTCCATAACTTTATTCTTATTTTCATTCATATGTTATCATATGATAGATCATGTTTAATTAATCATTCAAATGTCATGTTATTACAATATTTATATAATTATGTATGATATATGATTTATTATGTATATGATTCTTAGTTATCTTGATTATACTCATATCATCATCTTATTCTCATTAATTATATTCTATTGTTATCGCTTGTGTTTACCCTCACTAATCATCTTATCTAATCACTTTATTATGATTCCATTTCTCCAGGTTATGAATATAGAAAAATTATGAAACATATATAAGAGTTTTTTATATAGAGAATTAGTTGGAGATATTGAATACTCTTTATGAATTAAGTAGTTTCTTATAAATTGGGAAAATTTCTAATTGATACTATGAACATGGGTTTTGTTAGTTAATGGTTTGTCCTAATTTTCCAAAACTCCAAACGAAAAATTTAATTCTAAATAATTATAATGAAGTAGTTTATTTATGTTATATGGATGGTATAGTCATTTTATAGGATGATATAACTTTTATTTGTTCATAGTGACTATGGTTTTCTATACAACTGTGTAGGTTGTAGAGGCTTGAGGTATAATGTATGATACACAACCTATAGTGGCTTCCATACTTCTAATTGGTTATAAATGATGTAATTATAATGAGGTTGTGATGAGATACATGGTATGTAGTGTGATACATGGTTGTGATATAGTTTTCCAAGTTGGTGTGGGATTATTCATGGAAGGGATTAACATAATATGTCAGTTGTTGGGATATGAGATTGACAAACTAGTGGGGAAGTGGAAGTAGGGTACCTTTACACACACACACAAATATTTATATATATATATTGTGTGTGTGTATTTTTTGATATGGATGTTCTTACATTAATTTTTTACTTGATAAGCGGGCTATAGTGAGGACTGGATATTTTTTTACCTACTTATGTGAAGAGAAGGTTTTATTTTTTTAATCCATTGGATTTAGTATGTTTCTTTCATATTTTTCATGAGTGGTTTTAGATAGGATCCTAGTGAGTGTACTTGTATTCTCACCCAATGTATATATATAAAAAATTAGGTTCGCCAGAGTTGTTTGGGGATAGATATAGTCATTATTAGATCATGGAGTTTTTTAGGTATTGAGGGAGTTCTTGGTCAATTCCTAGGTTTGTTTTGGTTTTTTAGCTATTTTAACTTATGTATGATATCGTATTCATGTATTGGGTTTTACAATTTATTTATTCATGGAATTCATTGGTGGATATCATCATATCTCTTATTCCTTAAATTTTCATAAATATGGTAATGCATCCCATTTGTGATTATATACCTTCAGTGCTAGTCTCCAGCCTATGGCCTATTGGAGGCATTATTTGAGGTTATATCTTTATTCTAATTATTGTAACAATAGGGGTATCAATGGAAGGGGGATGTGAACATATGAAAAAATAAACAGAGTTTACCTTATTCAAAATTCTTCTAATCCATATTAAATAAAATTCATGATTTTCATTACATTTCCTTGAAACAAAAATATATCATGGTAGATTTTAGTTCTTCCTTTCTACACAACATTCTATATATAGACATTATAGTGGATCCAAAACATTCTCACCAGATCTATCATTATCCTACTCAACCATTAGTGTTATGTCTACCCTTTAATACATGTGGTGCCCATGTATGGTAAACATCATCGCCTTACATCATATCACTATTGGGTTAAATAAAATTTTAAAATTATTAATATCTAAAATATATTCATCATTTCTATCAATTGAAAAAATATTTAAATATAATTAAAAAAATACAACTCTTAGCCTTTGGTTTTAAAAATTACAAAATACAAGGTATATATAGCCTATATATATACCCCAATATAAAAAAGAAATTTAAATAATCAACTATATCTCTGTGAAACAAAAACTACATCTATTTTTCACCACCTTTATAACATCATATTGAACATGTGGTCCTAATCCTATCCAAATGAAATGACTTATATTTCTTCCAAAATAAATAAAAATAATAATCTATGTGTATATAGAAGATGTACATATCAAGAGTGAGTATATAACTCAACAAGATGCCTTAAAATACTCTACAAAGTTCCATTCATGGGTAAAACCCCTATTCTAGTTTGAAAATAATTGATTAAAATATTTATTTTGACCTTAAAGAGAAAATTATATACAAATATATAAGTTATTTTCATTTTAAAACCACAATTGAATCAAACATTTATCAAGTTATATTAAAAGTATTTAAAATATGAACCCATTCCATTTTATAAAAATAAAATTCCAAGTCATAAGTTTCATCAAGAGATAATCCCACTAGGATATAAAAGTGAGAAAATAGAAATTTATATTAATAGAACCTCCCTAGTAGTTACGATATGATCCTACCCATACACACAACTAATTATGTAGGCATGATTATGCGCACATAACTAGCATGAAAAATCTAGGCCTAACTATTAGAGTATATATCTAAATCTAAAATATATGCTTACATGTTACCATGATGTTTAAAATAAATTATTTATGCAACCAATGGTTAGGTTTGTGTTTGATTTGTTGTGAACTATAGATTATACAAGGGTAACTTATTATGAGGAGATCAATTGAAATAGAAGGATATCAAAACATACTTGGTGAATAATGTTATCCTTGGAATTGTAAATACATAGTCCAAGAGGTGGAAATTTATATATATAGAATTTGATATATTAAAGAGCCCTTGATCACCAAAGTGATAGTGGATTCTATAGAAAATGAAAGGTGTAGGTATATTAATGGAATAACATGGAAAGGATAAATAAGGAATTGTGAAAAAAAATATTTCTTGAAAAATGTAGAGCCTAAATTATTCTTTTATGGTTAATTAAAATGATTGAAGATGCTTATTTTTCGTATATTTGTGAATTGGATAAATTATGGGAGTGATTAGAGGAGATTGGTGAAGGATAGAAGTTCCTTTTATTAAATATGATCCAACCATAATGTGGTTAGATGTGCTTTAAAATTCATGGTTATGTAAACATATTTATGGAAGTCAGTTTTATAAAAATGATGCCACTAAACTAAAGGACATCATAATTTTATAAATCATATAAAATTTTAGAAATCACCACTATAGTTATTGGTCCCCAATAAGGTAAGTACCATGAGAGGGGGTCGATTAGGGTATGTTGATATTTTTCATAAGAACCTCACCAATGATCATTTTCCACTTTTATTAGGATCACTCCTCTCCCTCACAACTGGTATGAAGGGATAAATCAAATAAAAAAGGGAGATAATAAATTTCACCTGATTTACCAAAACTAGGATACTCTAAGTAGCATAAAAAAATTATGTGTTGATTCATATAAAACACTAATATAACTACTCTTCTTTACATTTTATAGTTACTGGATTAACCATATAAGAGATATAACCCTCACAAAATAAATAACTCACTACCCTTAACCACTTGAACATATCACTACCTCTTCAAGTGTTTCTTTATTGATATTCAAGAAAAAAGAGTGAGTTTACACCAACAGTGGTGTATCAATATGATTCATTTTCATCCACCTGATAAACTCTTTGATCCTCCAATAATATAGCCTCCAAAATCATCCTTCATCATCTAACTTTTTGATACAAGTATGGAATCCTTTCTCCTATCTAGTTAACTTCACCTACATCCACAATCCTTCTTCTTTCTTTTGAAGAGAAATATATTCATATCCTTTCAAGAGATTATATATATTTCAATCCTTATGACATTTATCTCACCTTAATTAATTTTGGAAAACCCATCTAAATAATATCTTTAAAAATAATTCGAGATCTTCCATTTAATTCCCATATCTCCCTCTTAAAAGATTAGAAATTTTAACAAGCATGCCAGCTGACTCTACATTGTTATAGTGTGAGTATTACCATCATGAAATGATTATATGATTGTTTTTTAAACCTTAAACCTAGACTCAACCACCTCCATTGTGTGATATTTTCCATAATAGATTGTAATATGTTTTTTACAGATCTCACCCACAAAATAGATTATAACAACAACTTTAGGATTCATTTTTGGCATGCACACCATGTTGTAGACATATCTATAATATAATTCTCAAAAAAACTGAATAATCCTCATTGCTATATGTTCCCTTAAATTATATGCATGTTATGCATATATATTAAGGATATGTTTCTAACTAAGTATCCTTAAGTGAGAAACTGGGACTACGTTACACCCAATTTAGTGCAAGCCTATGGATTTAGGTGCATATATATTCCCCATGTGGTTTCATCTGTTTTGAACTAAATCATTTTTACATTTATGGATTTGAATATTCATTGAATATATTCAATGAATATTACTCAATGGGAATCATCACATGAGATTTTTTACATGATGAATCTCTTTAATGGAGAGTATCAAGCACTACCTATAAAAAGGGAATGAGTTACCTATATTGAAAAGTTGGTCAAAGTTTTTATTTGATCATCGGTTTCATAAAAATATTTATATATATCTATTCTTAAATTAAAACAATTATCATGATAGTGAAGGTGCTAAAGACCCTTCGGTGTTTTAGGATCCTATCATTACAAATAAAGACTCTTTGGTTGGTGTACCACCCTTAGTGGTATAAGGCTTTTGTATACTTCACTAGTGATCACTGTCAAGTGTACTCTATGAAAATAAAGCTTAATGTTATATAGGTATGCCTGATGTTTGTGTTATTAATTTATATTTTATATTGATATCATCTTGGATAGATCAGGATCATATATGGGTTTTCGTTCACTATTATTTGCAAATTATAAACCCCCAAAACCCACCAATGGTATCAGATCCATCATCTATGATGTTTCAACATGTTTATTTAAATTTTTGATGAAGAACATGTTTTATGATAAAAAATAGATTTTGTCCCTAAACATTATGATTTTTTATAATGTAATATTAGGTTCTATACCTAATTATATGTTGTGTGACCACATATTGTGAGGAAATGTTATTAGATATTAAGTTCAGAGTTAATGTATCTGGTGTTATCTGCTTATATTATGTTTTTGATCCAATGTATCTTGTGTAGGAAATTAAAATTACATTAAGTATTTAATCTAATGTCAAGTTTGGGTACATCATACATTATATTATAACATATTCTGCATCAAGATTATAGAAATTGGAGTATTATATTTGGAGTATTAACACTATGTTGAGTGTTAACATAATGTGTGGTATCTACCTAATACTTTGTTGAGTGTTAATGTAGTTTGAGGTTGGTACCAAACATAAAAATTTGAGACAACCTAATATATTGTGTGGTACTCAAACCACTACACTTTTTTATAGTAAAACATAGTGTGGGGTGTAACAACCCTACCCAAGCCATTGGTTATAAGGTAGAGGGTCATAAGACCTCATGCACGCCTCCCATATGCAAGAGGCATTAGACTAGAAGTGTTCTTATAAGTTCATTATTGGAGGGATTATACCTTCAATGTAATTTTATATGATCAAATACAAATAATAATAAAAAATAAGTAATCAGAGTACATGCAGAAATTTAATGGATGACATACATGTCACACAAGTACTAAAATCAATCCCAAAGTGCCAAGACAATAACAATAAATAAATGCAAGTAAATATATAAAATAAATTGTAGGTCCACTGAATTCCATACCATCCCCTAATATCTCCATGCTCCTCTACTCAGTCATCCTCCGTAGGGACCTTACCCTTTTTTGAATCTCTTGTCTTGAAATCTACAAACGCACCAAAATGCCTTAGTAGGGTGTGAGAACAAGACTCAATATGACACCACCAATGATTCTATAGCCAAATCTTATCAGCTAAAATAGGTGTATTCCAGGATAATTATAAATTTTTGAGAATCATAACATCAAAAAATCCAAAATTGAGTGATCGTGTGCTAACCAAACTGCCACAAATCCTTAATCATACCAACTTTGGCTCCATGATGAATGTATACCAGAGATTTCATTAAAGAGTGGAACTAGCTACAGGTTTACCAATATGTCACCCGGTATCCACAAGTCATCAAGTGTTTATCATACATATATTCCACAAGGCATCAAGTCTACATGCTACTCAGAATCCAAAAGGAATTGAGATTCGGCACATTCCTTCGAATCCTCAAGGCATCGGGTTACGTACGAATTAAAGATATCATGCTCCACCACCATCATCAACGCACATCAAACATAATACACCTATATATAATAACCATGAAATTATAGTCTCCTATCACATGTACTAATGACAAATACTCTAATTTCAATATGATGCACAATAAGGTATAACATGAGAAAAAAATATCCTGACATAATGAGATAAATAATTACACCAAATTCAACATTTGAATCATATAAAATATGAAATTTATCTATCCTAAAAATTCTCATAAAAATAATATCATATAATTATTACGGAATACACACACTGGCATGAAATCACAAGTTAAATATGGTAATCAATTATGACATCACATAAATTATAACAAGGTAATATGCATAACAAAATCCCAATGAGGTTAAGAGGTTCCAACATCAATTGTCTTTGACATAAATAATAAGTACAAATAATCCTATGTGGTTCAAAATTTTGGAGTGGAAACCTCAAGAATAAAGAAAATATACTCATGGGTCTTATTATCATAGTTGTCAGCACGTCAAAGATCAAGGTTCATCATGGGTTCCTTCAACCAAAACTAGATATTTTATTTCAAAAATAAATAAATATCACATGAAATGATAAATTTACTCTCCTGTATAATTTAAAAATTTTCATTTTAGGACAACACATGTGCTATAAATCATCACCTAAATAATAATTATAAATCCACACATGATAAAATATATCACTATATATTGAATCAGAAACACATGTGGTAGCCATTTATAATAATTCCCTAATAAATCTAAATAACTATCATTGATAATTTTCATAGTTATATTTTGATAATAAATTATCCTTTCATAATTATCCTATGATAATTTTTCATAAAGTAACTTTAATAATTGAATTTAATTATATTTTGATAATTCTGGCTAATTATCCTCTAATAATCACACATAATTATCTTTTGATAATTTTTTTATAAATTATACTTTACTAATCTAGTGTAATTATATTTTAATAATCCTTGATAAATGTCTTTTGATAGTTAGGGTAATTATCCTTTAATAATTTTAACAACTTATCCTTTTATGATACAATGTGATTATCATTTTATAATTATATTTGGATAATTTTATGAAAGTATAAATTTATAATTCTTATAATTATTTTTTTTAATTTTTAAATAAATATATTTTGATAATTTTTATCGATTATCCTTTGGTAATATGATGGAATTATCCATTGATTATTATTATTATTATTATTTTATTAAAATGTACTATTTTTCTAAAATTTTAGAAGGGGTAAGAATACCCTAAAATGATAAAACAAAAATAAAACAATCCTTCCAACCTAGGTGACATGCATTGGGTAGGAAGAAGTGGGGCCACTATCATTCCCTAAACTGGAAGAATGAGATTGAACCGGATTGTTGGAGCTTCACCAAACATGCACAAGAGAGTTTTGGTATCACCTAGACAGAATCTAAACAACCCATGAAGAAAACAAAATGAATCAGATATTTCAAAACCAATATTGTGTACACATTTGGTTGAAATTTAAAAACATAGTTTTTAATTTTCAATTTAACTAAGTATAGATGGTGGTGTTTTTAATTTCATCCTATTAAGGCATTTTCAACATGAATGGATCAAAAATGAGTTGATTTGGTGGATTTTGGATCAAACTGTGGGAAGAAGGTTGGGGTTATAGCACGCATGTAGGAATGTGAGGAAGAAGAAAGAATAATAAATAAATATTTATAAAATAAAAAGGTTAATAAAAATTACCCTTATTTAAAATTTAACCAAACACCCAACACACACAAAGGTTATGTCACACCTAGGATAAAACTTGTATTCTTTCTTTAATGGAGGTCTTGGATTTACCATCTAAGACACTATACGATATATATTCCATTAATTTAGAAAAAATATTTGTTTTTGAAATAATGTATTTAATATTTTTATTATATCAATATTGAGGCTCTACGAGCCCCAAAACCCTATGATGACTCAACTCCTTACTCTAATAAAAATCCATAGAATATTCTAAATTTTTCATCGGGATTTTACCCTTACATGAATCCATAAAAAATTCATTTATAATTTTATTTTTATGGAATAATTCAATTTCCACATAAATAAATTATAAATAACAAACAAAATATTTTCTGATTATCCATTAAAAATTAGGAATACTATATGGGAAATCAACATGAAATTATATTGGCCATAAACCTAATGTCAAGCTTCCATTTAAAAAAAATTTATTCAATTCGATATTTAGTAAATTTTGATTATAGTTTATAAATTTTTTATTAATGATAATTTGTAGAATTTATTAAATGGTATTTTTCAAGCCTAAAATAAATAAGAAATTTTTATATATGTATCTCATGATTCAAAAAATAAATTAAAATTTTATTCATTTTTGAATTCCTTTAATATTCATGTTTTGTAAATTGTTTATGAAATGTGAATATTTTGTCTGAAAATTTATGTGATAAATTTCTTCAAGGAGATAGAGAGTTCCATTACATGTTAGGTGTGATTACACAAGATTTATGTTTCATCTACATTGACATCTGTTTGTTTTTTAGTTATAATATTGTGAATAGTTTATGAATATAGTTTGTTCATATAAGGTTTTAGAGATACAATGAATTGAATTCTCTCTTGATTAAAGTATACCTAAGTAGAGATATTTTAGGCCAGACTTCTCAATGGTATTGAGGATTGTGCTTTGTCTTGAAAAATTTAGGGTTAGCTATTTATGGTTATAGGATTACTCCTTTAAAAATTATAAATTTCATATATATTTATTCCTTTACATTATTAGTTCATATAACTTATGCATGAGATGCATTTAGATATGCATGAATATGCTTGTTTTTTGTTTTTGGCTTAGTAAAAAACATGTAGGTTGTGTAAATTGTTACACATTAATGTGACGCGAAAACAATAATTTGACTGATGGGATAAGGATTCCAAAAAATAAATCATTAGAAGCATGCATACACAAAGGAATAAAACATGATAAGATAAATTTTTCATAAGATGGAATAGTTACAAATTTAATATACATATGATGTATATAGAATTATAGATACTTTTAAAATATAAACCCCTAAAATACTAAGTGTAACATTTCTTCTAGAGTGGTTATTTTGAAGACCTCGATCATGTAAATGGGTAGGTTCTTCCAAAGCAGGGTGCCTCTGGATTATCGTGAGTATGGAAATTATGTTATGGGTGACACCAGATCATCCTATGTTATGCTCTATCAAATCAGAGTTCCATATAATGTCTTTTATAGTCTATTATAATAATTTTCATTGGGATAAACTTAGCTAGGAAACCCTTTATAAGGATACTAAATGAATAGATATAGGTTTAAATTTATGATGGATTTTGGAAAGAAAATATACTCAACTATCAAAAAATCATAAATGTTATGATTGAAAGGATTCCATACCTATATAACTAAGTGGTTATAGGAACACCAAATCTGACTCATTACATACTGATATATATATCTTGAATAACTAAATAGATATAATGTATGGGGTCATCATTTTTTTTGAGAACATTCATTAAAAAGTCCTTGATTAATAAAAAGCATTATACTCACCCACTAATGTGTTTTTGTTGTAGATTATGGAATACTACGTAATAATCATATTAATATCACTTATAGGCATAAATAATGAAATAGTTGAAGTTTGGTATATAGGTTTTAGAAGTTTTCCCTAGGGGAAACATTCTGACCATATATATGTGAATGTTATAAATATTAATTCCACTAACTTTGACTCATGGGTATTAGATACCAAGTGTGAATTTCACATTTGCGCTGGTAAACATAGGCATAGAGATATAAGGGAATTAATCAACGGTGAAGTAGATCTCCATGTTGGTAATAGATAAAGGGTTTATATATTAAAGGTAAGAACATATGATTTGAAATTATCAAGTGGATTAATTCTATAGTTAGAGAACTATTATTATGTTTTCTAAATAAAAAATTTATTTATGTATTTTGTTTGGAAAAGATGGGATTTTGATTCACTATTAAGAACAAGAGTTGTTATATATATGAGAATGAAATGTTTTATGGAATCAAGAATATAATAAATGTATTGTACATTACAGATATTGATAATTATATTTATAACATTAATAATAAGATGGTCATGGTTGATTTTAATCCCACCTACCTTTGGAATTATTGCCTATGATATATAAACTAGAAATTCATCCAAAGAATTAATAAAGATGGATTATTGGAAATATTAAATTGTGAATCCTTTAATACATGTGAATATTATTTATTATACAAGATGACCAAGGGTTATTTTAGAAGAAAATATAAAATGGATAATAGATTATTGGATCTCATACATAGTGATGTATGTAGACCAATGAACACAAAATTGAGTGGTGGTTTTAGACACTTCATTGCATTTATTGATGAATATATTTTGTATGGTTATGTGTATCTAATGAAAAAAAGTATGAATCTTTTGAAAAGTTAAAATAGTTTTACAAAAGAAGTACAGAATCAAGAGGGAAAGAGTATTAATACCCTCTGTTCAGATTGGGTTGTTGAATACTTAAGACATGAATCCATTGATAGTTTTAAGGATTTTGGAATTGTTTCACAACTCACTCCTATTAGATACCATAATGTAATTGTGTTTCTAAGAGGACAAATCAAACAAATGTTTTCATTTTTTGATTAATGATGATACAATTTGACCTTATTATTTCATTATGGGTTTATTATCTAGATATTTCTTCTTTAATACTAAACCACATTTCATCTAAAGAAGTTGATAAGAAACCATATGATATATGAAATGGGAAACATCCAATTATGTATTTTATGGATATTTGTGGTTTTGAGGAATAAATATGATTTTTGGCCTCTGATAAACATGAAACTAAGTTTGAACAATTATTATTTATTGGTTATCCAACAGAAACTAATTGATATTGTTTCTATAACACTATTGATCAATAAATTTTTGGGGCCCAATTTGTTATTTTCCTTGAGAATTAATTTATCAAACAAGGATTTTTTGTGAGTATTTATAAACATAGATATTTTAAAGACCAATAAGTGGTAAGTGTTCTTGAGAGTGAAGTTGAGTCGGTTCCACAAAGAGTTGTAGAATCAGAACCGAATTGAGATACATAAGAACCCTGAACATCTTGTAGAATTCATCAAGAGATCTTGAGATATATATTTCTCATATAAAATGATGATGAAGTAATATTCATAGGATATAAACCTATCTCCTACCAGAAATCTATAGAGTGTTTTGATTATAAGAAATGGTTAAATGTTATGAAATCTTAAATAGAATCCATGTATACTAGATAAGTTTGAAACTTGATGGGTAAACATTAAGGGTTAAGGCATATAGGGTGAAAGTGGATTTCCTATAATAAAACTGACATGAATGGTAGAGTACCGAACTATAAATCACTTCTGGTGGAAAAGGGTTAGCGATAAATTAATGGTATTGACAATAAAGAGACATTTTCACATGTTTAAATGGTAAATAACATTTTGAATATTACTTTCCATATATAATAATTTTGATTATTAGATATATAAAATTGATATAAATACTTCTTTCCTTAATGATAATTTATTCAAAGAATTGTATACAATACAACTTGAAGGTTTTGGATTTCCAAATAAAAAAACTCAGGTATGAAAGATGAAACGAATCATTTATGAATTCAAGTATGATTCTCAAAGTTGTAATATTTGATGTAATAGTGGAGTCAAAATATTTTGTTTTCTAAAAAACATGGATTATTCTTGTATATACAAGAATATTAGTGGGGGAATAGTAATCTTTTTTATATTTTATCTAGCTAAAATACTACTTATTAGAAATAATATCTAGAGACTTTACTCTGTAAAGATGTTGTTGGTAAGTGCTTCTTGATAAATGGAATGGGTTAAGTAACCTATATAATAGGTATGATGATATATCAAACTACATCTAATATGTTATTTGAACTAATTCATGACACATATATTGGTAAATTTCTAAAGTATTTTAGCATAGAGAACACTAAGATAGTGTCTTTACCAGCATATAATGGAATGAATCTTAGGAAAATTAAAGATTGTTCTAAAGAGCTGGAAAGCATGGATAAGGTTCAATATGAATCTACCATAGGATATATCATGTATTACTTATTGTGTACTCTATCTTAACTAATAGATAATGATATAATCTTGGTGAGATTCATTGTATTTCTGTGAAGAACATTCTTAAGTACTTGATAAGGGATAAGGATATGTTATTGGAGTTTGTAGGAGTGGATGAGGTATATGTAAAAGGCTACATATATTCTAGTTTAAAAACTAATAGGTATGATATGAAATCTTAATCTCATTTCATATTTTTCATAAATAGTGGTGATATAAATTGGAATAGTTCCAAGTAAGAAACTATAGAGGTATCAAAAATAATGGCAGAGTACATTTATATATTAGATTTCTGGAAGAAATATGATAAGGGTAAAAATTTCATTACTGAACATAGAGTGGTTAGAATCATCAAGGGAGAAATTTAACCTTACTATAAAAATAGTGGAGTCATTTCTCAATATATAGAACCCCTGTCTCACCAAAGGAGTAGGCACATACTTTGAAAATACCATCTCATATTAGTTATCGTTGAAGAGGAGACTTAAAGATTTATAGAGTGTCTATACAAGAGGATGAAACTTATTTTTTTAACACCCATTACTAAAACAACAACATGAGGTTCATATAGAAACTTTGGGTGTTAAAAACATGAGAAATTGGTTTTAATGGTTGTAAATTTTTCTTGATTTAAAATAAATGAAATCTTAATTTATCATTGAATTCATGTGTACTAACATTTACATTACATGAATTCTCAAATGATTATATCCCCTAAAAGTATGATATATATTTTTCCCTAATAATTTATCATCATATAGAATAATGGGAAGTTATGATATGTTAATGTACGCATGAATAGATTATCATACTCATTACAAATGGTTGTATATGAGATTTGAATAATAGATTCATGGGGTATTAAGTAAATAGTTATTACTTGTAATTTCGTACCAGAGTATATCTATTGTAATGTCATATAGTCATCGATATATTTAAGGGTGATTTATTATTACCTATCCTTAATACCTGATGTTGGTGAGATACCTAGAATGTGAACCTTTATAATATGATACCTTACTTTCCCAAGTAAAAAATTTATTTCATAAGTCAAGGGGAAAGGTATATTGTCGATCATGTCATTGATTGGAGCATAACCAAGATGGTATTTTTACACTTGTATGATGAGTAAAGAGATATAGCCCATAAATTAATTAAACTAAGGAAATGAATATATATACTTAGTTGAGTTACATATAATGTGTTCAACTACATGGATAAGGGACATGTGATGTACTCATCTATTAGATTAATAACATTTGATGTATTCATTGACATATTCTATCTATTTTATAAAATCATGAAATTATTAGTTGGAATACACCATAATAAAATGATGAGTGGATTGAATCATGGTTTTTAGTGTCATATTCATTTTTGGACTTAATATAAAATCCATTAATTGATTTTTAGAATTATAATTATATTGTTTAATAGATATTTAATCTAATTTTTATTGTTTTTTTTAATTCTGTAATGAACTAGAATAAAATCTGCACAAAACTTATGATTTCCAAGTTATAAGGTATGCCTCTGTAATGATCAACCGTGTATCTAAATCTAATGTGGTAGACAATCCACCATGAGATTAAAGTATCCACAAGGAAATATTTAATATGAGAGATGTGTTATGGTTAAATCCTTTGGATATGTTACCATGATTTTTCCCTATGTAAATATCATTTGAGAAAGGGTTATATCTTTATAAACATGAGACACCCTATGTAATAGGGAGGTTGGTGTTTTTTAAGAATCACAAAATAGACTACATGTTAACCCAATTTACTTTCAGGATTATCAAACACGAATTTAATGATTTGCGTTGTATTAAAGAAACTATACAATGAACTGTGCTAAAAATTCTACAAAATATAGAGGTGGCCACAAGATGATTCTGACTGACCATGCCAATGTTGACAATAAGGGCAGGATAGACCAAAAAAATATAATTTTCCTGACTTTATGATCATTCTATGCTTCCAAAAAGGTTAAGGTTGTCATAAGAACTGAAGTGGAAACATCTATTAGTGAATTATATGTTAATTTAATGTTATTATAAGAGTCTAAGATAATCTAAGTGTAAAAGAAAATATAGGTTGATTATTTTTCAACCAACATTTCCTTCTAAGTTTCTTCAAGAGTTAAGCTATTGTAAGATCTACCACAAGGTTGATCAAAGACTTAAACAACTTTATTTCTTGAGGATTAAAACATGAAATCCCTAAAAATTCAAATTATAAATCAAACCTTACATTATTTTTCTTGAAAAATTTAGAAAGGATATCCCAAATATACATGTGGTGATCATCATTATATTCAAGACGAGGAAACTAATCATAGTAGAATGTCGAAAAAGAGTTAGAAGACTTAAGATTGTAACCATTGAGTTTTACATGTGATAGTAATCAAAGAAGAATGATTTGGGAACTGAATTTGATTAATTTATTAATGTTTGAAGAATAATTTGGGGATAAAGAGGAACAAGTGCCTCTCATATAAGATTGGGTGTTTATGGGCATGAAATAAGGTCTTCAACATATCTATAAGAAGAGGATTTTTCACTGATAAAAGGGCATACCTTTGATAGATTATATCTAGTACATTTCCTTATTATATTTTTTTTTAATTTTCAAATGTTTGAACAATAATCCATTATTGTCTAAGAAAAGGATAATCCCCATACCCCTTGTTAATGAGTTGGTTTCTTATTGGTAAGTTTTTTTTCATCTCTCTGTAATTATTTGATTATTTTAAAAATTAGAATATTTCCTTTGTTCAATAAATTTATAATTTTTATTACTTTCTTAACTTGTTTGTATAAACAATCTACCTGAATCATATTCACCACCAATTATCATGAGTATTGTGTGGATACAAGGGTTATTGGATATTTATGATCACTATTATAGGTGAAGTAAGTGTGTGTAGTGATGATTACATTACCCTACCTCAGCTAAAATTACTAGGGGAGGGGGTGAATGAGATATTTTCTATTATGATACATAATAAGAAGTCAAAATTTAATAATGATTTAATAATCAAGTGAGGGGATATCAAAGGTTAGGCCATTAATTTTAGTATTGAACCAAAACTAGCTCAATTACATCCCCATCCAAATTCACTCACTATTTTCACACACAATTAAACCCTAAATAATAGAGTAATACACTGATAACACTCTCCTCTATGAATAAAACCTATGTTACGCTATAAATACATT
Source organism: Viscum album (assembly GCA_963277665.1). Classification (NCBI taxonomy): domain Eukaryota; kingdom Viridiplantae; phylum Streptophyta; class Magnoliopsida; order Santalales; family Viscaceae; genus Viscum; species Viscum album. The sequence goes on from OY728131.1 coordinate 752,743,254, forward strand.
AATGTGGTATCATAACTTGTTTGTTGAGGGCCCCGTGATAGGCCACTCATCAACCTGGTGTCATTTCTAGGGATACCAATGTTGTTTTCTTATTTTTTTTATTTAAAATTGTTTTGATTAATAACAGTATTGAGTTGAAATCACCTTATTAGTATTGATATATAGTTTGAAGGAAATATACTATAAATTATAGTGAATGTAAATATCATCGAACAATAGGAATGAGAGTTTTCATAGTCCCACTGATAAATTCCCCATCCTCTTTTACTTCTTCCACTATATCTACTATATATAGAAAAAATAGGGATGACAACCAAGATTAACTAAATTGAACATTAAGAGAGATTTATGAACCTAATTTAAATAATAATAAGTGGTTGTTACAAATTAATATTCAATATGATTATGATTTGGGATTGGAATGATATAGTTATTTCCTAAATTTCATATTTTATCATAAGAATATCCCAACTACTATATGAGAGCATTTGAAGATGTCAAAAATAGCTTCAAAAATAGTATAGTATCTGAGGATAAGAATAGGTGTAAGAACTTTTCCTTCTCCCATAAAGGATCTACCAAAGAATATATGTATGGATTGCAACTAGGATAACTCAACACATGGGATAAAATTTAAAATCCCTTCCTCTAGAAATGTTTCCTTATATTAAATAGTGCCTTTCTAATGAAGGATATATATGAAATCAAATAAGGTAGTGTAGAAACCGTTTACATGTTTTTTGAGAGATTAAAGTGGTTAAAAACATCCTTCCCCCATCAAACCATCAAATACCATCACTTCATGATATTATTTTACCAAGGATTGATAAATAATGGCTATAAACTTCTGGATGCTTCCTCTAGAGGAGCACTAATTGAAAAATACACTGATAAATTAAAAGTGATGATAGATATTATTTCAAAAAAACTCAAAAGAAATTATCATAAGATCCATAACCAAGGGAGTACATAAGTTTTAGATTTATAATGCTCCTTTATTTGAAAATAAAATTTAAGAACTAACCTCTACTGTGTGATATATTTCATTTAATAAAGTCCAAGAAGTATCATGAACCATAAGATTGTTCTAACATTTGCACTCATTATACCACTACTCCAATGGATCCCCTCAAGTTCAAGGAACAAAATGTTGTGATTCCAGGATCCAGATGAAATACCGGTAAAATATATCCTACATTGAATGATTCATGGAGTATTCCAGTACTCATTTTGGAGCTATAAACTAATATCCCTCATCATCACCCTTCCATCTATATTTTCAACGAAATTTATTACCACCACTACTTTAGATATACATTTCTCAACCTTATACAATCTATATAAAATGTAAATCACAAGTAACCTAAATAGAGGACCTACTAAAAAATATTTTGGCATCTCACACTGTTCAACAATATAGCTCCAACACTTATAAATTATAGATAAATGAAATAAAAGGACAATTAATCCAGATCAAGACTACCCTAAATAAGATAGAAAACAAAGGTTTGGGTAAACATACTATCTAATAAATTCCTAACACAAAGGGGAATGTTAGTTCCATTTCTTTAAAGAGTGAAAATGAGATAAAGAGTGGTATAAAATCACCATATAATATTGAATCTGGAAGTGGATAGTATGGACAACATGTATAATCTATACCAGAGAGGGAACTTGAAGAATAATTCCCTATGGATACACCCCAGTGAAGAAAGATAAGGAAAAGGCCAATATGGAATACCAATATCAACCCTAAAATACATTAATTATAATAAATAAACAACATAATAATTACAATAAAGAAATATTATAGTAAGAGATCTTATGGATATTCAAAGTAATGTAGATCCACATCCCTTTATTGGAAGTTATCCACAAATTTCAAAGGTATGTAAAATTTATTAAGTAAATATGCACAATAAAGATCAAATTGTAATTACATGAAGATGTAAGATTAAGAATAAATATTTATTATCTAATCACGTCATAATTACATAAAAAATTACAATACCTAGGTACTTCCACTATCCTTACCAATATAAAAGAACTCATTTTACAAATAAATTGTGTGACTGGGGAGTGTCAATTAATGTAATTCCTTACTCAGTAAATTCTTACCTATATAGAGGAGTGTGTAATCCCTCTCGAGTGGTTGTAAAGATTTCTAACTGAACCACTACCTACCTTGTTGGATTTATTGATGATGTTTTGGTAATGAAGAAGGTATTATTATTCCCTACTAAATTCTATATTCTAAACATGGAAAAGGAGACAGGTAAAGATAATTCCTATTTAATTATTGAGAGATAATTTCTCCACATTATTATCACTATAATAAATATCAATGAATAATCACTTTACATGGATTTTGGAGAACATATATTGAACATTAAAAATTATAGATTAAATTAAATATCACTATTATTTGAATTTTTTTATATTTAACCATTTTAAATTGACCAATTATTCTATGGAAGAAATTGAAACATTTCATGATATAATTTGACTGGGATAAGACATAGATTCGCCTGATTTTTTCTGATGAATTTATTTATGAAAATGAGTTGAATTTGGAAATAGTTTTATTTTTTATGAAATTTATTTTGATAATAGTTATTTTGATAATTTACTTAAAAACTCCAATGATACTTATGCCTTACATGTTAATATTACAACCATCAAAACGCCAAGATAATACCATCATTATAAAACCCCCTAAAGTGGAATTAAATTTGTTTCCTTCAAAACTAAAATATGTTTTTCTAAAAGGAAACGATAATTTTATTATCCTGATATCAAACTATTTTTTCCCTAAAAACTAACAAAAATTGATGGAAATTAAAAAAGAAATCTATTGAATTAGGTTTTTAATTAGGACACATTTTTTAGATCTGTCTAACAACCGTTGTGCATAGGTTTTTTCTATAAAAGGAGTCAAACCAATGAGATATACCTAAGGGATGATTAACCTCAGCCTCATGGAAGTTCTTAAAAAAATAATTTGAAAGACTATTAGAAGATGGATTGTTTTTCCTTAAATTTTTAAAGACTCGTATAAATTCAGTAAATCATTTCTAAACTATAAACCTACTAGTGGAATGTCTAAAAGATAGAACAATCCCCAAGAACCTTTGATTTTTTGTGAATTTTTTAAAGTATGGGGAATATATTTCATTACAAAATTTACTATATCTTTTGGGTTTTCATACATTTTATTAGTATTAGATTATAATTCTATGTGGATTAAAGAAAAACTAACTCAAAATGATTATACCAATGATGTGGTTTAGTTTCAAAAATCAAATATTTTTCATAAATTTGGAATGACTCTAGACATAATCTATTAAAAAGGATAGATTTTTTCAATAGGATCCTTAAAACCCTTATGAACATGTATTTAGTTCACCATAAAAACTATACTACCTACCACCCCAAATAAATAGGTAGGTTGAGGTCATAAATAGAAGAATCAAGATAATTTTATAAAATAAAATGAAACTTTCCATGAAGGAATAGGGTAAAAAGAAGGAAAATCCATTTTGTGTATACCAAAAAACTTACAAAACCCCCCTTATGTGTGTCCCCATATAGAAGTTTTTATAGGAAATGTCTTCAACTATTAGTTGATCTATAACACTAAGTATTTTGGGTTGTGAAATAGGTAAACCTATAATTTAGGAAAGATGGAGAAAAAAGGAAGCTCCAAATGATGTAACTAGATTAACTAAGAAGGGAATCATATGATAATATATAGAAGTATAAATATAAGGATATATTTATCCAAGATAGACTCATATAGATAATAGAATTTCATGTTTGAGATAAATTGATTCTGTTCTCCTTAAGAATGAAACTTAGGTATGGTAAACTTCATTTCAAGTGGATTGGACCATACATTGTGACTAATACTTTTCCATTTAGAGTAGTTGGGATAAAAGGATATGAATCAAATCATCTAGTTAAGGTTAATAGGAATCAACTAAATATATTTTATGAAGAATTTTTAAAAGATATAATGTAGGTGTTTAACCATATATCTATTTTTATTGAATAAATGAACCTTAGTTTGTCTCTTTATTTTACACTAGTATATATTCATTTTTATTTTAAATATTTTTTTCTAAAAAATAAATATAGTAATTTATTGGAATTGATTCCAAGATAATTGTGGTGATATGAAAAATTATATTAGGATGCAAATAACATTTTTTTATTTTATTTTGACTCTTTGAGTTTTTGGATTCAAATAAACTAAATCATTGTGTTCAAAGCACGATTTTAAAATCTATTTATAATTTTAGAATGCATTTTATATTTAAAATTTTGGAGTATTTTTAGATAGTAAAAATTGAGTTTAATGCTTCATTTCATAAAAAAATTACCATGCTAGAGTAGAGGAATATCATTGTATTCTAAATTATTGTGTTTATATTATTACTGAGTGAGTTTGACTATTATTTTCATGGATATTTATTCCTTCAATCTTGGAATGGGTTTTTCAATGAAAAATAACATATGAGAACCAATGTAATATAATTAAGGGATTTTATTGAAGAACTTTAACTTAAGAAACCTAACCATAGTATTTAATTATCACCAATGGGTGGCTCCCTAAAAGATAATTAAATAGTTTATATGAACTGGAGTAAAACAAAAGGATGAGAATTGATCCACTAGTCTACCTAAATAAATATAAGCACATTTCTTTATGTGTGTGTGTTTACCATCAAATAACAGTAATATTGACCGGATATATGACTACCCAATTGTTTCTTATATTCCTTTACTATTAAAATTATTCCTAGGGTATACCCATTATCTTGGGATGGTTTGGTTTCAGGTTTATCTCCACTCATCCAATAATTTATTTTCAAGAATATGGTTCGGAAAAATTTAATAGGTGATAATTTAAAAATGGGATGATAAAATATAGGGAATTTTGAACTTATATGAGTAAATGGTAGATGATATATCTAAATTTCAATTAGGAAGTATCAATGAAGTGTGAAAAGAAACATTAGGAGGAGAATCTTAGGGAAGACGGATTTAAGAAGGTTACAATTGTTAAAATCTTAATTCCGCTAATTAATATTATTTTTAAAAATCCAGAACAAGATATCTTACTTAAATTTAAGTGAGGATGGTGTCTTGGAGTCATATATGTGGTATGAAATTTCAAATGATGTATTATTCTATAATTTATTTTTCCCTATTTTATGTAATTATTCTTGGAAGGATAATATTTTTATTACATATAATTTAGTTTATTTACTAGGATTATAATAATTTAAGTGTTGGGAGTGATAAGAGAAATTTTTTTAGGACAATTTGAACTTCTTTTCAAGTTAAATTAACACCTTAATTTATATAAAACATGGGAAAATAATTTGTTTTTTCTTACTTTTGTAAAATATATAATTAAATTATTAATGAATTTAATCTTGTTTTTCAATGTTTTAGTCATATTTTAATTTAATGACCAAGATATATATTTATTTTGAGAATTTTAATTACATGTTTTAAAGGATATTAAATGTAATTTCATTTTTTTCTAAAATTATACCAAGAAATTAAATAAATTATACACTAAAATTTTGATTTCTATATTTATAGGTATGAAATCACTAGAATCAAACATGGATATAAATTAACCATGGTTGAAGATAAACCATGATACTTAATCTACAATAATAATTTTCCTTCTACAAGAGATGCATAATGGTCAAATCCTTTGGCTAAACAACCATGCTCTTTCCCTACATATGAATTATTTTATCAAGGGGTGTGATTGTATAAACATGATACACCCTATGTAAGAATGAATAAGAAACTATGGAAGTATCATACAAGTAACCAGATGTTAACACAATAGACCATGAGAATCAATCAACCATACCTTTCATGATTAACAACACGCTTAATCTACCATCCAATCAACCATGCTAAAAATTCTACAAATTCTTGAAGAGATTTCTTAATGATTATGACTGGACATTAATAGATCAACTATTAGAACAAAATCAACATTAATAAAAGATTTTTATTAAAAAAATGGTCATTATAGTCTACTAAAATGGTAAGTTCAACCATAATAATTGAAGAAACCACATCTCTCAATTGATTACACTTTATTTGAATCTATTGTGAGAGTTCATGTTAATAAAACATGTAAACATAAAACATGTTTACTATTAGTTAATAGACTGTTCCATCTATGTTTCCCCATAATTAAAGCAACCGAAATATCCACTTCTTGTTTGATCTATGACTTACCCAATTTTCTTTCACGGGGATAAAAAAATGAAATCCATAAAATAGAAATTATATATCAAATCCCACTTTTCTTTCTCATCAAAATCAGGAAGAAACTCTCAACCACCTATATGGTAATCCTTAGGCTAATAAAGGGGAGACAACTAACAATGGGAGAATTTTGATCAGGATTTATAAGATCCTTCATCTGAACCCTATATTTTTAAACATTTCATAAATCAAAGAAGAAGGAGTTGGGAACTAAATTTCAGGAATTTATCGAAGGGTCAAGAATCAGTGGGGGAGGAAGCAGATTCATGACTCTAACATGGGATTACAATCTAGTAAGCATATAAGAAGGTCCTAAACATAGCTATAAAAAGATGGTTATTTATTGAGAAAGGTATTTTTCACTAATCGATCCAAACTGGTTTATTTTTTTTCTTTTATTTCTATTTTATTATAATTATATAGTGATGGAACATAGATTCATTGGTTGATAATATGAGTATATTCCTTTTAACCCTTATTGATGAATTTAGTTTTCATTTGTTAAATATCTTATTTTCATATCTCTTTAATTATTTTACTATTTTATTAAATATGGTATTTCCATTTTCTATACATTTTGAACTCTTCTTCCCCTATTCACTGGTTTCCACATATAGGCCACTTGGAGCTTATTCAATTCCATTTATTATGATTAGTGAATGTTTCTAGGTGGTTGGATATTCTTTATCATTATTCCTTATGATGGAAGTGCGTGTAGTGATGGTTCATTCCTCTATATAATCCAAAATTAATAGGGGATGGGGATCAATGAGATCTTTTCTTGTCTGAGATAGAATAGGAGAGTAAAATATAATAATGATTTAACAAGTGAAGGTATATCGAATGTTAAGACACTATTTTAAAAATAAATCCAAAAAAAACTTAATTGTATCCTAAAAAATCAATCACTATTTTCACACACACAAATCGCATAAATGATAGAGGAACACACCCATAACACTCTCCACCCATAGATGATCTTGGTCCCACTTCTACTACATTAACTTTGGTTTTTTAGGTCCTAGTGAGAGTCCACTCATCAAGATCATAACGATAATTATAAAATATAGAAATAAAATTGATAATTATAAATATAAAAAACATATTGAAATAAACGTAAATTAATATGATGAAAGATTCTAAAGAATGTTTATAAGGTTATATATATGAATGAAATATGGTTTTTATATATATTTTCATTGGAAATATGGTTTTAGAATATATGGTAATAAGAAAAAATTTAATTGGACATATATTCATTTGGTATATCCAATGGGTAAGTAGAGTAAATGAAAATAATATAATTTTTAAATGAAATAAAATAATAATAATTAATTAAAATATTTTATTACAAAAATATATTTTTATACATTACATATTACTTTTATTACTACTATTAAAAAATGACTTGATGTATTTAAAAAGGAAAATAAATATTTTAATACCAATGCATTGATAAAATTAATTTTTTATAATATGAATAATTAATTTTCATAGGATGGGGTTAAAATTATTTAATATAAAAAATCGTATTTTTCAAAGAACTGGTTTTTTATGTACTATTTATTTACTACCTTAATAAATTAAATTAATCACTTTTAATGATGAACATAATGTAATGATTAAATGAATAAATAAATATATTAAGAATCATTTAATTGTTAATTAATAGGAAATAGGATTAAGACAATATAAAGTTTCAAAAATATTCTAAATAAATACTTGTTTTTATATTTTAAGTTTTCATTTAAAAGTTAAATTTCACTTTTTTATAAATTAAATTAGATTAAATGGATTCAAAAAATTTAATCAGTTTGTAAAAATTAGGTAAATAGGTCAATTTAATTTTTGGGCATAAAAAAGAAGCTACTGAGTTAAAAATTATGTTACCGATGTAAAGGTAAAATGATATAAAAAGGGGTTAAACTAAGTGTTAACGAAATAAAATATCATAAATTATTATCTAAAAAAATTTATGAGGTATTTATTGTCTAAAACATATCTCATGTCCATTATTGTCCACTTAATATCCACTTTCCTTTTAAAATGATACCCTTTCATCTTAGGATGTGAATATTTATACCAATCAAAACCCTCCAATATAAGGACCCCTCCGAAAATAGTAAAAATATTATCATATCTCTTAAATATATAGCCATTTACCCTCTACCAAATCCTTTTTATACTATTTAAAGATTTTAGTTGTAAGAAGAAAGCTCAAATCCTTCATTCCAAAGGAACATGTTTCGAAAAGAAGTAAATTCATCAAGTTAGTGTCTATGTTTGTCCATTATTTTTCAATTACCTTATCATATACTATATTTATAAATATTATCATTCAATATAATGATTTTATATTAACATAATTATTCTTTTTATAAAATTATACTATTATTATATAACTCTATTCTCTTACTCCTTCATTAGTATAACATATTATTGTTTGGATCGGTCCAACCATAGACATGAACTATGTTATACTAACATAACAGTTTTATAAAAGATTAAGTATCAAGACATTAATAATAGTAATATATTATATTAAGGGGTACTATATTTAATGAATATGGTTTTTTAATGATAACATAAAAATAAATGATCATTATAAACTAACTCATGTTTATTGGTAAGTTTCCTGAAACATGCTCATTGTGGGTTCCATTCCCACAAACCATACCCATTCTTTCCTTCAAATGAACATAGTAATATATAAATTTTTGGAATATAATGATTACACTACCTTGAATAATCTAGGAAACATGAAATTGGTATCAATGAATAGGGTCCAACATCACTATTACGAAACTTATACGAAATGATCAAAATCACTAACATATGATGATAAAAATAAACAATAACTAACTAATATTTGTTTAATGAATTTTTATAAATGAAAATTATAAAAGGTAATAGATATATATAATCTTGTGTAATATATTATTAATAGGGTTAATTTTATTTTACAAGAGATTAAATCCCTTATGTGTATGTCCATAGTAAAGTTAAGGGTTTTCTTTCCAATCTCACTTTGAATTCAAGAATGTCATGGATGAATTTATATTTAGAAAAAAATGTTTGATATTTGTCTCTGAAACTGAATATATTTACTTCTAATATTATTTATAATTATTTCTACAAATCTAATTTCCATTTAACCATCCATATAGTTCATAATTTACCTAAAGCAATGCTTGTAAGAGAAACCGAACTTACCTCTACTCTTTAGTTGGAACCTTTCTCCCCCTTGTAAAAATTCATTATTTTGTTTTATAGATGTCCTTATAACTACTTGTATGATTTATTTAGGAATTTTTCAATGTACAAGAATTTATTTATAAATTTAATCTTCCCTTAACATTTTTTTGAGTTGTTTTCCACCAACATTGACTCTCTTTATAGAAGTGTGAAAACAATCGTCCTTTTTAACACTTTATATAAGAAATAGATTTCTTGATTTTATACCTATTTTTTATAATGAATCCTCCTTTATAATTTTTAAATTCTTTAAAATGAAATATCTATCCACATTTTATTGTAAATTTTTGGATTTAAATAAAATTTATTAAAATAAAAGTATATTTTTTATTGTTTTAAAATAAATTTTCTAATGTGCTTGTAAAATGGGTTTTTATCTATGCCAATATCATTTAACACTTATTATGCTTCATTGGGGATATGAACTAATGATGTCATATAAATTCTTTTTCTGGATGGATTGTGACTATGTTATCTTAAAGCATTCATAATACCTATTTTTTCTTGGGTTTATTAAGTTATGATGGAATTATGAATGTTTTCATTGTCACATGGTGAAAATATATATGGTTTATCATTATGTGATTGGTGGGTCCATTATTTCCCTCCAATTCATTTGTTAATGTATTATATTTCATTAGATCATTGTAAGAACCCAGATCTTCATTTCAGGTATGTCTTTCTTTTTCTTGGAGTTTTTAAGAAAAGGGGTTTTTCTGGAAATTTTTGAAGTACACACCATGTACGTTCTGAGTACATGTTGTGTACTCCCTTGTAGCACCAAGTTGTGTGATGGCCATGCCCAGGCCACACACACATTGTGTAGGGATGAAGTGGAGGTCGATTAAAATAGAGTACAGAAAAGTAGAGTACACACTGTGTATTTTATTTTTTTTCATTAAACGGATCGGGTTCACGCCTAATCAATACAATCATCTTCTTCTTGGTCTCGTTCGACCGAGAGACGTCATACGGCCGCGAAACTCCTCTGAATCCTCAATCCTTCATCCTATCTCCAAATCAACCGTCGTCGATTGTGTTGGAAACGTAGTTTTGAGTTCTTTCTTCTTCTAGATCCTTATTTTCCAATTCCTCCTCTTTCTTAAGTTATTGTGGGTTGAACAGTTTGTGCATTTTTTGTAGATCTATGCCATTATGAGGAGAATCAAGCCTCGTGGTTCATGTATATCGACCTCCTAGGATCGAGGTAGGTGGTGTGTGCCTTAAATTTCGATGACTTTGAGTTTTATGTGCAAATTCCACCAATACCCGTGAATGGGGCATTGTGTGTTTACCTTTTTTCCCTTGTGGTTATTCTTTTCTTTCTTGCATGCTTGTGTAGAGGTAAACTGATTATGTTTGTGGATAATTGTTGTGATTGGATGTTTTTCCCATGCTTTGTTCTTGTTACGACCTTTGGGTCTCTTTAGCCTTTGGTCATTGTACCTGTTTCCTTGCCTTGTGATCATTGGATGGAATGATGCTGTTATGCATGCTCATTGCTCTATAGACCATTTAGACAAGTAGCTCTATAGGTGTACTTTGGTTAGCCAAGTAGCTCTATAGGTGTACTCTGGCCTTATATCATTAATATGCATTGACTGGCACAGGACCGTGAGAACCTGGTGCTATAGACTATAAGGGATAGACCGAGTGAGCTTCCCAGAGAGTCTTAGATATTATAGACTATAAGATGATAGACCGAGCGATCTTACTTAGAGAGTCATGGGAATTATATACTATAGTGGATAGACCAATTGAGCTTCCCAAAGAGTCTTAGTTATTATAGACTACAGAAGGGTAGACCGAGTGAGCTTCCTCAGAGAGTCTTTACCTTATTTGAATGTCTTTAAAACCTTCCCAGGCTAGAGGAGGAATTGACCAACTGAGATTCCTCAGAGATTTTGTGGTATACTTGAGGCTATAGGAGGATTGACCAAGTGAAATTCCTCAGCGAGTCTCTAGAACTTGGGGCCAAGAGGTTTAGACCGCGTGATCTCCCTCAGAGTGTCCCTAACAACCCTAGACAATGATGGGAATTGACTGAGTGAGCATCCCAAGAGAGTCTTATAAATTCGTATGACGAAAACAGAGGGGTTGGGCTGAGTGCACTGCCCAGAGGGTTGTGGTACTTTTTGGATAGGACCGGAGGGGATGGCTGTGAGTACTTCCTAGATGGTTTCCTATTTTTGTGTTAGATGTTGCTTGACTACTGCTTTTTGTTCTGTGGATTGATCACTTTTGTATATCATCATGTCTACTGCTTACTGATTACTGCCTACTGTTGCTGCTATTGTTTACTTCTTACTATACTATTACCTTCCATATACTCACTGACTATTTGGAACAGATCTTCGGGTGGTTTCCTTCTGGGATTTAGTCTCACACCCAGTTTGGGTCATGCTTTTTGGCCCAAATAGACTATGTTGTTGTAGGTATAGACAAGGGAAAGTGCCCTTCGACTTCTGGTACTTGATTTCTTGGAGCAAGAGAGCATGGAACAAAGCTTTGGCTTGCGATGCTGAGGAGTTGTTTACTTTCTTTTGTACTTGTTTTGGTACTATTTTATTTTTCAGCATTGTGACTTGTTTGGTTGCTTTCCAAGATATGTATCATGCATCATTCATATATATACATATGTGCACCAGTTTTTTGCTAATTTAGTCTTCCGTTGTTTATTATTGTTAGTTTTTTACTGCTTCCGCTATTTCATGTTTATTTACTTCAACTGTGTACTTTTCCAATGAGGGCATAGTTTCCCCACTATCACAACCAAGGCCCTCGCTTCTAGTCGGTAGCCTCTTGTGTTTGGGGAAATGCGTTTGAGGACATGTGACCAACCGGGTACGGGGGGCACCTCTGGGTGGCTTCAGGAACCGGGATGTTACAAAGTGGTATTAGAGGAATTATTTTCTCTAGATTTACTATTTGGAGCCTTTATCCAGGGATAGTACAGATTATGTACTTGGTAATAAGTTGTGCCTGGGAGTAGCTAACCCTTGTACAAGGAAAAGCCAGACTACCTCGTTTATTGCAGTTTTCTGGTTTTAAGATTTTACGGTTGATATGATTTCACCTTGAGTGATTCACATGACTTGTGTTGTTATTGTTATTGCTATTATGGTTTTATTTCTATCGCAACCCAATTAGATGAGGGCATTCCATCTCATGCATTATGTAGTAACTTGTTATAAATCACATGCCATGCATTCTTATCATCCCATCTAGGGTGCATTCGCGATTACATGTTGTTATGGTAGACTTTGTGTAGATTATAAATGTTGTTGTGATAGATGCTTTGATAGAATTAATGCTAGTTGATAGAGGACTGTTGGTATTGTACTTTGCTTAGATGAATGCCAAATTTTGTTTCTTGAGGAGTTATGGGCCCTCTTGAATCGGAAATTGGTGAATCATTGACCTGTTTTCCCTTATATATGATTGTATTGGATTCCAGGCTTTAATTCGTGGGGAGTATGGTCCCTCACAGATCAGAATTTGGCACCTTCATGCCTTGTTTCCTGTGTTTTCTGGACTTCGGTGTAGTTTCTGAGCTACTGACCAAAAACCCAGAATACACAGTGTGTACTTTGTTACTAACCGTCGTGTAGTTTCAGACCGTGTCACTAACTGTATGAGCAGAAACACGGGGTTGAGTAAATGTCATTATGAACACGCTGTGTAGTTTTTATACATGACATGTAGTATAGAGCCATGTACCTCACCGTGTCACTAACAACACGGGCCGGGGAAGCTCGACTAGAAAACACCGTGTTGGTAAAGAACACGTCGTGTAGTCTTGTTCCATGTACCCGGTCGTTTCATGAACAACGCGAGTCGGTGTTATCTTCTCCAATACATGCCATTTTTGTTCGGAACACGCCGTGTAAGGGTCAGCCGTGTAGCCGACCATGTAACTAAGAACACGGGTCGCCGAAACCTTGTCTACTACACACCGTGTCCATAGGGAATACGCCGTGTAGTCTTAGTTTAAGAAGACTATGTGGGTTAGCTGAGTAAAGAGACTTGGGGAGGGGACTAGAGTTCATGTACATGCTGTGTGTGGGGAAAACACGTCGTGTAGTTGGGGTGTTACATGACCAGAGGTGGCAATAGTACATGCCCATGTCTTTGGTTTAAGTGAACACGGCGTGTAGTTTTTATACAAACTGTGTAGTCGTCTTTTGTAAACTTGAATTTTTCCTCCTCCTGTTCCCATTTTATACTCTTGTGTTCTCAGTCATTGATAATATTGATCTAAGGTGTGCTTTTGATCTTTTCAGAGCTATGCCTCCGAGACGTCCCCCAATTGTACATCAATTTCCAGATGGTGATCAGACACTAGATATAGACGATCAGGGACATCCTGTAGATCCTTCTACTGTGCCAGACTTGGCACCAGCAGTTATACCCGTCACAGGCACCGATACGCAGTTCCGGGAGGACTTCCTGAGGATGGTGCAGACTTTTCAGGGAGTGCCTCCTCCTACCCCATCGATGGCTGAGCTGACGTGGGTTTTCTAGCAGCAACATCCTCCTACTTTCTCTAAGGATGGGGGACCCCAGGCTATAGAGTCATGGTTAGAGGCCACACTAATGATCTTTGAACACCTGGAGATACCCCCATAGAAAAGGGTAAAGTTGGCCACCTATATGCTCCAAGACACCGCCAAGAGGTGATGGGAGGTGATCTCGCAGTCAGGGTGCCATCAGAGTATGTCTTGGGATGAGTTTCACCACACCTTCTATGACTACTTTTTCCAATGACCTTGAGGTCCGACCGAGCCCAGGAGTTTATGAGTCTGCAGCAGGGTACTCTTTCTGTTACGGAGTACTCGTCCTGCTTTACCGAGCTGCAGCGCTTGACGCCGATCCCATTAGGTGATGAGTTGTTTCTTTCTAGGACGTTTGAGGATGGTCTTAGGCAGGAGATCAGTTCCCATGTGAATATCTTCCGGTTTACTTCTATATCTTCTATCGCAAACTATGCGCTGATCACTGAGCGCAACCTGAGGGATTTTGGAGTTGTGATCCAGGGCGGTTCGACATCCATAGCTGGTGTTCCTACTACGGATAGTAGGAAGCGCAGCATAGAGTCTTCTCGGGGAGATCAGAGCAGGCGGGATGTATCTTCGGGTAGCCAGGTCGTATGCTACCAGTGCGGTCAGAGTGGTCATACTAGGCCTCAGTGTCAAAGAGATCTGATGGAGTGTCGGTCTTGCGGCATGATGGGCCATATTCAACATTTTTGTCAGATATTCTCACCTTTAGTTGGTGGTATGGGTTCTTCTCTGACCCCAAATTCAAGAGATGTTTTAGTAGTTTCTCACCAGTCTGGGAACTAGAGATCTTCCGGTCATTCGAGCCGAGGTGGAGGTCGTGGCTGTGGTGGTTAGTCACCAGGTTACCAGTGATAGCAGAGTGGGTCAGCTCAGAGTGGTCAGCCAGGGGCGTAGGGTTGTGGTGCAGGCCAGACATTTGTAGTGGAGCAGACCTATCAGGAGCAGGATCCCGGCCCTTCTACAGTTCGAGGTACCAGTTGCCTCAGTTTTACCTTCATCCCTTTTCGATACTGGTGCTTCAAATAGTTTTATCTCTATTGTTGTTGTGGAGAGCCTTGGGCTCTATATCTTTTCGTTTGCCGACTTGTTGACTCTTGACACGCCGTTGGGAACGAGGACATCTAGCAAGCATCAGTGCAGAGAGTGACCTCTTGAGGTTGTAGGGTGTCATTTCTTATGGGACCTCTATGTCTTTGAGATGATAGGCTATGACGTCATTCCTGGGATGGACTGGTTGGTTCCCTTCCAGGCAGTCATCGATTGCTATCATCGCAGGGTGAGTTTCGTATCACCAAAGGTAGGATCTTTCCTTCATAGAGGTGAGTGGGATGTTCAGGCGGGTAGAGATGGACCAGAGCATCATGGGATAGGGGGAGTTACATCCCAGATTGGCAGACTTTATCTGGATGTCCAGGGGACTTCTTAGTTAGACTTTCCTCTAGTGGTGGATTGTTTCAGGGATGCCTTTCCAGAGGACTTTTCAAGTTTGCCTCTGGAGCATGAGGTAGACTTCTCGATGGAGCTCGTTCTAGGAGAGGCACCTGTGTCCATTCCTCCTTATAGGATGGATACACCTGTGTTTCAGGAACTCAAGAAGTAGTTGGAGTAGTTTCAAGAAAAGTGTTTCATCAGACCCAGTACTTCTGCTTGGGGTTTGTCTGTCATGTTTGCGAAGAAGGCAGATGGAACCCTTCATCTTTGTGTGGATTATTGGAAGCTGAATTAGTTGACTATCAAGAACCGATATCCCTTTCTGAGGATCGATGAACTCTTTGATCAGCTTCGAGGAGCCCGGGTGTTCTCAAAGATCGATTTGAGATCCGTTTATCATTAGTTTCACGTTAGAACATCAGATATACCTCTTACAGCCATCAGGATCAGGTATGGTCTATACGAGTATACAGTCATGTCGTTTGCTCTCACGAACGCGCCAGCAATTTTTATGGCACTAATGAACTGAGTGTTCCATCCGTACTTGGATTCCTTTGTGGTGGTTTTCGTGGACGGCATCTTGGTGTACTATCACACACAACATGACCATGCTACCCATCTTGAGATCATTCTGAGTACACTTTGAGATCATTAGTTATATGCTAAGCTCACAAAATTCCACTTTTGGATTGATCAGATTCACTTTCTGGGTCATGTTATCTCAGAGACGGGAGTATCAGTGGACCCAGAGAAAGTGAGAGATGTAGTTTCCTGGGAGCAGCCGAAGAATGTTTTTGAGGTGCGAAGTTTTATAGGGCTGGAAGGATACTACAGGCATTTCATACAGGCCTTTTCACGCCTAGCAACACCATTGACGGGTTTGACCAAGAAGGGGACGAAGTTTTTATGGTCAGATTCTTGTGAGTCATCCTTTCAAGAGATGAAGAGGAGGTAGACGTCAGCACTAATACTGGTCTTTCCAGAGCCGGGAAAAGGCTATACTATGTACTGTGATGCTTCAGGTATCGGGCTGGGAGCTGTGCTTATGCAAGGTGATGGAGTCGTTTCTTACGGGTCTCGGCAGTTGTCCCACATGAGAGGAACTACCCGACACATGATCTGGAGTGGGAAGCTGTTGTTCATGCCTTACTTTGTTAGAAACACTACCTTATGGGAGAACGCTTTGTGGTTTTCACTGACCACAAGAGTCTCAACTATATCTTCACTCATCATGATTTGAATCTGAGACAGCATAGGTGGCTCGAGTATCTTCAGTCTTTCGACTTTGAGCTCGCCTATATGCCGGGAAAGGGCAATGCAGTGGCAGATGCATTGAGAAGGAGAACTCAAATCCAGGCAGTTCAGGAGGCAAATAGTGAGTGGCAACTTATGGCTCTATTCTCTGACAAACACTTGGAGGTGCACGACAAACATGGTCAAACTTTCCTATCTTCTGTAGCTGTTACCTCTTCTCTTCTTGATCAGGTACGGATGAGGCATCTATAAGACTCATAAGTCTTAATCATGCAGGAGAGTTTGTCAAGAAAGTACCCTCTTCCTAGATGGACAGTGGGTGAGGATGAGATCTTGCATTTCTAGGGAATTTTATGGGTGCCAGCAGACATACGTGAGGAGCTGATGTGGGATTTTCATTCCTCAGTTTGGGCAGTTCATCATGGAGTCACCAAGATGTATCTTGATCTACACCGCCAGTACTGGTGGCCAGGTATGAAGAGAGATGTTTCTAGTTTTGTCATGAGAAGTTCTACTTATCAGCAGGTGAAAGCGGAGCATCAACTACCAGCAGAGCTTTCACAGTAGTTACCCATTCATGAGTGGAAGTGGAACGATGTCGCTATGGACTTCGTGACCGGGTTACCGAGGTCACCTCAAGGGAGTGATGCTGTTTGGTTTGTTGTCGACAGGATTACAAAGGATTCTCACTTCTTGCCGATCAAGGAGACCTTCTGTGTTGATGAGATGGGATGGTTGTACATCTGAGATATTGTACGTCTACATGGAGTTCCACGGTCCATTATTTCAGACAGGGATGCGCACTTTACTTCTTAGTTCTGGTAGGGACTTCAGAAGGCTTTGGGTACATAGGTACTTTTGAGTACAGCATACCATCCCTAGACTGATGGACAGTCCGAGCGTATGATCCAAGTGCTTGGGGATATTATCTGAGCTTTCATTTTTGACTTTGGTGGTTCTTGGGAGAAGCATATACCTCTTGTGGAGTTTTCCAATAACAACAATTTTTAGGAGACTACTCAAATGGAACCTTACGAAGCTTTGTACGGTAGGACATGCTGATCACCCTTATATTGGCTAGAGGCAGCAGAGGTAGCTTTGCTGGGACCTCATATTGTTTAGGAGACCTTAGAGCAGATATAGTTTATTCGAAAATGGATGGCTACAACACATTCTCAGAAGAAGTCTTATACTGATCAGTGGAGATGATCTCTGGAGTTCGCGGTCGGTGATCAGGTTTTCCTGCGTGTCGCATTGAGGTTGGACACAAGAGGATTCGGAGACAGGGTAAGATTTCACCATGGTACATCAGG
Source organism: Viscum album (assembly GCA_963277665.1). Classification (NCBI taxonomy): domain Eukaryota; kingdom Viridiplantae; phylum Streptophyta; class Magnoliopsida; order Santalales; family Viscaceae; genus Viscum; species Viscum album. The sequence continues at coordinate 752,761,372 of OY728131.1, forward strand.
CTGTTTGAGGTGTTGGAGAGAGTTGGGCCGGTTGACTATCGGTTGTAGCTACCTCTGAGGTACCTAGCTATGCACGATGTCTTCCATGTTTCTTAGTTATTACGTTACTTTTTAGACCCGTCTCATGTCTTTAAACCCGAGGAGGATGAGCTTGAAGCGGATGCGTCATTTGAGGATCATCCCATCTGGATTGTCGATCGCAGTATGAAGGTTCTCCATGGCCGGTCTGGTCCTCTAGTACGGGTGCTACGGAAGCACGGGCGAGTGTAGGACGGGAATTGGGAGAGAGAGGCCGATGTACGATCGTAGTAGCTGGAGCTGTTCGGGGTTTCTTATTCTACGCCTCACTAGGGAAATTTTTGGATGAACTTATTTAAGGGGTGAAGTTTTTAAGAACCCGAATATTCATTTCAGATATGTCTTTCTTTTTCCTAGAGTTTTTGAGAAAAGGGGTTTTTCTGGAAATTTTTGAAGTACACGCCGTGTACATTCTGAGTACACGACGTGTACTCCCATTCCATGCCAGTTCGTGTGATGGTTGTGTCTGGTCCACACACACGGTGTTAGGGATGAATTGGAGGCCACTTAAAGTGGTGTATGGAAATGTATAGTACACATCGTGTACTCAAGAAGTACACGCCATGTATTTTCTTTTTTTTTCATTAAACGGACCGGGGTCGCTCCTAATCGACAGAATCATCTTCTTCTAGGTCCCATTCGACCGAGAGATGTCGTACAGATATGGAACGTCTCCAAATACCCAATCCTCCATCCGTTCTATGAATCGACCGATGTAGATTACATTGGAACCACAACGGTGAGTTCTTCCTTCTCCAAGAGCCTTGTTTTCCAATTCCTCCACTTTCGTAACTTATCGTGGGTTGAATTTTTTGTGCGTTTTCATAGATCTACGCTGTTATAAGGAGAATCATGACTGTTGCTTCAATTATATCGATCTCTTAGGATCGAGGTAGGTGGTTTGTGCCTTACCTTTCAATGTCTTTGAGTTTTATGTGCAAATTCCACCAATACCCGTGAACAGGGTATTGCATGTTTACCTTTTTGCCATTGTGGTTATTCCCATCTTGCTTTCATGCTTGTGTAGAGGTAAATTGATAATTTTTGTTAATAATTGCCGTGCTTGGATGTTTTTCCCATGCTTTGTTCTTGTTATGATCTTTGGGTCTCTTTAGCCTTTGGTCGTTGTACCAATTTCCTTGCCTTGTGATCATAGTACGGAATGATGTTGTTAGACATGCTTGTTTCTCTATAGACTGTTTAGCCAAGTATCTCTATAGGTGTACTTTGTTTTTCCAAGTAGCTCTATAGGTGCACTCTGGGCTTATAGCATTAATATGCACTGACTGGAATAGGACCATGAGAACTCGGTGCTATAAACTATAAGGGATAGACCAAGTGAGCTTCCCAGAGAGTCTTAGATATTATAGACTATACAGGGATAGACCATGTGAGCTTATTTAGAGATTCTTGGGCATTATAGACTACAGGGGATAGACCGAGTGATCTTCCTAGAGAGTATTAGTTATTATAGACCATAGGAGGGTAGATCGAGTGAGATTCTTTAGAGAGTCTTTACATTGTTTGAATGTCTTTAAAACCTTCCCAGACTAGAGGAATAACTGACCGAGTGAGGTTCCTTGGAGATTTTGTGTTATACCTGAGGCAATAAGAGGATTGACTGAGTGAGCTTCCTCAGAGAGTCTCCAGACCTTGGGGCCAAGAGGTTTAGACCGCGTGATCTCCCTCAGAGTGGTCATGACTACCCTATACTATGAGGGGAATTGACTGAGTGAGCTTCCCCAGAGAGTCTTATAAATTCGTATGACCAAACCAGAGGGTTTAGGCTGAGTGCACTGCCCAGAGGGTTATGGTACTTTTTGGATAGGAAGAGAGGGGATGGCATCAAGTACTTCCCAGAGGGTTTCCTGTTTTTCTGTTAGCTGTTACATCACTGCTGCTTGTTGTTCTGTGGATTGATCACTATTTTATATCATCCTGTCTACTGATTAATGATTACTGTCTACTGTTGCTGCTACTGTTTACTGCTTATTGTACTATTACCCTCCATATACTCACTGACTGTTAGGCACAGATCTTCAGGTGGTTTCCTACTGGTATTTTGTCTCCAACCCTATTTGGGTCATGCTTTTGGGCCCAAACAGAATGTGTTGTTGCAGGTATATACAAGGGAAAGCACCCTTCGACTTTTGGTACTTGATTTCTTAGAGCAGAAGATCATGGGACCAAGGTTCGGCTTGCAATGCTGAGGAGCTGTTTACTTTCTTTTGTACTTGTTTTGGTACTATTGTATATTTCAGCATTGTGACTTGTTTGGTTGGTTTCCTAGATATGTATCATGCATCATTCATATATATACATATGTTATCCAGTTTTTTTCTAATTTAGTCTTACTCTATTTATTATTGTTGGTTATTTACTACTTTTGCTATTGCATGTTTATTTACTTCTGTTGTGTACTCTTCCAATGAGGGTATAGTTTCCCCACTATCACAACCAAGGCCCTCACTGCTAGTTGACTGCCTCTGACGTTTGGGGAAATGCGCTTGAGGACATGTGACCAACCGGGTACATGGGGGGAGCCTATGGGTGGCTTCTGGAACTTAGACGTTACAATCATGATAGGATAAGTTTGGTCATTCTAAGTCCACTATGTTATAGGGTACAGGAGGTTATCCCATGTCCACTAAGTTATGAGAATGTGGTTAGCTTGGCCCATTATGAGGAGAATTAATTAGTAGTTATCCTTGGAATAATTTATTATTTTCATTCTTATGTTTGTTCCACAATCTTATATTGTGAAATGTACTTAAGTTATGTTATCATGGATTATAATTATTTCCTTGTTTTTCCACTCTCCTATAAATCATGTCTTATGTTATTCTAAAAACATCCATGAATCAAGTTTTAGGATATATGTTTTTTTGGGAATAATTATATTATGTTATTACCATTTACCTTGATTATGTTATCACACCCAAATTCTTATCTAAAGCATAGTTATGATGTTAAATTTATATCTATTATGTTTACCCTTACCAATAATTTCATCTCTCCCTTTTTTATGTTTCCATACCCCAGTTTATGAAGAAGATTATTTTGTATGATGTTTCAAAAATGGTATCATGTGAGAATAATGTTTGTGATTGATGTTGAAAATTTTAATATCCTGACCTAGGATCCACTTAACATGTGCCCCATGTCGGTGGGTAACATGGCCTCAATGGTGCCTCCCCATATGCTAGAGGTTCCTAACTAGAAGTGATGGTGTAAATGTGTGATGGTGGGGAGACTATAACCTTAAACCATAGTGGCACATAATATAAAACCATAAACATACATTAGATGAATCATATATATATATATACATAATAAATAAGCAATATAAAAATAAACAACTAAAAAACTGAATAATAATGTTAAAATCCACTAAGTAGTGTCATATACTTGGATCCATGACATGCTAATTTCAAAAATGGGAATAAGGTATAGGAATTTACAAAAACCAAAAAATGAAAAAAAAATATCTTATAGAATCTTAAGAATATGATCGGTCCTCTGCTTCTATGCTCCATCTATAATTTAAGCAATTAAAATACCTGTAGTAAGGCACTTTCCCTTATCAATACCTTCAAACAAATAATCTTCTCAAGTACCAAAGGTAGACCGAGTAGGGTGTGAAATAAAATATCAGTATTCCACCACCAATGGTGTCTAGAAGTAATATAAGAAGTTATCATAACTAAATAGTGTGAAGAAACAAGTAATTAAATAACAATGCTGAATTAATGAATAAATACTTGCTCAGGTTCCTAAAGGACGCTTATTGGCTCTACGTACTTTATCTCATGGCTGATATAGAAGTATGATCAATATATATATAATATATTTATATATTTCATCCACCTATATAAACCAAGTGTCTGTAGATGTAAGTGTCCATATACCTGGAATACTAGTTTCTGGTTGGACAAGGGTGTAACTCAGTCATTCATATCTAGTCTAGATGAGCCTATAATCTTAAGCAATATGGTAAATTACCTATATCTCATAATGAGTGATAGATTACATGATTTTCACTTGATATGGTGAGTGTTCCATCATGACAGCACATGATCAAGGAATTTAGAACGTTGATCCCACCATCAAACTAGTGTCAGTGGTGTGAGACATCATTCTCAACACCAGATGTAAGGGAGTTTGATACCATCATTCTCAATAGAACCCTTACTATTGTATAATTTCCTATATCAAGGAATACTAATATTTAAATTATAATACATGAGGAATTTCCTCTCATGTGACTCAATAGTTGAGTCTAAGTAATAACATGACATTATAGTTCAATTAATCATGTGATATATAATGAAAAAATAGGTGTGGAATTTCTACACTGATATCATTTCATTAACTAAACTAATTAGATTAATTTAATAAAGTTCATCATTATAACATTTGAGTTATGTCCTTACCATCTTATTCAATTTAATTCATTTAAATAATGACAAAACAATCTGGAATGAGCCATTCGATGTGATCAACACATTTAATGCCATCCATTTAATTTACCAAAACATCAAAATTCAATCCATAAGGATCTGGAGGAATTTATAAGGTTACATGGTCAACATAGAAATTTCTTACATGGTAAATTCCAATGATAGGTGGGCCAAGAACTTAATAGGTGCCTTGTTTTCCATTAAACATTCAAATATAAATGAAAATTCCATTTAAAATCTAAACCAAAAGCTGAAAAGGAATTCTGGGAATTTGAAAAAAATAACATAAAGTGTAATTTTAGTTTTTAAAACCCAAGGGGTGTACAAAAATAAAGTCTACATCCTATAACTTCAAAACAAGGATAAAAGAGAGTGTATATAGGTGCATTGATCAATCTGATATGAAGAACTCAAATGAAATGGGAATGGTCAGAAAAGAAAAGCATTTTGCATAATGGCATAGCTATGAAACACCAAATGTCATTAGGAAAATAATGATAACACCTACCTCAAGTCCATAGATAACTCATTGCTTGATATTGACCTCATATTTAGAGTAGGATAGAATAAATCAAGAAAATGGTCCAATACCCTGAAAATAGGGTAAAGGGCTTACACCTAAATAGTGTAATGGATACAAATATAAACTTATATTCAAAGGTAGAGGGTTATAGATATTACTGAGGTGGATCCAATACTTATGAAGGATCTCTATTTGTACTTCAGATGTGTGAGTTACCTCAATGCCTAGATTGAGAGGTTTGGAAATCTATAGAAGAATAAAACCAAGAACATCTGATAGAGAAAAGAATAAGGAAAGAAATCAAGTTAATTAATTTAATTAAAGAAAAAATTTAATTTCACCCTCAAAATAGGGATCACACTGTTTTTTTATGGTTTAGAAAACCACGCCCAAAGTGTTCTCAAGTCACTGGTTAAAGATATTCCCCCACACGGTTTAGGCGTACGATTTCCAAAACCATTCCCAAACCGTGAAAATTACACTATCAAAACTCTATAGTTTTTCACATGGTCATGCACCTATAGTTTCATCATTTCCTAAAAACCATGTGGCTCTATCTACACCTCTATTTCCCCCACAGAGTTTGTGGAGACTGTGTGGTCTGGGATGCATGGTTTATACTAACCAAACAACCCAGTCATGTTTTCCATTTTCTAGAACTCCAGGCTCTAAACAACCCCTGGACACTCTTGGGCCCTTCCTTGGTCCGTAGTTCACATTTACCAAGATTAAACCAAAGATTTAAATTTAAAAACAAAAGATGCATACCTTCATAAAAATAAGGTTCATTACAACCTCCCCTCCTTAGATAAAAACTTCTTCAAGTTGACCTTCTGAGGGTAAAGAGGTTTCATCTACAAAGATATTCATCCATTCAGCTCGTATATCTGCTTCCCATCCCTAGTTCTTTTTGTATACTTGGTCGTGATTTCATAGCACTTGTTCCAAAGAAAAGAACCTTCCTCAGAGTGTCTTCATGCTATGACCAACAATATAAACTTGGTAATACTTGATGGAAGCATATACATACAATTCAACCTTTTCAGGCTGAAATACATGTGACAAATATGAATAATACTAGAGAAGATAATATATGTGAAAGACATCATGAATGTACTAGTATTTATAAGTGTTATCTGGCGATCCACTAGTCTGATCTATTTCATGAACTCGAAGGGTCTAATGAACCTAGGTGTGAGGTTACCCAGCCTACGAATACGTCTATGGCCTCACCTTGGAGAGACTCTTAAAAAACCAGGTCTCTAACCTCAAAATTGAGAGGTCACCATCGTTTGTTGGCATATAACTACTATATGAACTAATTTTTCATCATGCACTTTCTAATTAACTAGAACCACTCTATAGTCTCTTACATGATACTTAGTCCAGGCATAGCTACCTCCCCTACCTCTATCCGTAATAAAGGTGAACATAAAGTCCTAATATATAATTCTTCATAACGATCCATCTCGATGGTATCTTGAAAGTTGTTGTTTTAGGTTAAATCTACTAGGGGAATGTGTTTCTCCTAGGAATGCCCAATGTTAAGGACACATGCTCAAGGCATGTCCTTTAGAACCTAGACCGTATACTCTATTTTTCCATCAGCCTATGGGTGATAGTTCATGCTTTGAATCACCTATTTATGCAAATATTTCTGCAAACCCTTCCATAACTATGATGTAAAACAAGTATCTTTGTTAGAAATAACAGAATGAGGAGCTCTATGAAGAAGTACAACCTCCCAGATGTATAGTCTCCCTAGATCATCCACTAAGAAGGTATCTCATATAGGTATGAAGTGTAGACCTTCATCAAACAATCAATGACAATCCACACCGTATCATTTCCATGAGGTGGTCTAGGTAGAATAATCACAAAATCCATTGAAACATCATCCCTTTCCACTCTAGAATTGATAATGGTTGTATAAGTATAGGTAGACACTGATGATATACCTTCACCAATTGATAGGAGGAACACTAAGTGATAAATCTGGAAATTTTTCATTTCGTACGAGGCCACCAATACTGGCATGGTATATCCCGAAACATTTTTTGTGACACTGGGGTGAACCACCCATGGTGAGGGGGGAAATCCCTACATCATCTTCTCTTTAATGTATTCTGGGACCCATACACACCCATGAAAAAGTAATGTATCATCCCCATCCATGGTCTATACTGAAGACGTATCATCATCTAAGAGGATATCCCTTGGGAAAGGCCTTCAGTATCAAATAGTTTCCTTGTTCTTACTTGTTCTATAATAGTATAGGTAACTACTAAGGTTGAGAGGATAGTCTCTCCTTGTTCCTCTTAAACCTCAATGTTAAAATCTGAGAATAAGTCCATGAGATTCCATTTTCCACCAGCCTCTTAAACTGCCTATACTTATGTATTCTATATTAGAGCATCGACTACAGCCTTTCATTTTCCAAGTGTGTAGGAAATGTCGAAATCATATGATTGTAGGTATTCAAACCACTCGTGATACCTGAGATTGATATCATGATTCATACAAATTTAATTATATATTTTATGATCAGTTAACACCATAAAATTATATCCAAGTAGATAGTGTCTCAAACATCATAAGGTGTTAACTACATAAACAATCTTGAGATTGTGTGTTGGTTAATTCTACTCATGAGGCCTAATATGATGAGACCCACACACAACGACTCACTCATCCTGCATTAAAACAACTCCAAGACTAATACTTAACACATCATAGTAGATTGAATATCTCATACCTGGATCTGACAGAATTAGTATTGGTGCTAAAGTAAAATGGCCCTTCCACTCCTAAAATACTGCTTCATAATATTCTGAACATATGAATTTTACACCCTTATTTTTTAATCATATAAGCAGTTATACAAGGCATAATAAATCCTAGATGAAGAATCTGTAATTCCTGACTAACCCCAATAAAATACAGATTTCAAAGACATTCTTGGTATGTTCCCAAGATACTATAGCTCTCACTTTCTCAAGGTATATTGAAATTCTTAACTCCAATATGATATGTCCTAAGAAGTGGACTTTGTTGATCCAAAAGTGGCATTTACTGATCATAGCATAGAGGTTATTCTCTCTCAGTGTATTCAATGCAATATCAAGATGGGTGGCATGGTCATGTCTAGAGCATGAATACACTAAGATATCATCAATAAATACTACCACAAATGAATCCAGGTATGGGTGGAAAACCAGATTCATAAGATCCATAAAGACTAAAGGTGCATTCATGAGTCCAAACGACAAGACCAGTTACTCATATTGAGTATACCTACTCTTGAAAGTTAGTAAAGGTATTTTTGATGACTTTACATGCACTTGATGATATCCTAACCTCATATCTATCATTAAAATAACTATTTCTCCTCATATATGATCAAATAGGTCATTTATTCAAGGAAGTGGATACCGATTTTTACTGTAAGTCGGTTCAATCGATAATAATCCTCACAGATCTTGAGGGTACCATCTGCATTCCTGGTAAAAAGTACTAGTGAACCCCAAGGAGAAATTTTGGGAAGTATAAATCCTTTATAATCAAGATCCTCTAACTATTTATTGATATTAATAAGCTCTAAAACATCCATCTGATAAGGAGTAGTGGTCACTATTGATGCTCTTGGAAAAATATCGATAGTGAATTTCACCTCTCATATAGGAGGTAGATCAAAGATGTCGCCAGGAAATAAATCCTTGAAACACTCCACTTATAGAGGGAAAACAATGGGATGTAACCCATGGTTTTATAGGAAAATAATGGTGATTTTTTCCATCAGACTACCCAACCTTTTTTTCTCATGTCTACATCAAGTCACACTGACATCCCATTCCCCCTTATGAACATGACTAATACTCATTGGTTATATAAAGGTCACCCTCTAACAATAGCAGTCAATGTGGTATTGATAATGAACTAACCCGTCTATTCCAATAATTATTTCAAATCTTGTCACGATGAGGATGAAAATATTCCATATGAAGAGATATCCACCTATCTCAAGGGGACAATCCTTACAAAGAATAATTCCCTTTGATCAGATACCTAATGTAGTATCTAGAATCATAAATCCAGGAAATATTTTGATCTCGATACCCATACTCCACATTATAGTCTGATATATAAATGAGTGAGATGATCCTATTTGAAATAAAGCAGACACTAAAGTGGAGGGTACTAGGATAGTCTCTCTTACAGTAGAAGGTTTGACACTCTACTCATTGAAATAGACTAGAATGCATATAATTGGCCTATAAAATAGCCCTGAGTCTCTCCCTGACATCCCTATGTAATCCCACTCTATCGGCACTAAGAATCTTGAGTTTTACTGCCTCTTCCTTGACCTCCACCTCGACCTGACTAGTCGGTGGTATTCCAGCTATCTGACCGGCATAATCCTACTGGCGTCACTCTGGAATATCTATAGGAGTATATCCCTACTTTTTAGGAGCTGAAGAAAAGGTCTAACCGAAATTCTGGATATGTACCATCATGTCGCAGCCTCTACATTCTACTGGATCTCCTAAGCATTGAGGTTTATGGAATATTAGCTTCTCGTACTAGTGATATATCATAAAGATGTTGGCATAAGGATACTAACTATTGTTACCTCTATGAGTATCCTCAAATCATATCTTTCACCCAGAAGAAGAATTGATAGATATAGGTGTCAAACCGCCCTGACTCACACCATCATCTTTCCTCAAATTGTGCTCTATGATATTGGCTTGGTTGATGATTTCCAAAATAGTAGTCAACCTAAATACATTGACCTGTGATCAAATATAATAGACTAACCCATCCTAAAATCATTTGGCGATCATAAGATCATCACCCGCTAGAGTATAAGTGAACCACTACACATCTCAATGTATTCCATAACAAACATTCTTCCCTACATCTGGTTCATGAATTCTTTAGATCTATCAACTTTCAGAGTCTGTGGAAAGAAATGGTTGTATAATATCACCTAGAAATATTCCCATACCATATCCCTATACTAATCTATGTAGGTTATAATTCCCCACCACCATTTAGAAGAATATCATAGCACATATGCAGAAAGATTTACCCTCCACTCTAGAGTCATCTCTAGATTCTCAAATATAGAATGGATAGCTTCAAGCTAAGACTCAGAAACATGTGGTCCTTCATTCCCTAAAAAGGTTGGAGGATGATGCTATTGGAATTCTCAATTAAAATCTTCCCTACATGGGGCCGGTTAAATAGTGCCTTGCATATTCTATAGGATATACAATAATCCCTCACTAAATTGTGTGCCAGTGCCCATATCTAAAATAGGAATACATTCCATAAGTGGAACTATAGGAGGAATCACTAGCGGCTCTTAGGCTGCCACCTCAAGTGAATAGTTTTCATTAGATTTAGGATGCATGACTAGAGGATATTTTGGTGGAATGATACTACAATGCCAAATGCATGCCTCATAAGAGATTCCAATAGGTTAAAATATTATATATATAGAGAACTAGAACAGGTGAATAGCTTTCCTATGAATATAAAATACCCCTATACCTACCCTAAAAGTCATTACTAAGTGGTATAAGAGACCATAGTGGCCATAAAAATGCAAGAGATACCCCGCTACCCACTACTAAGTTTTGATTCAGGTATGAGACTTGGTTTCATAGGTATAGGATAACTAATTTCCTTTTAAAAGGAATAATCATTTTAGAATTTTGTTTTTACAATTATTTAAATCACTTTAAAATGGTTGAATTTAGTGGATTACCATTTCTAATCCATAAGGTCCCATACTCCATAGGAACAAAAATATTAAATCCAATTAACACACAACATAGCATGTTTTAGCCCATACGCTTAATGTTCCATGGATCAACATGCCATAATTGACTGCTTACGGTGTCTACTTTAACATATTTACGAAAAACATTATTAGGCTAAGGTAGACACTTTAAGTGTCAATTATGTTTTCCTGTCCCTGTAAGAAAATTCATCACAATTCCATAAATGAAAAGGAACTAATAATATGTAATAGGAAAATGCACATTGAAAGTAGATGTGATATAGAAAAATTCATAGATTATTAGCCCAAAATGGTCCTATAATGATACATGTAATTCAATGCCCTCATTTCATCGGTCCATGGAAAAAAGAAATCATAATCTCAATAATACTAGTATAAATAAAATCACAAAACAAGTGTATTACCCAATGGTGAATTTTTATCAACGATAAACGGTGTAATCAATAATAACAATTACCCATCCCATGAAATGTGGGTTTCCAATGTACATGGGTTACCTGTGTCTAAAAACACATTCAATTCCAAATCTCATTAACTCTTAGTCTCCTGTCTAATACCCAAATAGTAATACAAAGGAAAAAATTTCTCTGATACCACTTTGTAACGTCCCAACCTGGGATCTACTTAACTCGTTCCCTAAGCTGGTGGATCACATGGCCTCAAGCACGCCTCCCCATATGCCAGAGGCTACCGACTAGAAATTATGGTTTAACAGTGGTATGATGGGGGGACTACACCCTCATATCAGAGTGGCATAGTAGATGCAGCCATAAAAATAAAAAAATGGAAGAATATATATACAGAAAGTATAAATAAGTAGTGGAAGAATAAATAACTAAGAAACTGAATAATAATAATAATCCACTTGGAAGTGTCATATACATGGATGTATGGAATGATGATATAAAAAAATGGATTAGGGGATAGGCATATACAAAATTAAAAAAGTACAAAAATATGCTCCTCTAGAATCTCGAGCCTAATCTCAGCCCTCAGATCCTATGATTCATCTATAATTCATGCATGTCAAGTACCAGTAGTAGAGAGCTTGACCTAATATATAATTGTAGAAAAATAATATTCCCGAGTACCAAAGGACGCCTGAGTAGGTTGATAAAATATTATTGGGCCACCACCAACAGTGTCTATAAGTAATCCAATCAGTTCTAGTAACTAAATAGTGTGCTAGCATAAGTAATTAATTAACAATGATGAATGAATAAATAACCACTTACTCAGGTTCCTAAAGGTCACCTGGCAGCTCTTCCTACTTTGAATCGTGGACGGTATGGAATTTAGATTAATAGTTATATATATATATATTAATAGTATATATATAGTATAGTTATATATTTCAGCCACCAATATGAACCAAGTACATGCAGACATAAGTGGCCATATACCTAGAATACTAGTTGATGAATAGACCAGGGCATAACTCATTCATCAATAACCAATCTGAATGATCCTATAATCTCAATAAATAGGCTACATTCCTTACATATCATAATGAGTGGAATATTCCATGCTTTTCACTCGAGATGGAGAGTGTTCCATCATATCAGTACTTAATCAAATGATGTAGCCTGTTGAGCCCATCGTCCAAATAGTGTCATTGGTGTGAGATGTCATGCTAAACACTCAATGTAAGGGAGCATAATACCATTATTCTCAATAGAACCCTTACCATTGTATCATGACCTATGTCATGGTGTAATTAGATTTATAATAAAATACATGAGGCATTACGTATAAAATGACTCAATAATGAATTCTAAGTAAAAACATGGAATTATAATTTAATTAAGCATGTGATATAGAAAGAAACAATATGAGTGGTCTTTACACCATTAAATAATTTCATCAATTAAACAAATTTGATTCATTTAAGAATGTTCATCATTATAATAGATGAGTCATGTACTTATTATCATATTCCATTTAATTCATTATATGAAATGAAACCCCATATTGAATGAGCCATTCAATGTGATCAACCAATTTAATAACTTCCATTTAATTAACCAAAAAAATGAAATTTTAAATCATAAGTCTCAAGAGGCATTTTTATGGTGAAATTAAAAATAAGGCAATTTTTTACAAGGTCAATTCCAATTATAGGTGGTCCAAGCACTTAAGAGGTACATTTTTTTCCATTAAACATTCATATATCAAGGAAATCTCCATTTAAAATCTATGTTGAATGTTAAAAAGTCATTATAGGCATTTGAAACAATTAACCTAAATGGGAAATTCAGTTTATCACACCCAAGGGGTGTCTATAAATGAAGTCTATATCCTATAACTACTAAAAATTATTAAAGGGAGTGTATATAGGTGTTTTGATCAATTTGATATGATGAACTCAAATAAAAGGTGATGTATAGAAAAATACAGTGTGCGGCACAAAAAAATAGCTTAAAACACTAAAACCAATGTGATAAATGATAAGACGACTTACCTTAAGGTCATAAATAAATCCTCTCTTGATATCAACCTCATATTTGGAGTAGGTTGGAAGAAATAAAGAAAATAGTCAATAAACCTGAAAAATAGGGGGAAATGGCTTGGACCTAAATATCACTATAGATAAAAATATAAAATTATATATGAAATAATAGGATTATGTATCTTATTAATATGTATTTGAAGCTTTTGGTGGATATCGATTAGAACTTCATAAGTGTTAGTTACCTCAAGGCCGAGATTGAGAGGTTTCAAAAGCTATGGAAGAAGAAAACCAAGAACATCCATTGGAGAAAAAAGAAGTAAATAGGGTTAATATATTTAATTAAGGGGAAAATCTAATTTCACCCTTGAAATAGGGTTCACACAGTTTTTCTACATGATTTGGAAAAACGTGTTAAAATTTTTCTCAATTCATTTCTTATGTATTTTCCCCCACAGGGTTAAGGCACAATATTTCCCAAACTATGTGCAAACTACATAAAATCCAGCTTTAAAAAATATGTAGTTTTTTTCATGGCCATGCACCTGGGGTCACATAGATTCTGAAAAACCATGTAGATCTTGTATCACCTCTTTATTTACCACATAGTTAGTGGATACCATGTCGTCTAGGCTGCATGATTTCTACTAATCATGTGGAACTATCATTTTTCCTATTTTTTGGCACTCTGAGCTCCAAAAAATCCCTAGATGATCCTATAAATTTCCTTAGGCCACAGTGCACATTTTCTAAGATTAAATGAAGGCTGGAAATCGAAAAACAAATTATTCATACCTTCATGAAAATATGGGTCGTTAAAAAAATGTTATAATTTTTTTTAGTTGTGTATCAATCTTCAAATACACTAAACTTATAGGTTATTTTTTCTGATTTATTATGGAATGTAAAGAATAATCATATGAAATGATTTAATATGTATGTATTTTGTGCTCAGATCACCATAGTTGGTATTAGAGTGGTTTTTAATTATTTTTTGGTCTTATGATATTAATAATAACAGAATAGAACATAAAAACCATATGTTGAACTAATAGTGATTTTGAATTAATATAAAATTTCATAGGATGAAATTAATGTATCATAATTTTTGAAATCATAGGATTTATTTCCCTTATCATATGATATCTCACTCTGATAATTTATTCTCAGTACTCATGTTAACCATTTTGATTTTAGTATGGTACTGAAGATATAATACTGATATTGGAGTTGTGGAATTTATTCTCAATTTTAATGAAATTTTATTTGAGTCTTGTTCTATTAATTCCTTCATTTATTGAAAAGTATCTTATTTTATTGGTTCATATCCCCAATGGAAAGATATTGATTTATCAATGAAAACTCTAATTTGTATGTTGATTTCATCCAAATTCTATAACTCTTCTCCAAAAGAAGTTTGTGGATATGGGTTTCCTATAAATATTATTATTATACCTTTAGTAAAATTTGATATGATTTTTATAATGGATTGGACCTCTTTACATAAAGATCATATCAATTAACAAGATATAAAAATCAAATTTCATATCCTAAATCATCCTATGATAATCTATTGGTGTGAATATTTCCATGAACACGGTATGTAAATTACTTACATTATATGGGTATTAATACTCAATCATGATGGGTATTTAGCTTAAATATTTGAGGAAAACATCATATTTAAGATATTCCTATTATGTGGTAATTTTTATATGTATTTAGAAATGAGTTACCTAATCTTACCCCAAATCATGAAGTTGAGTTTTCAATATAACTCATACATGGGGCTACAATTATCTCATATACCACTAATATAATGGCCTTGATTTAATTTGAGTAATTGATGGAGAAAATTAAAGATACAATGGATAATGGTTTTATAAGACCATGTGCTTCACTTTGGGGTGTACCAGTTCTATTTTTAAATAAGGAAGATATATCAATTCATCACTACATTGATTATCATAAACTCAAAAAAATCACAATCAAGAACACGTATCCTCGACCCAACATTGATAACTTGTTCGATCAACTACAAGGATCCTAATACTTCTCAAAGATTGAACTTATTTTTGGATATCACCAATTAATGGTTAAAAGAGAGGATGTACCTATGATAAACCTTAGTATAATATATGTTAACATTGAATTCATAGTGATTCCATTCAAACTTGAAAATTCCCTAGTTATCTTCATGGATATAATGAATGGAATCTTTATAGATTACCTCAATCAATTTTTGGTAGTCTTTATGTATAATATTTTCATATATTCCAAGAGCAGGGAAGATCATTAAGATCATATAAGGATTTTGTTGAAGACCTTAATAAATGATAAATTATATAGAAAATTTAGAGAGTGTGAATTATATCAAAAGAAAGTATCATTTTTGGGTCATGTAATCACAAGAGAGGGTATATCGGTGGATCTACCAAATAAAAAAAGTGATTGGAGAATGAACCATATAGATAACTATAATGTAAATCCATATTTTTATTGGATTTTCTAGATACAATCAAGGATTTTTGAGAAATTTCTCTTAACTATCAAATCCAAAAACCAATATAACTTAAAAAAGAGTCAAGTTCTTTTGTATAGATGAATATGAAGACATTTTCACATATCTCAAGAGAAGGTTGGTCACCAAAATTTTACTCACACTACCTTTTAGTAGATAAGGGTTTATAATATACATTTATTAACCAAATAAGGGATTGGGATGTGTCCTCATATGTAATTAAATGTTGGTATCTTATTCTTTGTTTCAATTAAAGATTCATGATCAAAATTACTCAATGCATGATTTGGATCTAATAGTGAAAATATTTTCATTGAAAATATAAATTAATTATCTCTATAGTAGAACATGTGAAATATATATTGACCATAAGAGAATAAAGTATATATTCAAATGAAAGGAGTTAAACATTCACCAAAAGAGATAGTTGGAGGTGATCAATGGATATGACAGATCAATACATTATTATCCAAGGAATTCAAACAAGGTCACAGATGTTATCACTAGAAAGGATTGTGCTACCTTATCTATGATGAAGATTTAAAGAGACCCAATACTCATGGATTTTCAAAGGATAGACCTTGAAATCATGAGGGAAAGGGGTAAATATTATCTTTCCCAAATGACTACTCAATTGTCTATCCATGTAAAGATAATGAGGGAACAAAAGGATGATATGAATCTATAGAAGAAGGTGGGCTACATTTTGAAGTTCAACATTGAAAATGATATAATTATAAAATTTAGGAAATGAATATGTTTCCTATCAACATTATAATTGAATAATTATTTATTATATGATTCAAATATATCATAATTCTCTATCAATCATATAATCACTAATATGTATATAGATCTCAAGAATCATTTTTGGGGTGATAAGATGAAGAGAGATATTACAAAGTATGTATCTCGATGTTTGGTATGCTTGAATGTAAAATTATAAATGTCAAAAGTATAAGGGTATGATGCAACCATTACCTATACATATATGAAAATGAGAGGAAATTATCATGTATTTTACAATAGATCCTCCCAATTATTTTAAGGGGTTATAATGTCATTTGGGATATAGTTGATCACCTTATGAGGTTATCACATTTTAATTGCTATTCACGAATATTTCTTACTCAATGAATTTTTCATGATATATATAAAGGATGTGGACAGGCTTCATGGAGTACCGCTATCAATTGTATTTGATTGAGATTCTAGGTTTAACTTGAAGTTATGGATAAGTCTTAGTAATCATTGCATGCAGAGTTATAATATATCATTTCATATCACCATTAGATGGATGGTCAATCTGAAAGGACAATTAAAATATTGAAAGATATAATGAGATCATATTTTATGAATTTTAATGGAAGTTGGGATAAAAAACCACCCCCTAATAGAGTTCTCATATAAAAAAATTCCATTCAAGTATTGAAGTGGAAGCATATGAGGCTTTTTATAGGAATAGGTGTATAAATCTAATATGTTGAAATTAAGTTGTAGAGAATAAGCTACTAGGACTAGATCTTTCTCAAGAAATGGAATAAAACATTCAAACTATCACTACTACAAAAACAGGAAAGGGAAGTGCTACCCTTTTATCACTGCTAAAAAAGCGCCGATAAAGGTGCACTTTTATTAGTGCTAAAAAAAGAGCTGTTAAAAGGGACCCTTTATTAGCGCTTTTTTTAGTGCTAATAAAGTCCCCATTTATCTATGCTATTTTTTAGCGCTGATAAAGGGGAGCCCTTTATCAGCGTTTCTTTTAGTAACACTGATAAAGGGGGATTTATCAGTGCTTTTTCCTACCACTGATAAGTTTTATGTTTCAACAAAAATCATGAAAAATAAAATATTGTTATATAAGTAAATTTATTTTGATATAAATATAATATATGTTTTCTAAATATGTTTTAGATAAGTATAAATAGATTATTACATTTATTATGTAATAAATTTAGTGAAAATGGATTTTAAATATTTTAAAAAATATTTTTAATTATAATTTTCTAATTATCATCAATTAATAAAAATTTAATAACAATTTGAAGACACAAATAATCAAAAACAAATTAATAAAAGATCTAAAATACGTTGAAAATGTAACTTAAACTTCAAAAGGACATAACTTTTTATCCGGGTGTCTGTTTGAGCTCTATAACATATCAAATCAAAGCCTGCGAAGAGCTCTACGTGAAACTGATAAAAGAAAAGCTTTTGTCACATTTTTTGAGTCCAAAAAGGCCCAGAAGGCCTCCAAAAATGAGTTTTTAGTCGGGATACCCTATTTTTAAACATTCAAACAAGTATAACTTCTGATCCGGATGTTTGTTAGGACTTTACCACATATCATATCAATGATTGTTTCATTTTCTTCGATTTGACTGGTTTTGGAGTTGAAACGGGCTTTTGGATTATAAGTTTTGGTCGTTTTAAAATTCTATGGATTTTCTAATACACATATATATGTATTTATTCGTAAATATATATGTGTCTGTTTGTGTGTGTGTGTTGTATATATGTATGTATATATTTATTTATTTATTTATAAACACTCATAAGAAACATATTTTATAAATGTATTTAAAACATATCTTATAAATATATATTAATCTACAAATAAATATACAGATAAAAAACTATAACTACAATATATATATATATATTAATATACGAATGAATATAAATATATACTAACATATGAAAAAATATATTTATATTAATATTAATCTATATTAATATATGAATAAATATAACTATATATATATATATAAATAAATAGATATATCATTAAATAGAGAAAAAAATGAAATGCCTTAGTGGTAAAGGTGCAGCCGCAAAAGGGGGGAGGTCGCGGGTTCGAGTTTGGGTGGAAGCAAAGGGTGCACGCATGTGGGGATGCATGGGAAGGGAATCACACAGAAGAGTGTGAAGGGGGGGGGGTCTGCCTAACACTGATAAGGGGGGGTCAAGTGCTATTAAAAGCTCCTCCACATTATATAATTCTTTTTATTATCATAACCTTGAAGAGGGTTATGAGAATCGGGTAGAAGGGTATGTTGAGACATAAAACCATTGTCCCCATTAAAATCCTTGATCATGTGGGGATGGTATCATATCATCTTGAACTTCCACCAAACCTCTCTAAAGGGAATTATGTGTTCCATATATCACATTTTATGAAGTAAATACCTAAACCTTATCGTATATTAAACTTAGAGGTTATACATCTGAAACATTATATCTCATATGAGGAACAACCTATAAAAATATCATATCATAGGGATAATGTGATATGAAATAAGACCACTTTTCTTGTTATAGTTCTATGGAGGAATCATACGTTTGAGGAAACAACCTGGGAACCCAATGATGTAATGTGGAATAAGTGACCTGATTTTTTTCATTACAGTAATGAAATATCAAGGCTGAAATTCTATTTACGGGGTAAAATGTAACAGCCCATGATTTTAATATATATTTAAACTTTTAATAAATACTACGTTGGATAACTTGTTTCAAATGAAAAAAACATATTGAAATGAACCAAAATACATTTTATTAAGATAAAATATTACAATAAAGGATAAATATTAGTACATTATGATAATATGAAACAATATTAAGAAAAATATAAGATTAATAAAACTATAGTTAAATAAAAATACCATGAACATGTTATCCTTATCCTCATGGTTTTCATTAATGATTATAACTCTAATTAAAACTATATAAATAAGGTAGAGAATTATATATATAATTTCAATGTTGAGAGAGAAGTAAATTAATAGGATGAAAGATTATAAAGAATGTATTTAAGGCTATATATAGGAATGAAATATGAAGGTTATATATATGGTAATTAGGAATATGGTCATTAGATATATAGAAATTTGAAAAATCATTGTTGGATATATGGTCATTGGTCATATGAAATTGGTATGTTATGTAATTGAAAATAATATAACTTTGGAATGAAATAAAAAGTTTAATTTTAAATTAAAATGGTTTATTAAAAAAATATATTTTTATGAGTTTTATATTATTATAATAATTATTAAAAAAATATTTTATGTATTTATATAATTTAAAGAAATATTTTCACACCAATTTATTGATAAAATTAATTTTTTATAAGATGAATAATTAATTGAAATTGGATGTAGTTAAATTATTTAATGTTAAATATATAATATTTTTCAATTAAATATTCTTTAAGTATTGTGTATTTTTACATTATTAAATTAAATTGATAACATTTAGTGATGAATCTAATTTAATTATTCAATTAATAAAAAATATATATTAACACTAATTTAATTGCTAATTGATATGAAATAGGACTAAGAACCCATAAATATGAAAAAATAACTTTTCTACAAAAATAGTTTTTTAAATAATATATGTTTTCATTTAAAAGTTAAATTTCCCATATTTAGATATTGAATTAGATTAAATGGATTCAAATTTTTAATAAGTATTTCTAAATTAGATAAATATTTTGATTTAATCTTTGGGCAAAAAAAATTATTTTGGAGAAAAATGAGTTTCCATGAAAAATTTATAATGAGGTAAAAAGGGGTTAAACTAAGTGGTAAAGTAATAAAATATCATAAAAATCTATCTCTAAATGTGTGGGAGAGGGTTTTATTGAACAAATTAGTTCCCATATGTATAATTTTCCACTTTCTATGTAACACCCTGTGGATTTCAGGTTATTACATTGGATAAGGAATTTGAATTTTCTATTTGGTGAATAGATCATTTTGAGAACTAGGATCAAGAATTGAGTTTTAAGAGTAATAAAAATTATTAAAAAATACTTTTGGATTTAGTTCAAAGCTCTAATGGATTTTGGGTTCTAGGTAGATTAGCAAAGGATGGCCCATGGTGGATGGGATTATTGCAGCTGCATCGGCTAGCTGGTGTGGTGGGTAGTAGTCCAACACCCTTATTGGGATCACCGACCAGCTGGTGCCCCACCAGCTCCCTGATGGGGATAGTTCAATAGTATTTTTAATGGGGTAATTATCATGTTTTTATTTTTGGGGATATTGTTATTTATTGGGTAAGGGGGCTAAGGAATGGACATTTCTTGGATATATTCCCACCACCTTCATATCCTTGATCAACATTTAATAGGGGGAGTTTTGGATGCATTTCAAGGGTGATATGAGGTGAGTTTTTATATCTCCTTTCACTTTTTCATGATCATGGTTGAGGCATGCATTAGATTGTGGGTTCTGTGTCACGACTCCTCCCCCAGGGCCCATGCCGTGACTACCCCAAGCCCACCTTCCATAAACCAGGGGTTGGTGACTAGCACCGAAAAGAGTATTCCCTAAAACGGGAAGGAATTGCCTTTAACATGTATATGCACACAGTCCAAGAACACAATAAGAAGAAACTGTGAAGTAAATTGCTGTAGTAAAAGAGTGCTTAAAGTAAAAGGGGCTTGAATACAAGCCCAACTGTAAGAGTACGAGTAAAACTGAAAGAACAATACAGTTGAAAAAGGAAAAATATCTACTGGTTCATCCTCCTATGATCCTACTTGAAGGGTAGGTATAGAACACCTCCTCATCACTCCTTGTCCATTCATCTCTTCCGCGTCATGTCACGCCAAATGGTACACCTTCGAGCATAGTCCAGTCCTGGATCCCTCAGCCTCGGTCAATGTTGTTCATCTTCTGCACAAGACACAATAAGGTGTGGGAGAATCCCATGCAAGGGTAAGTATAACAATACTCAGTAGGGACCCTGAGACCCATGTAGGTCTCCTAGAGTTCCACAAAGAAAATACCATAAATAAATACCTCAATATCAAAGCAATAAATAATAGACATCAACTCTACATAGGTATATGACCATATATATACCTAAGTTATCAAGACATACTCATCTCATACATGGGGAATGAATACCACAAAGGTAACACCATGAATGTAAAAGTACCACATAGGTAACACCATAGAGACAACACCTCGAAGGTAGATGTACCACACATGTAACACCACAAAGATAGAAGTACCACATAGGTAACACCGCAAAGATAGAAGTACCACACAGGTGAAACCATGAAGATATAAGTACCTCACAGGTCACACCACGAAGATAGAAGTACCACATAAGTAAGACCACGAAGATAGAAGTACCACACAGGTAACACCACGAAGGTAGAAGTACCACACAGGTAACATCACGAAGGTAAAAGTACCACATAGGTAAAACCACAAAGCTAGAAGTACCATACAGGTAACACCACGATGATAGAAGTACCACATAGGTAACACCACAAAGATAGAAGAACCACATAGGTAGCACCATGAAGATCGGAGTACCACACAGGTAACACCACGAAGGTAGAAGTGACTATGCTCAAAATTAGGTATAACATAAGTACAAAAGTATAGACAATTATTCATAAGGCTATATTGTCTTATTCTATTAAGTAGAACTGCTTCTGACTCACACAGGATCGATAGGTAACTAACCCTCACTAACCCACACAAGATCGATAGGTAACTAACCCCCTCTGCCACACATAGGATCGATAGGTAACTAACCCCCACTGACCCACACAGGATATCACCCACACAGGATCGGTATGTGCTAAACCACACAGGATCGCTAAGAATTGACCCACATAGGATCTAACCCACACAGGATCAGTATGCACTGACCCAAACATGATCATTGAGCACTGACCGACACAGGATTGATGTTCTTCCTTCACGTTACATCCTGCCATAGGATTCCTCACACCCAGTGTGCTCGAGTTCCATATAATCTACCTCTTGAGATATCAGTCATACCTCGACTGCCACTAAGCTCCACTAAGGATTAACCCAATGGACCATCATGTCGTAATGGTTCCAAAGCGACAGACTGTGTGTCATTTGGACGTCCGGTCTGTGAGTTATTAGCGTTCCCATTCTGAGGGCCTGGTTGGATTCGATTTTGATCCAACCCGGTTATACTCCAACTTTATCCAAAACTCAAGTGGAATATACCAAAAGGACCATCTCAATCCACGGATTACAGTTCCGCATATGGTTCATCAAACGAACACTCGGTTCTCAAGATATGGCTACAAAGGCGTATCTCAGTCCAGATGGGCTAGGGTACGGTCCGACCCAATCAGACCAACCCGGCATGGGCCGACCCGACCTGCTCCAGGTCCGACCTGGATGGGCCGAACCGTGATGGCCCGACCCACTGGGATGCAGTCCAGCTCGGCCCGCGAATAGGGTGGCATGGCCCGCTGGGCGCGGCCCCCTCGGCTGGGTGGTCCGTCGTGGCGGGGTCTGCCCTAGCCGACACCCAGGAGGGAGGCACCCACGAGTAATTCGAACAGTCCATGGACTGTTCAGCTGGTTCCTATTGGCATGCGGGACCCACTAGAGTGGGTTATATTCGGTGCTTCACAGCCTACTGAATTTCCATTCGGTCCTCCTCCAAATGGTGCGACAGCACCGCTGTACTCCCATAGCTGGCTGGGTGTTGGCCGCTCTCTGGGAACACTGTTTGCTCAAATTGTGGTCGGCTAGATGATGGCCGCCCTCCGGTGTGCCGACTGCTTGAATTGCATCCTGCTGGATGTCGGCCGCCCTCTGGTGGACCGCCGCTCGAACCGTGGACTCCTCCTCTACCGGCGGCGTTGACAAACGCTGCCCTCTTCCACGCGGCCAGTCGGTGTTCTGGCCATCGACTTTTTCCATGCGCCATCATATCTTTGTTGTAAGCCTGAAAAATATGACGTCCGCATATTCACGATCCTCGGGTTGAGATCTCCATGTCCATAAGTCGCGCTCAACGAGACGTTGTGTTTTTAGCACACTTAATTATTTGGCGTCGAAGAACACACGAATAATGCATGAATAACAAAAGAAATGAATCAAGGTATAATTGTAGATCGATGGACATGTTTGTCTGGCCATCGTCATTGTGAATAATGAATATGAATATTCCACAAAAATATTTAATCATACTTCAAATTAAATCCCCCTACTTGGAAGATACGTTCACTGATGACGGTCGATGGAACCTCCTTCATCATTTTCATCGGTTTGTGACTCGGTGGCGCTTGTCACTACTTACTAAAACCAGTCTTGTCTTTCAGGTGGTTGGCGTCGTTGTACTTTTTGAGGGCTTCGTCGCTTGGTGAAGACGTACAATCACCCCTCCCTGAGCTCCATATAAATAGGAGTGGAGAAGGAGTGTGCAATGCTTGAGGAATTAATGAGGTTCATTTAATTAATGAACCTCCCAAATTCCCAATGGTGCGGTTACATGAAAAGAAGATTCATGTCATTTATTGCTTTGACACATCGCCGGTCTCGCCAGCACCATTCGTATATTGGAAGAAAGAAAGAAAATAAAATAACAAATATGTTATTTTATTAATCTTTCAAAAGTTTGAAAAAAATAAATTTTTCACCCGACCTACTGCGATCAAAGTAAATCTTCCATTAAATTAATCATGACATTGCGGATTCAATGGTGCTCTTATATTTTTAATCTAAGTACTAGTTCAAAAGTTATAAAATGACGCTCATATGTTTACTGAACACACCTGGAAAAAAAGTTCAGAAAATTATTAACAGTCACCCTCAACCCGTGCTGGTCAATGTTAGGCTCTTCCTAAGTTAAACATGCCCCCAATGAACCCAACGGTACTCTCTTATTTCTAATCTGGGTTAATTTTTATATGTTATAGATTTTATAAAAAAATAATTGTCACTTAATTATTTTATTTACGGCCAAAAACTAACTTTCTCTGGTGGCCCGCACTGGCCAAGGTTAGTATTTGCCTAATTAAAGCATACCCTCACGAGTTCAGTGGTGGTCTCAGATGATTAATCTAATTTACCATTAGTGAGTTATAAGCATTTAAAAAATAAAATAACTTCATTTAATTATTTTATTTATGGTTATTCCATTTTTGGGTTTTCTCACAGGAGGCCTGTGCCGACTAAACTTAATTCACACCTAGGGTAAACCCGCCATCCTGAATGTAACGGTGCCATTAAGTTTATGATCTGGGAAACCGTTTAAGTGTTATTCAAATTTTTCAAGAAATTTGTTTCCATGTGCTAATTAAAGATTAACAAATTTTTGTCTGATCATTCCAGGCACTCCAGGCCTCAGAATCGAGCGCTGTCAGATTTTTCGGTCTCGAAATATTTCTATATAATTAAATAAATTAAATGGAAATTTCGAGACAATACATTATCCCCACCTTTAGACCTTTCTATCCCTGAAATACACAATACAGACTAAGGAAACAAATGTGGGTACTAAGCATGAATCTGAGCCTCTCACTCCCATGTGCTCTCCTGGAGGTTCCCATGTAGCCAGCCTATGCGTACCAGAGGTATCGACCACCCATTAAGGACCTAATCCTATCGATCCTCAATCTCTACTGGATCATCTGTAAACATCACCCCATCATTGAAGTCCATCTCATCATGGTCAATGATGTGAGATGGGTCATGAACGTATCTCCTCAGTTGGATACATGGATGACGTTATGAACCCTCTCCAACTACGGTGGAAGAGCCATGTGGTATGCTACCTCACCTATCCTCCGATGTATCAGGAAGCAACTAATAAACCTTGACGATAATTTTCCACCTCATCCAAATCTCTGTAGTCCCCATCGAGGATAGACTCGCAAGAAAACGTGGTCGCCTTCCTAGAACTCCAAGGGTCTTCATCTCCTATCTGCAAGAGACTTCTACCACTGCTTCCTTCATCCCTAGCCACCAATACTAATATTGGAAGTCTTGGTACACCGTCACCACACCAGGATGTACTGCTAAAGTGGATTTATGGATCTCCCTTAACACCTCCTCTTGAAGAATCACTGGTACCATGGTGCATCCTCTAAAAATGATGATGTGCTCCCCACCTTCAGAAAATATTTCAGGCGACCGTCCTATGTATATCTGAGCATGTAGGGCCTCACAGTCAACGTTTAAATTTTTGCCTTCCAAATTCGCTGAATAATTGGGGGAGGGATAGTCATATACTAGAGGTAAGATGCTCCATTTCTATACAAGAAGGATATCTGTATCATGACTAGCTACTCTAATGCCTCACTCAGCAGCTGCTGACCAAACCTCATTCTAAGTGTGTTTGTTCTCACATTCCCTTTCCCAAGAGTAAAGATTGTCATAAAGTCATCATCCTGGATGAACTATAGTCATTGCCACTATCTCAGGTTCAGGTTCTTCTATGAGAAGATATAACTCCGACTCTTGTGATCAGATTAGTCAGTTAAACATCCACCCATAAAGTAATATCGCCACATATTCAAGGTAAAGACCATTACTGCTAAATCCAGGTCATGGGTAGCATAGTTCTGCTCATTAGTCTTTGTATTAGCTCCTAAAATCTATGCTGACACTTCTCCCTCTAAAGGAAAGGCTCCCACTTCTTTTTCAAGCTGAAAAGGGTGCCGCTACCCTGGAGAAGTCTGGTTCAAAACACCGGTAGTAATCAGCCAAAGAAGAATTCCCCCTCCCTTCAGGGAGGTAATTTTAGAAACATCCCTTAAAAAGATGTCCCCAAACTCTACCACTTCTGTTGGAAACTAAAAACTAAAAACTCTTGCTGCCACGAGGATAAGGTTGGCTGAATCAAGAGTGATTGGCCACACCCTCCTATAGATGAGTTTAACCTATGTTTCCTGGGTTTCCTTTTTCACCGACCAAGGAAACCCACATTCCAATGTTGTAGATAAACCACAAACTTTTTGTCTAATATAGTCAATATGAGTATGAACTTCGGATGCCCAGTCCATACCCAAACTAATGTCGTAAATCCTCGATGCTTCCACCAAGAGGTTCCAACCAAAACTCTCACCTCAAGGGTTAGATCACATCGTTGGCATAAGTGTGATTATCGAGTCTCCTCCCAAAGGTATCTCCAAACATGAGGGTCAACTCAATGGTTTAACTGGAAACTCTAGGTCTTGGACAAGATTCATGGAAAGAAGGAATGATTGGTACCTATGTCTGTTGATACGGTAGCTAGTAGTAGACATAGACCGTACCTCGAATCATTCCAAGAACCCTTGGGTAGCACTCCTTGACTGCATGCAGCTACTCCATTCCCCTGTCTTTCAGCTCCCTGAGCCTGGTGGGGACCACATAAGGGGTGGTGTGTAACATGTCTAAATATACACCACCTCATGCTTCCCTCCTAACTTGCTTCCATGTTTGAAACCCTACAAATTTATCTGTCCCTATCACATCCTCTTCCTGAAACATTTTACATGCCCAAGTCTCTGACACTAGTGCCAGTTTCCTACTTTTCAACTGCTAACATTCACTGGCTATATCTCCTCAGCCAAAGAACATTTAACCACAAAGGTCCTCTTTAGAACCCTAACATAAGTAGAAATTCATAGAGGAATAGTGCTAGCTTGGATATCCCTAAACACACCTCGCTCGGAGGTCTGATCCCTAAAGCACAAACCATAATATATTCAACGAGTACTTAGGAATGGTTGGTACGCCTCGATGAATACTCAGCTACCGACATGTCGTCCTGCCAAAGCTGTAGAAGCTCTAGGGAACTCTTAGACACAACATCCAGCCAGTCCTCAGCTGCCTGGGAATCTGTCTTGCCTCGAAACCATGCAGGCCTCTGCCATTGGAACTCATGCAGCACGCTCAGCCGGTGTGCACCGTCTTCTAGTGCGGCAAGTGTTAACTGCTGCCCAATGGGTGGTGGTGCTGTTGGTACACCATCCGAAGGTGCCAACATAATATGAGGACCCTACACCGAAGCCTCATAACTTGGTGGGCCTTCATCGTGTACTCTCTCGGAAATCATGGATGGTTGTTTAAGTAGCGGAATCCTGATAAGAAATAGGTGTTCCATGATCATTAAGTTATACCTGGTGAGCTGACTCAAGAAAACACAAGAAAGACTTTTCAAAACACACACAATCAATGTTTTCATGTGTTGAGTCAGAAATCAAAACTAAGGGTCCTGGTATATGGATACATCTTCCACCGCACCAACACTGGATTCCCCAAACTGAAAACCACACTCATAACACTTAACACTATTTCCACACAGAAAAGATCAGAGTCCTAGTTCATCGGTAGAACTGAACTCATCTGATACCACTTTGTCATGACTCATCCCTCGGGGTCAATGTCGTGACTACCCCAAACTTGTCCTCCATAGACTAGGGGCTGGAGACTAGCACCAAAAAGGCATATTACCTAAAATGTGAATGCATTGTCATTAACCTATACAATCACACGGTCCAAGAACACAAAAAGAATCAATTGTGAAGTAAACTGTTGTAGTAAAAGAGTGATGAAAGTAAAAGGTACCGGAATACAATCCCAACTGTAATAGTATGAGTACAACTGAAAGAACAGTACACCTGAAAAGGGGAAAACAACTACTGGGTCATCCTCTGAGGATCCTACATGAAGGGTAGGTATAAATCGCCTCTTCAGTACTAATCGTCTGTGCGTCTCCTCCACATCACGTCATGCCAAATGGTCTACCTTCGAGCACCGTCCATTCTTGGATTGCTTAGCCTCGATCAATGTTGTTCATCATCTTCACAAGACACAACAAGGTGAGGGCGAATCCCATGCAGGAGTGAGTATAACAATAATCAGTAGCAACCCTGAGACCCCCATAGGTCTCCTAGAGTTCAACAATGGAAATATCACAAAGAAAGACCTCAATCTCAAAGCACGAAGCAATAGATATCAACTCTACTTAGGTACATTCCCATATATATACCTATGTTTTCAATACATACTCATCTCGTACATGAGGAATGAATACCAAAAAAGTAACACCATGAATGTATAAGTACCACACAAGTAACAACACGGAGACAACACCTCGAAGGTAGAATTACCACATAGGTAACACCACAAAGATAGAAGTACCACCCAGGTAACACCACAAAGGTAGAAGTACCACACAAGTAACACTGTGAAGATAAGAGTACTACATAGGTGACACCGCGAAGATAGAAGTACCACACAGGTAACACCATGAAGATAGAAGTACCACACAGGTAACACCACAAATATTGAAGTACCAAAAAGGTAACACCACGATGGTATAACTACCACACAGGTAGAACCACGAAGGTAGAAGTACCACAGAGGTACCACCACGAAGCTAGAAGTACAGCAAAAGTAACACCGTGAAGATAGAAGTACCATAGAGGTAACACCATGAAGATATAAGTACCACATAGGTAACACCATGAAGACAGGAGTGCCACATAGGTAACACCATGAAGGTAGAAGTGACTCATCTCACAATCAAGTATAAATTAAATACAGAAGTAAAAATGGTTAGTCATAAGGCTAGATCATCTTATTCTGTTAAGTAGCACTGCTTCTGACACACACAGGATCGATAGGTAACTAACCCCTGCTAACCCACACAAGATCGATAGGTAACTAACCCCCACATACCCACATCGGATCTGACCCACACAGGATCAGTATGCATTGACCCACACTAGATCACTGAGCACTAACCCACATAGGACTTGAACCAGACAGAATTATTGAGCACTGACCCACACAGTATCGGTATGCGCTGACCCACACAGGATTGCTGAGCACTGACCCACACAGGATTGGTGTTCTTCCTTCACATTACAGCCTGCCACAGGATTCCTCACACCCAGTGCACTTGAGTTCTGTATAATATGCCTCTCAAGATATCATTCAAACCTCGACCTCCACTAAGCTCCACTAAGGAGTAACCCAAAAGACTACCATGTCGTAAGGGTTCCAAAGCGACAGACGGTGCATCATTCAGATGCTCAGTCTATTAGTAATTAGCATTTCTGTTCTGAGGGCCCGGTTTGATTCGAGTTTGATCCAACCTAGTCGTACTCCAAATTTATTCAAAACTCAAGTGGAATACACCAAATGTACTTTCTCGATCAAAGGATTTTGGCGTCATAGACGGTTCGTCAAACGGACGTCTGGTTCTCAAGATATGGCCACAAAGGCGTATCTTGGTCAAGATGGGCCCAGGTCTGGTCCGAAACGGCCCGAACAGACCCGGTCCAGGTCTGGCCCAGATGGGCTGGGCTATGGCAGCCCAGCCCGCTAGTCTGCGGTCCGGCCCGGCCAGCGAAGGGGGCGGCCTGGCCCACTGGGTGCGGCCCGTTGTGGTGCAGCCTGCTCGGCTGGGTGGTCCGCCGTGGTGGGGTCCGACCTAGCCGACACTCAGGGGGGAGGTGCCCCCCGTTATTCTAAATAGTCCATGGACCATTCAAAAGGTTCATGTTGGTGTGTGGGACCCACCGGAGCGGGTCCTGCTCGGTGCGTCACAGTCAGTCGGATTTCCGGCTGGTCTTTCTCCTAGCGGTGTGATGGCGTCATTGTCCTCCTGCGGCCAGATGGGTGTCAGCCACTCTCCAGGTGCGCCACCTGCTTAATCTGTGCCCGACAGGATTCCAGACACCCTTTGGGGTGCCACCTCCTCGAACCATGGTCAGTCGGATGCCATTCACCCTTCGATGCGTCGCCGCTCAAACCACGACCTCCTCCTCTACCGACGGCACAGACACACGCCACCCTCTTCCACGCGGCTGACTAGTGGGCCTACCACCACCTTCTTCCATGCGCCATCGTAGCTTTGTTCTATGCCTGAAAGAAATGATGTCTGCATATTCACGATCCTCGATTCTATATCTCAAAGTCCATAAGTCACGTGCAACGAGACGTTGTGTTTTTAGCGCACTTAATTATTTGGCGTCGAAGAATGCACGAAGAACGCAAGAAGAATGTAAGAAATGAATTAAGTTATAAGTGTATATCGATGGTCATGTTTTTTTCCATCGTCATTGTGAATCATGAATATGAAGATTCCAAAAAATATTTAATCATACTTCAAATTAAAACCCCCTACCAGGAAGAGACGTTCACTGACGACGGTTGATAGAAAATCTTTTTTCGTTGTCATCGTTTCATGACTCGGTGCCGCTCGTCACTACTTTCTGGAACCAATATCGTCCTCCAAGTAGTAGTCATCGTGGTACATTTCCAGGGCTTCGTCGCTTGGTGAAGTTGTTCCAACACCCCTCCCTGAGATCCATATAAATAGGAGAGGAGAAGGAGTGTGCAACGCTTAGGGAATTAAGGAGGTTTATTTAATTAATGAACCTCCCAAATTTCCAATAGTGCGGTTATATGAAAATAAGATTCAATCCATTTATTTGATAGACACGTCATTGGTCCCCCCAGCATCGTTCACCCGTTGGAAGAAAGAAAGAAAATAAAATAACAAACATGTTATTTTATTAATCTTTCAAAAGTCCGCAAAAAAATAACTTTTTCACCCGACCTACTGTGGTCAAAGTAATGCCTCCCGTAAGCGAATATCGGTGTTTCAAATTCAAAGGTTCCCTTGTATTTTTAATCCAATCACTGGTTCAAAAGTTAAAAAATTCCGCTCACGCGATTACTGAACGTACCTGAAAAAAGTTCAAAAAATTATTAACAGTCACCCTCGACCTGCGCTAGTCAAGGTTAGCCTCTTCCAAAGTGAACCATGCCCCAAAAAAACACAATGGTGTTCTCGTATTTCCATTCAGATTTACTATTTATAAGTCATATATTTCACAATAAATAATTTTCACTTAATTATTTTATTTACATCCAAAAACTAACTTTCTCTGGTGGCCCGCGCCGGCCAAAGTTAGTATCTTCCTAAAGAAAGAATAACCTCACGAGTTCAGCAGTGGTATGAGATTTTTAATCTGAGTTACCTTTCATGAGTTATATGAAATTGAAAAATAAAATAACTTTATTTAATTATTTTATTTATGGTTATGCCATTTTCGGGTTTTCTCACAGGAGGCATGTGCCATATAATCTTAAGTCGCACCTAGGGTAAACCCACCATCCTGAACGCAACAGTGCCCTT
The DNA here is from genome assembly GCA_963277665.1 of Viscum album. NCBI lineage: Eukaryota > Viridiplantae > Streptophyta > Magnoliopsida > Santalales > Viscaceae > Viscum > Viscum album. The sequence continues at coordinate 752,793,151 of OY728131.1, forward strand.
GAATTTCTGATCTAGGAAACCATTTAATATTTATTACACTTTTTCATGAAAATTGTTTACACGTGCTAATTAAATCTTAACAAAACTTTGTTGGATCATTCCGGGAACTTCAGGCCTCGGAATCGCGCACCGCCAGATTTCACAGTCTCAAAATAGTTCCATATAATTAAAATATATATACAGAAATTCCGGGACATTACATTCATGGACAAGGATCAACATAGATTAGCGAGGGGATAACTCTGGTGTCAAGGTAGGTAGCCCATATAATACAAATTCATATGTTTTATTATGCTCGAGAGTGAATGTTTGTATACTACATGGGGTTAGTCCTAAAGATTTGGGGAACAAGGGTTCCCTAGATAGATGATATAGTGTTTTGATATGCCCCCTATGCTTGGAATAAGTTATCTTTAGTAGTTGGATGTTTTAGGGATCACCTAGTGACTTGGTCACTAGGGGGTGAGTGTATTATTGATTTGATACAAGAAATTAGTAAGGTATTAGTGTGAATTTTAATATTTTTGATATCAGAGGTTGGTTTAACTAGATCTATTGGGAAATCATGAGGGGATTGGGATAAAATTATTATGGGAGAGACCACCATATGTCTCATGGATAATGGAAACTCTCTCCTAAGGTAAGAGGAAAGTCTTGGTGTATAAGGCGAGTGTTAAAATACCTTTGAGTCTTGGTTAAGGATGATAGGGAAGGTTTCCTTTAGGAAATTGGCTAAGGGATCTCTATTAGGAGATGTGATAAATGACCTTGTTCAAGGTTTTGGGAGTCATTGGTGACATGGAATCATCATTCCATGTGGAATTGCTTAGGTTTTAGACCCTTATTATAAGGCCAAGTTTAGGTATGGTATGATGTCTTGGGATAGTCCCTAGTAAGAGGGATTCATAGTGATGATCCACTTTAGTAAGGTTGGACATGAGCTTTAGGTCTAGGTTAGAATGATTCTTCGGGTAGTGATGTCACCATCGAGTGATTGGATTGAGGTGGTATTGAAGAGAAGATTATAGCGGGTTTGTAGGATCAAGTGGATGCCCTGTTGGGCGAGTTGAGATGTGTTCTGACAAGGGGATAGGTATTGAGATACTTATTCCATGGGATCGACTGAAGAGAGGAGTGATGGGATATGGACCTATGTTCTTATGATTAAAGGACCTTTCCTTGATGATACTTGGATTATGATGCTTATAGTGACCTCCCTAGAGTCTGCAGGGATAGTTCAAGGTGCCAATGGACCTCCCTTATTTTTTCTAGGAATGGGTTTGTGTGCTTGGATACATTATCATATAGTATTGGGTCGGTGTATGATCATTCAATATTCCTTTAGTTATAGGGTTTGTGGGATGGACTCCCTAGAGACTACAAGGATTGATTGATGTGATCGACCTCCCAAGTGTCTATTGGGATGGGTCAATGGATGACCCTGAACTAGCACTCAGGTATCAAGTCGAGTACCCTGTATGATGTTTCCTGGGTTAGTGTGAACATGTTGGACCATGACTTATAGTGTTTTGGGTCAAGGACGACCTTTTCATGGGTGTGGTATGATGGATGACCAATGTAACTCCCTAGAGTGATTAAGGATAGTTCACGGTTTAAGATGTATGATTGTGCCCATTGTATGTGGTTATTGGGTTATGGTTTTGGATAATTCCTTACCTTGAGTCTTAAATTATGGTCTAGGGATTATTATGAGATTCTGAGATGATGAGAGGATTTCAACATGAAACTAAAGAAGGATTTTTTTCAAGTATAGGGTGTATTGATTAGCATATTATGGCCTGATGGGTGGGTGTACCTCTTCTGTTGTCATGGAAACTTTGATAGTGCTTGAAAACTCAAAAAAAATGTTTTTCTATTTATTTTCCTCATTCATACAAATTTATATGAATTTGTATACTAGGAGTTCCTGGTTATACCCTATTAAGTTTTATTATCACACACTACATGGGAATATTAATGTATGTGCAGACCTTATGTATGTATTTCAGGTTAGGGAACAGGATGTACTGAGTATTGGGATGGGGAATCTCAATGGGTTTGAAAATATGGGTTTTGTGAGTCCCAAGGATGGAATTAGGACTACTGTTCATGTGTTTTATTTTTATTTTCAATTCTAATTTAGGATTATCCCAATTGAAGATTGATTTTATGTGTTTTATGATAATATCATGTATGTTATTGCCTATGATTACTTATTTTTCATACTCTGATATGATTTTGATGTTGTTTAGTTATTTTTTCTATTTAATTAATCTGATTTGAGGGTATAATCTCCCCATTATTTGTATTAGTCTCTAACTTATTGTTTCCAGCCTTGGGCATATGGGTAGGCACACTTGATTCCATGTGGTGATCAAAATTGGATATGTTTTTGGACCAAGTCATTAAAAAGTGGTATCAAATTTTTTTTATTTGTTTAGTTGTGGATATGGTAGATAGATGGTGTATGGATGTGTCTAAACCTATAGATGATACCATATTTATGCATCTAGAATACCTTTTTGGTAGGAAGTACAAGTTTCTAAGGTATAGGATTTTTGTTCTTGGTTTGTGATGATATAGTTAAGTGATTTCATCATGGGTGATTCATATAGATTTTAAGGTTTATGATTTATAGTGTTTTTGATATTGGATGGTTTTCAAGAGGTTCGTGTTTTTCTATAGGTTAGTTGGAAAGAGGCGCATGTTTGGATCTTGGTTAGTTGGCATGAGGCTCATGTTTGGATCATGAACCTTTGGCAGAAATACATGTAAATGCATCATGGTAGAAAAATAGGATTCACATGAAATTTTCTTTCTTTATAATGGTTGTTTACTGATTATAGGTCCACTTTTAAAGTTTAAAAAACAACTTATATAGTTTTCCCATATTAATTACTGGTGAAATTTTACTCATCTAGACCACGGTGTATTTTCTTCTAATGCAAGGCCATGTTGATTTTGGTACGGTAGGTTCTATGGTGATTAAAATGTGATCCCTTCATCAAGGATTGTGTAGAGACCCATATAGGGTTGGTGTAGGAATTATATACCTTATTGGACCCTAACAGGTTTAGTACTATCATTTTATGCCTGTTGAATAATCTTATGATGTTAATGGGTTGTCCTGAGGATGTGGAATCCTCAAGTGGGTTATAGAAAGGCATGTGGAATGACTTGTAGTTGGTGTCAAGGATAGTTTCTGAGGGAAAGACCTATTTTTTTCCTGGAGTAATAGTTTAGGATTCACTTTCATCAAGCATAGTGGGATCATGAAAAGATGCTTGTGGTTTTGGAATGATTTATGTGTAGAAGGTGATTGTGTGTTATTATTGGGCATTGTTAAAGTACCCGATTTTGAAGAGTATTATCGAGTGTACTTTGGGTTTGATGTGACTGACATTCATGTGGGTCGTAGTAAACATGTTGGTACTGTGATCCTAGTTTCATTATAATTAGAATTATGAGTGTTTGAGTAGGGTTGTAAATTCATGTTGCATTGGAGTGTATAGAAATTGGGTCATATTGAGGTTAGGCTATGAAATAGACATGGACCTATCAATAGGTTCTTTGTTAATCACTCTTCCTTGAAAGAAATATAAGGCGTTGGTGATAGTTTTAGGGAAAAATATTTGGGTATTATGGTAGTTGTGTACTGGGTACGTATGATGCCATATTATGTTAAAGATCGGTGAAACGGGTCGTGTGTGAGTCTGTTGGAAGTGATTTGTGTTGTGTATGAACTTGAGAGGTGTTATAGGGGTTTTGGGATGGTGATTTTTTTTGCAAATTCACTCTCTAGGTAGGGTAACTAGTTTATTCATTGATACACATGTGAAGATGTTGTCCTGGGTTTTATAGTGAAAAATTATCGGTGTATTTGTGGTAATAGGTGATTTCAATGATGTATCTTGTGTGGTGGAACAATCGATATAGGTTGATCCCTTAACAGGGAATTGAGGGTTTGTGTGGTGAGTGAGCATGGATTGGGAAGAGAGACATGCATGTGTTGTTGGGACCCAACTTTCTTCAAAACTCATGAAGTATTATAAGGGAATACATATGGTGGGGAGTGTAACATTGGCCGGTTATAGGGTGTGACCCTCATTTTGAATGAATTTTTAATGGGTGTCAAGATGGATGCTCCTAGTGAGTCAGAAGCAGGAGGTGACTGGGGTTCAAATTTTTCATTCGGCTAGGAGTAGGTAATCCTTGTCTAGAAATTACATGAAGTGATGGATAGAGCATGGTCCATGGAGTTTGATTAGTTTGTTTGGTGGGTGAAAATAATCATAATCCTATAATAGGGACAATTATATTAGTTTTGGGTGAATGAACGTCATGTCGAAAGGGTCATGGAGGTAGGATTGGTCAGTGGATAGTCGAGATGGATTTAGGTCACATATGTGTGGGAAGATATGATGTAATTGAGTTACTTGAAAGATACTATATTTGAAATTCAGATGAGTTGTTAGCTGGAGTTGGTGAATTGGCATTAATATTGGGGTGGTTTTGATGTGATCTGAGTGCCTATCAGATCATAGGTGGATTGGTTCTTGGGATGAGAGCAGTGTCTATATCAGGTAGTTGGTGATCCAACCATGGAATTACACCAGGATTTATATTAAAACGTGAGTTTCTATTCCTAGAAGATATCATGAATCCTTTTAGTGATACAAAATTCTGATCGAGTATTGATGTAGTATGTCAACGAATGTAACTGATTATTCAAGGAAATGTCGGTTGGATTTATATCTGGTTATCTTGTGTGTTTTTTGATGAGTAAAGGTTGGAACCATTTTAGGAACATTGTATCATATATAATGGTTGTCAATATGGGATCATAATGGGAGTTTTGGAGGAAATATAGTGTATTTGGGCTTTGTATTAGATTTACCTAGTGGAATAATGTTTCTAATTTGGGAATGAAACATAGTGAATGCTTGGTGAATTGAAAACAATGATAGGTTAGGAGATTTAGTTTGAGTCTCACCATGGATTCTCAAGGATGAGAAGCATTATTGTGGGAAGTTTGTAACACCTAGTGGATTTTGGGCCATTACATTGGAGATGGAATTTGAATTTTCCATTTGGTGGATGGTTTATTTTTAGAAGAAAAATATAGAACTAATTTGTGAGAGTTTTAACATCCTTAAATAATATTTTTATACTTATCTTGAAGCTTGGATATTTGTTGGGTGATCAAGAGATCAACCGAGGAGATCCCTAGGTGGTCGATGCTGTTGTTGAAGTATCAGCTAGCCGATGACACCCCACTAGATAGCTACTGAGTTGGGAAGTATCCTAGAACCCCTGATGGTCCCACTGGCCATCTGGTGAGCCTAAGAGGGTTGTATAGTGCCACAATGTCTACCCAATGATCATAGACTATCTAGCCCATGGGGATGGTTCATGGACTTTTTTAATGGGGGTATTCCCATATTTTTGGTATTGAGGATCGTAATATTTATCAAGTCATGGGGCTTGGGAATGATTATTTCTTAGCTCATTTTTTCTCCCCCTTTCTCTCTTCAATCTCCCTTAAAGAGTGGGTGTTTTGGATGTGTTTCAATGGTGATTTGAGGTGATTTTATTCATTTCCTTTAATTTTTGTATTCCCTCTTTTCTTCCCTATTAATTGATTCTATTTTGGTTAGGGTTTGGGTGAAAATTTTGCCAGGTCATGAAGAAATTATCTGATCTTGATGGGGGTTTCAATCTGTATGTAAAGAGGACATCCTAAGTCATTGTATGTCTATCATTGAAAGAAGTTTTAGTTGAGGTATATTGCTCAATGGATTTATTTGGTAAATTAAATTAAATTAAATTAAATTAAATTGTTGATGGAATTTGTTTTGGGTGATAGGGATTTCACCTAAAATGGTGTTGGGGAGGTGTGAAAGACCATTTGTAGGTGGTTGGTCACATTTTAGGCATGGTTTCTATGATCTATAAGGGTATAAGAAAATATAACCTTTTCGTTTTAAATTTAATAATTAGTTATTAATTAATATAATTAATTATTTGTGATTTTTGGTGTGAGGTATATGCCCAAGAGAAATTAAGGTTCTATATTGGCTTAAATGAGTGAGGGAGAGGCATGTGCTAGCAATGATGATTCTTGGAAGAGGCTAGATGGATCTTAGAGAGTGGATAACTTTGATATTGAGGTAGGTAGCCCCATTAATAGAAATTTACATTTTTTTATTCTTAAGAGTGCATTCTTTCATATTGAATCGGGTTTGGACATGGGGTTCTGGGACCAAGAGTGCCCTGGGTAGATGAGATAGGATGGCACTAGGCCTCTTATGCTTGGAATAAGTGATCTTGTGCACTTTTATGTTATTATGATCACCCGAAAACTTTGACACCAAGAGGTTAGTGTATTATTTAGCTGAAATGAGACCTTGGGAAGGAATAAGGGTTCTTGTTGAGATATAGATAACCTATATTGGGTTACCAATATCTAATGAAAAAGAATGAGGGTATTGGATATGGATGAGGTTGGGAAAGACCCCTTGTGTATCATGGGTGATGGGAACTCCCTCCTAATGTCAAAAGATATTCTTGGTGTATGAGGTGAGCGTGATATGACTTTCAGGGGGTAAAATAGGATTTCAGAGTGGGTTTTCTTGAAGTGATGGGATGAGGGATCTATATTATGATATGTGATACGAGATCTAGTTCAAGGTCTTAGGGGTCATTCATGACATTTAATTGGCATGATAAGGGGATTTTATAAGGTTTTTGACCCTACCTATGAGGCCAGGGTTGGGTAGAATATGATGGATTGGGATGGTAATTGGGTAATGAGATTAGGAGCACTGAGGGACTTCAATGAGGTTGGATTAGACCTTGAGGTCTGGGTCTGGGTGAGCCATCAGGTAGTGATTTCACCAATGGTTGATGGGATTGAGGTGCTATAAATGAGTAGAGACTATGTCATATTTGGAAGACCAAGTGGATGTCCTATTGGGTGAGTTGGGAAATTTTATGATGAGGATATGGGTATTTAGAGACTAGATCCCTAGGATCAACTAGAGATCTTAGTATCGGGTTGCTTTATAGTTTTCTTATGCTTGATGTACCTTTCCTTGTGAAGGATTGAGTTTTGATACTTGTGGTGATCTCCCAATAGTTATCAGAGATGGTTTCAGGTGGCTATGGACCTCCCTAGTGGATGTAGTTATGGGTCTATGTTATTGTTTAAGTTTCCATATAGACACGGGTCAGTGGATGATGATTCCTTGTTCCTTCATATTAGGTCAGTGGGATGGATTCCCTAGATTCTTTGAGGATGGACTGGTGTAATAGATCTCCCCAGTGCATGTGGGGATAGTTCAGTAGATGATCATGCCCTAACACTCAGGTATTGGGTCGAGAACCCTGTTAGGAATTTCTTAGGTCAGTTTACACACTTTGGACCTTTCCTTTTAAATTCATGAGTTGAGGCCCACCCTGAGGGGTGAGGGATGGTTCATGGTATAATGGATGATTTCTAGACCTCTCTAAAGTAATTAGGGATGGGTTTAGGCTTTTTACATATGATTTTGGCTAGTGATTGCAAGTACCGGGTCCAAGTTTTGGATGTCATCCAACCCTGAGTCTTCATGTGTGAGCATGGAATAAATGTGATGGTATTATAAGATGTGTGGATTCTATAATAGTTTTTAAGAATGTTTGTTCAAGGATGAGGAAGCTTGGTTATCACTCAATGACATGATGAGAGGGTGTACATTGTCGGGTGTCATCACGACTTGCTAAGTGCATGATGACTCGATGAGCATTTTATAATATTTATTTTCACTGTGAATACACATGAATATGATAGAATATACTAGGGGATCCTGGTGATACCATACTGAGTTTTATTATCACACCATATATGGTAAACTTGATGTGTGTGTATACCTTATTTATGTATTTAAGGTTCGGGCATACAATGTTCTAAGGATCGGGCTAGCGCAGCTCAACAGGTCTATGAATAAAGGTTTTGTTAGGCCCATGGATGGAAATAGGTCCAGTGTATGTTTGTTTTATTTTTTTCATTTTTTATTTTGGTATCATCCTATTGGGTGATCAGTTGTATGTATTTTATGATAACATCATGTATAATATTTCAAGTGTTAATTTATTTTACGTACTCTAATATGATGTGGATATTTTTTATATTATTTTTACAAATTTTATATGAATACATAGTCTCTTTATTGTATGTATTAGGCTATTATCTATAGTCACTAACCACTAGAATATAGTGAGGTGCGCTTGAGTTTGTTCAGTGCTTCAACTCAGAAGGGTTCTGAAACCAAGGAATTATATAGTATCTATTGAACCTCAAATTTGTTTTTAGGATCACAGTAACTTAAGGTGGTTTATAAAATTTATTTTATTATATTTTAGATTTAGGAAAATATAAGTAACTCTTTCACATCATGAAACATTATTCACACCATGAAGGTTCACTGGGAATTTCAATTCATGTCATAAATTGATTACACGGGGAGTCGCGAAGGTGTTATTATTTTTTAACTAGTATTCACATCATGAATATTCTTTTAGACCATTAATAAATATATTATGGTTTTATAGTTTCTATAATTATGATATTTATTTCATTAAATTTCATTTTACAAAATTATAAAGTTCAATCATGTAGTCAATACCTTCATTTGTTATGGTCAAAATAACTTAAATTCAATATCCTTACATTTCAATGAATTCGGAAAAATTATAAAAGATACCCAAGAAATATAAAGGCTATAAATAGAGACCAAAGGATTATAGGATCCAAAAAAACCTCTATGAAAACTAATTTCTTTTTAATTGATCTTCGGTGTGAATTTGTAAGAATTCTATAAGATCTTCCAATTTTTAAAAGGAGAACTAAGCTTCAATATCATAGGAAGGCCTCTGAGCAGCGGTGTCACCCCCTTCTCCTATGACTAGGGTTTTCCTGTGTTATCATCCCATTACCTCCTTTGGTTGGGCTTGTTTTCTGGCACTACTCTCATCTCGGTCGCGGTGGCCTCGTCCTCGGCTCAATGACATCCTGGTGCAACATTTTGGCATTGTGTGTCTTGATCTCGGATCAACGCCAGATCTGGAATGTTTCCAGTTCAGTGGGTTCCTACATTCTCAGCTCGGCAACGGATCCAGTGACCATCATTTTCCCTGTGGAGGCTCTGGATGCTGGTTTCTAGTTCCTGTAACCGATCAGGTTTGGTTCATTTTGGGGGATCAACGTTTTCTTATTTTTTGGGTTGGTGTTAGTGTAAACCGATATCAGTTCTGGTGTGACCTATCTTCCATGGGTGACGCGGCGTCGGCTTCGGAGCAGCTTGGAGGGGGAGGATCTATATTTTTGGTTCTTTGTCTCTTTTCCAATCTTAATTTTTATGTACGTTTGGTTTGATTGGATGTGTAATGGCATTCTTGCGGTGTCTTTTTCACCATATCTCCCCTCCTTCTTAGCCCTTCTCTTCCAGTGGTTCAGCCTTTGGGAAACCTAGGGAGGGTTCTTCTGCAGCCTTGACCTGATCAACCTCATGCCCAGGGTGGTGTTGTCGGTTCAAATCGACTTGGATCCCCTCAACGGTGACACTCCATCGACGTGTTGTTTGGTCTTCTAGTCCTCGGTGATGAAGACCCGACTTCATGCTCCTTGTGTCATCTTTGTCTTCAGTTATCTACGATTGTGGTGGTGGAGGTGCTTTGTGAATGTAGTGGTGATTCTGTGTTTTTTATTCCAGTATTGAGTTTCTCATTTTTTTTGTTGATTATGTTTCATTGTCTGGAATGCTTTTGGGACTCAGGATTAGAGATACACCCAGACCCGGACATAAGGTTTAGGCCCTATGAGGCTTCAGAGAAGGCGTTTCACCTATGAAAGCTTTAAAAATTTGGAAGTATCTGAGGGTATGGTGACATCCATCGGATTAGGCATGTTCTTCATCACATGACACCTACTTTTTGTACAGTCCTGCATTGGGTGAGAGTTGCATCACAATTCAATTGCTAGGTAGGGGCAGTTCTAAGTTGTCAGTCTGGATTTTGTTTTCTATGATCTTTGGATCAAGTATGTTTTATGTCATGAAGTCTATTTGGTACCCCTTTCATCTATTAAAAGGGTATTATTGTAAAAAATAAAAATATAAGGCCCTCGGGCCATTGGAAGCTTCAATAACTTAAATCCAATTTATCCCTTATTGTAATTTCATAAATTATCTTCCCATTTTACCTTTCTATCTCTCTCTCTCTCTCTCTTAATCATTCATTTTCTTAAAATTATTCTTGTGAGAGTTGAGTTATTTATAAGGGTCTTTAAAAATAAACATCAATCTTCTTTATATTCTTCTTTAAGTGCTCACAAACCATTAAAGTGGGGGTTCTTGGTTCTTAGTTTCTATTAAAGACAAGCACTATTTTTTTGTGTCTTAGTTTCCATTAAAATCATGGGATTCATTTATTTTTATTTGGTTCTTATTATTACATTAAAACCAATGGATAAATATAAACCTCTCATGAATTCATCCGTGGAGTAGACATAGGGGCTAATTATTGATCAATTTCTTAACTTTTTATCAATGTGTGCCTTTAAATTTTTTTAATTTTTTTGTTACGCTTAACGTTTTATTTTCTACTATTCTCACATTACTTTGATTATTTTAATCATAAACTAATTACTTATATATTAATTACTTTTATTTTATATAATTATTTTAAAATTATTTTTAAAGTAAATTCACCCCCCTCTTGTCATTTTATCTCCAACTAACACTTTGTTTTAAAGGATATATATGGGTTTTCTAAAAAAATCTGTGTTTTAAAAAAATAGTTTTAATTTTTAAAATTATATCCAATTTAATATTTTTATCTTTTTAAAATTGAATACTTTTTAAACACACTTGGTTGTATGGAAGGTCACTATATGGGTCATATACCTTTTTTTAATGGTTTGGACTATAGTTATTAGAGAAATCAAATGTCCAATTTTCTTGGTAGTATAGGATATAATATATTTATATATAATTGTTATGAATGGATTTAAACATTCTAAATAATTAGATAAAATGGACTCCCAAGGATATAGGTGATTTTGAACATAATAACAAATATATGAATGATTTTCATTTTAGTATAGATCATAATGAGTTTGATCGAATTTTTACTTCAAAAAATTCCCATGAAATCTAGAAATTGATTTATGGGACTTGTGAAGGAATAAATAAAGTTAAATATACTAGGATTGACATGTTTATATAAATTTTTAAAGCTTTAGTATGTATACAGGTGAATATATTACTGAAATTTTTATGTTCTTTACTGACATATGAAATAGAAAAAAGTATCTTGGGTATATTATTACGATAGAATTTTTTTAAGAAAATACCTTGTGTTTTACTAAAAAATTGGGTACTAAGGGTGATTATGATACAAGAATCAAATTAAATAAAAAACATGTCATTCTAGGAGGTAATTAGATCTCTCATGACCTATGAGATAACAGTGAGGCAACAAGTCAATAAGGAAGCCAATAAATTCAAGGATAAAAAATAGAATCACCTTAAAATAAATTAATGATGACTCATATGATGGTGATGAAGTGGATAATATATCCAAGAAGATGAGTAGATTCTTTAAAAGAAATAAATCCTTTGAAGATGCCAAAAATGAGGATAATCAAAGTGAACAAGAAGTATCATGCTTCGATTGAAAAAATAAGGAACCCATAATGTTAGAATTTCCCATGATCAAAAATAAAAATGAGAAGAATAAGAATAAAAGTTTTAAATACTTTAATGTTTTAATAAATAGTGAAAGAGATTATTTCCTATCCTAAATAGAGTGAAATGACAAATTTCCCAAGTGTCTCATGGATAATTATAGGTTAATAGTGAAGTAAACTCAAATTTTCTTCTTTTTCCTCCTCAAATTCCTCTTCTTCCTCTTTCTCTATTTATTATTCCAATCACATAATCTATGATGATCTAAAATATTATCATGATCAACTTAAATAATGTCTTTTTGAAGTAACTTCTATGTAAAAATTGCTTAAAAATAAATATAATCAATATATTAAAGAAAATATCAACTTACAATAAAATAAATATGGATTAAAGTAAACATTAAATGATCTAAAAAATGTGCATGAATTATAATCAAGTATCGATGAGTTCAACAAATATCTCACAAAAGTAACCCAAAATGAATAAACCTTATATAAAATTTTATGTTCTCAATGGTCAGTAGAAAAATTTAGGTTTTTTGTTTTTCAAAAAATGATTTTTCCTCCAAAAATATGACTTTTATAAAAAGAATTTCTTGGAAAACAAAGTTATGTAATTATTATAATAAAACTTGACATTTAGGTTATGGATGTTATTTCAAAAAGAATTGATATAGAAGGCCAAAAATTATCCATATTTTTTCACATATATTATCTCAAAATCCAAAAAAATTTGGGTTCTAAAATCCATATTAGCTAACATGTGTAAACCAAAAATTTGTTTAACAAAAATCAAAATTTATTAATTTTTTAAGATAAATTTCTAAATAGTAAATCCCAAAAAATAATAATTGTGCATGGATAGTTAATTCCCTTGAAACAAGTGTGGTAAACCCACTGAATTTAATCAAATTTAAAAGCTTGATGGATGACATGTGAACTTGGGTAAAAATTCAAGAAGTAAAATCATCAATATAGGTACAATCATTTTTATAACTTTGATTCTTAAAAAAAATTATTCATGTATAGTTTAAACCACACTTTTATAAGAATAACACAATTATGAGGTAATGGTTTTAAAATATTCTTTGAAAATGATTTTTGAAAAGTTTTTAATATCATAGGAAAACATTTATATACACTTTTTTAAAAAAAATATTTATATTATAAATTTAAAATCTATTTATTATAAAAATGTTAATTTTTTTATCATTCAAGATAGTGATACTTGTATTTTTAATAGTTTCCTTTGTCATTGTATCACAAAAACACTCATTAAGATCAACCAACATCAATTAGAGTGATATTTACCAAAATTTCATTTCAAAAGTAATGTTGTTTGTGAACCTTGCCAATGTGGTAAGAAACACAAAACCTTTTTCAATTATAAACAATAAGTTTTGACCTGTAATTTCTTGATCTAGTTCACCGTGATATTCTTGGAACAAATAAAGTCCAAATTATTAGAGTAAAAACATAATATTTTATGATTGTTTATGATTATAAATGATTCACTTGCATCTTTTTCTTAGCATACAAATATGAGCCTCATAAAGTCTTCATAAGATTTACTATGAAATTTGAATATGAAAAGGGATAAAATCATTTACATTCAAATTGATCATGGAGGAATTTTGATAAAAAAATATTTTTAGTAATATTGATCTATTTTTTAAATCCTTTATAAAATTGTTTTTAATTACAGTAATTTATTTTCCTCTATGATTAATGTTTTATTTTCCTCTACTCTTTCCTTACTATGATTATTTTATTCTTAAATTGAATAATATTGTGTTATTTTATTTCATTTTATATCATAAATAAAAATTATTTTCAAATAAAATTACCCCCAATTCTATTTTATCTCTAATCAATAGTGACTACTTTCATTTTGAAATTAAAACCCTACACATTAAGGAATGAATATTTTTAGAAATTCCACATAAAACTCACCTATAAAAGGAACCCTATTATATCCCACCCAAAACACTCAAACCATTTTTTATATATTTAATATAAACATATTTAAACTCTAAAATATATTTTTTAGAAGTTTAATAGCTTCTTTTTATAATATGTAATCCTAAATCCTTCATTTTAAAGGAACATTGGACGAGTATGAGCAAATTCATCAAGTATCTAAGTTCATCCCTTAAATTTTCAATTAAATTATCATATATACACTTTATAAATCTCATCCTCAACTATATTGTTGTTGTATTAATATTACTATGCTTCTAATAAAATGATAATACTATTTTATAACTCAATACTCTTACTCATTCATTAGTATAACATGTTCTTTTTTTTGTTAGTTCAACTTCCTATATAAACGATGTTATACCAACATCTCCATTTTCACCAAAAATAAAAATAAATTAATTAATACCATTAATATATGATATTAAAGAGTAATATATGCCATGAATATGGTTTTTTAAGGATGAATTAAAAATAGATAATCATTATAAGGTACATCATTGCTATTGGTAAATTACCTGAAACATGCTCATCATAGAATCCATTCTCATGAACCATATCCAAAATTTATATAAAATAAACATGGTACTATATAAACCATTTTTAAATAATTATTATTGTACATTATATAATCTGTAAATGAGGAAATTGGTCTCAAATAATGCGGAATAAAATTTCCATTATGAAACTTGTTCAAAAAAATCAAAAATATTAATATCTAAAAATTAAAATAAACAATAACTAACTAATATATGTGTAATGAATGATTAAAATTAATGAGAATAAAATATAATGTACATGGATATAGTTATATACTATTTTATTGATATGATTATATTTATTTACAAGATATTAATGTGATTTTGTGGAAGTTAGGATTAAAGTTAACAGTTTTCTAACTAATCTCACTTTGAATTCATGATTTTTATGAAAAATTTTCTATTTTTGAAAATTTATATGATATTTATATCTAAAAACACCTCTTTTTTAATTTAATATATTTTTAAATTATTTTTATATTTACTCTTAAAGTTTCACCTACCATCTGATTCATAATTTAGCTGAAGTAATATTTGTAAGGGAAATCAACCTTACCTCTTCTTTTTAGTCTGAAATATTTCTCATCCATGTCCAAATTATTTAAGTTGTTTTGTGGATGTAATTACCAATAATTATATTATTTATTAAGGTATTTTTAAATTTATTTTACATTATTCGAGAAATTAATCTTCCTTTAATGTTTTTGTAGCATTATTTTCCACCAACTTTGGCCCTCTTTAAAAAATGTGAAAAATAATCTTCCTTTTTAACACTTTCCACACGAATGACTTTTCCCACTTTTATAACCATTTTAAATAAAAAATATACCTCTAAAATTATTAAATTTTTTAATGAAATATCTATTCTCATTATTTTGTGATTTTTATAAATTAAAAATTATTTAAAGTTGTATATTTCTTCTTGTTTTTAAAGTAATTTTTAAATTCTCTTATAAAAGGGTTTTTATCAATGTTTGCATAATTTAATGTTTGTTATGATTCACTGAGGATATTCTATTATGATACCATCTAAATTATTTCTTATTATTATTTATGATTATTTTATATTAAAGTTTTTATGATACCCATTTTTTCTTCAAGGGTTAATTAAGCTATAACAGAATTATGAATGTTTTCATGATCATGTGGAACACATATGTATGGTTTATCATTATTTGATGGGTGGGTCCATTATATCCCATAATTATATGAATGTATTAGTGGTTATCCTTGTTATATGTTATGATTTATATGTTTATATTCATAAAAAACTCTTATTTTATACACTGTAAATATGTTATTCTCTCATGGATCAGGATTATTGACTCCTGTATCCACTCTCAAATGACTCATGTCTTATGTTATGCTCAAATCCTTATTCCATGAATTTTTTTATGATCTACATTTTATTGCACATGATTATTTAATGTTATGACCATATAATATGATTATGTATGTATACCAACATAATTATTTATTCTCAATTATTATCTTTAATTGATATCTCTTATGTTTACCATTACTGATCATTTGAGATCATCCTTTCTTATGTTTCTATTCCCCAACTTAGGAAAAACATTATTATATAGGATATGAAAAAGGGATATCATGTGAGAATAATATTTTTGGGATATGTGGAAAATGTTGTAAAATATGTTATTTACGAATATAATCTCCAAATACATTAAACCTATAGGTTATAGGGTGTTATTTGTTACGATATGTAAAGAATAATCATGTGAAATGATGTAAATTGTATGTATATTGTGCTAGGGTTGTCTCACTTTCATGGTCATGTTTGTATGCTGAACTCCTAAAATGGATCACTCATCCAAGAATGACTATTACTCCATGGAATGAACATATCTCACATATTGATAGAAAACATACATATGGATCTCAAATAAATTACATACCACTGAGTGCTTTATTCCTTTATTATATATCTTCTTACAATATTACTTATCACTTTAATGTTATGATCCTTTTCTATATTTGTATATATAAATACACTCATGTTGTGACTCCTCCTACCAAAACATGAGTACCAAATCAGCTTCAAAATATCCCAGATCATAAGTCTAATTGGTTATCCACATGGTGTGATCTATACCCATTGACTTCAACTTCCAAAATATGCTACTCAACCATAGCTTGGTCATAGTGTGACCAAAAGTGTCATGAGGTGACTTATGATTTTCACCCAATGGTAAAGTATAATACCTCACACATTATCTCAAAGAACCATACATATATATATAACTCCATTATTTTCCAATTTTTTTATAAATCCCTTGTGCCGCATAACCTAAGGGGTCAAAACATGACCTGAGGTGTCAGGATGCGACTCATGTCTTGAAGATAGATATTCTAAAAATCCTTCCAACCAACATCCTAAAAACTTCTCTAGACTTTATTCATAACCATGTAAAATCATTTTGAAGTATCAACACACTAACATTGTTAACAAACTTAAACCAAAAATTCACAATGGGAATTTTTTTCTAACAATCCTCCCATTGGGTTTATTGAAAACTCTTCCAAAAAATCAACACATCCCTATCTAATAAATTAATAACTAAATTTATTCCATATTTTGAACCCTAATTACTTTAGATGTTGCATTAATGATTCACTAGTCATCGAATCTATGCCCACATGAGTCAATATCA
Organism: Viscum album; assembly: GCA_963277665.1. Classification (NCBI taxonomy): domain Eukaryota; kingdom Viridiplantae; phylum Streptophyta; class Magnoliopsida; order Santalales; family Viscaceae; genus Viscum; species Viscum album. Next base: position 752,810,070 of record OY728131.1, read on the forward strand.
CCAAGATAAAAAAAATTAAAATGAAATTTTCCTCAGGAAAAAACATATTTGATATCTATTATCTTTAGTACTCATCTAATATATTTATCCCTCTAGATAAAAATTAAAATTATATACCACTTTATAAAACCTTATAATATGGTATATCCACCTTTAATAATAAGAAATAATAGTCCCTTCCATCTTAAGTTCAACTCATAGATAACTCCTCCTAAGTAATTAATTGAAATTTTATTGACATTTTTCAGTGAATGTAAATATAAATCATCATAAAGTTCATAAGATAGGGATATAAATCTGAAAAAATTAATTTAATGGATCCGTTAGAACTTGTTATAATTATAAAATACCATTTTGAAGTGGGGTTCTTTCTCCAAACCACCTATTTTTATAGAGACTATTGGACTCTAAGTGACAAACAATGCCTCTCAGACTCGTTCTTATGTAGTTCCATCATCATGATATCTACAACCTTATTTTGTGCAGACACATACTCTAACTTCACTAGAATTATTCATTTCTATCCTTTATGAAATAATAATTTATCTTGTTTTTCCTTTCCCTTGAATGGTATATTTTTTTTAATATTAATATCACTTGAGTTATCACACCTAATAGAAATAAGATATTTCACATCAACTCCATCATCTTTTAGCTATTTATTCATACATAGTAGTTGTTTAAACACTTTATTGGCTTCAATACATTCACCCTCTTCAATAATAAGTAAAATTTAGTATTTATTCAGGATTAGAAAAGAAACGAAAATCACTCTATGAAGGAATAAAACAAATAATGTTGACTTGTGAATATTTTCCAAATATTCCTAATCAATGTTATTATATCCCAATAACTCCAGTTGTGATGTTCTAAGATAAAATAAAATGAATTATAGTTTGTTATTGATATAACTAAAAATTATTTATATCAATAAAATCTCTGTTTTCTTGGATGAATTTGTTACTATGTGGATTGATAAGTGACAAACAAAATGTTAGGTCATGTTGTTTTTAGGTACAATTGTCTTCTACTGATTTTATTATATATCATTAAATTAACATTATTTCCATTAGCATCTCTTGAAAACTTAATTTTAGCATCCACTAGTGTTTTAATCATGATAGAATCTTTTATTCAAAACATTTTTAGAATCTATTTGGCCCATTTTTATTAAGAGATAAATGTTTCATTCCTTCCTTGAGTCACCTATATACTATGGAAAAATATTATCTCCCTAATCGTAGACATATCAAATTCAAACCTCATGTATTCTACAAATAGGTTACATTATGCTTCATTTGATCCTACAAAAATTATTCTATATATATATATATATAAACTATCAAAAACATCAACTATATTTCTTGATTTACATATTGGGATCAACTCTACATCACTAGAATCATATTCTTATCAAGTATTGATCAATCATAGAATAAAAATATCTGGGTGATTTCTTCTACATATAAATTAATTCATTCAGTAGGAACAATGTTTGCTCATATTTATCTATGATAAATCCACATGGTTTCTTAATTTACACATTCTCTTCAAAGAATCCAATAAGAAATGTTGATTTGTAATTTATTTAGCACACCATGAATACAATGTTCAGCAAAATTTCTATCATATTCTAATTTTTATATAGCCCCATTTTGTCTAAATATGCTACTAAATTCAACAACACTCTCTTTTGAGATTCTATAATTGTTTAATTGAAAAAACTTCTCATTGGGTTGTGAAATCTGATCAATTTCCACAACATTTACATATTTAATTTAATTGACTTTACAAAACATTTTTTATAACTTTTTTACACATTTATTTTGGATAAATATAAAATAAAAATACCATTATCCCCATAAGCTACAAATTTGTGGTTCTTTTTTTTAGAATAAATCATTTACTTCTAAAATTTAAAAAGTAATTTATTATAGGAATCTTCCTATACCTCATATTTTTGGGTGTATTCTATTAATTCAAACATAACAGGGACTTATTGGATATATAAAATGATGTAATAATATCTCCCTTATAATATATATGTATAATATTCTTTTCAATGACCATTATCTAAGCCATGTTATTAATAATTTGGTTCCACCTATCGATAACACTTTTTTATTAAGGAATACTCACCACTAAAACATGGTGTTTTATCCTACGATTCTTAATATATTATTATAACTAATTATTAGTGAACTTGATAACATTTTATGTTTGGAACTTCTGAATTTTGAACCCATTAATCTTCTCTACCAACCTATAATTTCATATAATACACTTAAAACATAGTATTTGTGATAAATTTAAATATTCCATTCCATCCATCTATAACCATCAATAAATATAACATAATACATTTTTTCATTCATAGATTTTGGTGATATTGTCCCACACATATCAACATGAACCAACTCAAGGAATCTCATCGACTACTTTTAATTTGTATTGTAATTCTTATGAATGATTTTATTTTCTTGAAAAATATCACATGTGTGACAATGATCACATGAAATTTTAGGGATATTATGATTTCCTTAATTATTCAATAATTTTCTGAAGTAATTTTGGATTAAATAGAAAAGATTTATTTACACAACATATCCTCTTCTTCCTTGGATAGAAAGCACATGTCTTCTCTATCATGAATGAGATAGATATTTCCCTTTTTATTCTTACCTTTCATCAATATTTATCTATCTCTTACTTTTAATATGTAAGACTTTTTGTTGAAATTTATGGCATTCCCTAAGACACTAAATTGTCTTAAACTTAGTAAATTATGACCAAGGATTTCAACTACTATGAAATATATGTGCCTAAAGTTATTGAATTAAATTTTGGATTCTTTAGATCTAATGATCTAAACACCATAATCATTTCCAAAATGAATGACACCTTATATTTTATATTTTATTACCATGAAAATATTTTTGTTTCTCACCATATGTGAGGTACATCTACTCTCAAGAATACACACTATATCCTGATTTATCACTTTGAAAAAAATTTCTATGTCAATATCCTTCTCAAATTTTTATTTATTGATCTATGTTTAGTAATTTCCTTACATTGATGGTAAACATTCTTTATCCACCTCTGAATCTATTAGATCATTATTATCATTTTAGGGATGAAAATTGATTATGAGTTTTCATCCCACAAAATGAGGCCTCCATCTACTAAGATATCCTTTTATAGGTCTCCATTGACACACTTCTTTTTACCCTTAATGATAAATTTATGGCTTTGAATCCATGAAAATTACACCAAAAAAACATGTTAAAAACATACTGAGTGTAGGAAATTTTTCACACATAGTTTATTTCTATTCAGGCTAGAAATGTATTTTTTCTATGGAAAAAACCTATTTTTTATGCCCCATATTTATATAATAATAACACTATATTCATAGTTTATTATTTGTTGTCTTCATTATTACACTTTTAGATTTTTAGTTAATTTGTTAATTACCCAAATCAAATTTCTTCTAGAGTGTGGGTGCTTGTGGTTTCACATCAACCACCACTATTTTTTACATTTGATTAATCCACTAAATATATTTTCCTTTATTTTTAAAACACTTAAGTTGTGGTTACACATTTAAATTTTCTATTAACAACCTATTTCATTCTTCATCTACCTTAGTAACCTGTCCACTCTAACTTACCAATGCCATAACAGGTGTTATAATTCTTTTGTGATCATCATTATTCTGTCACATTGTCAAAACCATTCCTTCAATCTCCTATATCCTTTTGGAATGATCTTTCATGGAATCTATATATCCATCAATAATTTAAGCATTCTATTTGATTTTTCACTTGAGTTCAATTTCATTATATGAGTTTCTATAATATTCCAATTTAACTCATTTAATCACATCATTCATATCATATTTTTCTACTTATTACTTTTTTACATAATGTTTTCAATCACATACCATTTCATTATATTTATTCATTTATTTCCTCCAAACACTAATTTCTTCAAGTGTGGCTTATATTTCAACCTTTTGGTCTACTCTTACTTTAACTTAAGTGCTTTTATCATCATTATCCTCAAATTATGGGTTTTCAATAATATCTATAAGAAATTGCTAACTATGTTCTTCTCATTACTCAAATTTTGTTGCTTATATTTATTATAAGATAACATCTTCTTACAAAATTATATTCTTCCTTTTGAATAATTTATACAATGAAATTATTTTTATTTTTTAATTATTAAATGATTTATTTATGGGTTCTTTATATTAATCATCATCTTAAAACTTCTTTTGATATCTTGTAATGAGATTCCCAACTTTTCCACAATGAATGTGAGAAAGTGGAAGTCTACCCTTAAAACCTATTTTTACCCATTAGAGGCTTGATAAAAGGAAATAAATCGCCTCATAAATTTCCCTTTATTTGGGATCATCCTTCATTATTAGTTTCATCATCTACATTGATGAAAAATCATGAGAATTGTCCTTTTTCAAGGACTCATTGTAATTATTCTTCATATTGTGTGTAATATGAGTGTGGTGAAGAATATCTACTATCACCTCCCTTGGTTCATTTTATTTGAGAACCAATACCTTCATGGTGAAGTGCAAGGTTAGTATTCTCAGGATTCTCTTTATGATCTGGACAACATCAAGGTTTTCTACGAGTCCATGCTTATTCTCCATAATGATATTCACCTGATTAGATGATGCCTTAATAGACTCATCCATGTTCATACCCATATCCTCATTATTGTTCCATAGTGCCTAAATTTTTTATTAATTTACCTTGGAATATCCTTTATATATATTGATAAGTTTTTCTCACATGGAATGTAATTATTTACATGAAATCACATTCATGTATGTTTCATTGGATAATGATCCACCAAATGCATTGAATCTTTTGGCATCAACATCAAGATTCCTTTAGTATTTATATAGTAATGATCACTAATCCATACTAATTAAGATTCCATGTATATAATCCATGTTGAAATATATTACCAAATATCTAAAATATATTTTTCATCCAGTTCTTCTATAGTTATAAATTTTCACCGTTGAGATCCACTTGTGGTTGATAACCACAACCATTATATCATATAGAGAAAATAACCTTTGAATTTGATAACTATTGTTGGTTCTAGACATGTTAATTACCATGGGGGAGAATTGGGGTATATTTTTTTTTTTGAAAATGTCCCTCACAAATGATATTGTTCCGCTGTTACAAGGAACACTTCCCTCTCTCACAACCGGTATGAATAAATAATGAAAATAACAAAGCTATATAATAAATTTTACTAAATTCACCCAAATCAGGGTACTCCAGAGAGAATGCATTAGTGATATGTTTATTCAATTCAAAAATTGTCACAATTTTCATCTTTATATTTTATAGTTTTCACACATAGGGGTATAATCAAATCGAGTTGATAAGAGTATCTCAGTACTCAAACTCAAGATTTTTGATTGAACTCAGTGCTCAAGATCGGATTGGTTTTTGAATGAGTATCAATTTTATAGCTCAAGATAAAGATCAAGATTCATCTCAAATCAGGTGTTATTAGGATAATTGATTAATATTTACTCTATTATATTAAGATAATTTTCCAAAATTTGAACTACAAAAAATCTCTTGAATTTGAGCTAGAGCTTAAATTTGTACTCAAGTTCAAATACTCAAGATCTAAATTAAATAAATATATATTAAAAATTACATGAATATATATGATCTTTAGATAATAAATTTTGTTATTATAGTACTCAAAATCAACTCAATTTAGCACTTGAGTATCTTGATCTCAATCTGAACTCGAAATAAATTGATCCTATTTTGAGTATTTATCGATTCAAACCCAAGTAGGTCATGAGTACTCATGATAATTTATATTATTAGTCACACTATACCTCTAGGTGTCATAACCCTCATATAATATATAACTCATTTCCATTTTCCACTTAAATATATCACTACCTCTCCATGTATTTTTGTTATGATCTCCATGAACAAAGAGTGAGTTTACACTAGTAATGGTGTAATAATATTCTTCACTTTCATACACTTAATGAACTCTAAAAATTTATATTGATATAAACTCATGTATATTATATCCCTCTATAACATTCCACCATAAGTCTGGAACTCTTTCCTCCCATCTCTCTAACTTATCTCAAATCCATGACCCTTCTTCCTCCTTTTTAAGAGAAATATATTTTTCACATCTTGAGAAAGTCTCTTCATTTCCTTACTCATGATATTTTAATAACCATAATTAAGTTAGGAAAATTTATCTAAATAACTTCATAAAAATTGAGTTGATATATTCTATATAATTTATGGATCTTCATCCCGAAAGATAGGAAATCTAAACCTATAGGCCTTTCGGCTCAACTTTTTCAAGGTATGAGTATCACAATAATGTTTTTAATATCTACTTCTTCTAAAACCTTAAACTCAAACTTATTCACCTTAATGTAATGGAATTTACATCATGGTTTGTAATCAATATCTTTATTTTTTCAAATATTTAACATTAAAACCCGTCATGAAGAGTACTTCAACATTCTCCTTCAACCTACACACCATGACATGAAACCCCTCATAATAGCGTGGTTAACTCAACTCCAATAATATCTACTATTGTATACCAATATTTTCTAGTAATTTTCATACTTTATATCAGAGATATATCTATAATGGAAAATCCATTTTAATTTTACTAATCCTTTTCACGTTATGGACTTTACCCCACATCATAAATACATCTCACAAAATGGAAAAAACCTTATGTATGGAGAACAAAGATATTACATACCAATGAGTTCTTCATGCATTTATTTTGTTATGTATCTTCATAGAATATTATTTATCACATTTAAACTGTTGTAATTTTACATATTTCACTCTATAAGTTCACTCTTGGAACAAAACCACCTAAAATGGTGTGAGTACTATATCAGCTTGAAAATGAACTAGATCCTAACTCTCATGGGTTTTCTACATAAGATGATATTCTCCCTACAACACCAACAATGAGAACATGTTACTCATACATAGCCTATACACCCTTTAACCAATAGTTTCATGATGTGAATTCTGATATTATCCTCATAAAAAATTATAAAACATCATTAATTATTTCAAAGAACCTAATATATAAATATAACCCCATTCCCTTTATATTTTATTAATATATATTTACATGGTGTGACCCAAGGTGTTATAGGGTGAATCCTATCCTGAAGAAAAATATATTACACCTCCTTCAAACTATCTTCTTCCAAACTCATCTATAATTTATTTATAACCATTTAAACTCATTTTTAAGTCTCACCACACCAATATTGTTAATAATCAAATCCCAAAAATAATGTAATTAAGTTTTAAAATAATTGGTTCTAAATGATTTTGAAATATTTTGAATGTAATAATAACTAGACACTATGGAATGACCAAAACACATCAACATTTTCATTATGTTCAAGTAAAATGATAAACTTTCTCATAGTTTTTTGTGGTGTGTTAATAATTTTATATAAATATTCTATTGTTAAACATATGATCAACCCATTTTATAGTGATTCACATGGTTCTAGAGAATGATTAAAACAATAGGGTGTCTTGGTGAAAACACATTATGTTTTTTATTATGTTTAAGATTAAATTTTGAAGTATTCCTTGATTTAAGTGGGGAGATAAAATATTGTATCCTTGTTTCAATGCATTTTTAGGAAAAATTGGAATTTTTATAGTGGTATAGATAATATTGAAAGCCATTATACTATATAATTAAACTACAAAAATATAGTTTCATCAAAATCCTACCAAAACATGGTATAAAGTAAACCATGTTGTGGTGAGTTAATGAGTTGAATTTAAAATTTTGGAACCATGTAAAAAATTTAGGATATTATGATTTTATGAACATGGTTTTTATATTCAATGTGTGGATTCAAAAACAACAACATGGTTACCCATTATATGTTATGGTTTACATGATATATATAGATTTTATAGATTTGAATATATTTTTAAATATAAACAATTTTGGGTAATTTTATAAGATATTTGAATCGACATATTTAGATGTATTTAAAGACACTTTATCGGTAACACATAGTGGTTTTTCCTAGATAAAATCAATTATATGTTTTAGGGGGATATTTTATGGTAATCGAGCATGTAAAAACTTTGAATTTGTGGAAGAGGAATGCAAAAATATTGTATTCACATTTTATTGAATAATTTTGATCAAAAAAGATTTGTTAAATTATTGAATGTCTTGAATATTAATTATCATGTGATTAATTTTTGAATAAAGATATAGTATATTTCTATATTTATAATTAACATGGAATATTTGAGATCAAGTCATAATAGAGTATTTAACTGGATATTTTTAGATATATTAATAGAGGATTCACTTAAAGAAATTAGAATATTTGATAATTATATGGTTCAATATTAAAGGATTTATTTCTATAATCACTACATTGTTATGGAAATGACACATTCCCTGATGAATTATAAAAATATTGGCCCTTGAATATATGTATTTATTTTGAAGATACATTATTAATTTGGTTTCCATGAAAGATATAAAAAATTAAATAGGTCCTGATAGATACTTGAAAAAATAGACAATTTTATGATATTGAATGATTTGGTTCATTTAGATAGTGTATCATTTATCTAAGATTATTAACATATGTAGTTAAGTGAAATGGGGTGAATAATATAAATCTTAACATAGAAAATTCCATTAAAATTTATTTTTTCTATCATAGACCATTAATATAGAAATAATATGTTTTCTATATAGATTTTTTTGAAGATATAAACACAAATCTACTATAATAGAGTTTCCCATATATGGATTGTGAAGAAAGTGGTAACAAGTAGATTAAAAAAATTCCAAATATGGATTTGTGATTACCTCTACATTAATTTTATTTTACTAATTTTATAGAATTTTTTCTTTCTATATCATATGTATGCATATTTAAAGTAGATATTGGTGTATAAAATAAAGGGATTAACCCTTGGGTTGTACTGTTACATCATTAAACCATATTTAAGTGATATAACCTTGATGAGAATTTATTATGCTAAAACATTTCATCAATAGAGGCAATGATTTTAGCAGGATTTGGTGCACCAAAACATCACAATGTCTATGATCTTTATATATATTTTAGTGTAGGTAAACCAAGTATAATATCTATATATTTTTGTTCTTTAATTTTTTTATATATTTATTTATATTTAATGTTCTAAATACTAAAAATTATTTCTTCAATCATGGGATAAATACAAGACATAGAGTACTAAGTAAAGGGAAAAGTTTAAATATGTGAACACTCTAATTAAATCCCTCTATTAGGGTGTCATTATTATATCTATGGTCTCTGTGAGTGGTATAAAAAAATTAAATGTTCAATATTTTATTTAAATCTATCAAATTTATTTTAATTTTTATGTCTCTTATAGACTTAAAATTTAATACTTCTATTTTTTATAGATCTAACTTTAGGATTGGAAAATGGATATGTTTTGTTATCTTTAAGCTTGTAGTGATGGTGTTTTAGAGTATATACATCATGATATTGATTTTATAACACATAATTAAAGATTTTTTTTATGATATTACACAAAATATCTTGGATTATAATTTACCAAGTGAAGTATTAAGTGAAGAATTTAGAGTGAAATGCCTTTTGATTAATGTGGGATTTTAAAGGAAATCTGTATATAACTTTTAAAAAATTAATGTGTTGTCACTCCCTCAACAAATATTGAATAAAAATATTATGAAATTGATTTTATCATCAATATAATAGGATATAATTTCCTTATATAAAAGGGAAATAAGAAGAAGAAAAATAATAATAAGAATAAGAATCATATGATAAATAAAATGAGAACTAAGATACCCCAGTCTCATACTTCTGGATCTAGTTATAAAACATGCATACTATTTATACATTAAATGAGTTAAAAACTAAAAATTTCAAAATTCTAGTGTCATTGGTAACTAAGTACATTTCCATATTTAAATATTAATACAAAGTAAAAAATATATAAAAAGTCTCCACACATGTAACTATCATATATACATCCCTTTGATTTCGATTCCTAGAGAAAGGGGAAACATAATAAAGGGTGTGTTATAGAGTCAAATAAAGGAATAATCAGGCATATAATAATGAAAAACAATACATATGATTCAAGAGGAATAACTTTATAACATAAAGAGGTAAGAATAATACGTACTCACATGGAAGTATGGAATGAGAAAATAAAAACATAAAATCATTGAATCATAAAATTTTTTTGACAACATAAAATGTGACATCATAAGAATGATTTGAGGTCAACCAACTAGACATAATAAGTATATGTCAAGGTTTCTCAACGATAAATTATAAAATAGTTTTCTTAGGTTAACCTCCTAGCACCACACATGGTATCTCATGAGATGTTAACATTACCCAATACATTTGAGCATTATTAAGATTTGTGATTAACTTTATTAACAAGAACATGAATATTTTTTTCACATGAGAAAAACATACATAAATCTAACAATAATAATAATATGAACCTATGTAAAATAAATAAGTATCTAATGAAATTAAGTATATCTCTAGATAACTACCTTTTAATCAACAAAATTAATTATGAGATATTTACAACATATAAAATGAATGGTATATGGTTTAGCTAATAATATCCATATTTAATTTATGTATGAGTATCTAGGTGAAATCCCATCAAAAAAACATATAAGGGTATCAATAAGGGAATATAATTGGAATAAAAAAATTTCATAGCTAATGATCAGTCAATACAAAGGTAGTGATGGATCATTCTCTATAGAGATTTTATTTCCACCATACCACATGTAAAATAGAGCATAAAAATAGAGGAGAAAAGTAAAATCCATGAGAAATATATAGAGTGATATATAGAATAATAATAAATTAAAAAATGAGTGGAAAACACCCCCTTTCAATGGATTAATGTGGCTATCTAGGTGAATATCAAATAATTAACATTAGAAACTATAGGATATTAAAAATGTTATGGGTAGTGCCCTAATTGAAGAAATGTCATAAATTAGTAGTGAATAGATATTTAATGGTATAGGGATATCAATTTAATGTGAATCTCAATTTATATATTCCAATCCTTTATTATGAATTTTAACTAGAATGTGAATTATTTAAAGCATATCCCTCTATAGTGTCAAATTAGATGTGTAGTTAGGCTAATCTATCGTGAACTAGTTGAAAATTGATTTAATAACTGATCCATTGTTTTCAGGGATATTAACCCTAGTTATATTTGTTATAGAGACTATATCCACTTGTTTTTATCTATAAAAGGATGTCATCACTAGGAAAACCACATACACTTTTCTTTACCAAATTTTGAATGGTTTTACTGAAAAGGAAAAGTTTGAACATTATATTGGCTAATAAAAGAATTATAATGGGAGTTAATGGGTATATATCATTGATAAAATAATATTAAAATTTTAAAAATTATACATAGTAACATTTACCATTGAAATGAACATGAATTTAAAAAAACTAACAAAGGTAATGGGAAAGGAGGGGTGAGGAATCCTTATTTCGATATAGTAACGATATAGAAAAAATATGTAATGAGAGGGAATAGATAAAATATCAATAAAAATATATATAATAGATGATAATACCATGTAATAAAAATCATTTTATTGTGTGAAAATTTAATTTAAAATAAAATGTAGTAAAAGTAATGTACTTGAAAAATAAAGAGGAGGATTGAGGAAACACATAACTTGCTAGGGAGATTCTTAATGATTGATAGGGATACCTTAGAACATTATAAGAACATTGTAGATACTATTTATAAGTGTAATTATATAGGATTCATTCTCAATGTCATTATAATAGAGAGTGATAGAATAATAGGTGGGTAATTATACTTGTGGAGGTATTCAAGTGTTAAAATATTGATTATTATAATGTTTAAAATAGCCACTTATCTTTGGAAATAATTTAAATTAACTTTATAGCTAACTAATGATCAAATGAGTATTATTTGAAAATTTAATTTGGTTTAAACATAAAGGGGGTTCCAATCATCTTATTTAATAAAAAGAATCCAAAAAATAAATTTTATTAAGGAAAAATCTAATTGTGGTTCAAAATATTTCAAGTATAAATTTCTAAATTCAAATTAATATTTTTAAATTAATTATTATAATACATAAATTAATTCTTGATTTTGTAAAATATTTCATAAATATTAATTTAATTCTTTCTTCTTAATGATAACATCAAAATCTAGATACACATAGAACCATAATTTTCACTTTTACAAAAAAAAACTTTATTAGAAAAATAATCACCCTAAGATAATTTTAATGTACTATTTCCAACAATAACTGTCTTTTAATCAAAATAATTCTATATATATGTGATAGTAAAAAATACTTGTGTATTTCAAAAGAGAGTATTCAATGCATAAAATTTGAAAAATCTACTTTTAAAAAAATCTAATTTCATTATGAGATAGGTGTGTAACCATGTTACTATTGGATGTTTATTATAAATTTTATGTGATGAACCATATCTTCATGGGTTGTAGAAAATCACGATAAATTTGAATTTTTTTCCTGAATGTGTTTCAGAGAAAAACATAAATTTATCCTATTATATTATCTTGGATAATTTTTTAAACATTCTATTATTCTTATAATAGGGTGTTTACCCTTGGATAGTAGTTTGGTGGAAATATAAGCCATTTTAATTTCATTGAATATTGAATATTTAATTAATTAGATATTAACTTATTCACAAATTTTTTGTGGTGATATATTTTAAATGGAAAATTATATTAGGATTATATGTCTGTGGTTATGTTTGAAATAGGATGTTTTTCTTATATACGGTATAAACCAATTGTGGGTGTCGGTTTCAGGCCCCATTTTCAATTATTTTTCTTTTTTATTCCTTTTTCCTTTTTTTATTTTTCTTTACCCCTTTGGATTCTCATGTACACCCCATTTGTAATTTTGTGTCACACAACTCAGATAGGGAGATGGGGTAAGAGGGATAGGGAGGAGGATGGGCCACCTAGGCAGCTTATCTAAAGGATGTTAGAGTGTCAGAGAGTGTATGGCATAGATCCAGTGTGAAGTTATGGTGGTTTCTAGCTAAAGGTAGGACTATTTTTAATTTTTTTTGACACAAATCCTCATAGAGTTGTTATTATTAATTTTAAAATACTTTTATGGGTTTTTTGGACCCCTTAGGGGGTCTATCTATGGTATTTTTGAGATAATTGGTTGTTTCAATGAGATTTTAAGGGACTTCTGATCAGGAAACCCATTTACACAACATGCAGTTTAGAGAACACGTGTCATGTGATCGTTTTTTTGGGAGAGGTGAGGAAGAAGAGACTACATGGAATTCAGTCTTGTTGGATACTCCATGTAGGGGTGGATTAGGTTTTGGTTGAGTATTCAGTCATACACACCATGTCGGTGGAACGTGGTCATTTGGGGAACACGACCAGAGCCCATGTAATGTAAATGACCAATGGAAGTGTATTAGAGTTGGTCTGACCCCATGTGGGGGACATGGATAGATACATGGTTAGTTAAACCATTTAGTAGTAAACTCCATGTACTATAAGAACATATTGTGTACGTTGGGAATTACACTACAGGTTTTCCAGAGGTACATGGTCTGGGTTGTTAGCTAATGGTACACACCATATACATAAGGTACATGGTGTGTACCATATCTTTTGAAGCACTTTTTCCTTTTTCCCCACCCTGATGTCAAAATTAGACATGTCAGTAAACCATTATAATATTATTTTCAATTTATATCATGATGGTGGAATCCTTTTAGTATTTAGAGGCTCTATGACTATATTTTTGGGTTGTGTGAGCATCTTCGGGAGGATTTCTTTAAGGTTTGGATTTAGAATCATCCAGTGGGTCAGGTTGTGTGTTGTGATGCATGATTGATGGTTGTGACCTCATTAGTTGGATTGGATTGTATATTCATGATTATTTTGATTCAAGTTTCTCTCATATAGATCTCAGAAGTTATGATCAAATAGAATATCAGAGGAGATCAAGGATATTACTTAGATATCCAGACTTGTTTCATGAGGTTAAAGAAGTTGAGGTTTAGATCTTATGTTTGAGGATCATATCCATTGGATAATTTAGGATAGGTTGACCTCACATTATGGTAGATATCTTCATGTGTCATTGTGATGTTGATATAGGTTTGAGGGACTTATTTGGATGCACATATAGGTTATATAGTAACTAAAAATGGTTTGTTTATTTTGGGAGTCTATCATATGTTTTCTTGTAATGATATTTTTTCCATGGTTTTTCTTATTATGAGAATACATTTAAGTTTTTCTACTTTATATGTGGTCACAAGGACTCTTGAGAATTACCTTTTAGTCATATTTTTATGCCCTTGCAGGTTTATTGTTGATTAAGGTTCAGTTTGAGGCCATTGAGTGTTTCCTAAGGATGTTTCTAGTATCGGCCTTGGACAAAGTTTTTATATAAGATATAAGAATTACTCAAAGGTTTTCCTACTCTTTTTGTGGCCTTTTGTCCATTTAAGGATCATTTGTGACCATTTATGTACATTATCTGAGATTTTTTCAAATATGACAGTTCAACTTTTTGGTTAATGGGTTTGAGAGTTGGATCATCCCACATTCCGGTGGCCCTTGGTCAAGATGTGTGAGATAGTTTCTATTAAATACTTGGTTTGAGGAGGAGACCCTTGGTATATCTTGGATTAGTCATTGGTCATGAGATTTGATCTAGTTTTATCCTTCATGGTTTGGTTGTTGATAGAAAGTATTGGGCAGATAATGATATATATATATATATATATATATATGAGTGAACCCCTATAGTCAAGAGTCAGAAACTATCTAGAGGTTTGAGTTCGTGGATGTTTAGCACTCATGGATACTTGGATGGCATACCTGGGATAGTGTATATATTGTCTCATGGATGTATGGGACCCCTAAGATAGTGTATCTATCAGGCCCATAGATGGAGGGACCCCTAGGGAGGTGTTTATTTTTGGACCCTTATTTAGATCCTGATTTGGTTGCAGGACTTTCAGGACATGAACGGTTTTTGATGGTATGGTGTAGAATCCTATCAACTATTAGAATTATTTCATTAGAGTATTAAATCCTGATAGTAGTGTTTTGTCACATGGATAGCTATGATCACGACCTGGGGTATGGAATTCATGCATTTATATTTAGAAATCTTATAGATCTTTTGTAGATAAGTAAGACGCACCTAATATCATGTGGCATGTTGAGAATTGTTTCTTAACTCATCTAGTGTGGGCTAGAGAGAGATATCTAGGGTTTTAGGATAGATCCAAAAGTTAGCTGTTTTTATTTTTTAGCTCCTTTATTTTTATCCAGTTGTTTATTATTTTACATATGTTATTATTTTTTATCTATGATGATCATATCATGCGTGTATGCACTGGTATATGATATTAGATTATAGGTTCACCATTGGGGTGGCCTAATGATATCTTCTTCTCACCCTATGTAAGTGAACCTTAGTGTGCTTGTTGAACATATGTTTTATTTAATATGTAGCACAAGTTTCATAGTGGATCAATAAGAAGAACAATGTTGAATGATCGAGTGGGGAACTCATGAGAAGTCTCGGGATTGGGTTGGTACTGCTCGAGAGTCATGGGGACTAGGTATGTGGTTTGTCTTGGATTTTGTAGTAGAGCCCGATGTATTTATTTTTAGTTTTCTTATATGTGGTCATCCTAGTGGGAGATAGTATTTTGTTTATTTCACATGCATTTAGTTTGTATAAATATATGCCACATTTCATTTATTATATAATTGTGCTTTAGATTACCTATATTTCAAGCTATAATACTTATCTATGTGGATATTTTTGTTATTTATGATTTTATTTTACTATAATCAAGGGTATATTCTCTCCACTATGTATGTTACACCCTCATCACTAGTTGAAATCCTCTAGCGTATAAAGAGGAACGCTTGACGCCTTGTGGTGGGTCAGATTGGGTCACATCTTAAGTAAACCTAGGACAGATTTCTATACTATATTACTATCAAATGATATTATATATTTTCGGAAATTATTCTTCTAATTAATTAGAATTTAGTTTCAAAATACATAATCAAGAAAAATGGGTTTTAGGATAACAACATTTATATTTAATAATTAAAATGGCATGTAAATGACTATTTTAATTTTATAAAAACTATATTATGAAAACATAATAATCTTTTGTTGATAATAATAAACTATTATTTACATAAAATTAATACATATTTAATTATTTTGTTTTGTTATGAAACATGTTACATATCATATTTAAAGGGAAATTTTAGAGTAATAAACATGTAATCAAATTTGATAAAAAACCATTCGGAAATTGAATGAACTAAAATGTAATTAAAATTGTATGACGAGTTATTATTTTGGTGTAAATATATTATTTAAACATTATCTTTTAATAACTTAATTATCATGAATATAAAACAATTAATAAAAATAATGATGTTATTAAATAAAAATATATGCTTAAAAAGAGTCATAAATATAATAAACTTTTTATAATAACATATATAAAAATCATGGAAGACGGAAACACGATATCATATATTATAGTGTTATGTGATATGACCTTATCGGCCTTCGGTCACGGTTTCAAGCCTCTTGGTCTCACCGAACTTGATGATTTTTATCTTGGCAGGTGGGTTATCATTTTTTCAAAACCATTTTTGGAAATAAATTTCTATTATACTTAAAAAAAATATGTAAATGAATAACTTAGGTGATCAATATTTGTATAAATATTTGGTTTGTTAAAATAAATACATTAATTTATAATTTATATCTATATTTATATAAGAAAATCTATAAAAATTATTGGAAATTTGGGGTGTTACATTTAACCCGCTGAAAAAATTGCACCCTCATAATTTTACTCATTGATAACACTTATTAAAACCAAATGTTCACTAAAATGTTATGTATTGAAATGATAAATTATATATACCTAGTAAATATTAATCATATGGGTCCATACTAGATATAAATAATCAATTTATCTGGATAAAGGTTATCTATCCAAGCCTCTATACCCAAATATACAAAAACACAATTCTCTAAAAATAAAACTCTTCTATAATACCAACTAAGATGCATCAGAACTTCAATTATGAATATAGGGTTAAAAAATATATACCTTTCATAAATAAAATGAGTTATAATAAACTCCCATGATCAAAAGTTTGGTGTCTTTGGGAACTATGTATATTTTTATTTTTAACCCTTAATATAGATTATAGTACATCTATAAAAATTGTCCACACATATAATGATCATTTATGCATCCCTTTGATTAATATTCATAGGGAAAAGGTAAATATAATAAAGGGTGATATATAAATCCCATTAATGGAATAATCAAGCATATCATTATGAAAAACAATGAATTTGAGTCAAGAGGTATATCATGATAACATAAATGTGTATGAATCATACATACTCGAATGGAAATATGGCATGAGAAAATGACATCATAAAATCATGGTATCATACAAATTTGGTAATAATATAAAGTGTGACATCATAATAATAATTCAATTCTAACCACCAATACATCATAATCATATGTCGAGGTTAACCACCAATATATCATAACATAGTGTACTAAGGTTAACCACTCACACACCATACATGGTATCTCATAATATGCAAACATTAAACAATGCATTGGAGCAATATTAGGGAACACCAATAACTTTCATAATATTTTAATAAATATTTGTTTAACATGATAAAAACACACATATATCCATAAATAATTATAACATAAACCTATTGAAAAGAAAAATTTGTCTAATGATTTTAAGTATCTGTCTAGGAAAATATATTTCAGTCAAGATAATGAATTGTGAGGTATTTTTAACGTATAGACTAAATGGTTTATAGTTTCATCAACAATTCCAAAAATTAATCAAATTATGGTTATCTAATTGAATACCCTTTAAATACAAATAAAAACATACAAGGGTATCTACAAGGGAATGTCATTGGAAGAAGAGTTATGTATAGTAGATGATAAGGCAAGACAAAGGTAGTGATTGATCATTCTCCATAGAGATTTAATCTCCACCATAATATGTGTACATAAGAATATGGACATGGAGGAAAAATTTAAAATCCATGAGAAATATGAATATTGATATAGAACATAATCATTCTCTACAAAATGAGTGATAAATAACCCCTTTAAATGGATTAATGTGGTTATGTAGAAGAAAATCTAGAAATCAACATTAGAAACTATGGGATATTCAAAATGTTATGGGTAGTACCCATATATAATAATTGTAATAGAGTATTAGTCTATGGTAATTTCACGTAATTGGGATATTAATTAAAATTTAACCTCAATCTTTATATTCCAATCCATTATTATGGATTGTAAAGTACTTGTGAATTATCCAAATCATATCCATCAAGAGTGAAAAACTAGGTGTGCAGTATGGACTCTTTTTGTGACCAGATGATGATAGAGTTAATAAAAAATATACCCATTTTAGGTGTATTACCAATAAGTATATCTATTCTAGATCTTGCATCCTCTCTTTTGTATCCATACAAATATATCATCCATAGGAAACCCACACACTTTTCTTTACCAAATTTGGGATGGTTTTATGGATCTGGGAAAGTTTTATCATTATAACAACTTATAAGGATAATATAATTATAGTTAATGGTGTTATATCATTTATAACCAGTAAAAAAATTATAAAATTGATGCATAATAAAATATACCATTGAAAAGGAAAGTAATTTAAAAATTATCATAAATGTAAGGGGAAAGGAGGGGCGATGAACCCATATTTTGACATAGTAACACATTAGGAAAAGGATATAATGATAAGGAATAAATAAAATATAATTAATAATATATCAAATTTAATATAATACCATGTAATATTAATCATCTCAAAATATGAAAAAGTAATTAAAAATACAATATAACAAGAGTAATGTAGGTGAAAAGGATAAAGGAGGATTGAGCAAACCCTTAACTTGCTAGGGAGATTATTAAATCATGATAGGGACTCTGTATAACCTTATAACCGCATTGGATAAAGTATTTATAATTAGGGTTATGGGTGATTTATTGTCAATTTATTTGTTTTAAAGAGTGAGAAAAGAATGTGTGGGTATTTATAGTTGTGGAAGGTGGTATTTAAGTTTTAAAATATTTATTATTCTAATATTTAAGCTAACCTATTGTGGTTAGAATTACTTAAAATGAAATTTGTGGTTAATTAATGATAAGATAAGTATTATTTGACCATTTAATCTAGAAAAAACAAATGGATCTTCCAACCATATAATTTAATGCATTAAATTCCTATTTAATTTTTATTAGGGAAAAATCTAATTATGGCTCCAAATTTTCATGTTTAAACTTCTAAATTAAAATTAAAATTATTAAATTAACTATAATACTCTTTGTATTAATTTTTAAGTTAATATAACATTTCATACCATCAAAATTGTGATATTCATAAAACCATAATTTTCACTTTTTCACCAAAAATCAACTTTGTAAAAAAAATCCTAAAAAATAACCCAATGATAATTTTGATGTATTGATTATAAATATAAATAAATTTTATTAAAAAAAATTCTCTATCTTTGTAGAATTTAAAAATACATATTCATTTAAAAATTGGGTATTCGATTCAAAAAATTTGAAAACTCTGCTTTCATAAAATCTAATTTCATTATTAGAGAGATGTGTATCCCTGTTACTATTGAATGTTATTCTACATTATATCACTATAAAATTATTTTATTCCATTTAAAATTGTATTATTAAAATTAATTAGAATTTATTTTATAAATAGATAATCGAGAAAAATGGTTTTTACTATAACAAACTTTATATTCCATAATTACAATGACATGTCAATAACCATTTTAATTATCTAAAAATTATATTATAAAAATATTAATAAAAATTGGGAAAATAATAAACTATTATTTACAAAAAATAATATATATATTTCAAAAAATTTTATTATGAAACATGTTACTTGTCATTCTTAAAGGAATATTTTTAGTGTAATAAAACATGTAATAAAATTTGACAAAAAAAGATTTTGAAATTGAATGAAAAAATGTACTTAAAAATGTAAGATTAGTTATTATTTTCATGTAAAAATAATATTTTTCCATTATCTTTTAATAACTTAATTGTCATGAAAATAAAATTTTTCATAAAAATTAATGCAGTTATCAAATAAAATTATTTATGAAAAAAAGAATCATAAATATAATAATTGTGAATAAACACATATATAAAAGGTATAGTGTAATGCCCCGACCCTAGATACCTAGAGTCGGTGCATTATTTCATAACATTGTCATGATCACATGAAAGATCATGTCTCGAAAGACTGATTATTTTAGTAGCCTTGGAATAACATGATACATTAATAAAGTTTACATTACATCATAAAATAAAAATTACAACAATATAGTATCCATAGTCCACACTCTTATCCCCTCACACAATCCCTGCAGGTCATTCATAAATTACTTCTTCGCATCTTGGGAAAAATAAAACATAGAAAAGGGGTGATATCAAATGCCCAGTAAGGATAACAATATAGCGGAAACTTTCATAAATAAGAATAAACATTTAAAGAAATTTATAACTAAAAGAAAAGCCTTTTAAACTTGAACTTCAACATAGTATGGAAAAAATCAAATGAAATAATTCCATTTACTTATTCACATGGATATTCTACTAATCGAATAATCACATTTAATATCAATAACCACTTTAATAATGATGGAATGCATAATTCCAGACTATCATAACCACATAGCCAAGGCCTCGTGCCAAGAATACAAATAAAATTTTGTCAAGGACTTGTGCCAAGACCCTAGTTTGTCTCATGAGACCTACCGATGCATCTAGGAGCTATAGCGGGCTCCACTCGTCACTTATTAAGTCCAATGCATTCCTCATATGAACATGTTTAAACATAACATAAACATTCGTATTAAAACTAGCATACGAAATGTCAATAATTTCTTCATAAACCATGAATGGTATGAAAATAACACATACACAGTCAAACATATCACAAAACCATCAATACAATATAGAAGTTTTGTATCATAATAAATCAACTCCAAATAAACTTAAAAATCCATCAAAGGATGTTGACATAGATGAAATCAAAACTCTTTTTAGAGAAATATCTCTTTCTATTTTGAAATCATTTATGAGTGATATATTTATAAAATAAAACATTTTCTTTGAAAATATTCTTATAATATTGTAAGGGAAACTTCGACGATTTTATAATGGCGGAAAATAGCCGCACCCGCCATATAAGTTAAAAAACATTCTTACCTTAATTCTGTCGAAAAGGTTAAAAATGACCTTGTTTGGAAAACGACGGAATGATTCCTTTATAAACCTCTTATAAAAAGTCAAACAAGGTTATAAATGACTTTAACCCATAATCTAGTAAATAGTAAAAATGTTTTGAAATACATTTTTAAGAAACATGGATATGGATGATAAAGAAGTCCCAATCAATTATTACGTATAAACAACCTCGGATAATGAAGAGATTGAGAAATAAACCCTTACCTTGTACTTTTCCTTTGTTGAGGGTAGGTTAACCTCCTGTATAATGGTGAAATAATTGTCATTCAGTTATAAAAGAATCATATACATTAATATGATATCATATATGATCTTTTAGCATTGCTTTGTTAATAATATCTTAGAATTATCGTCATTTCGGGTGTTAACTTACTCGTTTTATTTTATATGTTTTGTCACATAAGTCGTGTTTTTTATGGATAGGTTGTATCTTATTCATATCCAGAATTATATCAAGTCCTTAAAAATTATTTTTAATCATCAAATGAGAATTATACTTGAATGGATACGATGGAGATTGAATCTCATCATGTTCGTGGAGACAGTAGTCCGTACGTACGCACGAGTGACAATATCATTCTTTTGATATTAAAATAATATATAATTGGATGGTATATCATATATAAAGAATAATTATAATGTTATATTTATTATTTACATGAATTACACATCATTATTATACCCATCCAAATAATAATTTATTGAATAACAATTACACCACGACGTGGAGGCGGTAAGCCGTACGTACGCACGTATAGTGACATGTCATTCAAAGGATGGATAGAATATTGTATATGGTTGTACCATATTTATAATAACATCACAGTATATATAATATACTGTATTTATTATTTTAGAATGGGAATAACAAATAAATATGAAGTTGAAGAAGAAAAGAACTTGAAAGAGGGTGGTGAAAACATTACCTCTTCTTCGGGTTCTTCCTATTGATTTTATGAAAAGGGCTCTATAGGTTGGCTTTATGATAAAACTAAGGACTCTATGTTGTAGTGATGGAAGTTGAGAGAGTATTTGGGCAGGGTTTGGACGATCCAAAAGGCTTTTAAGGTGTAAATAATTGGTTATAAGTGGTGTCCTTTTATAAGGGGGAGGAGGGCACCTTAGGAAAATCTAGAAATATTATTTTATAATAAATTCATATTCGGTTTCTAATGGATCCAAAGTGTATTATTTAATGTTTAAGGTGGGGATGGATCTAAAACCACTCAACCAATAGAATTTAGACAGGTTTGGGTCATTATATTAACCTTATCTTTTAGTTTTAACTCTTAGTTAATTAGTTTGACACTTACCATGTCACTTTATATTTTTATATTATATAGTTAATAAACTTACTATATACCACCAAGAGACCCCCGAGTTGTCCATTAATGATACACCTATCATGATATAAGTCTCTTTTCCGAACCTTAGATTTTTAGGAATTTAATATCAATTAATAATATAATATTTTTAAAAAAAACTCTTTTATGTCAATTTAGACAATATTTGGTAAATTGATTTTTGTGAAAATCATAACAGAATTATTACATCAAAAAAAGTTAATTAAATAAATACTAATATGTCATATTAACCTATAAAATTATTTTAATTCATAAAAAGTCTCAAATTATATTTTTTTTGGTATTTATAATATCAATTATTTTAATTTTTCACTCTTATGGTAATTACTGCATCATCATTGTGCCATAAATAAATTAAATTATATAATTTCTAAAAATTAGAAATGAAATATCATCATATAGTAAATAGTTTTATCTTTCTAATGAGTACTTGAAATTTAATTTATCTTATGTATAACCCTATATTAAAAATGTTTTTGTAAATAAACTTTGATTTTAACTCTTTTAACTCTTCGTTGAATTAAATAATAATAAATGTACTAATCTAATCCAAGTGGACCTAAATGATAATATTTTTTTCCTAAGGTTGTTTTTGGTCGAGATACACTTGTCCAATAGAATCAGTACATGTTTTAGGGTAATAGTAATATCATTTTTACCCTTAATTACCTTGTTTACTTTAAACCGTGGTAAATAAAAATAAAAAGTTACTATTCACCAAAAATTATTTTCATCTCATTGAACCAAATTTTACTCCTTGATATTGACCGTGTCTCTCGGATTTTCAAAATTCCACTCAAAAAAGCGGTAAAATTAAGTTTTATGAAAAAATCAGTTTTTTAACTACCACTTAGTGGTTTCACTATTCATCAAAAAATGAAGTTTTTCAAAAAAATACCAAAAATTCACCCTAGGCTAATTTCGATATTCCAAATCCAAAAATGAAGTCCGTTTTGAAAAATAAAATTTCTAAATTTCAAAAAGTGGGTATAACTATTCATAACGGAAATTTTGATTGGTTGTGGTGTGTTAGAACTCGATGTTGCGTACAACACACACTACTATACTATTCAAAGAGAAGCATACCGTGGAAGGTTGGGGTGTTACATTATCCCCTCCTTAAAATAATTTAGTCCTCGAAATTTCTAGAATATTACTGCATAAAAGACTCGGGTGGTTCTTCATCATAAGTTCCTTGGGTTCCCATGTTGCCTCATCCATCTTATTGTTTCTCCAGAGAACTTTTACCAGACGAGTCGTCCGGTTCCTCAGCACTTGTTCTCTCGTATCAAGAATCCTGAAAGACTCTTCACAATAAGAGAGATCGGGTTCCAGTTCTAATTCCTCATAGGTGAGTACATGCGTTGGGTCAGGCATGTATTTTCTCAACAGTGATACGTGGAACACATCGTGAACTTTGGAGAGACTTGGCGGCATTGCCAATTGGTAAGCTACAGCCCCAAATCGTTCTAGAATTTCGAATGGTCGGATGTACCTGGGACACAATTTACCTTTCTTACCAAAACGTATGACTCCCTTCCATGGAGATACCTTCAAAAATACATGATCTCCCACCTGAAATTCCAAATCCTTTCTTCGATTATCGGCATAGCTCTTCTGCCTACATTGAGCTTCTTTGATGTGGTTTTGGATTACCTTTAACTTTTCCAATGTTTCCTCCACTAGTTCCAGACCTAAAAGTTTACTTTCACCAATGTGATCCCAAAAGGTCGATGTGCGACATATGTTTCCATATAATGCTTCATATGGTGCCATCTGAATACTCGAATGTAAGCTATTGTTATAGGAAAATTATACCAGAGGTAAATATTGATCCCACATACCCTGAAAGTCAACAAGAAGAATCTCAACATGTCTTCTAGGGTTTGAATAGTCCGTTCTGATTGTTCATCTATTTGAGGGTGGTAGGCAATGCTCAATTGAAGTTCAGTATCCAGTGATTTTTGAAGACTCTTCCAGAATCTTGAAGTAAAACAAAGATCACGATTAGAAACAATCGATAGGGGTACTCCATAAAGTCTCACCAATTCATTAATATATATTCTTGCTAGACATTCCAGTGGTAGATCATCTCTTATAGCAAGAAAATGTGTTGACTTGGTAAGACGACCAACAATAACCCATATTTCATCATTCCTTCTAGGAGTCTATGGTAGCCCCATGACAAAGTCCATTGTAATATTATCCCATTTCCACTCCGGTATGGGAAGAGGATGCATGATTCCTCCAGGTTGTTGCCTTCCAGCATCTACTTGTTTACAAACCATACATATTGACACAAAATCAGCAATCTCCCTCTTCAAGTTGTCCCACCAAAAATCTTCCTTCAAATCTCTATACATTTTGGTGCTCCCAGGGTGTATAGAGAAATTGGAACTATTAGCATCATCCAACAATTCCCTTTTTAGATCAGTTATATCAGGAACACAAAGTCTCTTCCCGAAATTCAAAATTCCTTCTTCATACACAAAGTTTCTCAATCTCCCATCATTCACAGCTTTAATCTTCTTTTGAAATTCTTCATCATCGGTCTGAGAACTCTTATTCCTTTCTAGTAAAGATGGTTTGGAAACCATTTGAAAAATCATTGATGTTTCACCTTCCCTGGTTATTCCCATGTCCATATTCACTAGATCCATAAAAATTAGATCCCTTTCGATTCTAATATTGTTCAAAACTCCATGATCTTTTCTGATCAAAGCATCTGCCACCATGTTTTCTTTCACCGAGTGGTAGTGTATCGTACAATCATAATCCTTGAGTAATTCATGCCATATCCTTTTCCTCATGTTGATTTCTTTTTGTGAGAAAATATACTTCAAACTCTTGTGATCAGTATAAATCTCACATTTTTCACCATATAGGTAGTGCCTCCCTATCATCAAAGCAATGATCACAGCTCTTAACTCGAGATCATGAGTAGGATATTTTTTCTCATGAATTTTCAACTATCGTGATGCATAGGCAATAACCCTATCATTCTGCATAAGGACACAACCAAATCCTTTCTTCGATGCATCACTATAAATAAAGAACCCATCATTCCCCGATGTTAGAGTCAATACATAATCATTAACTAATCTTCTCTTCAGTTCTTCGAAACATTCTTCACACTCTTTTGTCCGAACAAATTTAACCCCTTTACGTGTGAGCTTTGTTAATGGGTTAGCCAACCGGGCAAAATTCTGGACAAAACGTCGATAATAACCTGCTAAACCAATAAAACTACGTATCTCAGTTATACTCGTGGGTGCAGGCCATTCTTGGATTGCCTTGGTCTTATAAGGATCAACAGAGATTCCATCTTTAGATACAATATGGACAAGAAAACAAGTCTCCTGAAGTCAGAATTCACATTCGCTAAACTTCCCATATAATTCATGTCTTCTTAGAGTCTTCAGGATAATGCGCAAGTGATTTTCATGATCTTTGTAGCTTTTGGAGTATACCAAGATATCATCAATAAATAACACCACAAAATCATCGAGATTTTCATTGAAAACTCTATTCATTAGATCCATGAATATAGAGGGTGCATTAGTCATCCCAAAAGGCATTACTGTAAACTCGTAATTCCCATACCTTGTTCAAAATGCTGTCATCAGAATGTATTCTTTGTTCACACTCAACTGGTGGTATCCAAATCAAAGTTAAATCATTTAAAAGTATTGAGCTCCATGAAGTTGGTCAAATAAATCATCAATGCGATGTAGGGGATACTTTTTCTTTATTGTTATAGCATTGATCTCCCTGTAGTCGATACATATCCTAATAGATCCATCTTTCTTTTTAACAAAAAGAACATGGGATCCCCATGGAGAAACACTAGGGAGAATAAATCCCTTATTACTCAATTCCTCTAGTTGTTTCATTAGTTCAACTAATTCCACAGTGTCCATTCTATAAGGGGTCTTCGATATAGGCCTTGATCCAGGAACTAAATCAATGGAAAACTCGTCTTCTCGTTCTAGAGGATGTCCAGGTAAATCTTCTTGAAACATATCTACATATTCTTTCACAGTAGGTATATCCTCTATTTGAACATTCCTTTCCTCACCCAATATAATTTCATTATCTTCCTCTCCAATAATTGAATTTAGTTGAGCTACTGGGGGTGGATCTAGATAAGAATTAGGTGGTGACGATTCTGCTCTAAAGATAAGGTGTTCCTTTTCATCATCATAAAAAATCATAACCTCCTTCTTCTTACAATAAATATTCGCATCATGGTCTGAAAGCCAATACATACCGAGGATTATATCAAACTCAATCATAGGTATGACGATGAGATCAGCAGATAAAGAATAGTTATGAGCTCTAATGGGGACTGATTCACAAAACATTTTTATAATGATACTTCCCTTAGGATTTTTAACTGATAACTCCCTTGTTAAATCAAATTGGAAATATCTAATTTTCATATCAAACTAGTAAGATATGAAACAATTCGATGATCTAGAATCAAATAATGCATTTTCTAAACTTGAGGAAACCATTAAATTTCATGCCACCATGTCTTTCGGAGCTTCTACCTCAGTAGTAGTGATAGTATAATCTTGGCCTTGATCCCTTGGCCTTTTCTAAGGTAAGTTCCCCTGACAATTAGGACATTCATTTACATAATGTCACATCTCCCTGCAATTATAGCATTTAACATCGGTAGCTTCCTTCTTCCCCTTTCAATCACGAGCTTGGTGTCCTTTTTCACCACACTTGTAACAGACTCCCATTCCTTTTAAGAAAGTACCGGGGTGTTTTTTTCCACATTTACTACAGGATGAATATTAAACCTTTCCCTTCTTCCCCTTATTTTTATTCCCATATTGATCAGCAGATCTCTTATTCTATTACTTTGCTTTAAAGTCATAAGACTTAGAGAATTCCTTTTCTGTCTTGATAGCACATGAGACAATGTCTTCGTACGACGAGAAGGATTGTGAGACTAATTCTCGACAGAGAAATGGTTTTAACCAATCAAATAAACGATCAATATTACTTCTTGGGTTATGTATATAATCTCCAGCATACCTTGTTAACCTTGTAAAGTTATCCCCATACTTTGTGACATTCTCATCCTCCTTTTGTCACAGACTCAGAAATTGCCTTTCCATATTTGCTCGATGGTCGCGAGGAAAGTATTTTTCTAAAAACAGACCTTTGAACTCCCTCCATTCTATATTTGATACAGCATCATCTTCCTTCGTGTTTTGAATCAATGACCACCATTGATCAGCATCTCAAGTGAGGCGATGAACTTCCATGAAAACTATTTCCCTTTCACTACTAGCCAAAGCATGAAATATTTTTTCTAGGGAACATATCCATTGCTCAGCTACTAATTGATTTGTACTCCCATTGAATGTTGGTGGTTTCTAACTCATGAAGAGATCTAACATTGATCCTCCACACTGTGGATCAGGGTGATCCATACGGGTAAGGTTATTATTCATAACCTGAGTGAGTTGTCAGAGTATGGTGATTAGTTGATCAGCACCATTTTCATCACCAGCTCCACTATAATTATCTTGAGCAGGAGGGAAATCCCTACATGGAGTGCTTGCATTGATAGGGTTTCCATTTCTTCCACTAGGTTCCATTTCTAAACAATTGCATAATCTAGATCAGTTTATGAATCAAAATACATAATTCCAAACTTATAAAACACTTAACATAAATTGAACTATTTATGGATATAATCCATTATCATAAAAATGTTTTCGTTGAGAAATTATATACTTATAAACCCTTCATAATGATTTTTAATGAAAATGAGAGTTATCCTAATCATATCCCCCGGGAGTGTCATAACCAATAGTGTAGCGAGGCTCATTGTCGTGCACCAGTTCCCATTCCAGTCTAGCTCAAAGCGGTGTTTTCGAGTTCTACCCCTAGGTACATTTGTGCTAGAGCCGCCTCTACCTGTTCATATCTAGACGGGGATTTATTGCTCAGAAAACTCACAAAATCTCTACAATACCAAAACTCTAGGAAGTTATTCTATAATAATCCTCAAATTCCATCTTAAATCTATGTTCTCTAATCAGAGTTTATCTAAATCTAGCTTCCAAGGTTTTTACTAAACTTCCTCTGATACCAACTATAATGCCCCGAACCTAGATACCCAGAGTCTGTGCATTATTACGTAACATTGGCATGATCACAGGAAAGATCAAGTCTCCAAATACTGATTAGTTTAGTAGCCTTGGAATAACTAGATACATTAATAATGTTTATATTACATCATAAAATGAAAACTACAAAAATATAGTCTCCATAGTCCACACTCTAATCCCCTCATACTATCCGTACAGGTCATTCATAAATTACTTCTTCGCATCCTAGGAAAAATAAAACATAGAAAAGGGGTGAGCTCAAATGCCCAGTAAGGATAACAATATAGCAAAAACTTTTATAAATAAGAATAAACATTTCAGGCAATGTATAACTAAAACAAAAGCATTTTAAACTTGAACTTCAACATAGTATGGAAAAAATAAAATGAAATAATACCATTTACTTATTCACATGGATATTCTACTAATCGAATAGTCACATGAAATATCAATAACCAATTTCATAATGATGGAATGCATAATTCCAGACTATCATAACCACATAGCCAAGGCCTCGTGCCAAGACTAAAAATAAGATTTTGTAAAGGCCTTATGCCAAGACACTAGTTTGTCTCATGAGACCTACCAATGCATCGAGGAGCTACAGCGGGCTCCACCCATCACTTATTAAGTCCAATGCATTTCTCATATGAACAGGTTTAAATATAACATAAACATTTGTAATAAAAGTAGTATAATAAATGTCAATACTTTCTTCATAAACCATGAATGGTATAAAAATAACACATCCACAGTCAAACATATCACAAAACCATCAATACAATATGGAATTTATGTATCATAATAAATCAAATCTAAATAAACATAAAAAACCATCAAAGGATGTTGACATTGATGAAATCAAAACTCTTTTTAGAGAAATATCTCTTTCTATGTTGAATTCATTTAAGAGTCATCTATTTATAAAATAAAACATTTTCATTGAAAACATTATTATAAGCTTGTAAGGGAAGCTTCGACGATTTTATAATGGCTGAAAATAGTAGCACACACCGTATAAGTTAAAAAAACATTCTTACCTTAATTCTGTCAAAAAGGTTAAAAATGACCTTGTTTGGAAAATGACAGAAATATTCCTTTATAAAACTCTTATAAAAAGTCAAACAAGGGTATAAATGACTTTAACCCATATTCTAGTAAATAGTAAAAATGTTTTGAAATAAATTTTTAAGAAACATGGATGTGGATGATAAAGAAGTCCCAGTCGATTATTACATATAAACAACCTCGAATAATGAATAGATTGAGAAATAAAACCTTACCTTGTACTTTTCCTTGGTTGAGGGTAGGTTAACCTCATGTATAATGGTCAAATAATTGTTATTAAATTATACAAGAATCTTTTACATTAAAATGATATCATAAATGATCTTTTAACATTGCTTTGTTAATCATATATGATATCCAGAATTATATCAATTCCTTAAACATTATTTTTAATCATCAAATGAGATTTATACTTGAATGGATACGTTGGCGAATGAATCTCATCATGTTTGTGGAGACGATAGTCCGTACGTACGTACGATCGAAAATATCATTCTTTTGATATTAAAATAATATATAATTGGATGGTATATCATATATACAGAATCATTATCATGTTATATTTATTATTTACATGAATTAAACATCATTATTATACCCATCAAAATAATAATTTATTGAATAACAATTACACCACGAGGTGGAGACGGTAAGTCCTACGTACGCACGTATGGTGACATGTCATTAAAAGGATGGATAGAATACTGAATATGGTTGTACCATATTTATAATAACATCATAGTATATATAAGATACTGAAGTTATTATTTCAGAATGGGAATAACAAATAAAGAAGAAGTTGAAGAAGAAAGGAACTTGAAAGAGGGTGGTGAAAACATTACCACTTCTTCAGGTTCTTCCTTTTGATTTGATCAAAAGGGCTCCATAGGTTGGCTTTCTAATCACAATAAGGCCTCTAGTTTGTAGTTATGGAAGTTGAGAGAGTATTTGGGCTGGGGTTTGCCGAGCCAAAAGGCTTTGAAGGTGTGAATAATTGGTTCGAAGTGGTGTCCTTTTATAAGGGGGAGGAGGGGCACCTTAGGAAAATCTAGAAATATTATTTTATAATAAATTCATATTCTATTTCTAATGGCTCCAAAGTGTATTATTTAAATGTTAAGGTAGATATGGATCAAAAACCACTCAACTAATATAATATAGATTGGTTTGGGTCATTATATTAACCTTATCTAATAGTTTTAACTCTTAGTTAATTAGATTGACACTTACCATGTCACTTTATATTTTTCTATTATATAGTTAATAAACATACTATATACCTCCAAGAGGCCCCCATGTGGTCCATTAATAATACACCTATCATGATATTAGTCTCCTGGCCGAACCATAGATTTTTAGGAATTTAATATCAATTAATAATATAATATTTGTTTTAAAAACTCATTTATGTCAATTTTGACACTATTTGGAAAATTGATTTTTCTGAAAATCATACCAGAATGATTACTTAGAAAAAAGTTAATTAAATCAATCATAACATGTCATATTGATCTATAAAATTAGTTTAACTCATAAAAAGTCTCAAATTATATTTATTTGGGTATTTATAATATCAATTATATTAATTTTTCAGTATTATGGTAATTACTGCATCATCATTGTGTCATAAATAATTTAAATTATTTAATGTATAAAAATTTTAAATAAAATATCATCATATATTAAATAGTTTTATCTTTCTAATTAATATTTATAATCGAATTTATCTTCTGTATAACCCCATATTAAAAATGTTTTTGTAAATAAACTTTGATTTTAACTCTTTTAACTCTTCTTTGAATTAAATAATAATAAATGTCCTAATCTAATCCATGTGGACCTAAATGATAACATTTTATTCCTAAGGTTGTTTTTGGTCGAGATACACTATTCCAATAGAATCAGGATTTGTGTTAGGGTAATATTAATATCATTTTTACCCTTAATTACCCTATTTACTTTTAACCGTGGTAAATAAAATTAAAAAGTTACTATTCACCAAAAATTATTTTCATCTCATTGAACCAAATTTTACTCCTTGATATTAACCGTGTCTCTTGGATTTTGAAAATTCCACTCACAAAAGTAGTAAAATTAGGTTTTATGAAAAATTATGTTTTTTAACTACCACTTAGTGGTTTCACTATTCATCAAAAAATGAAGTTTTTCAGAAAAATCCCAAAAATTCACCCTAGGATAATTTCGATATTCCGAATCCAAAAATGAAATCCATTTTGAAAAATAAAATTCATAAATTTTAAAAAGTGGGTATTACTATTCATAATGGCTAGTTTGATTGGTTGTGGTGTGTTAGAACTCGATGTTGCGTACAATACACACTACTATACTATTAAAAGAGAAGCGTACTGTGGAAGTTTGGGGTGTTACATTCTCCCCTCCTTCAAATAATTTGTTCATCAAAATTTCTAGAATATTACTGCATAAAAAGACTCTGGTGGTTCTTCATCATAAGTTCCTCGGGTTCCCATGTTGCCTCTTTCATCTTATGGTTTCTCCAGAGAACTTTTACCAGACGAGTTGTCCGGTTCCTCAGCACTTGTTCTCTCATATCAAGAATCCTGACGGGCTCTTCGTAGAAAGAGTGATCAGGTTCCAGTTCTAATTCCTCATAGGTTAGTACATGTGTTGGGTCAGGCATGTATTTTCTCAACAGTGATACGTGGAACACATCATGAACTTTGGAGAGAC
This sequence comes from Viscum album, assembly GCA_963277665.1. Classification (NCBI taxonomy): domain Eukaryota; kingdom Viridiplantae; phylum Streptophyta; class Magnoliopsida; order Santalales; family Viscaceae; genus Viscum; species Viscum album. The sequence goes on from OY728131.1 coordinate 752,842,901, forward strand.
TTGTCGGCATTGCCAATCGGTAAGCTACAGGCCAAATTTTTTATAGAATTTCGAAGGGTTCGATGTACCTGAGACTCAATTTACCTTTCTTACCAAAATATATGACTCCCTTCCATGGAGATACCTTCAAGAAAACATGATCTCCCACCTGAAATTCAAAATCCTTTCTTCGATTATCGGCATAGCTCTTCTACATACATTGAGCTGCTTTGATGTGGTTTTGGATTACCTTTACCTTTTCCATAATTTCCTCCACTAGTTCCGGACCTAAAAGTTTTCTTTCACCAACGTCATCCCAACAGGTCGGTGTGTGACATCTCTTTCCGTATAACGCTTCATATGGTGCCATCTGAATACTCGAATGGAAGCTATTGTTATAGGAAAATTCTACCAGAGGTAAATATTGATCCCACATACCCTGAATGTCAAGAGAACAGGATCTCAAAATGTCTTCTAAGGTTTGAATAGTCCATTCTGATTGTCCATCTGTTTGAGGGTGGTAGGCAGTGCTCAATTGAAGTTCAGTACCCAGGGATTTCTAAAGACTCTTCCAGAATCTTGAAGTAAAATGGGGATCACAATCAGAAACAATCGATAGGGGTACTCCATTAAGTCTCACCACTTTATTAATATATATGCTTTCTAGACATTCCACTGGTAGATCTTCTCTTATAGTAAGAAAATGTGCTGACTTGGTAAGACGATCAACAATAACCCATATTGCATCGTTCCTTCCAGGAGTCTTTGCTAGCCCCATGACAAAGTCCATCTTAGTATTGTCCCATTTCTACTCTGGTCTTGGAATAGGTTGCATGACTCCTCCAGGTTGTTTCCTTATAGCTTTTACTTGTTGAAAAACCATACATCTTGACACAAAATCAGAAATCTCCCTCTTTATTTTGCCCCACCAAAAATGTTCCTTCAAATATCTATAATTTTTTGTGCTCCCAGGGTGTATAGAGAAATTGGAACAATGAGCATCATCCAGCAAATCCCCTTTTAGATCAGGTATATCGGGAACACAAAGTCTCTTCCCGAATTTCAAAATTCCTTCCTCATACACTAAGTCTCTCAATCTCCCATCATTCACAGCTTTAATCTTCTTTTGAAATTCTCCACCATCAGTCTGAGAACTCTTAATCCTTTCTAGTAAAGATGGTTTGGCAACCATTTGAAAAATAATTGATGTTTCACCTTCCATGGTTATTCCCATGTCCATCTTCACTGGATCCATGAAAATTGGATCCCTTTCAATTCTCATATTGTTCAAAAATCCATGATCTTTTCTACTCAAAGCATCTTCCACCTTGTTTTCATTCCCCGGGTGGTAGTGTATCATACAATCATAATCCTTGAGTAATTCATGACATCTCCTTTGCCTCTTGTTGAGTTCTTTTTGTGAGAAAATATACTTCAAACTCTTGTGATCAGTATAAATCTCACATTTTTCACCGTAGAGGTAGTGCCTCAATATCTTCAAAGAAAAGATCACTGCTGCTAACTTGAGATCATGAGTAGGATATTTTTTCTCATGAATTTTCAACTGTCGTGATGCATAGGAAATAACCCTATCATTCTGCATAAGGACACAACCAAGTCCTTTATTCGATGCATCACTATAAATAATGAACCCATCGTTCCCCGATGTTAGAGTCAATATAGGAGCATTGACTAATCTTATCTTCAGTTCTTCGAAACATTCTTCACACTCTTTTGTCCAAACAAATTTAACCCCTTTACGTGTGAGCTCTGTTAATGGGTTAGCCAACCAGGAAAAATTCTGGACAAAACGTCGATAATAACCTGCTAAACCAATAAAACTACGTACCTCAGTTATACTCGTCAGTGCAGTCCATTCTTGGATTGCCTTGGTCTCAGAAGGATCAATAGAGATTCCATCTTTAGATACAATATGGACGAGAAAAGAAATATCCTGAATCCATAATTCACACTCTCTAAACTTCCCATATAATTCATGTCTTCTCAGAGTCTTCAGGATAATGCGCAAGTGATTTTCATGATCTTCGTAGCTTTTGGAGTATACTAAGATATCATCAATAAATACCACCACAAAATCATCGAGATTTTCCTTGAAAACTCTATTCATTAGATCCATGAATACAGAGGGTGAATTAGTTAGCCCAAAAGGCATTACCGTAAACTCGTAATGCCCATACCTTGTTCGAAATTCTATCTTAGGAATGTCTTCCATCTTCGCACACAACTGGTGGTATCCAGATTGATGGTCAATTATTGAAAAGTATTGACCTCCATGCAGTTGGTCAAATAAATCATCAATGCGAGGTAGGGGATACTTGTTCTTTATTGTTATAGCATTGATCTCCCTGTAGTCTATACATAACCTCATAGATCCATCTTTCTTTTTGACAAAAAGAACAGGGGATCCCCATGGAGAAACACTAGGCGAATAAATCCCTTATTACTCAATTACTCTATTTGTTTCTTTAGTTCAACTAATTCCACAGTGGCCATTATATAAGGGGTCTTCGATATAGGCCTTGATCCAGGAACTAAATCAATGTAAAACTCAACTTCTCATTCTAGAGGATGTCCAGGTAAATCTTCCGGAAACACATCTACATATTCTTTCACAATAGGTACATCCTCTATTTGAAAATTCCTTTCCTCACCCATTGTAATTTCATTATCTTCCTCCCCAATAATTGAGTTTAGTTGAGCTACTGGGGGTGGATCTAGATAAGAATTAGGTGGTGACGATTCTGCTCTAAAGATAATGTGTTCCTTGTCATCATCATAAAAAATGGTAACCTCCTTCTTCTTAAAATAAATCTTCACATCATGGTCCGAAATCCAATCTATACAGAGGATTATATCAAACTCAATCATAGTTATGATGATGGGATCAGTAGATAAAGAACATTTATGTTCTCTAATAGGGACTGATTCACAAAACTTTGTTGCAATGATACTTCCTTTAGGAGTTTTAATTGAAAACTCCCTTGTTAAAACAAATTGGAAATATCTAATTTTCTTAGCAAACTAGGAAGATATGAAACAATGCGATGATCCAGAATCAAATAATGTATTTTCTATACTTGAGGAAACCATTAAATTACCTGCCACCATGTATTTCGGAGCTTCTACCTCAGCAGTAGTGATAGCATAAGCTTGGACTTGATCCCTTGGCCTTTTCTGAGGTATGTTCCCCTGATGCTTAGGACATTCATTTGCATAATGCCCATATCCCTGCAATTGTAGCATTGGACATCGGTAGCTTCCTTATTCCCCTTGTAATCACGAGCTTGGTGGCCTTTTTCACCACACTTGTAACAAACTCCCATTCCTTTTAAGCAAGTAACGGGGTGTTTCTTTCCACATTTACTACAGTATGGATATTCAACCTTTACCTTTTTCCCCTTATTTCTATTCCTAGATTGATCAGCAGATCTCCCCTTCTCATGCTTTTCCTTAAAGTCATAAGACTTAGAGAATTCCTTTTCTGTCTTGATAGCACATGAGACAATGTCTTCGTACGACAAGAAGGATTATGAGACTAATGCTCGACGGAGAAATGGTTTTAACCTCTCAAAGAAACGATCAATCTTACTTCATTGTTTACATATATAATCTCCAGCATACCTTGCTAACCTTGCAAAGTTATCCCATCAAAGAAATGATCAATATTACAAGATTTTATAGAATTAAGTGAATGAAATGTAAAATGTTGTGGGTGTTAATTTATTTTATTATTTTATATATTAATATTTGACTCAATTGGGATTATATTATTTTATTATATATCTTCACGAAGTGGTAAGTTCACTCATAGAAAATCATTGAGAATTATATCTAGATTGAGGGTGATAATTTATCATTACCCAACCAAAACCAGGGTCCATGCCACAACAATCCAAGCCTGCCTCCATAGTTCATGGGTGGAAACAAGCATTGAAAGACATATCCTAAATGGGAGACCTTTGCATCAGGTACCTATACACACACACCCAACCATATCAACACAGAATTGGATAGGAATAAAAATAGAAATATGAAATAGCTAGAAAGTAAACAAAGTATATAAAACAACTAGGGTGTAAAAGAGTACGATGGTGAAAGCCTAAAAGTAAACAGGACAAATACATGACCAACTAGAATATTTCCTAACCTAAAAAACTATAAAATAATGTGATAAGAGAGACTAGATCATTATCTACAAGATTTGTCCACCATATGTAGTTCATATCACCCATTATCCCTAAGCTCCTCTAAAGTCACCATCAACCTGTCCGTCTTTTTCATATGAAACAACACGTGCAGGAAAATCCCATACATGGGTGATTTTATACATACCTAGTAGGATTCCCCAACAGATGAAAGGGGGGAATTAAGAGATAAAAAAGAAATATAAATATGGTATATAATAAACAAGATGCAGTTAAACCAAAATCAAGAGAATGGGTAATATCATCTAAGCACAAGCGGCTCAACTAGGTGTGTATATGGACTGTATGTCGACTATTTTCCACCCATAGTAGGAGAGTAACCACATCTAACCATGATAATATAATCATAGAATCACATGGCGTACCCCAAACATCTTCACAACCCATGGAATGAGAGAAACCAAATCCAAAGGCATGGATTCAAATAGATAGATAGATAGATAGATAGATAGATAGATATGCTCAGTTAAAGAATCTAAAAGGAGAGAGTAAGAGGATCCCCATATCACAACCTATCCCAAGAAAAGAGTTTCAAAAAGTTCCAAAAGTCCATCAATGATGCCAAGTATCCTGCGTGTCTACCTAAATGTAACCATATGAAGGTCCACTCCTCATCATTTTGTTTCATACTTTAGGGGGAAAATATCCATGTAGAGAAATTACGCCTTAATTCATCATGTGGTTCCACTATATAGGTATTTGTAGAGGATCCACACCCTGATGAATTAGGGTGGTTCCACTCTAGTGTCATGAGGACCCACATTCTATCCAATAGGGGGTTCCACTCTGTAGGTAGAGGACTCACGCCAAAGATGGTGAGGGGTTCCATTCTAAAGGTTGAGGACCCACACCCTTGTGCAACAGGGGGGATCCAATCTTAAGAATTGAGGACCCACACCCTATTTTGATAGGTGGTTCTACTCAGATGATCTAGGATTTGTTCCCCAAATGATGGGGGGTTCACTCTATAGGTCACTTGTGATCCTCTGCCTAACTACTATCATCATTGGGTGCCACCTAAATAAGAATCATGCATATAACATCTCACCTTGTATCGCAAAATCCAAAAATAGGGGACCATCATGTTCTACATGAAAAGGCATTAGGATAGGCTACTTTCAGGCCAAAATATAATTCTAAATGAAGGAGATACTATAGTTTTAATTTTCCTCAAAAGGAACCAAGGGGTACATGATGTGTGAGGGTACCCACACTATATGTGGTACCGCTCCATCACCCGGTCATGTCCTTGAAGGTACATGGATTTCCATCCATGTAGGTATCCATGGAGTGTAAGGGATCTATATGGCGTTCCCATGGCACTCGATGTCTCACCCATGTGCTTGGTCATATCTGTGTACTTTGGTATATGGTTGTGTGTTTATCCATGTACTTCCACACAAGGTCCTACCCATGTGCTTCTCCACATGGTTTTTCTGCCTAAGAAATGAGAACATGATGTGTGGGAGGGCTACATGTCATTCCATACTTATAAATTTTCAAAAACCTAGCCACCGCAGCATAGGGGATACACATTGTTTGTCAATATTGATACATGATATGTAGTCTAATTTTTAACATAAAACTAGATCCATGTTCCACACTCTAGATCTGACTTTTCCACTTCTAATTCGGCCTCCTATTCGCCAAAAATATGTGGATGTATTCCCGATTCATTGTTTCTATCCGTCTGGTGCCAGAAGTCAGTTGCATCGACCTGTGGGTCGCGCGCACATCTCGTGAATGCCTCTATTATCCTCCAACTTAAATTTAGACTTATAGTCAACTAATCAATCACCAGTAATATGAAACATATCCTTTTCAATCCCAAATTTGTTGTTTCATCCCTTTCTCGTGAATTAGTTTCAAATTTGGGGTCTAATTGGGTATGGTGCCACTCGGTAATGTACAACTGGGACTGCAGGATCCAATTAGTGAATATTGAAAAACAAGGGATAAAATCACCACACAAAAATCAATAGTTTCCATGAATTTTTGGCCAAGGATCAATAATGAGTATATAAGGTGATAGGAATAATATGAATAATCAATGAAACTGGTGCATATGGACATGCCAGGGTCGAGAAATTGGCACAGATTGAATAAAGAATGATTCTTATCAATCAATTTAATCAAAAAGAGTCGTAATCCAAAATTGAAAGATTCCTAATTGAATATTGGATTGTTATTCATAGAATAAAGATTCCTATAATGAAAACAAGAATTCATTGAATTCACTTCATCCTGATTTTCCCCAATCTAGATATTTATCGACTTCAGATGTGATTTGCCAACAGAATGAGGTAGAACACTCTGGAATACTCCTAGGATTTATGCATATAGCACTATAGGATTCTCTATAGAGAATGATTTTTATACATTACAATTAGGTTAACATAATAAATTAATTTAATTAATTTAATTAATTATCCTGCTGAATGTATAGCCAATGGTTGAGATATTTGAATTCCCCATGTCGGTTTATCTTTGGTCGTGCCTAGGGTAAAAGTCACATTCCATAATCAACCATTATGTCAAAAATTTTATTTCAGCTCCCATTTAAGAGTTATCCCATTTTCATTAATAAAATATACATACATAATATAGAATATATTTAATGTTTTTATAAAATTAATTTTGGAAACATCGGGCCTCAGAATCGCATGCCGTATCGGTTCCTGGCTTCGAAAATATATAGAGAAATATTTGGAAGTATTATAAAGATAACTTGGGTCTCTGTATCATTCCATCCTTCATTATTTTTATCCAAAAATGTAAAACTACACAAAGGATTTAGGATACTGATCCAATATATTTCTCTCCCACTACCAAGATCCCTCCTACATGTTCTCATGCTACCATAACACATGAATTAAGGGAATGGTCCATCCACATAGGGTCTTATCCTGTCGATCCTTGATCACCACCGGGTGATCTAAAAAATTTGATCCATACTCAATGTCTTGGTAGCCCTGGTCGATGATGTGTGTGGGGTCATCCACATATATACTCAGTTGTGACACATGTAAGACGTCATGCACCTGCTCTAGTTGTGGGGGTAGGGTGAGGTGGTAAGAAACCTCACCAACCGTATACATGATCTCTAATGGCATGATGAACCTCGGGAAAATCTTTCCTCCTGGTCTAAATCTCTACAATCCTCATCATGAGGAAAATTTCATGAAAACATGGTCTCCCTAATAAAACTATAAAGGCCTAAGATGTTGATCTGTGTACGATTTATGTCCAATTTGATCCACCCTCATCTAATCATAGATGAACTAGACCTTCTTCATCATCACCTGAACTATATCAGGACCAACAAGATATATCTCTCTAATCTTTTTCCAGCACAAGGGTGACATACAAGTTCACCTGTATAGGGCCTCAAAAGGCATCATGATAATATTATAGTGGTATATGTTTTTTTAAGAAAACTCTACAAAGGGAAATTGATACTCCCAAATTTGGATGAAGTATAACATGAAATACATTAGAATATACTCTAATACCTAGATAGTATGCTTGGTCTGCCCATCCATCATGGATGAAAGGTTGTGCTCATCCGCATCTGGGTCTTGAATGCATCATACAGGCATCTCTACATTTGTGATGTAAACCATGTGTCACTATAAGATACAATCATCAAGGGTATACCATGGAGGAAAAAAATATATCATACATACAATTTACCCAATTTCTCCATTAAACTCTTCTCCTTGATAGAAATGATGTGTGCCAACTTTTTGAGTTGGTTAACTATCAACCAGATGGCGTCAGGTCTAATTTTTGTACGTGGAATACATATCAAAAAGTTCATAGATATTCCCTCCTACTTTCACTCTAGGATCTCAAGGGACTAAAATAAACCTATTCGAACCTGGTGCTCATCCTTCACTTATTAATAGGCAAGGAAATGAGAGATGAGCTCAGAAACACTTTCTCTCATTCCAAACCACAAAATATTCCACATAAGGTCTATATAAATCTTTCACACACAGGGATGTACCACCAAAAGAGAAGTGTGGAACTCTCGCATCACCTCCTCTCACATCGTGACTAGGACCATTTTACACCCATGTAAAAGGTTGATGCTATTCCATCATTTAGAATATCCATATGGTGAATCCCATGTGGATATATAGTTATGCAATACCTCATAGTTGATGTCTCCCAGTTGGGGCTCCCTCACCTATTCAAGAAATTGATGAATCAACACCATTGACTGAAGAAAAGATATACCCTCCTACTCCACTAGGTTCATCTATAAGGAAGCCAACTGCTTAGAATAATCATGCCCCAAGCGAGCCTAAAACTTTCTTCTGTGTGCATATGCTACTATTTTTTCCTTCCTTGTAGTATAGACTATCTCTAGGTCATAGTATTGCAATAACTCCAATGAGTTTCGTAGTATCATGTTCAAGTCTCTGTGTGAAGCTGTACCTGAGACTTTGATGGTATGAATAAACCAAAAAGTTCCCCTACAAGATAGTGCCTTCATATCCTTGGGTAAAAGACTACTGATTCCAGCTCTAGATCATGAGTTGCATAGTTTTACTCATGGGGTCTCAATTGCCTCAACATGTATGTGATAAATTCCCACTGCTGCATCAATATGTGGTTGATCAAAACTCCTAAGGAATCACAATACACCATATACTACACACCCTCTTCCAGTAGTCTCGACATGAGAAAACTCATAAGCCTCAGAATCAACTCCTCTAATTCCTTCTGCAACTTCTTATTCTAGGTAAAAGGATTCCTTTTCCGTGTTAGGGTGGTCAAATGGGATGAAATCTAGGAAAATTCTACCATGAACCTCTTACAGTACACCACCAAACCAATAAATATATACACCTCTAACCTACTCTTGAGTGGCTCCCAATAAATCACTACATCAATATTCATTGGGTCCATGGCTAAACCATGCTCAAAAATGAAATGCCCTAGAATGTGAACCTCATGAATCTTGAACTGGATCTTTGAGATCTTAATATAAATTTGGTGCTCCCAAAGAAAATCCAAAACTATCCTCAAGTGATCTATATACTCCTCCTCTAATGTAGAGTACATGATTATGTCATTGATGAATATAACCACAAACTTTTCCATGTTTGACTAGAAGTTCAAGTTCATAAGATCCATTAACATGGGGGGGATTTTTCAAACAAAAGGGAATCACTAAGAACTAATAGTGTCTATATTGACATAGAAATGTAAGCATCAGAATATCATCCTTGAAAACCCTTAAATAGTGGTAGAAATACATGATATTAGTATTTCAGAACGATATCACACCTCACAACTAGTCAAATTGGTCATCAATACTTAGTAAGGGATAATTTTTATTTATCATGTCCTTGTTCAAGTGATGATAATCCTCACAAATTTGCAAGATCTCATCCTCATTTTTCATGAACACTGGAGCTGCCCAGGGGACACACTAGGCTTGATAAAAACCTTCTGTCAATGGTTCTTAAACTATAATTGTAGATAACAGAGCTCAGTAGGGTCCATCTGATATGTTTCAGAAGATATCGAAGCAGTCCTAGGATACAAGTTGATACAAAAATCCATTTTCCTCATCATTGGTAGTCCTGAAAAGTCCTCTAGGAAGATTTAAAGAAAATCCTCAATAACTAAAGGAATCCATATTCTGGAAGAACCTAATACAGAAATGGATATACTAACCAACTAATGTTTGATGATCTACGTTCTCCTTCTCACAAAACCCACTCATCCCACAATGAGATATATTTCGCTCACAAAGGTGAATCTTGTCTCATTAGTGTGAAGTCATCTGACTCATCCATGGTGATAGTTAATTTGGGATCGTACCATGGATAACCAATTCACACCCAACATAATGTTATAGGGTTCCATCATGAAGATCATAAGGTACCACCTGAACCTCTATCCATCAAGCGATAACACATACTATTGGTGGATAAAAGATACAAAATAAGTGTTCACTGTAGAAACCTCCAGACAAATCTATTGGGCTAGCTCCTCAACTGAGAGCTCAAGCTATCGGTCCTGGAGTATGGAGATGAATTAATGAATAGAACCTATGTATACTAATACTTATGAAATATAGTAATAAGCACATATCAAACCTATAATTATCTTTTACTTTACAGGGTTATAATCCTCTAAAAGCCTATAGTTATCGACAGCCTTAACCAGCAGATCTTTGATCCTGACATGGACAACCTTGGTGGTGGTGTTGAAGGATATCATTGCATCATACACCTCCCACATATCTTTTTAATCCTCTAAAAACATTTTTCAGCTCTGCCTCCATGGGGACCACCCTACCCTCTCCTGGGAGATCCCTTATCATGGTGTTGTTACTACCCGAGCAGTCCATCAGCTATCTATCTATGTTCCTCAACATGTCTGGTTAGGAAATAATGTGCCATGTAACTACACCCATCAAAAGAGTATCACCTCCCATATCCAATATTCCCTGTTCCACTACACTACTCTTGACCACGTGTCTATGTCTAATCATAGGGTGGTCTCCTACATCGATATCCTATTGTCTAGAATCTTCTAGTTATTGCAGAAAACATAGCCTTATGATGCCAACTCCTAGATTCAGCCATCTAGAATCCCCCTAAAAGTGAGATCTCTATCCCTAGGTTCTGTTCTAACACCATGGAATAGTTAGTGATGCACGAGGTCACCATGCTAGCACAGATCTCTCTGCGGAGTCCGAGACCAAATTTCTATGCTCATAAGTAGTCATCCAAGATCATGTCGAAAGATTACCATGTAAGGTCCTTGAAACTTGTCGCATACTTATCCACTATCATCCCTCCCTGATGTATCCTGATAATCTTATGAATATTAAGTGAGTGCATGCAGGTGGGGTAGTTATCCTCACAGAATGACTACTGGAAGTCAGGCCATGAGAGTGCAGAATCATCATTCATCTTGGTAAGAAGACTCCAACAATTACCACCATGTCTATAGAAAAGGATAGCTTCCAGTGAAACCATCAGATCCATTGGTTTCTAGATGAGTCTAAAGATATGTACCCTCGATGCTATCTAATACTCTACTACATGGGGATCTAGCTAGCTGTGGAACCTCAATGGCCTCTGGCACTGGAACTCATAGAGTGTGCTGAGTTTGCACACATCCTTAGCCTACTCTACTGAGATGATCTTCTTCTAGGTAGGTGGGGGTACTTCTACCTATCCACATGGAAGAATAAGATCATGGGATGGACCCTAAACTGAGGCCTCATCGCTCATTGGTTCTTCGTCATAATATGGAATTGGTATCCTAGTTGGAAGTCATCACAAAGGCATCATAAAATTTTAAACAAGATGTACCACAGTCAGATGAGAACATATATATCAATGGTGATATGAGTCAAGAAGTAAAATAAAATACTCAATCTTATATGATTCTTGTACGATTGATCTATGAAACAAATGTCTTGGTATAACAAGTTGAAAAAAAATTATTCAGGGTCTTGGTGAATGGATGCATCATTTTCCCATACCATTACTAGATTCCCTAGCCTAAGAGCCACACTCGATACACTTTGAAACAGTTATCCTCAATCCTAACCAAATCTTCATAAGGGTAATTCAACTAACATTGTTCCATGGAATGAACATCCCTGATAATAATCGGTCTCAACCCGACCCAAAGCAGGGTTCGAGCCGCGACTACCCGAAACCCACTTCTATAAGATAAGGGTGGTGACAAGTGCCAAAATTCATCTCCTAAATGGGATACCTTTTCCTAATGTGCCTGTATTAACACACCCAAGCATATCAATGTATAATCATGAGGAATACAAATAAAAAGATTCAATAACTAGAAATTAATCCAAACATTAAAAACATATATGGTGTACAAGAGTATGATAGTGAAAACTGAAAAGTAAAGGGGAAATATACACACCCAACCAAAAGATATAATAACCTAAAAAAATTGGAAAGTGAACTACTGAGAGATCCCATCTTAGGATATCCAGGCTACAACCACCTTACATAGTCTGCAACACACAGTATCCCTAAGCTCCTATGAAGTCATCACTGACTTGTTTTTCATCTTCATAAGACATGACACATGTAGGAAAAGAAAATTTAGGGGTGACTATATAAATACCCATTAGGATTACCTAAAATATGAAAGGGGGATAAGTAATATGTTTAAAAGGAATATAAATACAGTATATAGTAAATATAATGTATCTCAACCCAAATAAAGATAAAGAGTATCCATGTCTGAGCACAAGGGGTTCAACATTGTGTGCATTTGGAATTTACATAGAGTCTTTGAAACTAATAGTAGGAGAGTAACCTCAACCAAAAACAAGAAGATAAACATGGAAAGCACATGGCATACCCCACATGTCTTCTCAACCCATTGTAGGAGAGTAACTAAATCTAAAGGCTGGATAAAGATGTGTGTGTGTGTGTGTGTGCGTGTGTGTTCTCGGAAAAAGAAACCTACACAAGAGAGTAAGTAGATCTCCATCTCATAGCCAAACTCATGAAAAGAATTTCCAAAAGTTCTAGAAGTTGATCAATGATTCCTAGTATCCCATTATTCTTCCCATAAGTAACTGTATGAAGTCCCACACCTCGCCACTATGTCGCACAGTCAAGGGGAACAATATCCAAGAAGAGGACCCACATCCTAGTTCATCATGGGGGTTTCACTCTATATATATATATCCATAGAGGAATATTACCCTAATGAATAAGGGTGGTTCCACTCTAGTGTCAGAACAACCCACACCTTATCCGATATGAGGTTCCAATCAGTAGGTAGAGGGCCCCCACACAAGCTAATGGGGATCCACTCTAAAGGTCAAGGACCCCAACACTAGTGTGACAAGGGGTTCCACTCTGAAGTTAAGAGGACCCATGCCTTGGAGTGATAGGGGATTCCACTTGATAGATAGAGGACCTACACCAATGCTGAGGGGGGTTCCACTCTATTGGTAACTGGTTATCCTATTCCTGATCTCTGCCACCATCAGGGGACACCTAAATAATATTAATTCCTAGAACATCTCATCTCATATGAAATAATGGAGGGAACCATCACATTTTACATGTAAAAACACTCAATCTAGGTTAATTTCAAGACAAATCTAAGTCTAAATGTAGGAGATACAAGAGTTTAAAGTTTTCTAAAAAAGAACCAATGGATACACAACGTGTGAGGGGACCCACATGGTTGGTGGTCCTACTCCATCAGCTGGAAATGTCCCTGTAGGTACATAGATCTCTGACCATGTCGGCATATATGGTGTGTAAGTGATCTACATGGAATGCCCATGCCAATCGGGATCCCACCCCTATGTTTGGTCCTGTCTATGTACTTTGGTACATGAGCATGTTTCTGGCCATGTACATCCACTCAGGGTCCTACCCATGTACTCCATCACACGAGTTGACCACCTAGGAAAGGAGTACATTGAATTTATGAGGGATACACTTCATTCCATCCTTATCAATTTCCATAACCCTATCTGCCACAGCATAGTGGCAACACGCAGTGTATTCATCATCATACATGTCATGTAGTCTAGTTTTTTATTGAAAACTATATCTGCATTCCACACTCGAAATATGACTTTGGATCTTCTAATATGGACACTCCTTTACCCAAAATTAGTGGATCTAGTCCTGATTTATCATTTCTAGCCATTCGGTGGCTAAAAATCTGTTTTGTCACCCCTTGGTAGTTCACTGAACATCTAGAATGTGCCTCCATCATTTGAAAACTTTGATTCAGACTTTGAGTCAACGAATGGATCACTTTAATATTGTAAAGCCTCTGTTTTCATCTGTTATTTTACATTCCATCCCTTTTACATAAATCTATCACAAATTTGAGGGTCTAAGAGGGCTCGGTACCTCCCAGCAATGTCGAACCGTGACTGTAGGGTCCAACCAATGAAGAATGTGAAGAACCAAGGGAGAAAAACACTAAAAAAGTTTTAATCAATAATTTTCAAGTGTTTTTGGAAAAAGATCAATAATTTAGATATTCGAGGTTAAAAACAGTTGAATAATAAAATCAATTGGTATATATGGTCATGCAAAGGTCTATAAATTGGCACAGATGAAAGAAGGAATGATTTTACTTAATACATTTAATCAAAAGGGAATAATCCACAATTTTACGAGTCCTATCTAGATAATGGATATTTCATCATTGAATAATTCACTCACCAATTAAAGGAATAATTTTTTGTATTTTTCATGTACCAATCTACCATAATCCATATATTTGTCATCACTAGATTTGAATCTTCAATAGAAGGAGGAAGAACACACTGGAATCCTCCTAGGGTTTATGCAGCTAACCCTAGGGGATTATCCATAACGATGGACTTATAGAGATTACTGTTAGGTTTAAATAATAAATTTATTTAATTTATTTTATTAATTAACCAACTAAATGTATTTATAATGGGGGAGTTATCTGAACACCACGCATCAACTTATCTTAGGTCATACCTAGGGTAAACGCCATGTTCCAGACTCAACTTTGGTATCAGATTTATGATTTGAGATTCCATTTAAGCATTATCCCATTTTATTTAATAAACTGTGTGTGCGTAATATAAAATATATTTAATATTTTTATAAAATTAATTTCTGGAACACCATGCCTCAATATCACACATCATCTCAATGAATAGCTCTGAATATATATATATAAATATTTCAAAGTCTTACAAGGAAAAAACCGGGTCTCTACCTAGTCTAAAAAATATTTTAATTTTTCTATTAAGTGGCAACAAGTATTTTTTCCAATACAAAAAGGGGTATGAGACAAATATCTAAAATATTACTTTTCAATTATATGTTAAATGGGTGTTTTATTACTTTAAATTTGTATTCTCATAATTGATGCAATTTTTGAGAAAATATCCATTGATTTTAGTGTGAAAAATGTTTATTAATCCATAAATCCCTTATAATCATGGGGGAGTGTTAACATTGATCTAATCAAATGAATTACAGATGGGATTTTGTGAAATATATCTATTTATTAGTGTTGATAATAAAATTTGGAGAAATAAAATTAAAGGTTTGGTTTGTGTTTTATTTTTTTGTCAACTATAGGTTAGGAATTTGTAACTTATCATGAATAGATTATTAGAGAAGATAGAGATCATAACATAATTTGGGAAGAAATAATACAATGGAAATACATACTCTAAGAAGATGACATTGTGGTGGATGACATTGATATAAAAAGGAGATCTTGGTCCCCACATTGAATATGGATTCTATGGAAAAGGAAAGGTGAAATCACATTGATGACATTTCATGGAAAAAATAAGGAATTCATTAAGAAGTAAATGAATTCTTAAAAAGATGAGATTTTAAATATAGACTTGATAGCTTATTCAAATGACTAAATATGTTTATTTTTGGACTATTTTTATTTGGATAAAGTGTGAGGATGGTTTTATTTTCTTGTGAGGGATAAAAGTTGACTTTTTTGAATATGATAAAATAAAGACATAGTTAGAGGAATTTTATAGGTTATGGTTGTGGAAGAAGGTATAATTAAAGGAGGATAGAGTAACTTTTTTACATTATGTGAAAACACTTTGTTTTTTCATAAACCATGTCATAATTTTGAAACCAACACCATGGTTTGTAGTTATTTTGGAAATGATTGATTGAAAAATAAATTGACACCATAGGATAACTGAACCACACCATGGTTATCACTACGGTCTAGAAAAAAAATTCCTATAGTTTTAGGTTGAGTGATTATAATTTTTTCTGTATTTTTTAGTAGATATCATGAGATCAAACCATGTTATAGTGGTTTACATGGTTCTTGCAGATGATTAAAAAAATAGGGAGTACTAGTGAAAGAATATCATGGTGTTTTTTGTGTCAAATATTAATGCTTGATAGAGTCCATGATTAAAATGAGGAATAAATAAATTATTTCTATGGTTTATATAACTTCATAAGAAATCTGGGATATTTTCCTATAGTGTATATGATATGTTTGGTCATTTTACTAGATAATTAAACTAAATATATAAGGAATTATCAAAATAGGGCCATGACATGGTGTATGGGAAACCATGTCATGGTTAGTATAAGATATTAATTTTAAACTATGGAAATAAGTGAAAATCAGGGATATAAATTTTTTATGGTTATATTTTTCATAGATAATGTGCTAACCAAAAAAACCACAATGTTATTTGGAAGTACATTTCATGGTTTAAAAAATATTTTAATATTTTGAATATTTTCTATTATTTTCAAATATAAAAACTTTTGAAGAATTTTATGGGATATTTGACTCAACCGTATATTGATTTTTTATTTATGGGTGAAACATTATGGTTTTTATCATGACTCTTAAATTTAAGGGTCATTATTTTCCAATAAAATGTGAATTTTATGTCCCAAGGTAGGTGACATTCTGACAAAAGGGATTGAAATTATAATTTGAAGAGTTAAAACATATTTTGGAGATTTTTTTAAATTTGTTCAAAGGATCATGAGGTATTTCAAGTGATTAACTAAGTGTTATAGTATACTTGAGTATCTGTGAAAACAAATTCATCTTCAGGTAGTAATTCATGTTGTTACCATTAGGTTTTTTGGAATGGTTTCTTTTGTGTATGAGATTTATAGTATTAGGTATGTAAATTTTTTGGAAATATTTATTATTAAATGAAAGTATGGAGGCCTTTTTTAAAGTAATTAAATAGTTAATAGAATTATAGACATGTGGGTTTATTATTTATAGGGTATGATTGGTGCATGTCATAGGCCATAACTGATCCAAGGGTGCATATTTTTTTGTCAAAAAATTTCCAAGTTCCCATATGTATGATTCCATAAGAAAATGGGTTACTCTTATATAGGTTATCCCCATATGTAAGTGTATTTATGTTTCTAAAAAATGATAACGGGTTATTCAAAAGGTTCCTTGCATATAAGGGTTATGGAGACTCACCTTTTTAATACATTATTTTTAACATAATTCCTTAACAAAATATTAGATCAATAACTTTAAAGGACCTATTGAGGTTTAGTATCTTGGAAAATATATTTATTATACAAGAATTATATAAGGAAAACATAAAAAAACATTTTATCCTATTTAAATACTTCTATATTATTCTATCCTAGGTGACCTCACTGTACGTAATTTCTTGAGACATACATTACTAGAAAAGGGTGATCATAAAGACCATTAAGGGATAAAGAAAATAAATGGAACATAAGTGACTAACACAGATGAAACATAAGTCATAACATGATAGAATAATAATAATTATGTTATATATAACATGGAAATGTAGCTACATCGAAAGAAAGATACATTCAAAATCATATCACCAAGGTTCATCACCAAGATGTCATAAATCATATTACAAAGGTTATTAACTAAGTTATCAGAAACATGTCATCTATAGAGATTAATTCTATACCCAATAAATTATATTGATATCATGGAACACACTTCATGTGTATTAATTCATTTATACCACATAGATCATAATAAATCATTTCTTTAATAACTCATGGAGGACAAATAATCAGTTTCATATAAAATAATTGAGTACATGGTTGTTTAAAGAATTAAATTTTTCATAATTTTGAACATATAAGAATGGGATATGGGCTTCATACATGGAAATATACAATCAGATAAGTATAATTAAATCCATATGAATAACCTTTAATATAAATTTGGTTGAGTATTCATAACATAAAAATGGAGTCATGGGAAAATAAAATAATGATTTCAGCAGCATAGTGGGTATAAAAAGTGATTTATGGAATGGGATTAATGAGAGATAATAGAATTATCTAACAAATATAACAACATTGAGATAATAATGTAATGATCATATGTTCATGAGAACATAATAACATTTAAATTATAATACTAACTACAAATTAAGTACCTAGAAAAAAAAGAGGAAGGGAATCTCTTACCTTACAAGACATCATCTTAAAGCTTGCAGAAAGTACCATAGAACCTTAGAAACCCATTTAAAAGGATATAAATATATGAAATGAGAGAAAATTAGTGTTTAATGGATTGGTATTGAATTAAATAGGATGTATAGGTGGGTTTTTATATCAATTATGGGAGTATTGTTAATTAATTTTAAAATATAGGTCATGGAAATCAAGGTTGTGGGAAATAAAAAAAAGATTTTCTTACCCATGATTTTGCATCATGGTTTATGAAATTAAGAAGGTGGTATTTGAAATATTTTAGTTTTAAAACCAAAATTATAAATTATATATTAATTTTGTAAAGGTAAAAATGTTTTTTCTATAAAATAATCTATTTAATAACTTCATTTTTATTTTATACTTTCAAAATTTATTTATAGGTTTGGAAATTCATTTTAATTCATTAAAATACATTATATGTAACACTAAAGCCTCAATTATTGTAATTGAACATTATATTTTAATAAAACTATAAAAAAATCACATTTTAATATTTCATGGCATAAAAAATATAATTTTATAGGATGAATATCAATTTTAAACTTACTTGGTCAAAATAATCAAAGATTGGATTTTTAAATATTTCCCTTAGAAATAAACTTTTATAAATAATTGAAAACTTAGTATTTATATATTCCATATTTTATTTATAAAAATTTGTTATAATATTTTTAATTAATAATTTATTGACTCTAAAATTTATATAAATAAATATATGAACTTTTGGATGTAAAAGTTATATTTTTCATAAAACATTTTTTTAGAAAACTGTTTTTGTTTAAAAAGGAATAATGTTTATCCATTTTAATTAATTAAAATAATAATTAATGATGAATGATTTAAATTTAATTTATTGATTATATAACTAACTATATTTATTTAAATCCATCTTATGATTATTAATATTCATATAATTAATATAAGATAATCTTATTTTTGAAAAAAATGTATTTCTTGAAAAATTGTTTTTCGACATGATTTGCAGGTTTATTTTTAAATTAAATTCTACCACTTATATGAATTTAATTTGATAAAATGGATTCCATATATTGAATTAGAATAAATAATATTTTTTAATAATTTAAAATTAATTTTTATTCATAATTAATAGTACAAAAATTAAAAATTAATTACCTCGATTAAGGTTAAATGGGTTTACTAGGGGGTTTAACCAAAAGATATGGATAAGATTTCCAATTAAACTTTTAAAAATATTATTGGAAGGAAATATTTAGAACGTATTAATCCAACTTATATTTTAAGTTGATTTGGAATCATTTTTATTGGGAATTACTTTATCATTTTATATTCTTTTGGGAAATTTCCAAGTAGTTTCCAAGAAGGTCCCCTCCCCCACTTATAAAAGTGAAATACCTTCCCTCGCTTCTTCACACCTATCAAGACATATATCCCAAAAATAAGATGAAAAAATAACTCTAATATATCCTTATACACATTTTAGATGTTTTAGTCTTCCCAAAAGACCAATCCTATGGTTCTTGATAAGAGATGCAAAAAAAGTTTTTATAAGGGAATGCAATCATCTTAACAAAGCTCTTTCTTTTTATTTATTCATTCACCACCTTCAATTATGTATTAAAACATAAAATATATTAAAAAACATCATACCCCATATAATTATATGTTATTATTTATATTGAGTAATATATATCCATAATCTTCTCTGTAAAATGGGAAACAAAGCCATCACACATGTGTAAGGCGGACAACCACCTCACGAAACGATGTAAATTTTGTTCCATCAGCAAATAACATGGGTAGTCATAATTATATGAAAAATTAATATATATATATATATATATATATATATATATGATACATATGACATGATACTAATTCTAAAAAATTAATATATCATGAAATCTCTTACCCTTTCACCCATTAAGTGAATGATATCATCACTTGTGCATACGTATGGTCTACCATCTTCACGAAGTGACGTGATTCATTTTCCAGGTCCAACATTCAAGAATGAGTAAAAAATGTATATAATAATTAAATATTATATTTATATCATTTATATAATTTTTTTAGATTATGGAATTATATCTCATATACAAGAACAAGAACATTAATGACAATCATGCTTGAGAAAACAAGGCAATTAACACCCAAAACAATGGTTAAAATTAAATATTATTAATAAACAAGTGATAAGATGTTATAAACGTATCACATATTATATTATAAATATTAATATATATTCTTTATAAATTAATAACTTTTTTAAAATAATTATAACATAGGTTAAAGCATGTTCAACTAAAGGGAAATGTGATGTAAGGGACTTCATCTCAATTTCCCTTCATTGAGGTGTATTTTAATGTTATGCACCTAATTTATTTTAAATAGTGTATATAATAATAATTTTACACGTAATATCATGAATCCTTCATATTTGATGGTATTTTAAGTTTCAATTTATATTATTTCATCCAAGGTGATTTCACTTGAATGTTACCAAGTGGTATTGAATTTCATAACTCAATTTCTTTTCATTGGGTTATATTAATTTTCCAATGCCTTTGATATTCTAAGATTATGTGTGTAATATATTTTAATTATTTTTGGGTGTATTTCCAAATGTTTTATGTGGATTTAAATTTCATAAAAATGATGTATTAATTTATTAATACTCACTTAAATGGTATAATCTTTATAAAGGATTCCATCACAATTTCCATTACATTGAAACATATTTTTTAGTATGTACATATTTAGTTTTATGTAGTGTATATTCTCCCCCTTTGATATATTTAACATGAATACATATTTATTCATAATGATTAATGTTTCAATTAGTGTTTATTATTTCAAGGGTTTAAAATTTAAAATTTACCACAGAGGTAAGAATCTATTTTACAATATCACTTTCTTTTAGGATATCTTATATTTTTTTAAAAATAATATTATCATTTATCCTTAATAAGCTCCAACCATTTAAATATACATATTATTTATCATGAATATTACTATTTCCTAAACATTATAACATTTTTAAATGAAATTTTTACTTTGAAATTTATTTGATTAACTGAAGAAATATTGATATATCTGTATTCTCTACTCAATATGGATATGTATTAATAAGGAATATTATTCATTAATTAAATTGATCAATCGATATATGAGGAATTATTTGGAAGTGTATGAAGGGTGGGACCTAAATTATGTATCCCATTGATGCATTGACATATCTCATGAGACAAATTAGTTGTCCAAATTAAATGGGTTTTTATGGGTATTTTTAAACTATGTTGGTGCAAAGTCTTTACAATATAGATATCATGATGTTTGGGATCATGAAGTCTAATATTAAGCATTTCCTTCATTGAGAATTTAGTTATAATTATCCTTTATATTATTTCATTGATATTATCCATGAATTCATTTTGTGATCAATTTATTTATTAAATGTCATGTGTTTATAGTTATTTACTTTCTGATGTTTATTATGACTTATTTATTCACAATAGCTTCCATTATATGAAACCGTTACTGATCATTTGAGCTCACCCTTATTTTTTTCCTATCCCAAAGATATAAAGAAGAATTCATTGAATGGTTTTAAGGATGTTTAATTTTTTTCATTACTATGTTAAATATTTTATCTCTAGATAAAAATGGGTATCCTATATATATCAAGATCTCTAATACTACTAAACTAATAAGTACTCAGGATTTAACCCCTTGAATCTATGCCAATTTAATAAGGTAGACACCAGATACGAGATATTGGAGTTGGGGTTATTACATTATAATAATAAAATGACTAATTTTATGTTTTGGATTCATTTTTATTAATTATTACGTCATTATTAAATATTTATGAAGTCATAAAACTTACCTAAACCAAAAAAACTGTATTTTTACTATTCACTAAAAAATAATGTATTTTATAAAAATATCATAATTTCATCCCAGCCTAATTTTGATGTGATGAATTCAAATATAATGTTTATTTTATCAAATTAATTTTATAAGTATGATAATTTGAAATTTTAAATAAAAATCCATATTTATTTAAAAAAAAATTATGACATAATCAACATTATGACTCATATAAAAATTACCTTGGACGTTATAAAATTATATTATCATTTATATTCAAATAAATAGTGTTTTATAAAACTATTTTATGAAAATAAGTTTTCTTTAACATCTAAATTGAAATTATATAATTTTTAAAAATAAAATTTTGTTTTCTTTATTTCAAAAAATCTATTTTTCATATTCATCATATATTCATGTTTATTTTGTTAAATAATGAAAATATAATTGAAGAAATCACTATTTAATTTCTAAAAATAAAATTACAATTTTATAGCACTAAGTTATATATACACAAATCATTATTACACTAACGTACACCCTAAGGGCAAGGTGAAGAATGGTGGTACCTGGATGGGGTGGATCAACTAACATTGATCTAGTGGTGATCTACACAAGCTTGAACTTCTCCTATAGTTGATTCCTATAAAGCCTTATATGATGAAGATATACTTAGGATTGGTCAAGGGAAAACCCCAGTGGTGCTACATCCATCCCAAGTTTAAATAAATTGGATCTAAAATGAATGATCCTGTTGATTGAGGTCATCATGTATCCCTTTTGTATCAATTTTATTTTTTCATTGGACATTATATAGACTATTTATAATAGTAATATTATTTCTAATTATCATAATTACCAACAATAATATTGACTAATGATCAAGTAATGGTCAAATTCTAATGGAAAATTTACCCTTTATACCCTATATATAATTTACCATTCTCATACCTCAACATTCATTACTTTTCTTACAAATGTTCTAAAATTACTTTGATAATGTATATCATATTCCAAACTCTTCTATTTTGTTTTTACTATCTTTATAGTAGGGGAGATATTCATTGGATAATTCAAGCCTATAGAGTTTACATTAGTTTCTGTATTATTATTATTATTATATCCTTATATTGTTTCTAGCTATTATAATCAATATTAATTCATGATATGTAATTTTATTATGAAATTTTATAGTCTTTATATGTTCTCGTAATAAAATAATCATTATAAAATAAGAGTTTATAATAACATAAAAAAATTTGGGTTGTAACATTCCCCCCCCCCCCCATGCTAAGAAATTTTTTCTTTAAAATTTGTTTCCTAACTCAAAACAAATGGTGTTATTTATCGTTCATTTATTTTTCATGCTCTTGGGTTTCTTCTTCGGTCTTGTGATTTCTCTGCAAGACATTCACGATTTGGGTTTTATTTTTCCTCAACACATATTCCATTTCATCAACAATCAGGATCGATTTTTGTTTATATAGTAGGTCAGGTTCCAATTATATACCATTTATGTCTAGTATATGGTTTGGATATGACATATACTTTATTAATAGGGACACATAGAATATGTTTTGGGTATTAGAAATATTTTCAGGTAGTGAAATATAATAAGAAATTGTGCGAACACACTCTAGAATCTAAAAGGGTTTAATGTACCTTGGACTTAGTTTCCCATTCTTTTTAAACCTCATAGCCCCTTTTAATCATGATATTTTCAGGAATAGACGATCCCCAACATGAAACTTTAAGTCCTTCATTAGATTATTTATATAACTCTTACTTCTTTGAATTTGAGAAGCCTTGATATGTTTTTCGATCACTTGTATCTATTCTATAGTGTATTTCATAATATCATGTCCCAAAATTTTTCCTTATCAAACTTCATCCTAACATTTTGTAGTTATACATCTTTCTCATATAGTTCTTCATAAGGAGATATTTGAATAATCAAGTGAAAAATATTTTTATAGGAGAATTTAATAAGTTGAATATGTTGATCCCAACTCCCATGAAAATGAAATTAGTTATCCCATAACAGGTATTTCAATGTTTTAATAGTCCTCTCAGAATTCCAATCAGTTTGAGGATGATAGTTTGTGCTAATGTTTACTTCAGTATTTATAGCATTTTTATGGATCCTTTGGAACATAGAAGTAAATATTGAATCATGGTCTTAAAAAAATTATAGTGGTTCCTTATAAAGTCTCACTACTTATTGAATATACATATTAAAAATTCACTTAAGGGAGAAATCCTCTTATATGGTGATAAAATGAGAAGTCTTTGTTAATATATCAATGATTACCCATAGGTAATTTTCCCTTGTATGTCTTAGAAAGAACAATAACAAAGTGAATAGTAATGTTTTCTCATTTCCATACTGGTATGGGTAGTGGTTATAGAACTCCATTGGGTAATTTTTACTCAACCTTCACTTTTCAGCATACCAAAAATCATACATTATAATCAGAAATATCCCTTTTCATATTATCCCACTGATAATGATACCATATATCTCTATACATTTTGGTGCTTCTATGATATATAGAGAACACAAATATATGAGATTCCTCCATCATCTATTTATTTAATTTTATAATATATGGTATACATATCCTTGTACCAAACCTCATTACTCCCTCATGATAAACATTGATCTCATATGATTTATCATTTTCTATATGTTATATCTTTTTTATAACATAGAATTTTTTCTTTATGCCTTATTGATATTCTCCAGCAATTGTGGTTGGGAAATAATTCGGGATACAATTAATGATGCCCCTTCCCTTCTGACTTCTATGTCCATATTTACCAAGTCTTTGATCAATGTATCACCTTAAATCCTCAACATCACATGAACTCTAGGGCCTTTCATACTCAATTAATCAATGACATTGTTTTATTTTATAGAGTGGTAATGGATAAAACAATCATAGTCCTTAATAAGTTCCAACTATATCATTTGTCTAATGTTTAGTACTTTTTGTGTGAATATATATTTTAAAAACTGGTGGTCAATTTATATATCACACTTCTCCCCATCAAGATAGTTTCTCCATATTTTAATTCAAATATTACTACATATAACTCCAAATCATGGATTGGATAATTTTATTCGTGAGGGATTAACTTCCATGATGTATAGGCCATTAATTTTTTATTTTGTTTGAGTACACATCCAAATATATTCGAGGATGAATCACTATAAATGAAAAATCCTTCTCAGTTAGAGGTTATTGTTAGAACATGTTTACTAACCAAACTCTTCTTTAATTATTTGAAACTTTCTTCAGACTTATTTATCTAGATAAAATTATCTCTATTTTGGGTAAACATAGTTAGTGGATTATAAATCCTTGAAATTTTTTTCATAAACCTTTTATAGTATGTTTTTAGAGAAAGGAAACTATGAATATAAATTAATATTCTAGGATTTGGACACTCCTCTACAGACTTTTTCATTACTAAATTAACTAAGATTCATTCACTAGTCACAATGTGACCCAAGAATGTGACTTATTATAACCGAAACTTATATTTTCAAAAAAAATCAAAAAAAATTATCCTTCCTCAGACTTTTTAATATAACCTTTATATAATTCAAATGATCCTCATGGATTTTTGAATATATCATAATATTCTCAATAAATACAACTATAAATTTATTAATATAGTCTCTAAAGACACTATTCATAAAATCCAAAAACATGTTTGGGGAATTAGTTAAAATAATAGATATAATAAACTCATGATGTCTATATCATTTTTAGATTGTAGTCATCGAGATATATTTTTTCTTCAACCTCAGCTGATGATACATTAATCAGAGGTAAATCATGTAAAATAATTGATCCCTATGAAGCTATTCAAATAAATCATCAGTCCTTGTAAGAGGGTATTTGTAGTTGGGGTGGTATCTGAGTGGTTAACAAACCCTGTAATCCTGCATTAAACCCAAGATCAAATCATGGTGGAGGGATATTTTTTGGTCATTTTAGAATTAATATATAAGGTACAACAAAATTGTAACTATTCATCTAATTTGGGGCTATGAGACACCTTATTGGGCTAATGGGCCTTCGGGCCACCATATTCATTTAGGCCACAGGGCCTCCAAGCCACCTCAAACCTCTAGACCATGGGCTTTTGGTCCATAAGGCCTCTAGTATAAGAAGCATTCAGGTAAGTCCACATGGGATTATACCCCATAATAGGAATCAGAGAAATATTATACACCAAAATATGAATTCCCTGGATTGGGAATAAATAGAGTGTATGGAAATAACCAATAATATCGGGCACCATGCATAATTGCATCAGAAAATTCTAGCCAATCATTCATGCAAGGTGTGGATATAGGCTCCATCAATAAAGAATATGATAAGTAGGGGTATTTACAAGTATAGTCAAGCCTTTGGTCCACTGGGTAATATACTAGGACTTATGCCTCCAGGTCTATGGGTCATGTAATGATTCCCTCTTAACCTAGTTAAAAATGTGATTATCAAAAATATATTTCAATATAAGGCTATTTGGATTTTCATATCTTGTAATAGGATATTTTTTATTCATTATAATCCCATTAAGTTCTATATAATCTATGAATAACCACATTTATCCATCCTTCTTCTTCATAAAGAGAACATGTTCTCCCAAAGGAGACACACGTGGTTAAATAATACTCATATCTAAAATATTTTTAAGTTTCTTATATAATTCCCCTAACTCTATATATTCCATTCTAAATGGGGTATTTGATATTGTCTTGGATCTAAGTGTGATTTCATTTGAGAACTCTACCTCTCCTTTTAGGGGAGGTCTAAGAAACAGTTCAGGAAATACATCAATGTATTCCTCAACAATTGGTACATCTCATATCTTTATACTTTCTCATTATTCTCCTTATTCACAAATCATATCTATAAATAAGAAAATAAGAGGTGGTTCTTGACAAGACATAGGTTGGAATATCTATCCTTTGAATATAATTACAATTTTTTCCTTTAAGATAAATAAAAATTCCCTTATTTTATAGTTTGTCTATTCATTATACTTTTACAACCAATTTATCCAAATTATTATGTAAAATTCTACCAGTGAAATGACCAGTAGGTTTTTTTAGAGCTTTTACTCACTAATTTTAATAGTGGAATCCCTATATATATTTTATTCTTGAATAGATCCTCCTTATGTATTAAACAATACTCTACCACTAGAAATTAAGGGCTTAAATTTATGTTCTCTGTAAACTTGAATGCAATGAAAGAATTCAAAGAACCAAAATCAAACAATGTACTTTCTAGACTTTGAGTGTATTGTGAGTATACCTATAGAGACATCATTCAAATCCTAAAATTTAGAAATCATGATTGCAAATGCATGAACTTGATCCATTATCCTCGGTTGGTCTTGATGGTGTTTTACCTCCATTGTCTTCTGATTTAGACATTTATTAGTTAAATATTCATACTCCCTACACTTGAATCATCACAGAGAGGGTTTTATTTTCAATATATTCCCTTTATCATTGGAATTAAAATGTTAAGGCTTTACATATTCATAATAGTTTTGAGCTATATGTCCATCTCTTTTATACTTGTATCACTTTACACTTACTTTTATAAAATTACGCAAATGCTTCTTCCCACGTTATTTTCACATAGGTAGTTATTGTTTCTTTCCTTCTATTTTATGGTTGAAATTATTTCAAAAAATTTTCTCCATCATCTTGTTCTTTTAATTCAGTTCATGATACCATTATGCATCTCCAAAATATATTTCCACATTGAGATCACACCATAATATTTCCTTGTAACTCCTAAAGAATTTAATTACTATATATTTCTATGGATGTGGTATTATCCCACTAAAGAACTGTCTAATATTCCCATCATAATCAATGAAAAAGATCTCAGTGTATTATGTAAGACTTGTAAATTTCATCTAATAACTCCCCATGGATTAATTTTAACTTTGTTTTAAATTAATGAATTCCCTCTCGATCTTATTTTTGAGGGAATAAGGATAAGACTTATTGAAAAATATTTTTGTGAATTATTACCACCCCATGGCAGCAAAGTCATCCTTTGTCTTTGTGTTATTGATTGGTATCCACTACTGATCAAAATATCCCTATAATAAATATTCATCCAATGTACCTTTATCTTTATCATAATAATAGTGAACATAAAATATTTAAATATAGTATTGATCCATTGTTATGTGATCAATAGATCAGAGGTTACAATAAAAGCATGTGGTCATTGACACATAGAGGATTCAACTTCTAATTGTCACTTCCTTAGCCAATTTGGATGATCCACATGCTTTAGGTTTTTATTCATAACCTAATATAATTAATTTAGTATCATTATGAAGTTTTCAACTCTGGATCCCCCTATATTGTTAAGTTCATCATCTCATTGTCCGTTACATCTATATTTTCACAATTCATTCTATTTATTAACATTTTTCTAGAAGAATAAACCCTAAATGTGGGATATTTTAATATTGTAAATCTTATAATAATTCTAAAGGAATGGTTAAACCTGAAAATTTTTAGTAAAACATTTCTAAGATGATATACTTCAATCTTAAAAAGATTACATTATCTATATATGGTTCCTAATGTTTTATAAAAAACATGTGATTAACTAATAAATATCCCCCATTAGCGTAATACCAGGTGTGAAAAAAGCCATATTTTTCATACATTAGGTGGATATTGATTTAATACCCAATCTATACATTTTTGTTTATTACCCCAAGGTAAAACTATGTCAAATCCACATCCAATTGTAGAATCTATATATGAATTCCATTACTTAGAAACCAATAACTTTATACATAACCAAAATTTCAAAATGATTTCCTATATTTAAACTTATCTCTAGGGTTATTACTATTTTTTTAGTTATAGTTTCCAAAAAAATAACTAAATCTTGACATTGATGCCAACTATGGTGATCTTCATTTTTAATACATGATTTTTAACATAATCCCATACTAAAATATTACATTAATAACTTTGAATAACCTTGTGGGGTTGAAAGTCTTGAAAAATAGGTATATGATACATGAATTATATAAGGAAAACGTAAATATAAAATTTATTTTATCCTGCTCTAATAATTCATTATTATTCTATTCTCATTCATCACACTACAAGTCATTTAGTGGGGGAATACATTAATAGAAAAGGGTTAGCATAAATCTCCGTAAGGGATAAACAAAGTAAATGGAACATGAGTGATTAACATGGATAAAACATAAGGAATAAAAATAATATGTATGTGATACATAATATGTAAATGTGGATAAAACATAAAAATGATATATTCATAAAAATATCATTAAGGTTTATCACTAAGGTGTCTTAAAATCTATCACCTAGGTTATTCAAAAAATTATCATAAACATGTAATATTTATAGATTAATCCTATACCCAATTCATTGGAGAACTATCAGGGTAAACCCATGATTTTTTTTAATTAATGTATACCATATATATCATAATATTATATTTCATTAATAACTTAGGGAGGATAAATAACAGGTTTAATATGAAATCATTAAGTACATGGGTGTTTAAAGACTAAAAATTTTAATCATTTTCAACCCATGAGAACGGGATTTAGGTTTCATACATGGAAATATATAATAAAAGAATTATAATTACATATATATGAATAACCATAAATATAAATATGGTTAAGTATTCATAAAATTAAAATGGAGGCATGGTAAAATCAATGAATGATTTCAGCAGCATAATAGGTATACAAAGTAGTTTATGGAATGGGAATAATGAGAGAGAATGGAAGTTTTTCATTGATAGAAAATCATTTAGACAATAATGTAATGATAATATGTTCATGAGAACATAATATATTTAAAATTATAAAACTAAATGCAAAGGATGTGCTCGGATAAAAATATGAGGAAGTGAATCCCTAACCTTGTGAGATAACTTCTTAAAGCTTGAGGGGGGTTTCCTGTAACCTTAATAAATCTTTTGAAAGGCTATAAATAGGTAAAATGAGGGGTAATTCATGCTTAATGTCTTGAGAGTGAGAGAAATGGGGTGGATAGGTGGGTATATAGAAATTATGAGACTATTTTTTATTAATTTCTAAATATAGGCCTTGGAAACCTAGGTTGTGGGAAATACAAAATTGTTTTCTTACCCATGGTTTTGACGCATGGTTTATAAAATTAAGAAGGTTGTTTTTGAAAAATTTGAGTTCTAGAACCGAACATCAATATTTTATATTACTTTTTTTATGGGAAAATTATTTTCTACAAAATAATGTATTACAACCATAATCTGTAATATAGTCCTTGGAAATTTATTTATAGGTTTGGAAATTAATTTAAATTAATTAAAATAAATTATATTAATAAAATAACTTATATTTGGCCTTGGATTCAGTTTTATTATAAAATCATTATTTCATATTTATGAAGTTAGAAAACATACTAAAAACACAAAAATGTATTTCTATTATTCACTGAAAAATAAATTATTTTATAAAACTCTCACTATTTCACCATAATATAAATTTAATGTGATGATTTCAAGTATAATTTATATTTTTTAAAAAAATTATAAATATGATAATTTTAACTTTAAAATAATATTCCTTATTTATTAAAAAATAAAATTTTTAGGACATAGTCAACTTTCTGACACTTATAAATATTACCTGGGACATTATAAAATAATAATATTATTAATATTTTAAAAATAGTGTTTTATAAAACAATATCATGAAAATATATTTTCTATTAAATATTAATTAATATCACATATTTTCCAAAAATATAATTATGTTTTCATTATATCCAAAAATCTATATTTTATATTTTTCTTATATTCATGTGTATTTTGTTAAATAATGAAAATGGAATTATAGAAAACATTATTTCATTTCTAAAAAGAAAATTATAATTTTATAATACTAAGATCTTGATACATAACTCATTATTACACCAACATATTACCAAATGGTACGGTGCGTGATGGTGGTACTTTCATGGGGTGGCTCAGCTAAAATTATTCTAGTGGTGATCTCTACTAACTTAAAATTCTTCCATAGTTGATTTTACTTGAGCATTAATAATTGAATCACTTCTTGTGTAAAGGTAAAGTTATATCCTTGATGATGATACCACCCTCCCATGTTTTGATAAATGGGATTCAAAAGGCATTATACTACTAGTTGAGGCCATCATTTCTCACTTATATGTTAATTATCTTTTTTTATATCCCTCTATATAGACTATTTATTATGGTAACATTATTACCAGTGGTCATAATTCCCAATGGGTATATTAACCAATGATTATATTGTTCAATGTTCAGGTAATTATTATATTTTAATGGTATCTTTTCCTTTAAAACCATATATAAACTCCACCATTCTAATACCTTAACATTCATTACTTCGCATATAATGTTTCTACACTTTCCTTGATAATATCCATCGTATTCATAACTATTCTATTTCTTTTTATTTTTTTATAGAAGGAGTGATCTTTATTGGTGAATTCAAGCCTATGGAGTTTACATTAGTGTGTGCATTGTTCTTTTTTGGTCTCCCTATATTGTTTATAGCTGTTATAGTAAATATTAATTCATCATATGTAATGTTCTTATGAAATTTAATAGTTTTATTATTTTCTCATAATAAAGAACTTGTTTTAAAGTAAGAGTTAAAAATATCATAAATAACTTTCGATTTATTACAAGGGTTATCCTATTATTAAAAAAATTATCTAATTGTTGAGTTTCCCTCAGATATAAAAGTGTAAATACCATAACCCTAGTACCCCAAAGTCGATGGTTACTTTATTACATTGTCACTAAATATAAAGAATTACATCTCAAATGACTGAATAGTTTATTAGTCTTGGAAGACTATATATATACATGAACATCATATTAAAATTGAAAACTTAAAATAAAACATATAATTTTCTTTCAGAACACCATTATTCCTTTTAGAATATCCCTACATATCAATCATAATACACTTTTTTGGATCATGGGGAAAGAAAACATAAGAGTAGGAGAACTCTAATGCTCATTAAGGATATGCATACAGTGAAATAAATCACGAATAAATAATAAATAATCAATATGTAATGGTAAATGACTGAGTCACATTTCAATTAATCAATAACATAAATACGAAGAATAATTTTGTAGGAATAAATGATGATAAAATAATGCTACATAAATATTCACATGAACTTAAAACCTATACATGGATATTCAAACAAATAAAATAATCATATGGACGTAGAAAAAAAATAATCTCATAATGTGGGAATATATAATTTTTCACAACATAAACATACCATCAGGGCCTCATTCCAAGACATCTTACATAAATGGGTAAGGCCTCATCCAAATACCCAAACTTGTTTGTCTCATGAGATATTGATGCATCGAGGGGATATAAAAAGCCCCGCCTATCACTTTCCAAGTCCAATTCATTCCTTATATAAAATAAGAGAATCAAAATAATGAAAAACTTAATATTGAAATACTAGCATACAAAATATTAACAATTTCCCCAATCAACAAACATAATCATAATCCATCCAGAGAAATATAGAAAATCGAATCAAAATAGTACAACCCCAGTCAATCTAGTTAGTAACCATCCAGAGAAATAATAATTATGGAATTATTATAGCATATTTTCATTATATCATAAATAAAATAATTTTTCTTATTTAAGAATATAAATACACTAAAATTTTCATTAAAATATTCCTAAGTAAAATATCCTTTTCACTTTGAAAATCACTTTTAAAAACAAAAACATTACAAAATATTAGTAAAATAATTTTATTTTAAAATAATAATTTTAATATTTAAATTAAAATTAAATAAATGAGTGTTCATGGTGATGGTAAATTCTATTCATGATGAGTACCTGAAAACAAATATTTCTTTCACTTTTTTGGTAAAATTCCAAAAGTATCTCATTCTGAAAATGACTGCAAGATTCCTTTAAAAAAAATTTAAAAAGTATATTATGGTTAAAAATTAATTTAAAATCAAAAAATATTACTAAAAAAATTAATTTGTTTTTTGAAAACATGGACCTGGAAGAGAATGTATCTTCGAAAGAAGACTGAAATGAAGTTAATTTTCTTTATAACATTATTCCAGTATAATGAGTTTAAAAATATGAAATTGAAAAGAAAAATTTTAATTTACATAAATAACTATATTATAGGAAAATATATTTTTAAATATAGAAAGATCAAATTATTTCCCTAATGAATACTTAAACATAAATAATTCCGAATAGTGATGAGATTGTGAAATAAATCCTTATTGCTCTGGTAACTTTTGATTCATAACTACCATGTGAGAAATAACCTAAAATAAAACATTAAATACCATAAATATAAATATATTAATTATATATTATATAAAATTATCATTATATGCACCACTAAAAAAAATAAGTGGTGAATATGGCATATGTCTCATAAGATTAAAAGTGAGACGAGAAATCCTTACGTTAGGTATGATTTCCTTAGTATGTGTTTGAACCTACTGTATAATAAATATATATTTATGAAAAATATATTAAATAAATATACTAATATATATCATACTATATATGATTTACTTTTAACCTTTCGTCACTTGTTTTTAACAATTCATTGTTAAAATCACTATTTTGGTTAATAACTACTTCGTTTTCATGTATGTTTTGGTTTGGTAGTTTGGGTCCATATACTTTAATCATGGTTCCATAATATCAATAATTTTAAACATAATATAAATATAATATATATTTAATATATAACTATTGATAATATTCCATAAAATGTAGAGATATAAAAATGAGTTTTATCATTTAGGGGGACAGTTGGTTGTACATACGCGTGAACATTTTTTTTCATTTTTCTCAAAGGATGGAAAGAAAGAAAGTTAAATAATATTTCATCTTTAAAAAATTATTATTATATCATAAAAATAATATATATTCATTAAATATATCCTTATTACCATCCATGTCAAAATTAAATGAAAAAAAAATATCACATCGCTACATAGAGGCGATAGTCCACACATACGCAAGAGTGACGTTATCATTTTCCAAAGGATTAAAAGGTAAGAAAGAAATAAGTGATATTATAAATTCATAAATATAATTATATTATAAATATAATATATATATATACATTAACTTTATCATTATATCTATCTTTTATAGATGATTATGGAAAACGAATTACATCCATTTGTGAGGAGGTAGTCCAATGTGCACACGATTGATGGTTTTATTTCCCATTTAATAAAAGATGAGATGTATATAGGTTATAAAATTAAGATAATAACGTATAAGTATATTTAATATAAAATATTTATTATTTTATAATATTTTTATGATATTTTATGTAGCTATAAGAATAAATAAAACAAAATTGTATGGTTAATAATTATACCTCTTCTTAAGATAACCTCTTTAAGTTTTTACCTAAAGCCTTCCTAAAATTGTCTTATGATCAAAAAAAGCTTTAAGTAATGGGGGGATTTATGAAATGGATTTTTCAGTTATTTTATGAACCAAATGAGGATTTCTTTGTACGGAAGATAGGATAGGGTCCATTTTTTGTAACTGGGGGAGAGAACACACTTGGAATTTTTAAAAACAAAATGATATATCCACATTTTATACATCCCACAAGGATCAAAAATGGATCATTATCAAAAATTATATGATATAAGGTATAAATATTTTTATAAAATATAAATTATAAAAAAAATTAGGTCATTTTAACTCGTATCTTTTTAGTTTATCCCCTGGGTAAACTTGTTTTAACTTCAACTGTTGTAATTAATTTTTACTCTTTTACTATTCACTATAACCAAAAAATACATTAAAATTATTAAATAATATTTATTATTATGATCCAAATTATGAAATCCATTTTAATAAATTCAAACCACATAATTTTAAAATTTTAATTTAAAATTAAACACACAAACGCGTCGAAAAAGAGATTCTCCAAAGGAGAAGTTTTCTTAACTAATAAAGGTTATTGTATCAAATATCAACATAAAATTTATTCCAATAAACTATATTGTATTAATAATAATATAATTGATCTAATTTTATATTTTAATAAAAATTATAACAAATGGATCTTTGTAAATTCATTAAATGAAAAGGTAGTTTTCAATAAAAATTAGTATTTTTTATTATTCATTGAAAAATTAATATCTTCAGAAAATTCTAGAAATATCACTCTAAGATAATTCTAAAATGGTGATTTAGAAAAATTAGTTATTTTTTAAAAATTAATTTTCTAAAATTGGTAAAAATTAATTTTAAAATAATTGTGCAAAATATGATGAAACCACTTTTTAGAAAAATACCGTTTTTAAGTATAGAAATGGATTTATTCATATCTCATGCATAGAAAAAAAATAATGGATGAATGATAGAAAATTTTATTTAATATATAATTTATATTTCATTGAAATAATTAACCAATAGTTACTAATTTAATTTATTAATATATAAACATGTTGTGTGCTTAAAATAATTTTTTTCAGAAAAACATTTCTTTTACATTAAAATGGTTTTTATTTTTATTTATAATCAATCGATAAATAAGGAATTTATTTTATACATCTGTAAATCATATGATTTTTATAATTTAGTTATTTTTATTCATACCCTTCAATTTAATTGATAGGTTATAACACCTATGTTTAAATAATATATTTCATAGGTCGTTTGAGCTTAGTGTTGTGTTTTGTATATGATATTTATCACAATGTTATTATTTTAAAATATTAGGGAGTTATAGTAAACAGATCTAGAGTTACCCATTACCCATAAGGGTTAGGAAATTACTAGTTTTTTGATGCATAAATTTCATCTGATATGTAAGGTTCCTCTTTTTCAAGATACCAGATAAATGGTGTGAGTCAGCCTGTGATATGTAAAAGTAAATATAGATGATATGTAAAGGTCACTCTATACCGTATAACGTTTCGACCTGGATTCCACTAAACCAATTCTCTGAGATGGTGGGTTACTAGGCCTAAAGAGAGACTCCCAGTACTCCAAAGGCTTCTTATTAACAGTGAGGGACAAGGGTGTGATTGTAGGGAGTGTATCCCCCTCATATCACAGTAAGACAAAATGAAAATTAAGTAGAGTTCATAAGTTGTAAATAAATGAAATAGAACATGCTATAATAATAAATGAAATGTTGTAAAATCCTAAACAACTATGTCATACAATACAATGCTGGTCACCCACTAGGACGACCATACATATACAAAGTAAAAAATAAATTGAAAGTAAAAGTACAGGGCTCTATTACAAACTCGTATCCATACCAAATACTCAGTCTCTATAAACTATCAAAATAAACTAGACCGATCATAAGAACCACATTAATAGCTTTGATCAATCATGAAGAACTAGGAATTATCCCTATCCACCCTAAAACGTGTGCTCAAACTGAAAATAAGACATAAGGTCTACACCTATACTGAGGTGCACGTGTAGAGGTGAGAAATAATCTTAGCAGGCCACCATGATAATCAATCTGTAAATGGGTTTTTCTAAGTATATGAAAAAGAAATGTTCTCATCCTTGCTAAGAAACAATAAAAGGTAAGTAAATCAAATGTGAAACTGCAGCTGAACCTCGGGTCTGTAATCTCAATCAACTGGGAAATTGCCACCATTTATGTCCATATCTATTTACATATACATTTTTTCCCATACCTATAGACATATACATAAATATGAATATTCATTAGTATGAGAATCAATAACATGAAACCACATTAGTAGTCAAACCTCAGGTCTATAATCCAGCTCAACTGGACATCCTATGCAAGGGTATTGAGCTGGACGTCATGCCACTCAAGTTGTGTACCACCAAGTCGATCTCTGGGTCTACAATCCCAATCAACATATTCCTAATTCGAAAAATTCCATAAAATCCTTGAGAAAGCTATGTCACCACAGGGGGATACTTGTCCTACACCTGGGTTTACATGTACTCGCCTCTAATCATTGAAGCAAGGATACCATATACCGATGGTTAATCCCATAAATAAATATCTCATGGAGTACATCTGGACATCTCATATTGATCTAGAAGAGCATAGTTATTTTGATCATAGAACAACCAGCCTATGAGCCCATCCAAGGCATTCCTATAATAGGAATTCATGTATCACTCAGAGCACATAATTTACCACCCACTGAGACTGTCTAAGTAATCCATCAACTAGATCCAATTATCACTCAGTTATATAAGCTTGTCACCCACTGAGCCCATCCAATGCATCCTTCAACTGGATCCACATATCACTTAGAGTAAAAGAATATACAACCAATGATCTTGTCCATGGAATACCTCAACTGGATCCATGATTCACTCAAGATTTAATTACATTCAATAGCCCATTGAACCCATCCAAGGAACCCCTCAACTGGATCCAAGTATCAATCAAGGCATATAAGAAATCAACCCACTGATCTCATCTATGGAATTACTACAACGGGAATCCAAGTATCACTCAAGTTCCTTAAATAAACAGCCCACTAAGGTCGTCCATGGCTTTCCTACAACAGGGATCGAAGTATCACTCAGGGCATACAATTCAACACGTATGGCTCAATATCCAAATACCAGAAAACACCTCTGGACATCCTAATATATATATATATATCACAATATATATATACATCCAATATCAATAGAAAAGTCCCAGGTAATACTTCTGCGTATCACAAAAATATGATAAATAACATGGCTCAGAATACAGATCCTAGGAAATCACATATGGGCATCCCATTAAGTAAAATGGATCCCCTAAAGAATGTCTCAGTATCCCAAAAAAAGAAAGACACCTCGCATTAGGATCAACATCCACCAGTGTGGAATCACCTCTAGAAAACATTGTTTCATAAGCAAAAACCATGTCAAGTAGAAACAAATGAGTGAGGGTGTCCTAAACGCCCAACCCAACACTCCAGCCACATCCCCAGAAGATTACCAGTTTGGTACAGGTTATAAGGTGAAACCCACTACTATCTCTACCCAAACCCAATTTATAGCTCATATTTGATCAATAAATGGGCTCTTGTAGGGTCCCTCATGTCAATCACTAAGAGGCATCCTACTCGAGATCTTCAAGGGAAAACTCACAAGTGAAGTAATCCTACTCAGGATCTTTAGCAGTAACGGTAAATGAGGAATCCTCTACGGGATCCTAAAAAGTACCAGAAAAATGAAGGCATCCTATAAAGGATCCTCAAAATAGTATACAGGTAATCGATCCTTTAAGGGACACCAAAAATCATCTCATAAGAACAGGTATCCCTTAGAGGATCCACAAAATAACTGGTCTCAAGGCCTCATAGGCCAGAAGGACACAACATGTGCATGATACGTCCTCACGAGAAATATACTAGGAACTGGTTATGAGAGAGAGCCCATGGATCATCTCAGATCAATATCTCAAACTAGGTTAGTCTAAACAACCACCCTATCATTCACATCAAGTCTCTCCCATAAAAGAGGACTGAAACTCAATGTTAGAAGAAGAACCTCCCCATTTAGGTTGAATCCACAAAACACCCTTTAAGAGTCTTTGGAATGCACCACAGGTTTAACCATAACAATATATGTGGAAAACTACTCAGAATGGACTACTCTAAGGTCCAATTCTAACATCAGGGCAAGAAAACACGTAAAACCCTCAAAGGGTTACAAGGGGGTAGTTCATGGCATGTAGAGACAATACACGACATGTGCCCTCAAATTTCCACATCGGTATGCATTCTCACCAACATGGGCGTGTAAACACCCTAGGTACATGGAATATAACATGGGTACACAGTGTGTACCCAACATGCCTGAATGGACTGAAGTCCTTCTTATTTTATTGATTTTTGATAACCCCCCTTTCAAGGGATGAGGGGTAACCCTTACAAGGCTCGTAGGCTCGAAGATTACATGACCCGTATGTCTTAGAAATATACAGACTATACATGGAACTCCTCCTCCCAGCTTCTTTATCATGATATCATCTCTCCACATTCGTATGGTTGTTCGGTTGGGCTTCCTGTACAAGCACAGGCTGGTCCCGATGGAAATTCCATACTCACTCTTTCTGAAAAATCCTCTTAGCTTCTGCTCTGGTGAATGTGGCTGTTCTGAATCCCCATATGGAGTCTGCTCCTTGTAGAGTATGTCTGGTCATTTGGAACCATTTCAGGTGGCCCGAAGGCCTTGAGGTGTCTCGAAATCTTTACTGGCCAGAAGGCCTTGGGTGGCCCGAAGGCCTTAATAGACCCGAGGCCTAAATCGATGGCTCTAAAGCCCTAATAGATGAATATTTATTGCTTCTACATTACCGAACAGTGACTGCTATAGTACTACTACAGTAACCCAGAAATATGTCTCCGCCCAGTTTTACACTTAGGTCTCTTGGATGCACTTATCAAGTCCTCACCAATTGGGTTGAGGCTCTTGTGATGTACCCAACATAGGGTACATGCATGTGTACCTCAACCATCTTGTCCATCTACTTGGCCAAGTCATGTACTTCAACATGGCATGAAACCCTACATGGGTTCTGGCCATATACGCTACACAGCCATGTACCCCTACACTGGTAGACATGCTTGGGTACTCATCCACAAATCCAAGTACTATTACATAACATGTATACCCCATACACGGAATGTAATCATTTAAATTTCATCTTCCATGAATGAGAGAACACACGGTGTGACACCCTGGACTATACACCCTGTAACCTGGTTTCCCTAAATGGGAAACCCGAGGATCATGAAAAACCCCCCATTTAAACCCCCAAATCAGCATATTGGGCCATTAGGGACCTCATACAAGCATAATAGGGCTATAATAACTTCAAAAAATTAATTTAAAGGGTTTTTTAAAGAAAATATAAAAATGGTCCTACCTTCGAGAAGAAACCGCTAAATCTTGAGTCGATTTGACAGTCCACATTCATCACATGTCGATCTGGGTCATCGAGAGCACCACGACGGTACCTAATTATCTCTCTCTCTCTCTATATATATATATATATATATATCATCTACCTTTTATCCCTCATTAAAGAGGCATAGAAAGAGGAGGAGTGACATGGGCCTATTGTGGGATGTGGAAAAAACAATTATTTTCTAAGTTAAAATATAGTATAGTGGTTAACCTAGGTTGTCTCTAGAGAGGAGTGCACAACAATCATGTTTGTCACTTTGTTTTTTAATTTGTTTGGTTTTGAAAACAATGAAACAAAACTAAAGAAAGAAATAACGTATAAGATTTAAACCAAATTTAAAAATAATTTGATAAAAAATAGTTATAAGTATTGGGTGATCAGGTTGGGGTTGGTTTTCCAATTTCAATGTTATCATAGTTCTTATTTATTCATTCCTATTTTATTAAATCGATTAAAATGAGATTTCACATCGCTTCCTCTCACCTATTTGTTTAATGATGTTGGGGAGATTAAAACTTAATAATATCTTAGTTTGGTCTAATATCTATCCTTTTATGAAAGAGTTTTAGTGAATACCCTCAATTGATTAAGGCAATTCCCAATCGGGTCTTGTTTATCCCAAACAATATTGAATATTCAGTACAAATAACACACGTACTGACGATCGCCAAGTACATCACCACTATGTTCTGATCTATTCTATCGTATATAGACCATAACCAATTGGGGATATAATTTTCATTAATCAAATCAATAATAACAACATAATATATAATCATATACATTCACATAGGATAATAAAAGCTATTTTTACAATTGAAACCAATTTCATAATAGAGAAAAATTTTTATAAAATTAATATAATGAACTCAAATATTACAAAATGGAAAACCTAACCTTACCCAATAACTAATAATTTTTACCCCACCATGTTAAGGGTAATTGAGGAGAAGTGGGAAGAAGTATACATTATAAAACTAAGAAGAACAAAAGAAAGAAAATAAAGAACCAAATTTTTCTCCTCTAGAATCTTTACACCAGAAATATACCATCAGTTCTCTTACACTCTGGTCAAATCAGGCCAATTTACCTTCTTATAGGAGGTGAGGAATGGTGTTATTCATCCACCCACGAAATTTGAAATCATTTTGATCCGTGTGAAAGTTGTTATGGATGATTTAGTATACTTAACTTATTTTGGCCGCCAATCACTATTCCACCAACCATAATTTGACCTATTGAAGGGCGGACTTAATAAAATTTTTTCTTTATGTAGTTTTATTTGAATCTTCCTCGTAAAGTTTTCATTCTAACCCAGCTGGAGTCATCCAATTTGATGGTCTTTAGCCTAATATATGAGTCATTGAATGAGTCATGGTCCATTCTGTCGGCCAGAATAAATGTTCACATTGACCAAATTCTTTTGTCTTGTTGGAGTTCTAATTGGCTTTTGTTTCTGAAAACTTATATGTATCCCTTGAATCATGACATCTTAAAAAAAAGAATCTTGTGAATTGGATAAATATTGTGGGATTTATGCTTAAAATACAGAGGCAACATAAAAATGTTTAAATGTATAGAATTAACCAATTTTCACACTTAAGCTCAAAACTCACCAAAAGTTATAAAATGATGCAAAGAAAATAAAATTGGTTAATGTGAAGGGGTTAAATCATTTAAAACATATGAATAAATATGAAAATATGAGCTCTGTCAATTCCCCAACACTTATCACTTGGACTCCTGGACAATTAAACATATATATTAAATCAAAGAAAATTTAAAACACATATCCATGAGATCTAACAATTTAACAACAAGAAACAAAATATATCATGCCTCATAAAAAACATTATTCTAAGTTATAAATTTAGTTTATTAAATATATTTTCTCTTCATTTATTCTCCCATGAACACAAAACACTTACCTAACATGCATTTTTTTCTCATCACACAAATATTAATTTTCAACAATGTCTTTCTCATCCAATAATCATGCAAGGGTCACCATATGTTTTATAAATTCCTACATCTCCATCGGATATGAGTCAAGGACATATTTTTATTATGAGGACTTTATAAGGTTGTTCTGTGCCTTCAGGTTGGTAGGATTTAGATGTGAAACATTTTGTGGCTGAATAAGGTGTGTTGGCTCTTTTTGAATCAAAATTGCATTATTATAATTTGTACTCAAGTATAGTCTCCTCCTCACTCCCCTTAGTATTAAATCAGCTCCATCAGCATAAAAATAGTGAAATTACACACCATTCATCATTTCAGCAGAAAAAGTATCAGTCATCTCAAACATGATTTTTCTTGAAAGCTCCAGATAGGCACAACTTTCTTTCTCTATTGTAAGCTCTATAAAGGCACAACTTCATGTATCATGAAATCTCCAGATAGACACAAATTTCTTTTCATTAGAAGCTCCAGAAAGTCACAACTTCTCTTTCATGAAATCTCTAAGAAAGGCACAGCTTTCAACCGAATGATTTTTTTCAGAAACAAGCACATCTCTTCAATGTTTGATTTTCCACCTAATGTATCACCAAATTAGGTATCACAACACAATTCAACCTCCCCCCACACATAAGTTCATCTAGATTATGCAATTACACTTCAAGAGCCGGTTGGATAGGGAAAATTAGCTTGTAATGTGGCTAACCTAATAGGTTGTTCATGGTTTGTATGGGCTATAAGGTTTAAATGTACATGGTGGACCATTATAAAAAACGATTAATATGAAATAGGGTCTTTAATACCAAAGAAACTCCTCAATCATTTAAAACACATGAATCTCAAACCCTCATGTTTTGACAGGAATAAATCAAATTATGGTTAAATCAAGCATGGTATGGTTCTCTCAAGAAGTGAAGTGAAATAAAAGATTATGAAAATTAGTTTTAGAAGCCTCATAGGAAAGTGGTTTCAAATATAAAGACAGTGAATTGTGGCATGGGATTAAAAAATCAGAGTACTTTTCATGAAATTTCTAAATATTTGAACTTGAAACAAAGTTATTTTCCAAATTCATTTACGCTTGGTTTCATTTGATAAATTGTGTCAAACATTGAAATGGGTTTAAAAAATGGATATGATATTCACTTTAGCTCAAAAGTTTTTAAAACACACAAAAATTTTAAAAACACACTTTTTCTTTGAAAAATAGAAAAAATAACAATTAAAATTTTTAAACTACAAAGGTTTCCTCCCCCACACTTAAATGATGTAGTGTTAGCAATGCATTCAAATTTATTTAACATGTAATAATATTATAAATTGAATCAAAACAATCAAAAAAGAGATAAGGAGAGGTACAACCTGACTTATTGGTAGCACAATGTTGAGTTAAGATCCTATGTGTTATGCACATAAAAACCTACAAACAAAGGTAGATAATAAAAATATAATAAATTTATTGAATGTAAAGAAAATAGAAATATAATGATAATATAAGGCTAGATCTTGGTTTAATACCCCCAAGTGGGACATGGGTTTTGACTACCTCCAGATGGGTAGTTTCAGTTGGTTATCCCCAATCTGATGGTGGGTTGAGTTTCTTTGAGATGAACCACCAACACATTTTCCTTCCAGTTAGAACTTATTTCTTTTTGTTGAGGACTATATCGATACGGTACACCAAGTACACTCTAATGAAAATGATATGCATCTTGTATGGTGGGGTTAGGATAAAGAATGAGTCCTCCACTTTCTTGGTTTCCACTTTCACAACTTCTTCTTCATTCTCCAGTGGTTCCTCAAGGCATGCTTCATCAAAAGAATATTCAAAGGGAAAATCAGAGAGTAATTCAATTTGAATAAAATTAAAGCATGATGAATCAATATCACGATATTCCCTTTCAATGTAAGTATCTTGTGTATCTTTTTCCTCATGGAAGTCCACTTTTGTATCCTCTTGAAATTCCTCTAATAAGAATTCATCTAGTTCATGGAGCTCCATATGTTATTCTTCAGTTGTATCTTCTTCTTTTTCCTCATCCACCAAGGGAATACATTTGTTTCCCAAACCGGAGAATTTCAAGTAAGGGAAGGTGATTCTCAATTCAGATTCTATATAATCAGAATGAAAATAGTTATGAAAAATATTATCTCCCTTATGTGTATTTACTTCAATTACTTCTTCATTATGAGTTTTCTCTTGTAGTTGAATTTCACAAGATAAAGGCAGGCAAGCAGGCTCCTTTGTCTTTTCTTTAAATTCCACCGCTTTTGTGGTATCTTCCTTTAATGGTTTTAGTTCTTCTACTTTATAAGTAATATGTGGATCACGTAGTTCTTCACCCTCATTGTAGAGGCCATCCATATCTTTTAGATCATCCACATGTATCTCAGTAGTCAATTCTTCCATCTTGGC
Source organism: Viscum album (assembly GCA_963277665.1). Taxonomy (NCBI): domain Eukaryota; kingdom Viridiplantae; phylum Streptophyta; class Magnoliopsida; order Santalales; family Viscaceae; genus Viscum; species Viscum album. Next base: position 752,887,382 of record OY728131.1, read on the forward strand.
CTCCTCAAGTTTGTGCTTAGGTTCTGGTTTTTCCATCAATGCACATACATATTCAAATGCATGTTCTGCTTTGTTCTCTAGTTTTTCTATGTCATTTATAAGTTCTTGCATCTGAACTATATAATAACCAGCCTCATCTACTTGTTCCAAATTTGGGTATTTGTTATATTAATTAAATAAATAATTATTTGAAAACATCGTGAAAAAGATATATATTTTTTTAACATTTTTTTGAAAAAATGTTAAATATTGATAATTAGATTGCGGCACTGCCTCTCTGGAAATAGTGTCGTGTTTTGACACAGGCCTATCATGGGGTGTGGAAAAAAAATTATTTTCTATGTTAAAATATAATATAGTGGTTAACCTAGGTTGTCTCCAGAGAGGAGTGCACAACAATCATGTTTGTCACTTTGTTTTTTAATTTGTTTGGTTTTGAAAACAATGAAACAAAACTAAAGAAAGCAATAATGTATAAGATTTAAAACGAATTTAAAAATAATGTGATTAAAAATAGTGATAAGTATTGGGTGATTAGGTCAGGGTTGGTTTTCCAATTTCAATGTTATCATAGATCTTATTTATTCATTCTTTTTTTATTAAATCGATTAAAATGAGATTTCACAATCGCTTCCTCTCACTTATTTGTTTAATGATGTTGGGGAGATTAAACCTTACTAATATATTAGTTTGGTCTAATATCTATCCTATTGTGAAAGAGTTGTAGCAAATACCCTCAATTGATTAAGGCAATTCCCAATCGGGTCTTGTTTATCCCTAACAATATTGAATATTCAGTACAAATCTCACACGTACTGACAATCGCCAAGTACTTAACCACTATGTTCTGATCTATTCCATCGTATATAGACCATAACCTAGTGGGGGATATAGTTTTTATTAATCAAATCAATAATAAAAAAATAATATAAAATCAAATACAATTTCACAAGATAATATAAGCTGTTATTACAATTGAAACCAACTTCATAATAGAGATAACATTTTATAACATTAATAGCATAAACTAAAATATTAAAAAATGGAAAACCTAACCTTCCCTAATCACTAATAATATTTACCCCACCATTTTAATGGTAATTAAGGAGAAGGGGGAAGAAGTATATATTATAAAACTAAGAAGAACAATAGAAAGAAAAGAAAGAACCAAAATTTTCTCCTCTAGAATCTATCCACCAAAAATATAGCTTCGGTTCTCCCATTCTCTGGTCAAATAAGGCCTATGCCCCTTATTATAGGAGGTTATGAATGTATTTTTCCATCCACCCACGAAGTGTGAAAGCATTTAGAGCAGTGTGGAAGGAGTTATGGCTGATTTAGTAGACTTGAATTATTCTGGATGCCGATCACTATTCCACCAACCCTAATTTGATCGGTTGAAGGGCGGACTTAATAAAATTATTTCTTCATGAAATTTTCTTTGAAGATTCCTCGTCGAGTTTTAGTTCTAACCAAGCAGGAATCATCCAATTTTATTGTCGGTAGCCAGAGATATGAGTCATTGAATGAGTCATGGTCCATTTTGCCAACCAGAATAAATGTTCACATTGACTGAATTTTTTTGGCTTGTTGGAGTTAGAATTGTCTTTTGTTCCTGAATACTTATATGTATCCCAAGAATCATGTAATACAAAAAAAAGAATCATTTGAATTGAATGAATATTGTTGGAGTTATTCTTAAAATACAGAGGCAAGATAAAAATGTTTAAATGTCCAGAATTAACCAATTTTCACACTTAAGCTCAAAACTCACCAAAAGTCATAAAATGATGCAAAGAAAATAAAATTGGTTAATGGGAAGGGATTAAATCATTTAAAAACATATGACTAAATATGAAAATATGATCTCTTTAAAGGATTCAGTGAATACACGATAAGGAAGAAAAACAGAAAAGAAAAAAGAAAAGAAAGAAAAGAAAATGAAAAAGAAAAATAAGAAAAAGGGGTAGAGACCGACCTCAGCACTCGACTCAAGTTTATGCCTCACCTAGGATAAAATATCCATTCCAGACTCAATGGTGGAGATGGAACCTCAATCTGATTCCATGTTCAAAAGATATGACTGAACGAATTTACGTAAATAATTTAATATTTAATCTATTAAATATTAATTATTAATTATTCGACCAAAATTTGAACATCTAGGATTTCTACCAAACTCTTGTACTATTGTAAACACCCAATTTCAAAACCAATGGAGTTTTCATAAAAATTATCTATGATCAAATTTTTGGCGAAAAATACTATTTTACCCATCATGAGAATCATACAACAAAAATTCAAATTTCTGCTCAAAACTGTAGTCTCAAAAAACACAGGTTCTTTCAAACTCCCCACCATAAACCTCCTAATCCCTAAGAAGCCTAGTGAAAGGACCAGAATCCATGATCTCAGCACAATAAGTTACCTAAACAAGCTATTTAGACTATCCAATTAGCATCCCCATAGTGCCAACAACTTCCTTCTACACAAAATTCATTTAACTACAACTAATCTGGTAATACCCACCATAGGAATACCCTTATTGTTATCTCAAACAAACACTGATCCCAGTGGAACAAGGAAAAACAACTAACTCTACTCTAGATTTCAACTAAAAATGAGGGTCACCACCCTCAAATGACCAATGGTGCACTCCCCACCATATGGATTTCTTTACATTGCTCCTTGAGCACAAGCTTCATAGGCCCCCTTCCTCAATAGTGGAGAACATTTTGAAAGAAAAGAAGACTGGAATACGGACAAATCTCTCTCAGTGTACTTAAGAAGAATCAATATAGTGCATAATCATCACTAAAAATAGTACACTAATATTCCACAAAGGCATATATAGCTCTCTCCAAGCCACCCTCACATCCTGTCAAAACATACCCAGGATTCAGCCATGGGTCAACCATATTATGGTACCCCATCATTTCAAGATGTCACCTCAAACATGGAGGTACATTCTAACATAACATGTAGGATCCAAACCCACAGAAAGTCTTGAAACATTGGTTATTGACTCAAACCCATCCACTCACTGATTTAGGTTCAAACAATACCATGTGAAACCACTGAGTATCTTTATCACCCAACTCTTACTCTTGTGAGTCGTCCAACCGAAGGCTAAACTGATTGTGTTACATGGAACATCTATTTCATAAGCTAGAATCTCTCTTGGAAATCCTCTTCTACATCGATCACTACACCTATTCCATGATTTATCCCATAATTTCTAGTTGCATGGAATCGTTCCAGTCATGAATGTATACCCGTGCACTAACTACATTAGTAATAGAAAAAACACTAGTCAACTAGGCCAGGCACCCAAATTGTCATGTCCGTCAAATCCAATCTCGAAAAACAAACTCCCAAGGTGATCTGTCAAAATATGAAGGCATCAACATGCCTATAGCATATAACTTGAGAACTAATCATGCCTTGATCACAAAACAACTGTAAAACCAAGATCACTTCAAAAAGGAATCTGAAAAAATGGGCCAACCTTCCTCATGTATGTTTCCCTAGCACAAAACAGACGTATACCTATAAGGGTATGAGTCTAAACCAAGGTACTTTAGGTCTCCCACCTAGGCCTATAGAAAAATCCTAACAGCTGGGTCACATGGTCTAACCACCTTTCCCAAAAGATTAGAGCCTATCAAAAGCATGTAAAAATCACCATGACCAACATGGTTCCATGCTGAAAACACATCCTACAAGGGCCACGATCTTCTTCAAGAATCCTCAGAAGGATGCTCCCTAGAGGTCACAAAACCAACATAGAAGAGAAACTGAATAAACACTCACCGGGAATTTTTATATGACAATACCCCCTAGTGGTCAGGTTCACAAGAAATATCTTGGTATCTATTGGCATCATACTCTGCGATCGGACTAGATAACCACATACCTGGAGAATAACACCCTACTGGTGGTTCAATAGAAAGGCATCACGTTCCATATCGACCTACTAAGTAACTTCACCTCATGTGAATGAGGAATGAGTCATAAACCTCACTAAAAAACATCCCGACTTAGATCCACATAACCTTATATCAGAAGAAAATATATATGTAAGAAGGACCAATTGAATAGGCCAAAATAGTCAGTAAAATCACACACTATCGGGAATGTATGATGTGAATCCTACATGCCAAATATGATGCATGATATGCCTCTTGCCTTTGTCATCCAAGATTTAAAACCCATCCCTATCCTCTTACCAAGAACCAAGATCTAGATATCCATAGTAAATCATAACATCAACACAACATGTGTATCGCTCAAGGTGAAATCATTACAACAATAACATCATAAATCAAAACAATAATCCCAGGCCCCAAAAACCAAGACTTCTTATCAGAACAAGTATTCTCGATGTACCAGTCTGATATCCATCATAGGTTCCAACACATTCCTAATACTCATATCTACCATATCCCAAATAGTAAATACCAGTAAAAGAACACCTCTGATACCACTTTGTAACGTCATGACCCGAATGCCACTAAATTATTGCTCTGATCCCATGGGTTACTAGGCCTCAAGCATGCCTCCTTGTACAATAGAGGTTGACAACTAACAGTGAGGGCCTAGGAAGTGATAGTGGAGAGACTATACCCTCATATCAGAGTAAGTAACACGGAAAGTAAATGGATTGCATAAGTAGTAAATAACTAAAATAGATGATGTTGTAATAATAAATGAAATGTTGTAAAAGCTTAAATATCTATATCATGAAATACAACACTAGTCACCCACTGGTCTGACCATACAGATACAAAGTACAAAATAAATTGAAACTAACATTATAGGGATCTGCTACTAACTCTGATCCAGACCACATACCCGGTCCCTGAACACTATTTAACTGCACTAGCCTAATCAGAAGAACCACATGAGCAGCTCTGCTCGATCATGAAACACTGGTCCTTAGCTCTATCCACCCTGTAACTCAAGCTCAGCCTAAAAAAGAAGACATAAGGTCTACACGTACACTGAGGTTCACATCCAGGGGTGATAAATAATCTCAATAGACCACCCTAACAAGAAGCCTGTAAGTTTTCTACTATAATTGTATGAAATAAAAAAGTGATCAGCCTCACTAATACAAAACAAAAGATAAGTCAACCAAATGTGAAACCAAAGATGAACCTCAGGTCCTTAATCCCAATCAACTGGGAAAGTGACACCATGGATGTCTATATCTATATACATATACATGTAGAGTCCCATACCTATACACATATACTTAAATATGAATATTCATTGGTATATCAATCAATAACATGAAACCACATCAACAGTTGATCCACAGGTCCATAATACCGCTCAATTAGACATCATGGGAAAGGGATTTGATCTAGAAGTTTTTCCTCCCAAGTCATGTATCACAAATTCAATCTATGAGTATGTAATCCCAATCAAAATATACCTTCTTTGGTAAACACTTGAGAGTCTATGAGAAATCTATGTCACCATAGGAAGGATACTCATCCCACACATGGGTTCACACATACTCGCCTCCAGTCACTGAATCAAGGATATCGTATATCGATGGTCAATCACATAAATAAAGATCTTAGGGAGTACGTCTTGACATCTCATGAGATTCCATGCCACATCCCTTGAGTCTTATAAATGATCCGGAAGAGCACCATCATTCTAATCATAGAACAACTAGCCTATGAGCCCATCCAAGGAATTCCTACAACAATAATACAAGTATCACTCGGGGCACATAAGTTATCACCCACCGAGCCCATACAAGGCATCCCTCAACTGGATCCAAGTATCACTTAGGGAATAAACATATCCAATCAATTATCCCATCCATGGAATCCCACAACTGGATTCATGTTTCCCTCAATGTTTAATTACATTCAACAGCCCACTAAGCATTTCCTAGGAATCCCTCAACTTGATCCAAGTATCACTCAGGGCATATAATAAATCACCCCACTCAACCCGTCCACGGAATTACTACAATGGGAATCTAAGTATCACACAAGGTTCAAAAATCATCAAACTATTGAGGTTGTCCAATGAATTCCTACAAAGGGAATCCAAGTATCACTCAGGGTACATAAATAATTAGTCCACTGATACTGTCCAAGGAATTCGTACAATGGGAATCCAAGTATCACTCAGGGAATATAAGTAAACATGTATGGATCAATAGAAGGATACCAAGAAACACCTCTAGAAATCCCAAAAAATATATATATCACAATATATATATATATATATAGACATCTAGGATCAAAAACCAAGTCCCATGTAATAATTTTGGGTATCACTAAAATATCATAAATAACATGAATCAAAAGTTGAATCCTAGGAAAGCATGTTTGGAAATCCTAATAAGAAAAAAGTATCCCATGAAGAATGTATGGGCATCACAAAAGAAGAAATATATATCGCGTCAGGATTAACAGCCACCGATGAGGAATCGCCTATGGTAAATATTGTTGCATCATCAAAAACCATGTTAAAAAGAAACAAATGAGTGAGGATGGCCCGAATGCCCAACCCAACACTCCAGCCACATCCACACAGGCTTACCAATTCGGTACGGGTTCTAAGGTGACACCCACTACCATCTATACCCAAACCCAACATGCAACTAAGATTTGATTAAGCAACGATCACCCACTGGGTCCCTTAATTCAAACACAGAGAGGCATCCATCTCAGGATCCTCATGGAAAAACTCACAAGTGAAGGCATCCTACTCAGGATCCTTAGCTATAATAGTAAAATAGGAATCATACATGGGATCCTAAAAAGCACCAAGAAAATGGAGGCATCCTACAAGGGATCCTAGAAATGATATACAGGTAAGTGATCCTATAAGGGACTCCCTATATCTGCTCATAAGTGTATGAATCCCTCATAGTATCCTCAAAACAACTAGTCTCATGGACTCATGGGCTATAAGGACACAACTCACATGGGATACGTCCTCACTAGAAAGCTACTAGGCACTGGTCATGAGAGATTACCCATTGCTCATCTCAAATCAATATCTCAAACTAGGTTGGTCCAAACACCCAACTTATCATTCATGTCAAGTATCTCCCATAGGAGACATCAGAAACTCAAAGCCAGATGAAGAACCTCTCTATTTAGGTTGAAGCCCCAAAACACCCATTAGGAGTCCCCAGAATTCTCGATGGGTTCCACCCTCATGATCTATGTGGAAAAACACTCAAAGTGGACTATTATTAGGTCCAATTATGACATAGGAGAAAGAAAACATGAAAAAACATCAAATGGTTACAAGGGGATAGTACACGACATGTAGAGACCATACATGGTGTGTACCCCCCAACTCACCACATGGGTGTGTATTCTTGTCAGCTCGAGTGTGTAAACACCTTAGGTACACAACATATAACACAAGTACATAGTGTGTACCCAACATGGGGTACATGCCTGTGTCCCTCAACTATCTTGGCCATCTAATTTTACAATCCATGTACTTCTACATGGCATGCTATCCTACACGAGGTCTATCCATATACTCTACATGACCATGTACCCCTACATGGAAGACATGCTCATGTACTTGGACACATGGCCAAGTCCTAGTACACGGAGTGTATACTCTATACATGGTGTGTAATCCTTTAAACTTCATCTTCCTAGAATGGGAAGAAAAAAAGTGTGTCACCCAGGACTACACATAGTGTAACCTAGTTTCCCTGAACAAGAAACCCTCAGATCGCCCGAAACCCCCATTTAAACCCCCAAATCAGCAGATCGGGCCAATGGGGACTGCATACAAGCATAATAGGGATATAACAAATTAAAACAACGAATTTAAAGAGTTTTTTTTTGAAAAATATAAAAATGGGCCTACCTTTGGATGGAAACCACCAATGCTTGGGTCGATTTGACAGTCAACGGTCATCGCACATCGATCTGGCATGTCGAGAGGTCCATGGTGGTACCTCATTTCCTCTATCTCTCTCTATCTTTCTATATCCCTTTCCCTATTCTCCCACGGTCAATTATCGTATGTGGATGAGTCGTGTTTTATACTAGAATGAAGGGAAAAGAATAGAAAAAAGAAAATAAAGAAAAGAAAAAGGAAGAAAACGGGGTATTGGCCGGCCTGGGAACCCGAATGAAGTTTATGTCTCACCAAGGATAAACTCTCTGTTATTGACTTAATGTAAGTTATAGAACCTCAATACATAACCCCATTCAAAATATAAAACCAAAAAATTATATGTGAATAATTTAATATTTAATTTAATAAATATTAAATACTAAATATTCTGCCAAAATTCTAACAACTCAGATTTCAACCAAACTTTAGTCCTATTATAAAAACCCTATTCTGAGACCAAAAGAGTCGTTAAAAAATTATACGAGAATAAATGGTAGGGGGAAAGAATATTTTATCCCTCACAAGCATCAGACAGAAAAAATTCAAATTTATGATCATAATTGCAGTCCAGAGATAACCAGGCTCTTACATGCCCAAAGGGTGATAAACAAGGGTCTCCCAATAAAGAAAAATTATATTATTAGATGGAGTTATTTTTGTTATTATAGGGGTTTATAACCCCCCCACCAAATAAATTATTAGTGGTTTTGGAAAACAACCACTAATGTGGTCGCCTTATCCTATTAGAGGAGGTTTTAGTGGGGTTTTGGTAAATTAAGGTGAAGATTAGGGGTGGTTATTTTAGAGGGGGTTTAAAACCCCTCTTATTTCAACCCAAATATTCCATATATAGTGAAATTAGGGGCGGTTTAATTGTACCCTTTATGTAGCACCCCAAAAATTATATGGCATGCTTCTCTTAAATACATTGTACCCATTATATGACCTATATTTCATGAATCACTGAGCCTCTATGGAACAAAACATGTTTACTTATAATAGCCATAACCTAGCCATTAAACTTAAATTTGCCTGCTCTGTGATTTGAATTTTAAAAATCTGACATACACAGTTGTGTTCAGGATGATATTTAGAGTTTGATAGAATTAACTTAATTTTCAGTGAATAGATGGATAGTAACATATCATTATGAATAGTAACTTATCCTTATGAATATTAACATGACTCTTAGGAATGGTAGCTATACCCTTGAGTGTATAATTGAAGTTGGACACCTTTAGAAAATGAATATGAATATTTTAGTGTTTGTATATCTTGATTAAATAATGATTTAATTAAATATTTAATTAAACATATTTAGAAAATTATTTTTGAAAAATGGACTTCATTTTTAGATTCTAAACGTTGAAAAATGGTTAGGGTGAATTTTTGGTATTTTTCTGAAATACTTGAATTTTTTATGAATAGTAAAATCTGATAATTCACAATAAATGCTAAATAATGGATTAATTGAGTCATTGATGATTATCTACAGATGTAAGACCAATTAATTCGGATTCACATGCATATATTACTATTCTTGGTCTTGGAATACTCACTATTGGTTTTCTTGAGAGGAAATAATAAATTAATGATTATAATATTAAGAAAACTCCTCTCTCCTCCACTATAAAACCCCCCTTCACTCCTTCTTCTCTAAACTCCTCTCAAGCTTAGTTCCTTGCCAATATTATGACCAAATAACTCCCCAAGATCCTCCCCCACGTCCAAAATCTCTTATATTCTTAAAAATACCAAAACCTCTCCCTTTAAGAGGTTCTCAAAGGAGGAAGTATCAAGAGGTAAATTCCTCTTTCAAATCCCTTCTTTTCTTGTAAGTTGTTTTATTTTTGTTTATTTCCTCACCTCCCTTCACCAAAATAGTATTATAAATCTAGTAACCTACATGTACTAGAATTTTTTCATGCTAATGGTATATATTCCATTATCTTCTCTCCTTTCCCCACATTTATTTGATTGAAATGAAAGCACCGTTTGAGATGTGCTAATTTAGCACATTCAAGGACAACGGTTTATCAATTTCTATTATAATATTTAATTATGGTCATGAAACAATGTTTGTTTTGGTTGAACCAGATTATTATTTAATATATCCTATTTTTAGTTCTGTAATAATTTTGTAAAAATAGTATTAAGTTATAAAGAAAAACATGTTCATCGTAATCAAACCCACCGATTAACCAAAACGGTTATCACTAAGGTTATATATATAAATATTTGACTTCAATCTAAGAAAACCAAATTAAATTTATAACCATTAAATCTCATGTATGTTCACTAATATTATATAACTTCATTTCTTTCAATCCCTTCCATCTTTCATATTTATCCGAACTTGAATATAAGTGAATTGATCTTTTAAAACCAAGTAAACAAACGAGCCCAAGCATTGAAATTGAAACTTATAACCAATAAAAAAGGCCTATAATGAACTAAAAATAATTATAAGAAATTATTTACATATAAAAGATGTTTTTTAATTATGAATTAATAATCCTAATTTTTTTATTCAGGTCTTTAATAATAAGTCAAGAACACATTCAAGCATAAGGTAAGGGATCCTCTCTCTCACTTTTGTTCAAGAATCTCCCCTATGTTGTGCCATTTTATTTTTAATTACTAGTGATGAGGTATGTTTTTGAACCTCCCACATACATCCCTTGTGATATATAAATAAAGGAGTACCCTTTACCTATCATTATGCTCTCGCAGTAACACTCGTTACCATGTCAAATTGTTTGTAAGAGGTTTTCTCATCTCACTTTCAATTTTGTGAGATTTCCATTGTTCGCCTCATATTTCTTATATGTTGTATGGGATTACATCCATTATATATATATTATCATGATTATATTTATATTCATGGTATTCTGTGATATATTTTGTGGTTATTAAATTTTGTTTATACGTCTCAATTGATTACAACGTGGTAACGAGCTTTGTCTCAATTTTCACATTATTGTGACTTGATTTATATTGTGCACCTACTCTTTCTAATTTAGTGTACATACTTCCCATTTGATATCACTTTTAAATTAAATTTTATAATCCATTTAAATTTCCATATTCTCATATCATGGATATTATTATTCTTTAATATGTATGCCACTTTACATACGGTATTTGTTTTGAATATTGTCTTGACTGTGGGCATATTGAAGAATCTATATCCTCTCTTCTATACAGTTAATGTAAATACATATTGCTATTGTATTGAATCTATTTATAAAGAATTATTTTGATTTAGAGGTGGATGGTTCCCACTACATTCCCTTGATGCATCGGTAGGTCTCATGAGACAAAACAGTGTGGCGACAAACCCTTCGAGTTTGTTTCCAAAAATCAGACGGGTTTCTACCCATAGAACTATACCATTTTTACAGTATTATGGTTTAATGTTCCAAATACATGATGTCCAATTAATAATCATCCTCTTTATTCATTATCTGTTATTGCTATCCATGAGTTTTTCACTATGACAAAATCTATGGATGAAGTTTCATTCTCAATTTATTAATGGCGTGAGTTTTCATTTGTTCACCATGCCATATTGATTATGTCAAATTGTTTACAATTCAGTTATTATTGAAATCATGCTTCTGCTATTTGTAACCCTTACTGAGAATTTGATCTCACCCCGTTCATTGTTTTCCTTAAAGAGGTTATGAAGAGGAATTCATTTATTGAGTTCTCGTGGATGCAGTTTTTGATTTTTGTTATGTATTATATTTTGTAACTTTATTCAATGTATTTTTTTGTTAAATCTATGTATCTAGTTTTTTCAAGACTACTAAACTGATCATTCTGTTGGTATTTTTATTCCTTATAACCGTGCCAATATCACAAGTAATTCACCGGCTCCAGCTTAGTGGGGTCGGGGTGTTACAGTTTGTATCAAAGTAAGTTTAGTAGGAAACATGGAAACTAGAGTAGGAAATATATAGTAGGGAACAAATCCCTAAGGTAGTATTTGAGGAAAAACATACAAGAACGTCCTGGTATTTTGGTAAGGAATATATTTTGTGGAAATTTCAAGAAATAAATCCCTGTCTAGATACGAGCAGGTAGATGCAGCTCTAGCATAGTTGTATCTAGGGGTAAAACATGAAAACACCGCTTTGAGATAGACTCGAACAGGAACCGGTACACGACAACCGGCCTTGCTGCACTCTTGGTTACGACACTCCTAGGGGATATTCTTAGGATAATTCATATTTTCTTTACAAGCCATTATGGAGGATTGGAATGTAAATTATTCCTCAAAGAAACCATTTTTTTGATTATGGGATTAGCCATATGTAGGATATTAAACTATGTTATGTATTTTGTTAAGTTAAGATTATACATTATGATTCATATCCTAATCTAGTGGGTACCATTATTTAGAAATGGTTCCTAATGGAAGAAGGGGAATCAATACTCGTGGGAAATGTAGGGATCTCCCCACTAAGAAAGTCAACACAGTCAATGTTGGAGAAGATCATATCATAATCATATTGGTACAACTTACTCAAGTTGTAACGAATAACCATTCCGCACCTGTTTTGGATCGTTTCATACGGTAGAAGCCCCCATCTGTCAGTGGGACTGCTAATTTAGTGGTATCTGAGAAGTGGATCAAGTCACTTGAAAATATATTCATGGAAATAAGATGCAATGAGAATGAGAAGGGGGTGATGGCAGTATATTGTCTCAAGGGTGACGATGATCAATGGTAGTCCCTAATTCAGAATACCACGGAGGAAGAAGAAATAAAAGATATGGAATGAATGACTTTTAAGGGAATATTTTTCGAAAAATATTTCCCTCTTGAGCATTGAACTTAAATGAAGAGGAAATTCCGTATCTTAAAACAAAGGGAAGAAGATTGTGTTGCAGAGTATGAGGCTACTTTTACAGGGCTCCCCAGGTATGTCGTAGATGATGTACATAACTCAGTAGACAATATTGATCAATTCTTTGAAGGTCTTAAGCCAAGTCTTCAGAGGGCACTTTCTTCTCAAACATTTTCATCATATGATGGAATTGCATCAAGTTCCATCAAAATAGAGAAAGAATTTGATAGATCAAATATTTTCAAAGGAAACCAAGATAATAAGTGGTACTCTGATAATAAATGAAAAGGAGAAGCACTAAAGAAGATCAAGGGAAAAAATAGTTTCCCATTATGTGAGAACTGTGGAAAGAATCATCTTGGGAAATGCTTGAATGTCATGGGAGTCTACTATAACTATCGAGAAAAGGGTCATCGATCTGATGAATACAAGGGGAAGAAACAATTCATTGATATTAAATGCTAAAATTGTAAAGATATGGGACATTATTCAAATGAGTGTCTTAAGTGCCAAGGAAACATGACTCAAAAAAGGCCAAGAGAGTAAGGGAGATCTTATGTGATTACAACTTCAGAGGTTGAAGTTCGTAATGATGTGGTGGAAGGTACATTAATTGTTTCCTCAAACATAGACAACACTTTATTTGATTCTAGATCATCGTATTCATTTATATCTTCTCAATTTTCCAAGAAAATTAGATATGTCCAATTTGATTTGATAAAGGTGTTGTCAGTCAAAACTCCTGAGGGATGTATCATTGCAACAAAGGCATGTCGACTAGTCCCCCTCCAGACACCAAAATGTGCTTTAGTTTCTAACCTTTTCATCATACCAATGACTGAATTTGATATAATTCTCAGCATGGATTGGCTGTCAAATTATGATGCGAATATTTATTGTAAGAAGAAGGAAGTTACATTTTTTGAAAATGGTGTAGAATCCCTTGTCTTTAAGGAAGAAACTTCGCCACCTGATTCTTATCTAGAACCACCCCTAGTAGCTCTATTGAATGCAATACTTGGAGAGGAAGATAAACCAAAATCTATGGGAGAGGAAAGAAATATTCAAATTGAATACGTGCACATAGTGAAAAAGTACATTGATGTATTTCCAGAGGATTTACCTTGACATCCTCTAGAGAGGGATGTTGAGTTCTCTATTGATTTAACTCCTGATGAAAGACCTATATCAAAGACTCCATATAGTATGTCCACTATGGAATTAGTAGATCTAAAGAAACAACTAGAGGATTTGAGTGAAAAAGGATTTATTCAACCTAGTGTTTCTCTATGGGAAGCCCATGTCCTCTTTGTCAAGAAGAAAGATGGATCCATGAGGCTTTGCATTGATTACAGGGAAATCAATGCTATTACAATAAATAATAAGTATCCTCTACCCTGGATTAATGATTTGTTTGATCAACTTCATGGAGCTCAATACTTTTTAAATATTGAACTTTGATCCGAATATCCTCAGTTGCACGTGAGGAAGGAAGATATTCCTAAGATAGCCATTCGAACCAGGTATGGGCATTATGAGTTTACAGTGATGCCTTTTGGACTGAAAAATGCACCCTCTATTTTCATGGATTTAATGAATAGGGTTTTCAAGGAATATCTTTATAACGTTTTTGTGGTATTCATCGATGATATCCTCTTATACTCCAAAAGTTATGAAGACCATGAGAATCACTTGTGGGTTATTCTAAGAACTCTTAGAAGAAATAAATTATTTGGGAAGTTTAGAAAGTGTGAATTATGGATTAAATCAGTTTCTTTTCTAGGTCATATTTTCTCTAAGGATGGAATCCTTGTTTATCCTATGAAGACAAAGGAAATACAAGATTGGCCCATACCAACAAACATAACAGAGGTACGTGGTTTTATTGTCTTAGAAGGTTATTATCTGTGTTTTGTTCAGAATTTTTCCTGACTGGCTAACCCGCTAACCAAGCTCACACGTAAAAGAGTTAAGTTTGTGTGGACAAAAGAATGTACGGAATGCTTCAAATAATTGAAAAGAAGATAGTTCAATGCTCCAATTTTGACTCTTCCATCTGGAAGTGGTGGATTTGTAATATACAGAGATGCATCAAAGAATAGACCGGGTTGCATACTTATGAAAAATGATAAAGTTATTGATTATGAATCAAGACAATTGAAGACTCATGATAAAAATTATCCAACTCGTGATCTTGAGTTATCATCTGTAATCTTTAATCTGAAAATATGGAGGCATTATCTTAATAGAGAGAGATGTGAGATTTATACAGACCACACGAGTTTGAAACACATTTTCACACAAAAGAGCTCAAAATGAGGCAAATGATATGGATTGAGTTACTCAAAGATTATGATTGTTCAATACACTACCACCCAAAAAAGGCGAATAAGGTGGTAGATGCATTAAGTAGGAATGATCATGGACTTCTAACTCAAATGATGATTGAGAGAGATCCTATATTTTTTGATCTACTAAATATGGATATGGGAATTTTTAAAGAAAGGGAAACATATTTCCTCTTTCAAATGATTGCTAAACTATCATTATTAGAGAAGATAAAAAGCTCTCAACCTGATGATGAGAATCTGCACAAGAAAATTAATGCTTTCAAGGATGGGAGACTGGCCGACTTCATGTATGATGAAGGAGTTCTGAAATTTGGGAAGAGGTTATGCGTCCCATCAGTACCTGAGCTAAAAAGGGAACTATTAGACGATGCTCATAGCTCAAATTTCTCTATACACCCAGGTATCACCAAAATGTATAGAGATTTGACGGAATATTTTTGGGTGGATAATATGAAGCGGGAAATCACTGACTATGTGTCAAGATTTCTAGTTTGTCAACAAGTGAATTTAGAGAGACGACATCCCAATGGAGTGATGAAACATCTACCTATTCCTATGTGGAAGTAGGATAACATTACGATGTATTTTTTCACTGGACTACCAAGTACTCCTAGAAGGAATGATGCAATATGGGTAATTATTGATCGTATCAAAAAATCAGCATATTTCCTTCTAATAAGAGAGGATTTAACACTTGAGTGCCTGGAAGGACTTTATATTAATGAAGTTGTATGACATTATGGTGCACCTCTATTGATTGTGTCTCATTGAGATCACAGTTTTACATCAAAATTCTGGAAAACTCTCCAGAAGGCTTTGAATACTGAACATTGTATGAGTACTGCTTATCACCCTCAAACCAACGGACAGTCTGGAAGGACTATTCAAACTATAGAAGATATGTTGAGATCATGTTGTCTTGACTTCCAAGGTATGTGGGATCAATACTTGCCTTTGGTGGGGTTTTCCTACAATAATAGTTTCCATTCATGTAATCAAATGGCTCCATATGAAGCATTATATGGAAATAGATATCGAACTCCAACTTATTGGGACGAAGACGGTGAGAGGAAACTTATAGGACCCAAACTTATTGAAGAGACCACAGAAAAGGTGAAAAAAATACAATCCCATATTAAAGATGCCCAAAGTAGGAAGAAGATTTGTGCTAACAACCAGAGAAAGGATTTGGAATTCTGAGTGGGAGATCATGTATTTCAAAAAGTATCTCCATAGAAGGGTATCTTATGGTTTGGTAAGAAAGGGAAACTGAGCCTCAGGTACATTAGACTATTTGAAATTATAGAAAGAATCAGAGCTATAACTTACCATCTAGCAATGCCACCAAATCTCTCTAGGGTTCATGATGTGTTCCACGTGTCATTGTTGAATAAATACATGCCAAACCCAAAGCATGTTCTCACATATGATGAAACTGAACTGGAACCTGATTTGTCATACTATGAAAAGCCTATCGGGATTCTTGACACAAGGGAGTAGGTATTGATAAATTGGACAACTCGTCTAGTAAAGGTTCTTTAAAGAAACCAGAATATGGAGGAAGCAACATGGGAACCTGGGTATGTTATGAATAATAACTACCCACATATTTTTGGTGGGATTTAAATACAAAATTTTGAGGACTAAATTTCTGAAAGAGGGAATAATGTAGCACCCCAAACATTATATGGTATGTTTCTCTTAAATACATTGTACTCATTAGATAGCCTATATTTCATGATTCACTGAGCCTCTATGGAACCAAACATGGTTACTTATAAGAGATAGATATAACCTAGCCATTAAACGTAAATTTTTCAGCTTTGTGATTTGAATTTTAAAAATCTAACATACACGGTTCTGTTCAAGATGATATTTAGAGTCTAATAGAATTAACTTAATTTTCGGTGAATAGTAACCTACCCTTATGAATAGTAACATACCCTTATGTAATAGTAACTTACCCTTATGAATATTAATATGACTCTTATTAATGTTATCTATACCCTTGAGTGTATAAATGAATTGGACACCTTTAAAAAAAGAAGATGAATATTTTAAGTGTTTGTATATCTTGATTAAATAATGATTTAATTAAATATTTAATTAGTCATATTTAGAAAATATTTTTCTGAAAAATGTACTTCATTTTTGTATTCTACATTTCAAAAAATGGTTAGGGTGAATTTTAGGGATTTTTTTGAAATACTTGAATTTTTTATGAATAGTAAAATCTGATATTTCACGAAAAATGATAAATAATGGATTAATTGAGTCATTCATGATGATATGATTATTTAAGCCCAATTGATTTAGATTCACATGCATATATTACTAGTCTTGGTCTTTTAATACTCACTATAGGATGTCTTGAGAGGAAATAATAAATTAATGATTATAATATTAAGAAAACCCCTCTCTCATCCACTATAAAACCCCCCCTCACTCCCTCTTCTCTTCACTCCTCTCAAGCCTGGTGCCTTGCCAAAATTTTGCCCAAATCACTCTCCAAGATCCTCCCCCACGTCTAAAGGATCTTAGATTCTTCAAAATAACAAAACCCCTCCCCTTAATAGGTTCTCAAAGGAGGATGTCTCAAGAGGTAAATTCCTCTTTCAAGTCCCTTCTTTTCTTTTATGTTCTTTTATTTTTGTTTCTTTTTTCACCTCAATTCACTAAAATAGTATGATAAATCCAATAACATACATGTAATGTAAAATTTTCTCTCTAATTTTATATATTACATTATCTTCTGTCATTTCCCCACATTTATTTGAAATAAATGAAAGCACCGTTTGAGATGTGCTAATTTAGCACATTCAAGGACAATGGTTTATCAATTTCTATTATAATCTTTAATTCTGGTCATGAAACCATTTGTGTTATGGTTGAACCAGATTATTATGTAATATATCCTATTTTTAGTTCTGTAATCATTTTTTACAAATGGTATTAAGTTATAAATTAAAACATGTTCATCGTAATCAAACACACTGATTAACCAAAACGGTTATCATTAAGGTTATATATATGAAAATTCAACTTCAATATAAGTAACCCAAATTAAATTTAAAACCATGTAATCTTCTGGATGTTTACTAATATTATATACCTTTATTTCTGGACAACCACTTCCTTCTTTCCTATTTATCCAAACTTGAATATAAGTGAACCGATATTTTAAAACCAAGTAAACAAACAAGCCCGAGCAATGAAATTGAACTTTATAATCAATAAAAAAGGCCTAGAATGAACTAAAAAGGATTATAATAAATCATTTACATATAAAAGTGGGTCTGGACTTATGAATTAATAAGCCTAATTTTTTTATTCAGTTCTTTAATAACAAGTCAAGAACACCTTCAAGCATAAGGTAAGGGATCCTCTCTCACACTTTTGTTCAAGAATCTTTCCTATGTTGTGCCCTTTTATTTTTAATTCATAGTGATGGGGTATGTTTTTTCAACTCCCCCATACTTACCTTGTGATTTATAAATAATGGGATACCCTTTACCTCTCATTAATATCTCTCAATAACACTCATTACCATGTCAAATTGTTTGTAAGAGGTTTTCTCATCTCACATTCAATTCTGTGGGATTTCCATTGTTCGCCTCTTATTTATTATATATTGTATATGAGTACTTGAATTTGATATATCTTATCATTATTATATTTATATTCATGTTATTATTTGATTCATTTTGTGGTTATTAACTTTTGTTCATACTTCTCAATTGATTACAACGTGGTAACGAGCTTTGTCTCAATTTTAACTTTGTTGTGACTTTCTTTGTATTGTGCTCCTACTCTTTCTTATGTAGTGTACATACTGACCATTTTAGATCACTTTTAAATTGAAGTTATAATCCATTTAAATTTCTATATTCTCATATCATGTATATGATTATTTTCTAAGTCGTATACCACTTTACATACGGTATTTGTTTTGAATGTTGTCTTGACTGTGGAAATATGGATGAATCTATATCCTCTCTTCTATACGGTTAATGTAAATACGTGTTGATCATGTATTGAATATATGTATAAGGAATGATTTGTATGTAGAGGTGGGTCAGGCCCACTACAGCCCCTCGATGTATCGGTAGGTCTCATGAGACAAAATAGTTTGGTTACAAACCCTTCGAGTTTATTTCCAAAAATCAAACGGGTTTCAACCCATAGAAATAAACCATTTTTACGGTATTATGGTTTCATGTTCTAGATACATGATGTTCAATTAATGAGAATTATATTTATTCATTATCATTTATTACTTTCCATGAGGTTTTCACTATGACAAAATCTATGGATGCAGTTTCATTCTCAATTTATTAATTGCGTGTGTTTTCATTTATTCACCATGCCATATTGATTATGTCAAATTGTTTACAATTTAGTTATTATTGTATTCATTATTTTTCTATTTATAACCCTTATTGATAGTTTGAGATCACCCCTTTCATCGTTTACCTTCAACAGGTTATGAAGAGGATTTCATTTATTGAGTTCTTGTGGATGCAGTTTTTGATTTTTGTTATGTATTGTATTTTGTAAACTTATCCAATGTAATTTTAGTTAAATATATGTATCTAGTTTATTCAAGACTACTAAACTGATCATTCCTTTGGGATTTTTACTCCTTATAACTATTCTAATATCACAAGTAATGCATCGGCTCCAACCTTGTGGGGTCCGGGTGTTACACTTAATTCATTTACCATTTTAGGGGCAGTTTTGAACCACCCCTGATTGAGAGTTGAGGACAATTTTAGGGGCGGTCAGAAATCTCCCATAAATTTTATGTTATTTTTTTATCAATTGACATTGTTTTTCTCCCCGCCATCTCCTCCACCCCTCAACCCACCACCATCAAGGTTTTGTGTGGGAACACTTCCCACTACAGCACATTGTGGACCATGTATAATTCCAAGATAGAAAGTGTCGACTGTGTATTGGTTTGAAGGCACGTGTTGAAACTATCAGAGAGAAGCCCAAGGAAATAGTGGACTCTTTTTAGGTTAAAAGGCCCATTATGTGTAAGTATATTCATAATATATTATTATTATATAAATTATAAAAACTAAAAGGGTTTTTATATTATAAATATTTTAATTAAATTATATTTATGTATATATTTATATAATATATTTATGCTTTTATATTATAATTAATATTATATGAAATACAATTTTATAAAAAAAATATATATTATGTACACATTATCCAATTATATTTATGGATAAATATAAATATATTTATACAAAAGTTTCACATAATATATTTAAATACATTTATATATTGTGGTATATATATATATTATCATATGAATTTTTTTTAGAAAATAAGGAGGGTTCAAAACCCCCTCTAATTTCTTAAAAATAAATTTCATAATATATATATATATACAACAACTCTAAAATCCAACCAAATATATATATGTATATATATAGAAACTATAAAATCTGAATAAATATATAGCACCACTAATTATTAAATTGTCGATAGTTTTACCATAACTACCTCTAAAATCCAACCATATATTAAAAAAATGATAAACAATTAGATGGGGTTGTGAATCCCCTATAAATTTTATGATTAGTGTATGTTGTGCATAATCCCCTCTAATTTATACAAAAAGTTAATTTTGAAGGGGGTTGTGCATAACCCCCTCTAAATAACTGCCACAAATCCACTGTTTTTTTATAGTGACCCTATGCGCAAAGGGTAATATGTAAGTATCTCTCTAGGATTGAAAAATGGTAAAATGAGAGATTTTTATGTGTCACCATATTAATACATAATTCCCCACCCCTTATTCAAAGAATCTATTTATTATTGGAAGGACCTTGTGATACGTAAGGGTAAATTAAATTATGCATGAGGGTCTTACCATTGGTCATAAAAATGATTAAGTGTGGGATACTACTATGATAATTAAGGGTTGTATGGATGATACTTAAGGGTTTTGAATTTTTTTAATATTAATTGATGATGCTCAAGGATGATACAGAAGGGTCTATAATGGAAATGTGTAAGGGCCACCCCATATGTAAGGGTCACCCCATGCATAAGGGCCTATACATAAGATTTCATACATAGTAAATATTGATGAATGGTGTATAAAGGTCAATATATAATGGTATCATAATTTTAAAAATTTCATAATGATAAAAATGGGGAGGAATAACACACCATTAGTTAGGTGTTCACACCATGAAATGCAAGGATGTATTAAAAGAATGAGTTAAACCATGAAGGTGGGGTTATGTCATGAGGTGCTTGTCCCTAATTTATTTAAAATATTATTGAATTTTTTGAATGAAATTTAAAAGGGGGTCTAAATGATTTTTTCTTAGTATAATGAACACACAACATATCTTTCCTACATTCCTCTCTTTGTCCCCAAGGCTGATCTGCACTAATTGTTGTCAGATTTTCATGTCATCTATTATAGGGAGTAGTTATGGGTAAGGATAGATTTCCTAAAGTATTTATTTATGGTTTCCCATACCATTTGATGAATATTTATTAGTTTTTTACCTAAATTAGGTATTTTTTTGATTATTGATTTTATTTTGATCGAAGAGGGAATGCTCAGAGTTTCTTAGTGAGTAGAGTCTTGTTAACTTCAAAGAAGGTTGGTAGATTTTACACTATTGAGGCCTTTTCTTATTTGGTGATTTTATGTTCATATGTTATAATTATGATTATTTCTATAATGCTTGTATGATATTTTCAATCTCACCCCATAAATTGGGACAGTCTTGCATTATCCTAATAGTCAAAAAGGATGGAATAGATAATTAAACAGTTTGTTCATTGTTCTTTGGTTGAATAAGTTTTGTTATCCCTATTTATGTATTTTTTGGTGGCATGAATTAGTTTTCCAATGTATATAGATTTTAATTTTTTAAATTAATATTTAAAATTAGGTTTTGATAAAAATATGGATTCCTTATCTAAATGTTTAAGATTGGATTCTTAAGTGAATTGGGTGATTTTAGTTGATCATTTTGAAATGATATTTCAAAAAAGATGTGGGGTTTTTTGAAGAATGTTTCCATTGGGATTTTAAAAATTGGTTATTGTGAGTATATATAGTACGTGATTCCTTTTTAAAAATGGTTGATAAAGGGGATTTTACTTAGTTTTTAATGGAAGATCGGGAGGGCTTGGTTTGAGATTTATTTTCTTCCATTTTACCTCATATGGGAAATACCCTATTTTCCAAATATTTGTTTATTTTGGATATTATTATTGATTATTATTTCCAAAAAAAATTTCTTATTGGATGGTTATGTACAATTATATAGTATTTGTTACCATGTTACGGTATTAATTTTTGGTTGTATGGACTGTCGTGCATGCAGATGCATGAGTTTCCCCCAATGGTGTTCTTCTCTAGGTATCAAAGTGTCCAGGTGGGTCCCAATTGATATATTTGACCCCATAGAGGGTAGATATGGGGAAAATTTCTTGGATTAAATATAACTACATCAGGTTCCATAAAGGTAGATGGGGTTAACCTCTTTTGTAAATGAGGCTTAGAGTGAGATGTTCAAAAACTATTAAGGCTTGGGTGTCCTAGTGGTCTGGAATATGTTTTTGAGTGATAAATCATTAAATTTTGAAGGATTGGGGAGAAATAACATGGTTAAAGTGAATAAATTTGATATGTTGGTAATGGAGAATCTTAATATTATCTATGTGGTGATTTTATGTTTGGGATGTGTTGTTGGGATAGTGTTTTCTTATTTACTCTATATGATTAATTGATCTTAGTATATTCTATGTAATGTGTATGATACCTAACCTTTATTGAGAGGGTGTGGTTTGAGATGTTATTTGGTTATCCATGGGACCCACCTAGTTATTATGTGATTTGACTTATTCTATGGGAGGGATGGTTCGACTTGTGTAAGCTATTGGCTATTATGATGCTCTCCTCTAATTGCTTGTTTTTTGAATTTTTTGATGTATAATGATCCAAAAGACCCAATTAGTGAAAAGTGGTTTGGATTATTCCATGGTACCTACCTCAAGGGGTTTGGTTCGGCTTATACGAGTGGTTAGAAATTGATATTCCCTCTTCAAATCACTTCATATGATGCTGAGATATACAATTATCCATGGGACCTACCTTGTGTTGGTGTGGTTTTTCTTATGAAAGAGGATGTATATTGAAATTTTCTCATTGGATCACTTATTATATGTCAAAAAAAAGATATCATATGTGTTTATGGGTATTTCCCATAGAGGATGGTTCAACCTCTATGGTAGGATGGCTATTGAGATTCCCTCCTTAGATCATTTATTATACATGTTGAGTTTTCTATATGCCCAGACTAGATTTTTTATCTCACTCCTTAATAAGATTCTTATATTCTTGGGATTAGATACTAATATTCCTTTACCTAGTTATATATCTATTGACATGAATATCACTACTGGAAAACTGACCTTTACCAATGGTTTGGAACCATTGGTATAGGCCTCCAAACCGTTGGTATAGCCTATACCAACGGTTTGGAGAACCGTAGCCAAGTAAGTCGTTGGGATAGGTCTATACCAATGGTTTTCCAAAAACCGTTGGTATAGAACTATACCAACGGTTTTGGAAACCATTGGTATAGGTAATATGAAATCTATACCAACGGTAATGGAACCGTTGGTATATAAATTCCAAAAATAAAACATCCAGTGGGATTTGATTCTAGGACCCCTCATTTATCATTGAACGACGCAACCACTAACCTAACATGACTTTTGTGATCATAATTACATAAATATATATATGTACCCTCATAAATACTTTAAATTTTTATTTATATAATGTTCTCAGTACGAAGTTTTGATAAAAAATGAAAGTACCTATACCAACGGTTGTTAAAACCGTTGGTATAGGTCTTTGGTTGGGATTTTCATTCTGTGAAGGATGTTGAATTTTGGCCCACCTTTCCCAATGGTTTGGCCAAACCGTTGGGAAAAGTGGAATATTTGGGGAAAACCGTTGGGATAGGTCCACATTTCCCAATGGTTTGTCCAAACCGTTGGGAAAAGTGTCCACTTTGAGGGCCTTTCCCAATGGTTTGGCCAAACCATTGGGATAGGTCTTCCTTTCCTAATGGTTTGGCCAAACCGTTGGGAAAAGTGGCCAATTTGGGGGCATTTCCCAACGGTTTGGCCAAACTGTTGGGAAAGGGGACCTATACCAACGGTTTTTGCAAACCGTTGGTATAGAAGCGTTGAGAAAGATCTAATTTCCAATAGTGTATGACTATAATATTACTAACATTAGTCAAAGTGGGTGGGTTCAGGTGTCATGGTGACTCGGTTAGCACATGGTTCTCTGATATGTTTTCTTGTATATATAGTATATGCTATGTTTCCAAGTAATTGAATTGTATGAGTATGACTTATACGCTTTATATTCATTTCATACACATCCATTTTATCACAACAACATTTAGTATGTTACGATGATGGGGATTTTTATTAGGTCATTAGACTAACCCATCACCTATATACATGACATGGGTTTCAATGTATGTGAGTATATATTAATGTTTTCTCATAGGAAAATGTATTATTAGAGATAAAAACATGGTTTAGGTCTAGTAAGTTATGGAGACTGAGGATTTGGAAAGGATGATTATGTGAATTGGGTCAGAGGACACATTGTTTCCTTTTCAATTGTAGTCTTATACTTTTCCCGATCAGTATTACAACATGTTTATTTATATATTAATGAATTTTATGCATGTTTATTTTCTATTCCTACTCTGTTTTATGTGATAAATATCATAAAATATTTACTGCTTTATTATTATAGACTTTACGGTCCCTCTTGGCTCCAAATTTCTTGTCCATTGGTTTTGGGTTTGTCTGTTATAAGGGCGGGTCATGCTGAATTTTCAGTAGACTTGGACATTAACCGCATGATTTATTTTTGAGGGAATAGTCTCACCATTATTATTCTAGTATATTGATACTGGTTGGTAGCATCTAGAATATGGGGGTGATAGAACCATTTTATGATTCTTTATTTTGATATAAAATATATTTTTTATGTTTATTAATTGGTTAATCATGATAATATTTAATGATTTTTTTTATTTTATGGAAGGATGATTAGTTTTATTTGAAAAAAAAATATTAACACTAAAGATGTAAAAATAAAAAAAATATTTCATGTGGCATCACATGGGTGAAAAATCAACCCCAAGTATTCAAAGTGAGTATTCAGACTAAAATAGTCTTAAACCTATAGGAAATAACCAATTCATGTCATGTGTAGTGAAATCAAGATGTGAAAATGGAAACAAATTCATGGGGTGTGGTTCAATAGGTGAAAAAATGAATAATTAGAGGAGCATGTACAATTCATAACATGATACACTAATTCATTCCTTGAAATTGGGTGGTCAGGCCTGAATATGTGAAAAATTTGATGTTAATTCCCATAGATGCAATATTTTTTACATGAACCCCCTTGTGCCCCTAGTTTGACCCAGAATTTACATATTAAAACTTTCATGGGTAATTAATTCTACCCTATATTGAACTAGGCCTATAAATCGAAGGACCTATAGAGGACTCAAGGATATTTCTTGGTCATGGGAAGCTATAGATAATGGTATGTTACTGCTTTATTTTCCTGTTTTCTTTCTTTTATTTTCCTTTATTCTTGTAATGTCTTATTCCTATTGAATATTATATTTTAAACTTCACATAAATGGGTAAAATATTTGAGTGATTTGGAATGCGATGGTTTGAATGATTTTTAATTCTTGAATTTATGTTCTTAAATTTATTAAACAATTTTTATATTCTTCTATCTGGTTTCAATTTTTAATTTCTTATTTTAGATATTGAATATAGTTATGTAAGGTTTTTATTCTATTAATTTAAATTTCCTTAATCAGTGATATAAAATCTCACACCACCCTATTCTGTTATGTATACATTGAAACACCCTAGGGTTAGGTGGTGAGTGCTTGTTGACTGTTGACACGTGTGTGGAATTATGTCGGAAACTATTGGTAGTTAGGGAATAACAATGCTTGGTTAAAAATTTCACTAATTAATCAAGAGGACATGTTGTAATGCTTCTGAACACAGGAAGGATGTTATACCAACATGAGGTTTTAGTTTTAGATATTCTCACCATCACTATCTGGCTAAGGGATAGAGTAGAATCTATCAAGAAATATCCCTCTTACAATTTTAGTAGAAAAAATTAGGTAAATTTTTAAAAAAACATGATATCATTGTAATAAGGTCTATCCACGTATAACCCAATCACTGTTTCTCATCAATTATATTATATAATTTAATTTAACCTACTTTCTAAATTTTCTAATTTCTCAAAATCAAATGAAAATTATTTTTCTTAAAATGCCTACAACAAGTGAAAATCAGTTTTGTGTAAACTCTTATTCCCGAGAAAACCCTATGTTAACCAATATAATATACTTAGGAAATAAAAATTGATTTTACACACCCCATTAAAAGTATTTCATCAAAAATGGCACCATTTTCTAGGAGACAGTGCCACAAAACAACTAAAAAATTAATTAACATTAAATGACATATAGTCTTAATAGTCTATTAAATGATTTTGATCCAGAAATTGAAAGAACAGTAAAGCAATTAAGGAAAATCAATTTAGAGGAATGTTGTGAAGAAATAAGACCTTCATATTAAATTGAAAGTTTTAGTGTTCACTATGAACCTAACATAATGGCTAGAAATCAAAACAAAACCCTCATATACATTTGTGCACCATAATTTTCTAATTAACATAACTGACATGTTGTTTCTACTTTAGAAAATGATTTCAAACCGTGAGTTAATATGATTCCAGTACTCCCAAAATTTCTTGGTCTTAAGGGATAAGAATAAAATCGATTTATCCAATAATTTATCTATGTATATTAAATATTTAAGTCAAACGGAGCACCTAAAGATAAATTCAGGTGGGGATAATTCCCCTTTTCACTTGACAGATCTATAAAGAATGGTTGTGAGATCTAAAACCAGGAGACTTTAATGTTTGGTAAGATCTCCAAATATGCTTCATGAATTCTTTTTATCACATCCAAAAGTACCACAATATGGAAAGAAATATACTCCATCCACCAATCATTCAAATACTCGCTATGAGTGTTTGTAAAGCTTCAAGAAACTCTGTGTAAGATGACCATATCAAGAAATGGTGAAACACCACTTCCTTATTTTCTTCTATCAAGGCCTAATCAAAAAAGACTATAACCTTCTGAATGCCTCATCTAGAGAATCCTTGACAAAGAATCACCATTATAATCCAAAGTTCTTATTGAAAACATTTCCCAGGAGTCACATCAATTCAACACTAGAGGTATAGGAACTAGAGGAATCCATGAGGTATGAACATCTAATTCATTAGTTTTAATTGAAACCACAGTTAAAAACATCACCAGGTTAGTGTGATAAATGGATGTGATGAAAGAAAGTGGAAAACTAGCTTTATCTCACGTATGCGGTTTTTGTACTTCACCTGCTAATTTTACTAGCCAATGTCTATAAGTTCAAGGGATAGAGAGATGTGATGTAGCCTTTCATCCCATGAAATTATATCAGAATCATCCACATCAACAACAAACCCAAATAGGATATGGAAACTAATAAAACCATGAAATATATTTATATCCAAACTAATACCCCAAATAACCTCCTTTATAGTATCAGTAATAAAAAAACCCACCACAATTTCAAAAAACTTATATACCATTGCTCTAATATAGTGTCATTCAACCAGTGCCATTCTAGCAAAAGACCTATGAGCATCCTTCAACCAGTGGACCATCAACGGAAGATAAACAGCTCCAGTCTAAATTTTTTAGTATGTAATATAATATGGATAATCATAAAAATAAATTCATAATTTTGCACTTTTTGGCCAAAAACCTATAAAAATTACCAACATAAAAAAATCATGAATCCCAAGGAAAGAATAAGTGTGATTACAATACGTAATGGAAAAGATCCCCAGCATCCCGAACAAATAAAATATAAAAATTCACAATATAATTTTGATAATTAATCAAAACAAGAAATAAATAATAATAATTAAAAACAAGGTATAGAAAATAAAGATCATATACACCTATCCAAAAGCAATAGAGGTAAAATATATATAGCCAAGCACCATTCCTATAACATCCCAATATTCTAAGAAATATATTCTTCAAAATTAATTTAATTTATTTAATAGATTGTGTTACACATAATGAACGTTTTATCTTACATTGAACTAAACACCAATTTTATCGTTTGTTGGGTGTAATAATGTGTTTTTTTGATAACTTGTGTTACACACAAGGCTGAGTCTTACTGGAAAACAATATACTATTAATACTATTTATTTAACATAATAGTTATCACCTAATAATTGGAATGGAGGGAATGAATATGATTAACTAGATTATTATTATATGGTTTACATGTGTTTATATAGTGAATCCATTATTTAATATTTAATTATAAATTAAAATAAAAACCAATTGAATATAAAGAAGTTTTTATGAAAAACTATTTTTATGAAAGGAATGGTATTTTATCATAATAAATTAAATTAATAAATTTTAGTGCAAGATATTAATGAAATTTATATTTTCTATATTTAATCAAATATTTTTAAATTCATCCAATATGTTTTATAGGTTTATGATAAGAATAAATCCAATTTTAAGCATAAATAGGTATATTTTTAAAAGGTAGTTTTACTGCCTTTTAATAGAAGACTTGTTTTAAAACTAAATTTTGAAAATTTTATTATTTTTATTTGAAAAAAAATTATTTTAAATTTGGAATATCAAAACATTACATTGTTATAATTTTTGATATTTTTCTGAGAACACTCATATTTTGATGAATAGTGAATGAAACCGACTTATAATTGAAAACTATTTTTTCATATAAATAATTTATAGTGTTAAATTATATTTTTAATTAGTTTTAAAGAATAATTACATGAAATATATATTATTTAAAACAATTTAGGTCATTATAATCAATTTCACATTGAAATTAGATATAAAAACATTCCAAACTTTTGAGCTTTTCTCTTTAAAAATCCGTTTTTTCGTCCCCTCTATGAGATTAATTTTAAATTATTTTGCACCAATTATGTGATTTAAATTTAGAAAAATGGATTCAATATTTTTAATAACAATAATTTATAAT
Organism: Viscum album; assembly: GCA_963277665.1. NCBI lineage: Eukaryota > Viridiplantae > Streptophyta > Magnoliopsida > Santalales > Viscaceae > Viscum > Viscum album. The sequence continues at coordinate 752,916,720 of OY728131.1, forward strand.
TTATTATATGGTCAAATTATTTTTTTTATGAAAAATATTAGTGAAATTAGTTAAAATTAATTACACTGATTAAGGTAAAAATGAGTTTACTTAGCGGTTAAATTTTAATCTTTAGTGGCCAAATGACCTAAAAACATGTCCAAAACCAATTTTATATCTATTATTCGACCATATACCCAATTTTATAAAATAAAAAAATCATTATTTAAGGCACATTATGTAAGGGAGGCCTCCTAATAGTGTTTACCTTTTTATATTTACAAGAATGCCACCCCCTCTCCAGTATAAAAAACCACTCACCCTCCCCAATTATTCACACCTATAAATACCTTCAACTCATAAAAACCATGAAAAAATAATCTAACAACATCCATACTCTCATAATAGAATCCAAATTTTGATAATAAATAAAACTAAAGGAATCCTTTGGTACAAACCAAAAAGAGTTACCTAAAAAAGAGGCAACATTTTTCAATGATCACTTTTGTTTTATTTCATTATCAAACCTATTAAATTATTTATATTACAAGATTATATAATAAAATTATTATCCTAATTATAATAATATCTTTTTATTTTAATATTTTTACCTAAACCTACACACAACTCCATCAAATGGGTAATGAAATCAATGTTCGTGTGTACAGCAAACTACCACCTCATGAAACAATGTCATTCGTTTTTTATTTACCACATATTATGGTTGGTAATTATGATGTACATACTGTTTTTACTTTATATAAATGATATTTATAATGTATTAATAATTTTTTAATTATTATATAATACATTCCTTCATGCTTTTCATTTTTTCGGAATACAATTACGTAGTTTGTGGATGTGTGGACTACCACCTCCTCAAAGTGATGGGATTCATTCACACTTTACATAGAATGTATTAAGGATGTATTTAATAAAAATATATGATATAAATGAAATATTTATTATATTAATGACATAATTATATATATTTTCATGTAACATATTATTTTATTTTTTTCATTTCACACATTGGAAAAGTGATAACGTCGTTCGTGGACGTGTGGACTATGGCCTCCTCAAAGCGATGTGATTCTTCTTTTTTCATCACCACATCACATGAATGATATATATAAGTATATATAAATAAATAATATGGTATTTATGATATAAATTTTATTTTTTAAAGATAAACTTCACTTACCCCCTTTCCATAATGATCATTGAAAAATGAGAACATTACTCATGCGTACGTACGACCAACCATCTCCATGATCATAATGTTGGTTAATTTTTCATATACAACTTTACTATATGATTTTGAAAGTATAATTTATGTAAAAATTTGATAATTATTTCATGTTTATTATTATTTATTTGATTAAATAATGACTTCATTAACAATATTTTACCTATCAAATTCATTTTTGACACATAAGCCGAATATGGTCAAAACATTAACTTAAACATTACTGATTAATTAGTTCTATATAACTTGTTTATAAGTGAAATTAAATTAATAATAAACTTTTAAAGGGTTATTAATCAATTAAATAATCAACATAATTTTTTTATTCAGGAAGATAGAGTACAAGCATGACAGATCAGACTCAAGGTATGGGGTTTCATCTAAATTTACATTTGTTATTATGCACCTAGTTACTTTTATGTGGTGTATATAATACCATATTAATTTTTATATAATTATTTTAACTTATTTAATGATATTAAATGTTTCCATTAATGTTATTCTTTCACTAATCTCATGATTCAAAATTTACTCAAGTAGTAAGGGATTCTTGTATCATTTTTAATTTTATGAGGCATAGATAATAATCACCACTTATTTCCTTTGTGTGGTGTATATAATGAACCTATTTTATTTTATATCATGAATAAATTTATATTCCTGGTATTTAAAGTTTCTTTTTAACTTATTTCTTTCATGGTTATTATAAATAAAAAGTTACCATGTAATAAGGTATTTCTTAGCATAATTTCCATGCATTGGGTTAAACATCAATGTCATTGGTTATGTTATTCCAATAATATGTGTTAATTGATATATAATTATATTGATTATTTATTTAAAATTTTATTTTTTGTATTTACATTTGTCACACATAATTATTTAATTTATTTATTCTCGCTCCACTGATATGATCTCTGTAAGGGAATTTCTAATCTCACTTTTATTTATACCTGACTTATTCCATATTCCCAACTTATTTTTGTCATATGGTGTATATACTACCCATTAATGTATTTTATGATTATTATAATTAAATTTATGGGGTTTTACATATCCTTTTTATGATCCCTCTTTCATGGGGTTTACGGTTTCAAAGTTGACAAAGTAGTAATGGATTTTTGTCACAATTTTCCTTATTTGAGATGTTTGTTATGTTATACACATATATTCTTTTATGAGGTTTATATACTTATCCTTTTACATGATATATCATGAATATAATTATTCTAATGATATTATAAGTTTCTTTTAACATTATTTATTAATGGGTCTTATGATTTAAATATTTCAAGGTGGTATGGGACACGTTGGAATGTTTAAAGTTTATTTTCCTCATGAATATTTTTAATGGTATTTTAATGGTTTTTAAATTCATAAAAATCAATAACACTTCTTGTTAATTATCCTAAAATTTAGATATTTTGTATTAATACCATCTTCATTCTTTTATGGATGGATTAATATTGTTTCAAATATATTTTTATGGATTTTTTTTCTTTTCCATGGGATAACCATGTTTCAAAGATAAAGTTATGGAACCTGTTTATTTTACATGGGTTAATATTTTTTAAAAGATATTTTTATTGAACCCATTTATTTTCCATGGGTTAATCTTGTTTCAATGTGATTATTATTTAATAAATTTTTTCAATGGGTTAATTATGTTCTAAAGATATTTTTATGGAACCCATTTATTTTCTATGGGTTAGCCATGTTTCAAATAGATTGTTATTGAACCAATTTATTTTATATGGGTTAATTGTGTTTTGAATAGATTGTTATAGAACCCATTTATTTTCCATGGGTTAATCATATTTGAAATATATTTTTATTAACATCATTTCTCTTACATGGGTTAATCATGTTTCAAAGAGATTTTAATTGAACCCATTTATTTTTAATGGGTTAATCATGTTTTGAAGAGAATATTATTGAAACAATTTATTTTCCATGGTCTAATCATTTTCAAAGAGATTTATAATAAATCAATTTATTTTATATGGTTTTATCAGGTTATAAAATTGATATTGGTTGTTTCTATTATTTTATGATGAAATGAAATTTTTTATGTAGAAATTTTATGGGTGGTTATGAGATAAACCAATGACGGGTGGTTTCTTGATAAACCAATTGAATGTGGTTCTATGATAAACCAATGATGTGTGGTTCCATGGTAAACCAATAATGGTTGGTAAAATGATAAACCAATATTGGGTGGGTCTGTGATATCCCTTTAAAGTATTGGGTATTATATTCATCCATATGGATATTCCATTTATAAGAATGACATGTATGGACATTGACCGCATGGTTATTACATTTATAATAATGAAAAGTATAATAATGTCAAAAGTTACCTTTTTCTGTTTTCTATGCTTGTTATGGGTTTATAATGTTTCTAATGATTGAGATTAATGTCACATGGCTCATCATTATTGATTTTAATAACTCTTTCCTTCTCCAAGTTTTCATACTTGATTATCCAGGTATTGATGAGTATGAGTTCATTTATTATTTTCTCAAGAACCTTGATTATTTGATCATACGCTTATGAACTCTTATTCTTATTGATGACATTCAATTATTAATGTTTATTTTACCCTTATTGATAATCTGAGTTCACTCTTGTTATGTTTCCTTTTTATCAAGTTTTAAATAATGATATTGAACGAGTTATGTCGAGAATATATTTCCTATAGATTATGGTGATATATTAACATGATAAAGAAAATATTTTTTAAGTGGGAGAAATGGTCATTTAAATTGGTGTGAATCATTTATATAGAAGTTTTTCATAATTCTCTAAAACACTAAACCTAAAAGGTCCTCTATTATGTGTGTGATCCAAGTCCTCCTTTTGATGTTGTAAATTTTAGAGGAAAAATTTGGGTCACAATTATTAGAATCAAATCCGATAATGTAAAATTATGGATTTTAGTATAGGATCTAGGAGTGTGGATTCTAGGCAGTTATAGGTGGTATCAAAGGTCAGTTTAGATAAATATGGAGGTATTTTTCCTATGATGATATCTTAAGAGTTAGGTATTCCTTTATAGGTCTATAATCTTAAGGATAATCATAATTTCAAAGTCTTAAAAACCTTCTTTGAGTATTTTAAGTAGTAAAAAAGATAAAAAAAATAAAATAGTAAATTAAAGGTTATTAATGAAATTTTATGAGACATTTATTGGGTTTATGTATATGTAATACTTCTTTTTAATGTTAATTATTCCTTTAATTTTTATGCAAATATGATTTAATGTATTGATAGCCTTTAGGGTTTATATGATCTTAAATATTGAGGTAATTATGGGAACATGAGTATTATCGTATAAATAACCACATTATTGAAAATTGATTTGATTACTAATGTTGGGACCATGTTGGATGGATAAGGAAGTAAGAAAAGTTTTTTGTTACAGAGTGTTGTATTTTTTTGTAAATGAAGCTAAATCAATTCACTTTGTAAAGGACTTGTAAACTATGAAGATTCTTTTTTGATTTGTATTTCAAAAATATCATAAGTTTAGATAACTTATGATGCAAGCCTTATGAAGAGTAGAGAGAGTAAAGAAGTTATTTTGGAAAAGTAAAGAAAGTGGAACTCATGTCAAGAGTGGCACGCAAGTATTGGCGTGCAAGTATTGGCGCGCAAGTGTAAGTGGTGCACAAGTCATATTTCAAGATCATCCCGTCAAAATATGACAAAGGAAATAAAGTGGCGTGTAAGTTAAAAATTGGCACGCAAGTCATAAACTGAAACGCAAGTACTAGAGCAGTGTGCAAGTGATGGAGGGGCGCGAAAGTGCTGGCATGACATACAAGTATATTTGGTGCGCAAGTCACCAAAATTCCTATAAATAGATGACTAGCCTCCCCATTTTTTTGATGCTCATCACTTAAGAGAAAATTAGAGCTCTGATCGCGCAAGTAGTGGAGGGTGCTCTGATCACACAAGTAGTGAAGGGTGATCTAATCGCGCAAGTATCAGGGGCGTCATGCAAGCTGAAGTGGAGCGCAAGATTAGGGTTATTTATAAGGCGTGCAAGTAGGGTGCCCTGCAAGTTTTTTCGTGCATTTTTTGTCCCGCAAGTTGCCAGAGGCATGCAAGGAGGGAGTTGCTTTCAAGAAGTGGGTTGTGTATAAGCCAAAGGTGGTGCGCAAGTTATGAGATGTACTCAATGGTGGCGCGCAAGTAGTGGAGGGTGCTCTGATCGTGCAAGTAGCATATGGAAGCATGCAAGCTGAAGTGGCGTGCAAGCTGAGGGTTATTTATAAGGAGCGCAAGTAGGGTGTTGCACAAGTTTTGTCGTGCAGGTTTAATCGCGCAAGTTGCCAGAGGCACGCAAGCAGGGAGGTGATTTCAAGAAGTGGGTTGTGTATAAGCCAAATGTGGTGAACAAGTTGTGAGCTATACTCAATGGTGGCGCACATGTAGTGATTAGGAGCGAAATCAGGTGGCACACAAGTAGTGAGGTGTGCAAGCAGGTGGCGCGCAAGTAGGGAGGCCTGCAAGCACGGAGTGGCGTGCAAGCTTTCTACATCAGGAGGTTCTTACCAGCTTCTAGGTAGGAAATTGAAGAATTATTTTAAAAGATTTTATTTCTGAAAGTTCATTAAGAATCACAGAATCATTACATTACGCTATTTGTGCTAAGATGGATCACACACACTGTTGGATTGTTTTCAAACTGTTACATGAGTGTAAGGGTATATCCTACTCATTGTATTCCACATCAAAGGATTATTTTCTAGTGGATTGTGTGGTACTAGATTGTTTCTGTACCAATCCAAGGACGTATCTACTCTTGTTGAGTATTGAACCTTATAAATCTTTTGTTCCTGTGGTTGTGTGTGTTCACCAGGGAAGAAACTCTTTAACATGAGGTGAAGGTTTTTTCAAAAAGCAGGAAACATAAAAAGAAAAAGATATCACTGATTCACCCCTCCCCCTATTAATGATACTTGGATCCTGACTAGTATCTTCAATTGGTATCAAAGTGAAAGGTTCCCTTCATTTATTCTTTGCTGAAGTGGTTGAAGAGATGTTATGATAGAGAATCTAAATTTTGTGAACAGTAAGGGGATCCTGATTTTTTATGGAAATAACTATCACATCTAGAAGGACAGAATTATGCCTTATCTTAAGTCTCTTGGATATGAAGTTATTGAAACTACAACAGATGGATTTTCTACTATTTATGACAAGGTTCCTCTTACTCTTATCGATAAGAAGAACCTTGAGAATGATGGAAGAGCTAAAAAAGTGTTACTATCATATCTTTCTGAGAGTGAATTTTTAAGAGTGAAAGGTGTTGCTACAACCAAAGGAATCTGGGAAAAATTGAAGAACATATATGAAGGAAATAAAAAAGTGAAGAAGGCTAAACTACAAATTTCAGGACTGAAGTATGAAGACTTGAAAATGGGAGAATCTGAATCTGTTGGGGATTTCTTTACCAAGATAAATGATATTGTCAGTAAAATCAGATGTCTTGGTGAAACATTAGAGGATTCTATAGTTGTAAAAAAGATCATGAGAATTATTCCTGAAAAGTTTGATGCTAATGTTTCTTCATTATAAGATAGAGACCCTGAAATGTTATCTTTGGATGATTTTCATAGCACTCTCATTACTTATGAGATGAGAAGGGAGAAGACTATGAATGGTAAAACAAAAGCTGATAGATAAATCTCATTCAAGGATACAAAGAGAGAGAAGTCAAAGAATACTCTTATTGAAGATGATGCTGGTGAATCTGATTCTGAAGATGAGGTATGTAAAAATTTTGATGAAATTTTATCCTTGTTTCTAAGAATGAGAAAAGAGGTATAGGGAAATACAAGGGTAAACTTCCCTTTAAATTATATTGAGTGTGGAGCCGTTGTTCACTTTGTGGCTAACTGTCCTCAAAAGAATAAAGAAGAAGACAGTGATGATGATAACAGTAGGCCAAGAAGGTTGTGGAAGAAACAAGCTAACAAAGATATATATTTTTCAAAGGGGAAGGATAAAAAGTTCTTCAAATCAAAAAGACGAAGCTTTTTATCTAAAGATAAATATGAAAAAGATAGAGAAGATGAATCCAAGAAATTATTTGCTGAAAAAACTAGAGAGAATAACATTATTACTGTAGTTAATAATGAAGAGTAGGAGAGAAACAGTTCAGAAGAAGAAGAAACTCAACTTGAATATCATCTAAAAGAAGAGTTGAAAGAATTCTTGAGAATGATCATAAGGCTTGAGAAGGAAAACAACAAGCTGATGAATGAACATTACACATTAAATAATCAACAAGGTTTTACTAATGAGAAAATAAAGATGGAAATGGAGATTGATAATCTGAAAAATTCTCTTGAGAATATAAAGAATCATAATGATCATCTTGAAGTAAAGCTGAAGGCAAAAGAAGAAGAGTTTGAAATTTTCCAACAGAAACTTTATAAAGCTAAAGAAATGAATATTAGTTTCAAAAATTCTATCTCAGAAGTTGGTGAATGTTCCAGTAAGAATAAACCAAACAAGGATCCACAAAAGTTAACTTCAAAGGTCGAAATGAAATATATAACTGGTTCAAATAAGAACATGTCTGGAAAGACTGTGTTTGTGGTCAAAGTCAGCAATGATGAAAAATTAGAAATGCATAAAAATCACGAGTCAAGAAAGACTTCTAATATTTATGGTGCTGTTAAATCTAAAATGAGAAAGGGAGTTAAAAATGAAAACATGAAGGTTTATGGTCAGCATAGTTCTATTAAAAAGTTTGTTTAGAAGTGTGTTCACAAATCTGGTCAGTATAAAAGTTTCAGAGGAAAATATTCTTTCTATGGTTATTGCTGGTATTGTGGTGGATTTGGTCACATAGAAAATATGTGTTGGTTTAACCAACAAAATTACAACTATTCCCCATGTTTTTAAAGACATGGATTAAGGGGGATTCCATCCTTTCAAAATAGAAAGTATCCAAATAAATTTCAGAATATATCTCAGAATACTGGTGTGAAAGTTGATAATAGGTTCCAACCATTAGAAACTATTTGTGAAAGATGTGATCGACCTGGACATCTTGCCAGGGGCTGCCTTAGTGTGTTACCAGAGAAACAAAAGATTCTTAATAATTCTCAAAAGCCAGAGTTCTTAAAAGATAAAAGGGAAAGATTGGATAAGACTAAAAGGAAATAGTGCATGGTTGTCTGCCCAGAACACATTGACATGGTTAGGAAATTGTAGGAAGAACAACAGAAAGTGAAGGAAAAGGAAGAACAAAAATCTCTTGTTGTTAAAACTGCTTTTAAATCTACAAAAGGAGAATGTCCATGGATTCTTGATAGTGGGTATTCACATATTACAGGAGACATAAAGTTGATAAAGAATGTGAAAGAATTCAAAGAATGAACCATTACATTTGGAAATGATGAATCTATGAGAATCAAAGGTGTTGGATCAGCCATCATCATAAAATAAAAAAATGAAATCTAAGAAAACATTATATGTTGATGGGTTAAAACATAATCTTATGAGTGTTTCAAAAATTTATGATAACGGAAACAAAATTATTTTCAGAAAATATGGGTTCGTTGTGAAATGTGAAAATGAAGGAATTTTAGGTACAAGTGGCCAACGTGCAAAAGGAAACTTTTTCCAAGTTGGTGAAGTGAAAAATTCTTGTTACATGGGATTGTTGGATGAAAATCAGTTATGGCACAAAAGTTTGGGACATATGTGTCATAGAAACATATGTAAGTTATCAACGTGAGACAGTGTCTAAGATATGCCTGATTTATCAGGAAGAAGAGATTGGTGTTGCACTATCTTTGAAAAAGGGAATATTACAAACTCTTTTCATAAGAGAGTTGAAATTAGTTCAAAATAAACCTTTGAAGTTATACATTCTCATATATGTGGACCAACGAGAAAGAAATCAAAAAATAGAGATAAGTACTTCATTACTTTCATTGATGACTTTACTCGCATTATTTGTGTTATATATATGAGAAATAAGTCAGATGCTCTGAAAATGTTTAAGAGTTTCAGGAGGAAAGCAGAAAAGGAATGTGAGTATTCAGTAAAGAAGTTGAGAACTGATAATGTTTAGGAGTATAATAATAAAGCGTTTGAAAGTTAACTTTAGAAACATGAAATTCGGCATGAGTTCAGTTCACTATACAAACCTCAACAAAAAGGCTGTGGAAAGAAAGAATCGAAGTCTAGTGGAAATGGGGAGAACTATGTTACTTGAACATAGTCTTTCTCATTATTATTGGAGGAAAGACATGATCACTTCAATTTATATTCAAAAATTATGCTTCTATAGGCCAAACTCAGATATAACTCCATATGAAATGTTCTATGGAAAAACTCCAATTCTGAAACATTTAAGAGTATTTGGGAGTCCGTGCATTATAAAGAAGAAATGTAGAATCCTTGGAAAGTTTGAGCAAAGAGGAGATGATGGAATTTTTCATGGATATTCTCTAGAAGTAAGAGCATATAGATGTCTCAATAAAGAAATAGGAAGAATTATTGATTATTCAGATGTAAAATTTGTTGAAAATGTTGAGAAAGAAAAGCCTTCATACGTTGATGTGGATGTTGAGTAGGATAGAGAAGATTTTGTTAATGATTCTAATAATTCTATAGAATTTGTTAATCCAACCAGTGAAGAGGAATCTAACTCATAAATCTCAAGTGATGAGGATGAAGTTCGAACAACTCATCCTAGGTTGAGGAAACAAGTGGAGGCTCAGAATATTGTTGGAGATGAACATCAGAGGGTTCAAACAAGAGGAACAATGAATGCTATATCACATACTTATCTTTATTTGAAAGTTGAACTGAATGATGTAAATGAAGCATTTTAGCATCCATAATGGGTTCATGTAATGAATAAATAGCTTAATCAAATATAGAATAATGATACTTGGGAACTTGTACCCAATCCGAACAACAAGAACATTATTTGTACAAAGTGGGTTTTCCAGAAAAATCTGAATGAAGAAGGTAAAGTAATAAGAAACAAATCAAGATTCGTTTGAAAAGGGTATTCACAAATTGAAGGCATTGATTTTGGTGAAGCCTTTTCTACGGTGGAAAGATTATAAACAATCAGAATCTTTCTTGCTATTTCTACACAATGAGGTTACAAAATCATTCAAATGGATGTAAAATCTACATTCTTGAATGGTAACTTTGGCTAAGAAGTTTACATTGATCAACCTTGTGGATTTATAATTGGAAAGGATGAAAGTTATGTTTGTAGGTTGAAGAAGTATTTTTATGGGATAAAATAGGCTCCAAGAGCATGGTATTCTAAATTAGATATTTGCTTAAAGAAGATGAACTTTAAGAAAGGGAGAGTTGACAGAAATATCTACATCAAGGAATTTCAAGAGTTTTCACTGATCACTATTTTTTATGTCGATGATATTATATTTGCTTGAAATGATGAAAGAGCATGTGAATTTTTTTTTTGAGGAGATGAAGAAGTTATTTGAGATGTCCATGCTGGGATAAATGAAGTACTTTCTTGGGATACAAATTTCACAGAAGAAGAATTGTGTTTTTCTGTCTCAAGAAAAGTATGTTAAGGAACTTCTGAAGAAGTTTTGCATTGAAAATTTGAAACCTGTTTCAACACCATTTTCAGTGGGAACCAAGTTTTCTAAAGATTGATAAGGCAAGGAAGTTGATCAGAAAGAGTTTCGAAAGCTGATTAGAAGTCTGTTGTATTTGACTGCCTCAAGACCCAACATCGTCTATGCTATCAATTTATGTGCAAGATTTCATAGTGCTCCTAAATAATCACATTTGATTGCTAGAAAAATAATTCTTAGATATATCAAAGGAATAACAAATTTAGTAATCAGTTATGATGGCTCAAGAAATATTGATCTATTCGGGTATTCTAATGCTCATTGGGCAGGAAGTGTTGATGATCGAAGATTCACATCTAGTGGTGTTTTCTTTTTGGGGAAAATTTGTTGTAGTTGGAATACCAAGAAGCAGAATTCAGTAAATCTTAGCATAGATGAAGTTGAGTATATTTCTGCTACTCAAGCTGCATCTCAACTACTATAGATGAAGACTCAGCTAGAAGATCTACTTGTTGAAGTAAAGCTACTATTTCTCTTGGGCTGTGATAATCATAGTGTAATCAATCTTACGAGAAATCCAGTACAACATTATCTTTCAAAACACATTGATATAAAGTACCACTTCATAAAATAGTAGGTGTAGAAGAATGAATTAAGGCTGGAGTATATTTCTACATCTGACCAAGTTTCTGAGATATTCACCAAACCTTTACTGAAATAACGATTTGAAAATTTGAGGTTGAACATGTGTGTCCAACCTCCTTCTCATCAAGGTTAAGGTACGTGTTTATGTCCCCTATCTCGTCTTACCTTTGTATAGTGTTTTCAAGGGGGATAATTTTTTCATAAATCTATCCTTATGGAAGCATGCGTAAAGGGGGAGTTGTGGGTAAGCTGTGAATCTGGCATTTATGTGTGTGAACTATTCTAACTGTTTGTTGGAGTGGTTATAGGAAACAATGTTGTTTTCCAAGAAAGTTGATGAAGTGAAGAATGCTGAGGTAGAATATTGAATGATGGTCTGAAGAAGGCTGAGTAGGTACGCTCATGAGATTTCATAGTCACTGCTTTTAGACAGCACGGTTTTGGATATCAATAATTTTTGTTTCCTAAAATGAGTTAGCTCACGTAGGCTTAGAATTGTTGATAAGTAATCCATTACTTAAGGTTACAAAGTTCAGTGATTTATGAATCATGTTTGACAACAAAATCCAAAGGGGGAGATTGTTGGGACCAAGTTGGAAGGATAAGGACGTAAGAAACGTTTTCTGTTACAGAGTGTTGTCTTTTGTTGTCAAAGAAGCTAAATCATTTCACTTTGTAAAGGAATTGTAAACTATGAATATGATTTTATGATTTGTATTTCACAAATATCATAAGTTTGGAGAGATTTTGATGCAATCCTTATGAAGAGTAGAGAGTGTAAAGAAGTGATTTTGGCAAAGGAAAGAAAGTGGCGTCCAAGTATTGGCATGCAATTATTGGAGCACCAGTGTAAGTGGCGTGCAATTCATATTTCAAGATCATCCCCTCAAAATATGAAAAATTAAATAAAGTGGAGTGCAAGATAAAAATTGGTGTTCAATTCCTAAACTGACACGCAAGTGCTGGAGCGGCATGCAAGTATATGTGGCACGCAAGTCACCAAAATGTCTCTAAATAGACGACTAGCCTCTTTATTGTTTTGATGCTCAACACTTAAGATAAAATTAGATCTCTGATCGTGCAACTAGTGGAGGGTGCTTTGATCGCCCAAGTAGTAGAGGGAGGCGCACAAGCTAAAGTGTTGTGCAAGTTGAGGGTTATTTATAAGGTGCACAAGTAGGGTGTTGCGCAAGTTTTGTCGCATAGGTTTTGTCGTGCAAGTTTCCAGAGGCGTGAAAGCAGGGAGGTGCTTTCAAGAAGTGGGTTGTGTATAATCCAAGGGTGGCGTGCAAGTTGTGAGATGTTCTCAATGGTGGAACGCAAGTAGCGGAGGGTGCTATTATCACACAAGTAGTAGAGGGAAACGCACAAGCTGAAGTGGTGCACAAGCTGAGGGTTATTTATAAGGCACGCAAGTAGGGTGTCACGCTAGTTTTTTCATGCAGGTTTTGTCGCACAAGTTTCTAGAGGCGCACAAGCAGGGAGGTGCTTTCAAGAAGTGGGCTATGTATAAGCCAAAGGTGGTGCACAAGTTTTCATTTGTGTTCAATGGTGGAGCGCAAGTATTGATTAGGCGTGCAAGAAGGTGGCACACAATTTGTGAGGTGCGCTAGCAGGTGGTGTGCAAGCAAGGAGGCGTTCATGCAGGGAGTGGAGTGCAAGCTGTCTACATGAAGAGGTTCTTACCAGCTTCTAGGTAGGAAAGTGAAGAATTATTTTGAAATATTTGATTTGTGAATGTTCATTAAGAAGCACAGAATCATTACATTAACCTATTTTTGATAAGAGGGATCACACACACTATTGGATTGTTTTCAAATTGCTACATGAGTGTAATGGTATTTCCTACTAATTGTATTCCACATAAAAGGATTGTTTTCTAATGGATTGTGTGGTACTGGATTGTTTTCGTACCATACCAAGGATGTAGCTACTCTTGTTGAGTAGTGGACCTTGCAAATCTTGTGTTCCTGTGGTTGTGTATGTTTGGAAGGGAAGAAACTCTTTAACAGGAGGCGAAGGTTGTTTCAAAAATCAGGAAACATAAAAAGAAAAAGATATAACTGATTCACCCCATCCTCCTCTTAGTGATACTTTGATCCCGACTGGGAACTTCAACTAAGTGACTAATGTTACTTAAAAATAAGATCTACATCTTCCAGGATATAAATCTAGAAGGTATGAGATAGCCCATGGTGTTAAACACTCTTTAATTTTGAGGTTACTGAGTTATTTTGGGATATATGGTTATGTAATGATGTAGTTTCAACATTGGGTGTTACTATTGGTTTTTTAAGATTATTGAATCATTTTACGTTTTACTCATTTTGGGGATTATATTACTATGTGATAACCATTTTAGTTTTGGTTAATGTCTAAATATAGTTAGAATATCTTTATTATCACTTTTATGGTTATGTGGTCTTTAAAAGTTTATTTTAGTGCTTTATGAATTAAAAATTTATCTTTAATACTCATCTTTTGGAGAAAAATATTATATTTTGGTGGAAAATGATTAAAGGATGAAATTTTACTTATGATGTATATTTCCTTTTTATTTTCCTCTTGTTCTACATGGTAAGAGAAATGTTTAACTCAAGGAAAAGGATCTTTAAAAAAAATTATTATCCTAGTACCATCAATTATAATGAACCCATGGTCTTTTTAACCACCATATATTTATTTTTTTGAGTCCCTTAACTTTCCATTGACCATTCACTTGTTTATGATCAATGACCTCAATAACTCTCTATAATTATTTACTCTTTTCCTTCATTCCCACCTATATTCCCCCAATGCAAAATCTTAATTATATATAACATATTTCGACCTTTATATTTCCCACTTATCCTTTTTAAGAGGATTTTTTATTAACCCTTTTTATGATTTGGGTTCCAATTAAATAATTATAAGAAAATTTAATCCATTAATAACTAAGATGAATTTCTAGGGTGGAATTCATTTTAAGGGGGATAGGATGTAACATCACGATATTTTAAGAAATATGGTCTTTAAAAATAATTTAAATTATTTGATAGTTTATGTTACATATAATGCATGGTATAACTTTCATTGTATACAACACCATTTTTATCTTGTGTTTCCCCTAACATTGAGTTTCTTCGATAACTTTTGTTACACACAAGCCTGAGTCTTACTGAACAATAATATACTATTAATATTATTTATTTCACAAAATAGTTATCACCTATCCATTGGAATGGAGGTAATGAATATGATTTACTATATTATGAATATATGGTTTACACATGTTTATATAATGATTCATTTTCTGACCATATAAATAGAAATGAAAGTAAAAATCAATTGAATATAAAGGAATGCGTTTTTATGAAAAGAATGGAATTTTATCATAATAAATTAAATTAATTACTATTAGTGAAATATATTAATGAAATTTATATGTAATACATTTAATCAAATTTTTAAAAATTCATTCAATATTTTTGATAGGTTAAATATAATAATAAATCTAATTTTAAGAATAAAAAGTGGTATATTTTTAAAAGATATTTTTACCGCATTTTAATGGAACACTTATATTAAAACTAAATTTTGAAACTTTATAATTTTTATTTTAAAAAATAAAATTCATTTTTGAAATTTTTATATTAAAATTTACCTTGGGTAAATTTTTGATATTTTTCTGAGAACATTCTTATTTTGATGAATAGTGAATGACACTAAATTTTAATTGAAAATTTATTTTTCGTCTAAATAATTTATAGTGTTAAATTTTATTTTTAAATATTCTAAAAGTATAATTAGATAAATTTTAAATCATTTAAACCAATTTAGTTAATTGGAATCAATTTCACAATGAAATTAGATGTAAATTTTTTTTGAACTTTTGAACTTTTCTCTTTAAAAACCCACTTTATTGTCCTATCTAAGAGAATAATTTTAAATTAATTTATACCAATTATGTGATTGGAATTTGTAAAATGGATTAAACACTTGGAATCAGAATAATTTATAATTTATAATAATTTTAACTTGGTTTTTTACAAAAAATATTAGTGAACGTAATTAAAATAGATTATAGTGATTATGGTAAAACTAAGTTTACTTAGTGGTTAGACATTAATAATAATAGGCCAAATAACCTATGAAAATATAAAAAAACAATTTTATTTCCATGATTATACCATATTACAAATTTTCTATAAATTGGGATCATTATTTGAGGCACATTATGTAGGGGGGACTCCTAATATTGTTTAAATTTTTATATTTACAAGAATGTCACTCCCTCTCCACTATAAAAAGGCACTCACCCTCCCCACTTATTCACATTTATCAATAAATTTGTATCCTAAAAACTCTAACTAAATAAACTCCCAACATACCTCCTCGCATCATAGAAACCTATCTTTTGGATGAAATAAACCTAAATAAGTCCTTTGGTGCAAACCAAAAGGAGTTACCCAAAAAAAAGAGGTAACATCCATCAATGATCACTTTTGTTTTATTTCATACTCAAACATATTCAATTATTGTTATTATAATATTATATAATGAAATTATTATCCTCAATATAATAATATGTTTATATTTTAATATTTTTACCTACACCCACACACACTTCCATCAAATGGGTTGCCAAATCATCATTCATGTGTACGGCTAACTATCACCTCACGAAGTGACGTCGTTCGTTTTTCCTTTACCACCTCTTATGTTTAGGAATTATGATGGACATAATGAATTTATTTTATATATATTATATTTATAATTTATTCATACTTATTCAATTATTACATAATACGTATATTCATTCTTTCCATTTTGTGGGAATATGATAACTTCATTTGTGGATGTGTGGACTACCGCCACCTCAAAGAGATGTAATTTGTTCACACTTCACATGGAATTTATTAAAGATGGATTTAAAAAACATATATAAAATAAATAAAATATTTATTATATTCATGTCATAATTATATATCTTTTTATATAAAAAATCATTTTCTTATATTCATTTCACACACTGAAAAAGTGATTACATCGTTCATGGATGTGTGGAATACCGCCTCCTCAATGCGATGTGATTCCTTATTTTTCATCACCACATCACAAGAATGATATATATAAGTATATATAATTAAATAATATGTTATTTGTTATATATTTGTCATTATGTAATGATAAATTTTACTTACCTTCTTTTCATAATGATCATTGAAAAATGAGAATGTTACTCATGCGTATGTACGACCTACCATCTCCATGATCTTAATGTTGGTTCATTTTTCATAACCATATTTCCTATATGATTTTAAAAGTATAATTGATGTAATAAAATTTGATAATTGTTTTGAGGTTATTATTCTATATATTTTTAGATAATGACATCGTTGACCATATATGACCTATCAAAGTTAGTTTTGACACATAATCCGAATATGGTCAAAACATATGACTTAAACAATATTGATTATGTAATTTTATATAACATGATTCTAAGTAAAAATAATAATAAACTTGTAAAAAGTTTTTAATCAAGTAAATAATTAACATATTTTTATTATTTAGGAATATAGAGGACATGCATGATGAATCAAACTCAATGCATGAGGTTTTGTATCAAATTACATTCCTTTGAGTCATATTTTTTATTATGAACCTAGTTACTTTTATATGATATATCTACTTACCTATTAATTTTTATATCATGAATTTAATTTATTTTATGATATTAAATGTTTAAATTTATGTTATTCTTTCATGAATCTCATGATTCAAAAGTTACTCAAGTAGTAAGGGATTCTTGTCTCTCTTTTACATTCATGAGGCATACATCATAATCACCACTTAACTCTTTTGTGTGGTGTATATACTACCCCTATTGTATTTTATATCATGAATAAATTTATCTTAATGTTATTTAATGTTTCATTTGATGTTATTTCTTTCATGGGGCTTATGATTTAAAATTTACCAAGTTTTAAGGGATTTATTAACTCAATTTCCATTTATTAGGTTAAACTTCTATGTCATTGGTTATGTTGTGCCAATAATATGTGTGTAATAACCTATAATTATATTAATTATTTATTTAAAATTTTATTTTTTTGGATTTTAATCTACCACACAAAATTATTTCATTCATTTATTCTCACGCTAAAGATATGATCTTTGTAAGGGGTTTTATAGTCTCACTTTTATTTTGGCAAGACTTATTCTATATTCAACACTTATTTTTGTCGTGTGGTGTATATAATGACCATGAATTTATTTGAAGATTTTTATCCTTAAATTTAAAGGTTTTTACATGAACTTTTTATTATCTATCTTTCATGGTTTCTACGGTTTCAAATTTACCAAAGAGGTAATTGATTTTTGTCACAATTTCCCTTCTTTTAGATGTTTCTTATGTTATACACTTATCTTCTTTTATGAGGTGTGTATACTTATTCTTTAACATTATATTTAATTAATATCATAATTATAATGATATTATAAGATTAATTTATCATTATTCCTTCATGGGCCTTATGATTCAAATGTTTCAAGGTGGTATGGGATACTTTGGAATGCTTAAAGGTTATTTTCCTCATCAGTGTTTTTAATGATATTTTGATTTTATTTTCATTAATCAGCCTAAAAAATATTTTTTACTAATCATTCACTTGGGATATTTTATATTAATACCATCATCATTATTTTAAGGATGGATTAATATTATTTCAAAGATATTGTTATGGAATCTATTTATTTTCCAAGGGATAACCATGTTTCAAAGAGATTGTTATGGAACCCGTTTATTTTTTTGGGTTAATATTATTTAAAAGTGATTATTATTGAACCCATTTATTTTCTATGGGTTAATATTGTTTGAAAGAAATTTTTATTTAACCCATTTATTTTTCAAGTTTTAATCATGTTCTAAAGAGATTATTATGGAACCCATTTCCTTTCCATGGTTTAATTATGTTTTGAAGAGATTATTATTGAACATGTTTCTTTTCCATGGGTTAGTCAAGTTTCAATGTGATATGGGTTAATCATATTTCAAATATATTATTATTGAAACTATTTGTCTTACATGGGTTAATCATGTTTCAAAGTAATTATTATTGAACCCATTTATTTTCCGTGGGATAATCATGTTTAGAAGAAATTTTATGAACCACATTTATTTTACAAGGTTTAATTATGTTTTAAAGATATTAACAGGAAAATAATTTATTTTATATGGGTAGATCAATTCATAAAAGAGACAATGGTTTTTCCTATGCTTGTATGATGAAATGAAAGATTTTAGGTGGACATTTAACAGGTGGTTACATGATAAACCAATGACATATGGTTCTATGATAAACAAATAATGGGTGTTCATATAATAAAAAAATGATGGTTAGTTTCATGATAAGCCAATGATGGCTGGTTATGTGATAAATCGATGACAGGTGGGTCTATGATATCTCTCCAATACATTAGGTATGAAAGTCAGTTATATGGATATTCCATTTATAAGAGTGACATATATGGAAGTTTACTGCATGGTTATTCCATTTATATGAATGAAAATTATAATAATGTCCCAAGATACCTTTATGTGCTTTCTATGCTTGATATTGGTTTATAATGTTTATAACGGTTGAGATTGGTATCACATGGCTCATGATTATTTCTTTTGACGACTCTTTCCTTTTCCATGTTTTCATACTCGATGATCTAGGTATTGATGGGTATAAGTTATTTTATGATTTTTCCACTCACTTTTATTATGTCATCATACACTTATGAACTCTTATTCTTTTTGATAACATTCAATTATCAATGCTTATGTTTAATCTTACTGAGTATTTGAGATCACCCTTCTTACATTTCCTTTTTCCTGGGATTTAAATAATGATGTTGAATGAGTTATGTCTTGAACATATTTCATGTGGATGATGAAGATGTATTAATGTGATAAATAAAATCTAGGTTATGAGGGATAAATGTTCATTTAAATTCATTTGAATCATTTATATAGGATTTTTTCCTAATTCATGAAAAACTCTAACCCTAAAAGTTACACCAATATGTAAGTGATACAAGTTTTCCTTTTGATGATGTAAAGTTTAGATGAAAAATTTTGTTCATAATTATTGGCATCAAATATGGTAATGTAAAGTTATGGATTTTAGCATAGGATCCTGCAGTGTGGGTTTCGGGCTGTTATAATTTCCATCTAGGTTAACCGAGTCAAAGAAGGTAGAAAAAGAGAGACTTAAAACGGAGATTTATTATATCTTTTAAAAAGAAGATATCAACATCCCCCAACTATTTGTTATCAAAAAAATCCCTAAATATGACAATTTTATCAAGTATTTCCCAAAAAATAAGACTTTAACGAATTGAGAGAATAAACTAAGGGAAAAGTGTCTCAGCCATCATCACACATTCAATTCAAAAAAAATTTAAGATCCAAGTACATCCTCAATTACTTACACCATTGGATATTTAAATTTTTTTAATGCTTTATATGATTTATGAGATTCAATAAACATCATTCCTTACACTATATTTTAATATTTTCATATTGGAGAATTTATTCCCACCATAATTGTGGTCCATCTTGAAAACATATCCATATTTTTTCCATATGAGTTTTAGAAGATGTACTTGTTAAAGTCAAAGATCAACTATTTAAAGATGAATTATACATACAAAACATGGAAGAATATAAGAGTTAATCACACTCATCAATCATTTTGGGGAGGCCATCCTTGAAGATAGAAAAAACCATCATC
Organism: Viscum album; assembly: GCA_963277665.1. Taxonomy (NCBI): domain Eukaryota; kingdom Viridiplantae; phylum Streptophyta; class Magnoliopsida; order Santalales; family Viscaceae; genus Viscum; species Viscum album. Next base: position 752,936,955 of record OY728131.1, read on the forward strand.
AACATACATGAAGGAACATTCATAATGAATCTTAGAGATAGTAAGGCTCACTTCAACATACTTTATGAAATTATGAATCCTTTAAGAAATAATTCACTTTATGTGGTCTCCTGAAAAGAAGGTGCATAACCAATTGAAGATTAAGGTATGATTTGTGAATTCATTTCATTAGAAGATAATTTTTTGTTGGAAAATACTAATATCGAAAAACCCAAAAATATTAATCTTAAATTATAATAAGAGGTAACTTGTAGTTTCTTCTATGACTTTTTAAAATATGTTTACAAGATACATGAGATCCAAGCCTTATATGTATGAAACATCAAATTAATATCATCCCTTGAACAACCCCCAAGTCTTCAGTTAATTCCATTATTAAGTGATTTAAAATATGTATAAATTATGGATAGAGAAATATTACAAGTGATAACAAACAATAATGTATCTGAAACTCAAGAACTAACTCTAAATAAACTTCAAAAAATAAATTTATAAGCCATAGGATGGATTTTAGGTGATATCCTAGGGATCAACCAAAATTATGATCTCATAGAATCTTTTTAGAAGGTGATTTCTAGATATTTTGAAAACCCCATAGAACAATTAATCCCATAATCATAGAGGTTGTTAAGAAAGAGATGTAAAAAATTAGCAGCCTATATCATTTACCTAATCTCTGATTCACAGTAAGTCAATCCAATCCATGTCATCCCAAAGAAAAATGGTATAAAAATTATCAAAAATGAACAAAATAAATTGATTCCCATGAGAGTGAAAAATGGTTTGAGTGTGTGTATAGATTATATAAATCTAAATCAAGTCACCTGAAAAGGCCACTTTACCATCCCATTCATCAATAAAATTCTAGAAAGGTTGGCAGGTAAAACTCATTATTTCTCTTTCTATGGTTTTTTATGATACTTCTAGGTACCAATTGCACCATATGACCAAGGGAAGACAACCTAAACCTATCTTTTTGGAACCTTAACCTACAATGGGATGTCTTTCAAGATATATAAATCCCTAGGTACATTTCAGTGGTGTACGGAATGTATTTTTTCATATCATATTAAGGACTCTCTGAAGGTATTTCTTGAAAACTTTACTATTTTTGGTAATTATTTTGATCATTACTTAATAAATTTGAAAAATAAAGTATTGAAAACCTTTATTGAGAAAAATATTTTTTTAATATTTGAAAAATTTCATTTCATGGTCGAAAAAGGAATAGTGTTGGGGCATATAATTTTAGATAAAGTCATTTAGGTAGATAATTCATAAGCTGAATTAATAAATTCATTTCCATAAATAACATTCTTAAAACATGTTAAATATTTTTTAATCTATGCATGTTTCTATAGAATATTTATTAAATATTTCATCAATATTTATCTCCAAATCTAAATATTAATATTAAAAGAAAAAGTTTTTCATTTTAATAGTGATTGTAGGGAAGTGTTCAATTATCTGAAGTAAAGGTTGATCACACCACCAATAATGTGACCACCCAGATAAGACTATCCTTTTGAGATACTATATGATGTATCAATGTAATTTCTAAGAGTGTCCCACTAAAAAATTACTAAAATTAAAACAAAATTAATTTCCTATGCCTTTATGAGATTAAATTTCACACAGATCAATTACAAAACAATCAAGAAGGAGTTTCTTGCGGTGTTTTTTCACTAGATAAATTCACATCCTATATACGTGGAACTAAATTTTTTGTTTTTTCTAGTCATTCAGATCTAGAGTATCTAATAAAGATGTTTGATACTAATCCAAGGATAAGAAGATGGATTATTCTTTTACATGAGTTCCACCTAGTAATTAAGGACAAAAAACTGAAAAATCAAGTGTTTGATCATCTTAGTAGACAGCACCACACTACTGAAGTATAAATTCCATGTTAGAACCCACTCAATGATCTATTTCCTTGAGAACAACTATATATCATGGAAGGAAAATTACTTTGTTATATCGAAATTGAAAATTACTTGGTCTCATATTAGGTACAATCCTGACTTAATTATCATCAAAAGAAAAAACTCAAATCTAAATCTAGATTTTATATTTTGGATGACCCCTTCCTATGGGAAATTTTCAATGAACAAATTGTAAGAATGTTCTTTCCAGTGAGTGAAATTGAATTGTTTTTTGAGTTTTTTATTAAATCGCCTATGGAGTCCACTTTATCCCTTTTAGGGATTCCATTAAAGTTTTAATGTTAGGACTTTATTTTCCCACTTTATTTAATTATTATTATGAATTTGGTAAAAAGTATAAAAAATGCCGATTTTTTAGTAATATCTCAGAAAGATAGGACATTCCTTAAAACCCAAATAAATTTTTGTGAAATTTTTTATGTATAGGGAAAACATTCAGGGGATCATTTACAATTCCATTTGGTAATTCTCATATTCTTCTAGCCATGGATTATGATTCAAAATGTGTGAAATAAAAATCCATCTGGCCCAATGATACTAAATTTTTTTGTGATTATTCTAGGGCTAACATATTCTATATGTTTGGAATACCACTAACCATCATCAATGACCAAGGAACTCATTTTTTAAATATATGGATAGTTGTATTACTGCAATTGTATGGGGTGCTTCATAAAACACTAATGCCATACCATTCTTAAAAAAATGGATAAGCAGAAGTTTCAAATGGATAAATCAAGGTAATTATGGAGAATATGGTCAAACCCAATAAAAATTACTTGAACCAATGGTTGTAAGATTCCTTATATTATTAGAGTACTACTAATATGACACCCATATTGATGAGCTCGTATAGATTGATTTATGTAAAGTGGTGCCATATCCCTGTACAATTGGAACATAAAGCCTACTAGGAGGTAAGAAATGTGAATCTGGACCTTGAAAAAGGTGGGAATATATGAGATTACAATTGTAAAATATATAGAAAATTTTGAGAGAATCTTTTTAAAATTTTATGATTTACAAATAAAGAACAAGGTTGGCCCTTGAAAAGATAATTCAAACAAGAACCTTCAAACCTAGAGATCAAGTGTTGTTATGAAAATACAAAATTAAAATGACGTTAGGTAAACTTGTTTATATATGGGAAGGTCCCATTACTATTATTCATGTATTCCCTTGTGGTGATTTTTATATTAAAAATGGGGAGGAGGAAACCCAATCACTATAAATGGGTGCATGCTGAAGAAGTTACATAAGAACATTCCTGAAGAACCAATGGAGGAGATTACACTCCTCCACCTTGTTTATCATTGAAGACCCACCAGGTTATACCTATCATTTACACTTGATTGATTGTGGTAATTACATTTTAAAATCTACTTATCTGAATAATAAATTTTGATTTCATTATAGACACTTCATAAATTAAGTACATGGGAGGAAATATTGTAGTTTATGACTTATTTTAAAAAATAATTTTTAGTCAAAAAAATAACGTTAAAAAATAACTTTTGGGATGAAACCCATGTTTTTTCCCTTATTCCATTATTTCCCTAATTCTTATTTAAAAGTAATTAAACAAGATTTCACTATCAATTTTTTTATTCTTATTTCAGGTTCCTGATAATGATTCAACAAAGTGGCGTGAATTTAAATTGAAGAATATGTATAGAAATCATGATTTTTAATTATAATTCACTTCTTGAAAATATATATTATGTTATGAAAATGTTGAAACATACCAAGAAAAACACACAGTTCATTTCATGAAATGATAATTCAAGATGTGAAAATGTAGAAGAACAGAACTAAATAAATAGGACCTACGTAACTTTATTGATGCTTCATTAATAAGGGGATTTTTATTTTAGATTAATTATCTTTTTAATTACTTATATTTTTTATTAATTGTTTTTTTTTTGAGATTTAAAAGAAAATTGCATGCTTATGGTTATCCTTCTTGCGTTACTTGACTGGTGTAGGAGACATGAATTTTTTAAGAATCCCATATTACCATGTTTCAAATTTCTAATTTAATGAGATTGGATAGGTAAAAAGTAAATTTATAAATTATGGAATATTAGGATGTTAATTTTTATTAATAATGATTTAATATAATTGTTTGATTAAGGTAAATGAAATTTCCCTACACTTTTCTTTCTTTGAATTTCTAAAATTTAGGTGGATTGATTTATTTTTATTATTTCATGTCATGAGAAATTTTCCCAAAATTAACATTCCTAAGAGAATTTATCAACCAAATACTTTTATTTCTATCTTGAGAATATTTATTGAGTTATCTTGGGGTATTCCGCCAGGTATAAATTTCATTGGAACTTATCAAATATATGACTATGAAAAATTACATTTAATGTGATTGAGAAAATTTATATTTTTAACCCCTTATCCATGATACCACCTTTTACTTCAATCCTTGTTGATACTATAGAATCCATGAGTGTCCTCACTAGTAATGAGCCACATTACAATCCATTTATGTCCATTATCACTCTACCCTATTTATATTTCATGATATTTTAAATTTGAAGTGTAGGGGTGAGGGAAGTCTTCACAATAGAGATGTGTTATGTTGTCTAGGAAAAGTGTAAGGGTGATATTTATTTTATTAGGATAGGATCATGTTACATTTATTTTACTTATAATACTTTTCTTTTTGAAGGGAAAAAATATAAAAAAATGAAAAAAAAATGTGTTGTGTTTTGGGAAAATCAAAAATCACCACTACCAGACTGATGATTTTATCATATGGGGTTAGGTGGTGGATGTGAAATTTATTACAAACATTTATTTTGAAAAAAGGAAAAAAAATTAAATAGAGAAAAATTCAATAAGGTGAAATTATTTCATTATACTGACATTGATCATGATTTGATTCTGAATTTTGGGAAGTGAGATTTGTCATTTTACAGGGGAGATTCTTCCAAACATTTTTCTTTTGATATCATGTAGTTTAATTTAGAGATAACCACCCTATTTGAGCCTTAATTTTTTTAACATTAATTACTAATGAACTTCATCCTCATATTCATCAAAACCTTATTTTAAAATCCCTCAGGATTTTATGTAATTTTTTCTTTATAAAGTGGAGACTGTAGATCCATTGAAAGCCTATGGAAAATTAGAATGTACTCATGGTATAAGAACAACTCTACTTGAATTTTTATCATGATTGATGATATAAAAGAATACATGGTGAGGTAAACCATGACTTGGAATGCTTAATAATGATAGATTGATATATATAAATAAATTATAGGAAAATAACCACCATTTCACAATGGTAAAAAGTGAAATACTTGGGTTGATTAGTCTCTTTGAAGAGTGTGAAATTGAATTGATGTTTTATTTGGAACTTGAAAAGTTAATCTCCATTTTATAATCATTTTATTTAATTTATTTTCAATTTGAATTTGGTAACATGGAATTCCTCTTTAATTCTTGTTAAGATTTCATGCTTGAGAAAATTAAAGTTATAAGTGTGGGGGAATTGGAAAATCTATTTTATAATTTTTATTTAGATATAAAATTAATTGTTTAAGTTTATTAATTGGTTAATAATGACTATATTTAATGGATTTCATGTCTTAAGATAGTATATAGATTTTGATTGAAAATGATCTTAACGGTGAATAATTCAAGATAAAAATTTATGTCCCGCAACATCTCATAGGTTAAGGATCAACCCAAAGTCTTCAATGTGAAGAACTGATAAGAAATAGGATTAAACCTATAAGGAAAGACCAATTCACATCATGAATAGTGAATTCACAACATGAAAATTTCCAAAATTCTGGGGGTGAAATTCAATGAATGAAAAAAGGTAGATTTAGAGGATCCCATACATTTCAAAGTGTGACACACTAAGTCACACCATGAAAGTGTGTGGCTAGACCCAAATACATGTATAATTCGATGTTAATTCCCACAGATGGCCTATTTTTAACCCAAAACCCTTATACACCCTAGTGTGACCTATAATTGACATATTAACACATTTATGAGTAATTAACCCTACCCTAGATTGACATAGGACTGTAAATACAACCCCTGTGGATGATTCAAGGAGTTTTTTTGGTGAGGGGAAGCTCTAAATGACATAGTTCTACTGCTTTCTTTTCCTTTTACTTTCTTTTATTTTATTTCATTAGGGGGATGCATTTTTCTTCATGAATATTATTATTTACCCTTCAGATAGAGGGATAAAATCTTAAAGTGATCGAGAAAGGGAAGTCCATACTGATTTTTAATTCTTGATTTTATGTCCTTAAAATTGTCAACCCCTTATTTCTTCTTATATCTTCTTTAAATTATAAATTTGAAGTTTTAAATACCAAATGATGTTATGTTAGGTTTTGATTATTCTAATTTAAATTTCCTTGGTCAATTATCCAAAATATACCTCCACCCACTTTTGGTATATATACATTGCAACACGATAGGTTTAAGTGGTGAGTGCTCAGTGATTGCAGACACATGTGCAGTATTGTGGCGAGAACTATAGGTAGTTAGGGAATAAAAATACCCAATTGGTCATTTCCATAATTATTCAAGAGGACCCACTAAAATGAGCATGAACATAGGGAGGAGGGTATACCAACCTAAGTTTCTAGTTAGGGATATTCTCACCATCACCATCTGGCCAACAGAGAGAAATTAATTGGTCAATAAATCACTTTCTTACCAGTTTTGCATAAAAAAATTAGGTAATAATTAAAAAAACATTATATAAATACAATAAGTTCTATCCAAACCTAGACTGATAATTTCTTCTCATTAATTATTTTAAATAATTTATTTTAATCCACTTTTTAGAATTCTAAATTTCTCAAAATCAAACCAAAATAATTTTTCTTGAAACAAATAAAGAAGTGACAACAATTTTTTTTTGTACACTCCTCTTCTAGATACAAACCTAGGTTAAACTCTATACTATAATTAGGAAATAAATTTTATTTTCGTACCCCATGAAAAGTCGTGTGTTAGGGGGAGGTGCTTCTGAGGCCTTGTAGAATCTCATTTTCTATATCATTTAACAAATCTAGGCTGAAAAAATATAAAATGTCTTCATAGTGTGTTTTGGGATGGGGCATAACCAGTTAAAGTGGATATGGTCAGTTAGGACATGGGAGGTAGACTGATAAAATTCTTTGCTAGCATGGATCCATTTGAAACCCATGTTTTGAAAGGATGTCTTGTGTTGGGACCAATCACTCTAGGAATAATGATATGTTGAAACAATAATCCCAATATGGATAGATAATACTTGAAATGAGTCATGGGGCTTGGTTGGGATATAGTGAATTTTTTCATGCATCATGTTGGTGGCATGTTTAGGACATGATACATTTTCTTGTGGGTGAATTTGTTTAACATGTTACCTCATTGGGATCTACTATTAAGTGAATCCGCTTATAATATTATTGATTTTTTATTGAATAAATTATAATTAGTGATTTTATAAATATAAATTTTAGGGTATTTTTTATTAATTGTTGATTGTGATTGTTTGGATGCCATAGATAAATGATTTTCAAAGTGGATGTTTTTTTAAAAGAACCCTATTATAAGAATAAAAATCCTGAAATGGAACACGATGTGCATAAAATGTATTTATAATTTTGTTTACGTGAAATTTATTGTGGATTTAGTGAATTTAAAATTGGTTGGAATTTCTTAGTATTGAGAAAATGTAAGGAAATGGTTTTTAGAACTGTGTTTCAAATTGTCTTTTAAAAGTTGGATTAGTTTTTAGAAAAGTAAAGGAATAAAATGGATTGGTATTTATTAAATTTTATTTTTGGTGAAATACCATTGGATTATAAGGGGTGGTCGAAAACTTAGGTATGTTTGGGTGGCTGTAATTTTTTTAACTTAGTTTGAATTTGTAATTGATGCTTGGGTAGACCAGGTAGATTGGATTTTTGTGTTTTGGGTAGGATTTACTTATATTTTTAAATTTTTTTCTTGTATAGTGTATCATGAATTTTTTTATGTTTTAAGTGATGTTGGAATGTGTGGACCAGTTTTTTCTAATGTTGGGAAAAGGAAATCGATGCTTGGGTGGACTAGGTTGGAATTATTTTCTATGATTGACTAGGAATGACCTGGGTGGTTAAGTGATGTATGTGTAGGGTATACAATTAATTATTTGGGATAATATATTATGTAAGGCTTAGTGTATAGTTTTTTATTAGGATAAAATATATGGATGTTGGTTTTGATGGTTCCATTGATTGAATCACTTGAATTGCATTTTTGGTAAGCAATTCAAATGGTTGGGAGCAACATTACCTAGAATCGGACTTTATGTGTTGATTCTTATGGTTTATATATTCATAATCCTATATATGATTTTTTTGGAGCTTTGGTGTCCTAGTATTGATGGGTGGAGTTAAAAACTATCTTTGTGTTTGTTTATAGTGATTATCGGGGTGCTTTAGAAATTGGTTTTGGTATTCAAGGGAGTTTATGGTCAAATATTGGTGTAATGATTCCAATTATATGATGAATACCATATTTTTATTATAGTTGTGTGTCATAATAGTGGTTCATTATAGTTTTAATGAAATTTAAGGTGTTCTGATATAATAAAATATAACGTTGTAGATTAATTGGAGTACTGTGGTGAGATCGATAAGAGATTTAGCCTTAATAGTTTTTAGACATTCAATGAGCATGTCTCGAGAAAAAAGACACACATGTGATGATGGAACCTATAGTGAATTTTGCATGTGGAGAAGTGTAAGGGAATCCATATGGTTAGGGGAACCATTTTATTTTGTTTGGTTTTACCTTAGTTACTAATGGATTTTTGCTAATATCATATATGACATTCATGATAAGTCGAGAATGAGTAGTGATCGGTGTTTCATGTTGGAGCTCGAGTATGAGAGAGGTGGTCACATCAAGACTTTACATTTGGTAATATATAGGACATGGGTTATGTAGGTAGGGTGTTTTGGTTCAGTGGGGTGATGACAAGGATACTCTTATGGTGGGGATTAATAAATCAGTCAAATTTTTATAGCTCTCATGTTAGAAGGGTCATGGGTAGAGTGAAACCAGTTGTTTAATAGTTGAGATAGAACTAGAATACTGATGAAAATATAGATATGATTTTTCTATTTCCTTGTTGAATAAAATATTTGGTATTGAATTACAGTTTTAGATAGATTCCATATGTTGGTAGCAGTCTCGGGGTGAAATTTAGGGTAATCTAAGAGTAAGTCATACCATAGACTTGTTGGTACCCATGGGTGGAGTATGATGATGGTTTCGGTTAGTTGAGGATCCAGTTGTGTAATTACACCAAGTTCTATGTTTTGAATTTAGTGTGAGTATTTTGACTATTATATGATGCCTCCAAGGATTAAGGTATCATGATCAAGAGATATGAAGATGCGTTGATAAGTGAGGTCATGTGTTTTTTTGGAAAGGCCAATTATAGAATGATTAAAGAGTGTTATTATATAGAACTGGATGTGATTAGGTAGAAACCACATCAAGAGGATTATTCAGGACGTGACTAATTCATTTTGGGGATCAACCATATCTTTTCATAGAAAGGATGGTGTATCCAAATTCGGTGCATGGGTGGTTGATCTACATACATTCAGGTTCAATATTATGAATAAAGAGTGGTATCGTATTCCAATTGTGAATAAGAATTCTAGAAACATACTTAGGTTATTCTTAGGGATTAAAAGCCTCATGGTGGGGAGTTTTAAATAGACTTCAAACTTATGGGTCATTATTTTCAAGGGAAATGTGAATTTTTAGTCATTGAGAAGGGGATGTTTTAAGAATCAAGATTTGGGTTTGAATTATGAGAGTTTTAACATCTTTAAAAGATCTTTTTATATGTGTTGGGTTTCTTGGGAGGTGTTTTGGATGTTGACGTGAGTGTTGGAGCAGGTTTAGGTGAATTTTATATGAAATTTAACTCTAGGTAGAAGGTTACTTAAAGACCAATAAGTGTGGTGTGACATATTTTGTGTGTTATATTTTAAGTGTTGGGTTTGTAATGTTTTGGTGAAATTTGTTGTTAAATGAAATTCTGTATGCATTTAAATATATTTTTTTCACTATGGATATAAGACTGGTAATCTAGGCTACTTATTCATAGGGTATGACCAGTGTATGTGATAAGCTATAAATTGTCTTGGGGTCATATATTTTTGAGTAAAAATTTTATAATTCCCCATATAGAAGAGTCCTTAAGAAAAAAAAGATACTCTTACATATGGTTATCCCCATATGTAAGGGTTATGATGGTCAAAAAATGGAAAAGGGTTTGTGTAAGGTTCCTCATACTTAAGGGTCATATTGTTATTCAAAAAATTAATGTTGAGATTCCCTGTGATATATAATGTTATGTTACATAAAGGTAACTAGAGTTCCTCATGATACATAATAGATAATAAATAGATAAGTGTCTAATGTGTAAAGGTCATATGAAATGTAAGGTTTATCCTTTTATTTAGAAATTGGATAAGTACTTGGAGTAACCTTTTGATATGTAAAGGTCACCCTATTAGTAAAGGGTGATATGTAAGGGTCACCCTATACACTAAGGGTGATATGTAAGGGTATCAATGGGCCAAAAAATTGTAAATGTTTTGATTCATAAAGGTTATCTTACTGATATTTAAGGTTCCTCCACTTATTTTTAAGAATCTATTATGTATTGGGAGTCCCTTGTGATATGTAAGGGTAAATTCCATGATATATAGGGGTATTCCCCTTGGGAAGAAAATGATTAAGTTTAGGAAGACATTATGATATGAAATGGTTTTTTGGATGGTATGTAAGGGTTCCAGACATTATGAATATTTATGGATAATTATTAAGGGTGATATGTAAGGGTCTATATAGGTGATACATAAGGTTAACTCCATATGTAAGGGTTAATATATAAGGGTTATAGACTTGATGAATTTTGATCAATGATGTTTAAAGATCAAAGGTATGTGTCTTATATTTTTCCAAATTTTTTAATTATAACCTATAGGAATAAGAACACAATGTGATCTAGGGATTCATGTTGTGTAGTGGTGAGAGGAGTTACTTTGAAAATGTGGGTCCACGCTGTAACTCCTTGAGATTTTAAAAGAGAAACATCATGGTTGATAGAATATATGACATGTAACACCAAGATTGGAAGAGAATGTAATACCCTAATACTTTATAATATAATTATTATTAAATCAATTCAATCTCTTTGATATCTTGTGATGCATGAAACAATGGGTTTAAACAAAATGTGATGCTCTATTAAAATATTATTATTTAAAAACGGAAATTATAACATAGTCGTTAAGTTGGAAGTTATGAATAAGATTAAATAAACTATAAAAATTATATTGTTTACACATTTATAAAATAAATTTAATGTTTCTTTATTTATTATAAATAAAATAATAACAATTTGAATTAAAAAGAAATATTTTCAAGAAAAATAGTATTTTTTAAAAGATGATTTGGTCTCGCTTTGCGTGAATAATTTAAAATTAATTATTACCAATATTAAAATAAATATATTTTTAAAAAAAAGAATCATTTTTTAAATATACATTTCAAAATTATCTTTTGTTGAAGTTTTGAGAATTTTTTGAAAAGATAAATTTTTCAATGAATAGTGACAAATACTGGTTTTTATTGAAAATTTCCTTTTTGTTTAAAGAATTTATAAGGTTTCGTTTTTTTTAAATGGTTTTAAAAATAAAATTATCTCTATTATATATTTATTAATCCAATTTATGTTTTTGGGATCAATTTTATATTTATTTTTGATATTTTAATTTTCTATACTTATGAAAATTTTCTCTTTGGAAGCCCGTTTTTCATCGCATCTACGGGTTTAAAATTAAATTAAAATTTTATACTTATGAGAATGGAATTTAGAAATATGTATTACTTATTTTTAATTATAATAATTAATATTATATAATAAATTGAACTTAATTTTTTACCAAAATGAATAGTGAAAATAGTAATAATTAATTACCGCGGTTAAGATAAAAATGGGTTTAATGAGAAGTTAAAGTAAAAATATAAGGGTTAAAAATGACCCAAAAATTTCCTAAATCCTATTTTATTTTTTTATTTAGACCTTATATCTTTCATGATTTAATAATGACCCGTTTTGGAGGATTTTTTTATGATAATAACATGGGTATCACTTTTTAAAAAAACCAAGTGGTTCCACTCTTCCACTTATAAAAGGACACCCCCTATCATCCCCTATTCACACATCCATATCCCTTTAGTTAAGAAAATACCTACCAAAATATATTAATTAATTCATTTAACACATCCTAAATTCTTTATTTTGATTAGTAAACCCTTTTAATAAGCCTTTAGGTATAAACCTAAAGGGGTTCTCATAAGAAGATGTAGGATTCTTAACATGTGTATTAGTTTTATTTCTTCTTCCACATCCTTAAAATATTAGTCAAATATGATAATATAATTAAAAAAATAAAAATATATATTTATATTTTATTATATTAATTTAAAAAACCAATATCCATCTTTACTTTCATCAAATGGAAAACGAAACCATCGATTGTGTGTATGACAGACTACTGCCTCACGAACTGATGTAATTTGTTTTCCATAACCACCTATAATGGTTGGATATAATGATATATTTAACATATGTATATTATATTTATAAAATTATTATACTTATTTAATTACGATATAACATTTACCTTCTTACATTCCATTTCATGGGTGATACGATAATTTCGATTGTGTATATGGAAGACTACCGCCTCACAAAGCGATGTGATTTATTTTTTTATAATGATTTTTATGGAAGGTGGTAAGGATAAATTTAATGAATATTTTTGATATTTATAAAAAAAATCCATACTTATGGAAATATGATATCACATATAACTTCTTAACTTCTAATCTATTAGAAACAATAATGTCGCTTGTGTATATGTGTGGACTTTCCCCCACATAGCGATGTGAAATGTTTTTAATTTTATTTTTACATAGATGGTAATGAGGATTGATTTTATTGATACAAATTACATATATAATATAAAAATTATTTTATAAATTTTAAATATTTATTTTCCTTTCTTTCTATCCATTGAGAAAATGGAAATAACGTCCATGCGTACGTACGACCAACCGTCTCAATGAACGGTGTAACTCATTTTCCCTTATAAAAATTTTATATACTATTATAAATACTTATATAATTATTATATATGATATTTATATAATTTTTAACATTATATATATTATTTAACCATGATAAAATGAAAATTACTAAAACTAATCAACCAAAACACAGATAAAATACTGAGGAATTCTCACCTAAAATAGTGGTTTTAACAAATAATTGTTAATAAAAGGGTCATAAAAGACTATAATTAAATCATATATGGTATGAAATATATGATTATGGTTTTTAATATATATTTATAATAAATATATATTTATTCTACTAGAGTTACGAAAATGTAAAAAGTAAATCGGACCTAAGGTAAGGGTTTCTCGTCTCACTTTTACTTCTGTAAGATATATGCCTGATTCACTACTTAGTTATTTTGTGTGGTGTATATAATTACTACTTGATATGTTATATCATTAATAACTTTATATATATGTTATTTAAAGCTTTATTTTATGTTATTTCTTTCATGGAGATTATGATTTAGAAGTTACCAAAGTGTAAAAGGTTTATGTTACAATCTCATTATTTATTGGAATTGATCGTGATTAAGTTTCTTATGATGAAATCGTATGATCCATTACTCAAGAAACTCATGAAATTCTTTTTATAATCTATTTATTAATGAATTTTTCAATTGATAATATCAGTATCCTCTCTTTGGTACTTAAGATGATTTATAAAATTATTTTAATAAAATCCAACTTTATTTATCCTTTCGATCGAAAATTCTTTTCTCTCCCATGTCCATGTTTTCTAAAGATATAAAAAATGTTTTCAGAAATTCTAAAAATTATTTATTAAAAAAATATAACCATGATTATATTTTTTTAAAATGTTTTAAAATGAATATTTCTACATTTCTCTAGATAATGTACTATTTATCTTTTTACCAAAAATGTGAAATGAATCTTTGTTTTAACATACTCAACATGTAAAGAGTTTCCTATCAACATGAACACTAATTTATTTGAATCTTCCTTTAAAATTTTACAACTTTCTTTTCAAATAAATTTTTTTTCTTAATATTCTATTAATTTTTTAGTTTTTAAAAGTGATTTTTAAACTGAAAAGGATCTTTTCCTCAAGAATGTTTTCAATGAAATTATTATGGTATTTCGATTTCATCAATGATAAAAATCCCCATTATACTTATGATTCATTGGGAATATGTTGTAATGATACCATAATTATTATTTCTGTATATTTTTTATGACCTATTTGATTAGGGATGTATTATTTTGATATCACTCTCTATATTACTCTGGATGGTTTATTATAATGTTTATTGATGGTGGAAAGTGTTCAGATTTCATATTCTAGTTTTTTTATATGAATTTTTTTGTTGATTTTATTTCTCCCCTTTCATATTGGGAATTCATTGGAATTAGTAAGTGGTGGGTAAGGCATGTTATATCCCCTTGATTCAGTGGTAAGTCTTATGAAATAAAATAGATTGGGTTTTTGGTAGAGGTCTTACCCATTTATATAGGTTATATTGAAATAATATATTGATAGTATAAATGTCTTTGAATAAATCCCTGATGGTATTTTTCAGATGTTCATAATTATGAATTCCATCATTTTGAAATCAGTTATTGATTTCCATGTGATTATTTTATTAGTTAGAATATACATGGAAAAGTTTCAAACTCGTGAAATTATGTATATGGAATTATTTTATCATTATTTATTCCTTTCATATTATTCTTCATGTTCAAGTTATTTATTAAATGGAATGTTCTTTAGTCATTTACTATTCCATATTGATTATGCATGATCTATTTATGATATCTTCTATTATACACATACCCTTACTGGTCATCTAAGATCACCCTTGACTTTTGTTTTATTTTCCCATAGATACTACGAAATGTTTTATGATTAATATGAAGGGATAACATAACGGGAGTAATGTTTTACTCAAATAAAATACTATGTTGTATTTTATGTTTTAAATTATAATATGAGATTAAAGTATGTATCTATTTTACTGTGACTACTAACTATTTGTTTTTTTGTGATGTGATTACTTGTATCTTATGACAATTTAATAATGTAACCATTAACTCTAGAATATATTTATAGTTGGTGTGAAAGGAATTTTAATGGAAATATTAGAAACTAGATTTAGGAAAATATATATTAGGGAACATAACCCTATGATTGAATTTGAGGATAAGTATAGAAGAACATCCTAGAGTTTTGGTGAGGAATATATTATGTGATTTTTTACTAGCAACACATCCATGTATGGATAATACAATTGGATGTGGTTATAACATATCTTTATATAGGCGTAATAAATCCAAAAAGTAACCATTGGTATTTGACTTAATAATCATCCAGTGCATGAAAACAGGCCTTACTGCACACCTGGTTTGATACACCTGGGGATATTCTCGGATTAATTTTCATTTTCATTACAAACTATTATAAATCATTCAAAAATATTTTTTATTAATTGAAACATTTTCTAAAGAAACCATATTTATGATTATAAGATTAATCATTCATAAATTTTTCAATTTATGTTAAGTGTTTCACTATTTTTTAGATTATACATTATGTTTCATAATGTTATGATTTAATCTATTTTATTACATCATTACAAAATAGAACCTGGAAAAAGGAATGGAAACCATATTAATTCACATAACCCATATACTTATTGCCCTTCTGGGAAATATAATGAACCTGGAGTTGGTGCTGTAACTAAAACTAATAAAATTATCACCATATTGGAGTAGATGACTTAGGTTATGAGTAATAACCTTTCTCATATGGATCATCTTACTAATCCACCAGGAAATGTAATAATATTGGACTACTTTATGTGTCATCAACCTCTATCATTTAATGGGACTAAAAATCCATTTATATCTAAGTAATGGATAAGTTTCTTAGAGTAGATATTTTCCTCTTTGTAAATAAATTAAAGATAGAAAGTTTTCATTTCATTTTATTGTCTCTTAGCATATTTGGATCAATGGTTGTCATTGATCAAAACACTAATGATTTAGAAGAAATAGAAAACATAGAATATTTTCCTTATGGTACTCTTATTAGAAAAGTATTTTCCTCTTGAGAAATGAGAGGATATGGATAGAAAATTACTAAATCTAAGACAAAAGGAAGATTAAAATATTGATAAGCATGGATACAACTTTACAAGGTTAGCAAGGAATGTTATTGACTATATACATAATCTGAAGAGAAATTTTTTCCCTTTATTTTATGGGATTGAGATAATTATTCAAAGGTCCCTAAACTCCAAAACTTTCTCATCATATAAGGAAATAGTATTATGTGGTATCAAGATAAATAAATAATTATCCAATTATTATGGATTATAAGGGAAGTAAGATAATAATAGTATAGTAAATAAAAAATTGATAAAGGGAATAAAGGAAAGAAGGATTTTACCCCCATGTGATAATTATGGAAAGAAACACCATAGTTCTTGCCTTAAAGGGAATGTGAGTTTGCTATAACTGTGGAGAGAAAGACTAATGTGATCATGATTGTAAGGGAAAGAAATAAGTTTCCAATATCTAATTATTAATCTATAAGGATAAGGGGAACTATACAAATGAATTCACTAAGTTAATATGGAATATACCTGAGAAGAAGCTAAGGGATCAAGGTAAAGATTATGGGATTAGTACAATCGAAGTGGAATGATTAAAGTTATTATTTATTTGGATTCAATAATTATATTGTATAAGTAGTTTATCAATGATATTCTTGTTATAATAATGAAAAAAATATATGGATTGTACTTAAATAGTGTTTCTATAAGGGTTTTAAGACATATTTTGAATGGTGCAAATGAGTAAGAAAATTGAGAAGGTGGTAAGTTGAGATTTTTATAAAATACATTATTGAGGGAGGAAAACCCTTATTATATTCTAGATGTTGAGATAATAATGATAAATATATGTTTATGGGATATAATTAGTGACCTTGGAATTGGTGATTGATTTGATGGTTTATGGTATCTTTTCTAGAGTTTACTACATTTTTTGAATTATGGAATAAATTTGATAATTTTTTAAGTAATAAGGAGAAAATAAATTTTTATGAGCATTCATGTTTTCATTAAGGTTTTAATGTTGTAAATTTATTCATATATTTGGTATGTTACTTTAAGAGCTATATTATGTTGTTTATGTAATCTAATGTTAAGTTTATTTTGGAAATTTAGTGACCCTCCCTCTAAATTTTTGGACTTTTAATTTGGAAAGAAATATTTTTGATGAGTCTTAAGGTTAACTATTTATGAAATGGATTGATTTTAAATTAGGGGTTAATATTAATTCTTTAGAAATTAATGTATTATTGGATAAATCATGCTAACCATTTTTTCTTGGAAGATATCTAGAGACAGGTGGAATGAATTTTAAATCTTTTTATAATCCATTAAGAGTTAAGCTTAGTGATTAAGGTAAAAAATTCATCCTGGATATTCATTTATTTGAGTAATAAATGATGTTGAAGTTAACAAATTCACAAACAAAGAATGAAATTGTGCTTATGAAATAAAAATACATTAAGTATGTTTTTTGGTGTTCTCCATCATGATAGTAAAAGAATCCATCAACTCTACAAAAAGGATATTGAACTGAAAATGTTATCCTATTACCTTTATTTAAATCATATATTTATAGATTTATGGTTGTTAAATTTTTTAGATCATTAACTTTCATGTGATAAAAGATCTCTATCACTCTCCATAATTATTTATGCTTTTCTTCCATGTCCATATCTTCACTTACCACTAATGTTTTTCTACTTCAAACCCTAGTTGTATGTTATTATAGATGACCATCATACTTTTCTTTCCCTATTTTCAAGAATGATTTTTATTAAACATATTTATTATTTGGGTTTTCAAAAAAGGTTATACCTATAATGACGAAAATATAATTATGAGGACTTAATTTATTTAAGGTGGTAGAATGTAACACCCAAATATTTTAAAAGATGGATATCATGTTTGATAGAATATATGACATGAAACACCAATATTAAAAGAGAATGTGACATCCTGAGGATTTATGATGTATTTATTTATAAATAAATTCAATCTCTTTGATATCTTTCAATGCATACAACAATGAGTTTAAACAAAATGTGATATTCTATTAAAATATTATTATTTAAACATGACTATTATAATATAGTCGTTAAGTTAGTGGGTATGAATAGTATTAAATAAATTATGAAAATTATATGGTTTTCACATGCATAAAATAAATTCAATTTTTATATATTTATTCTAAATAAAATAATAACCGTTTGAAAGAAAAATAAATATTTTATGAAAAAATGTATTTACTAAAAAGCCGTTTAGTTAAACTTTGTGCGCATAATTTAAAATTATTTTTTAAAAATTTAAAAAAATTTATTTGAAAAAATAAACTGAATTTTTTAAATCTATATGTAAAAATTATTTTTTCTTAAATATTTTAGAATTTTTAGAAAAAAGATTATTTTTTGATGAATAGTGAAAATGCTAGTTTTTATTAATAACTTGATTTTCTTTTAAAGAATTTTTAAAATTAAATTTTGTTTTATATATTTTTAAATTTATAATTAGTACAATTAAAAATTTATTAATCCAATTTAGGTCATTTTAATTGATTTTATATTGATTTTTATATTAAAACATTATATACTTAAGAAAATTCTCTCTTGGGAAACCATCTTTTTCATCGTATCTGTAGGTTTAATATTATATTAAAATTTTCCAATTAAGTGAATTTAATTTAGAAAAATGTATTACATATTTTTAGTGAAAATAATTTATAATATATAATAAGGTTAACTTAATTTTTGACAATAATGAATAGTGAAAATAATAAAAATTAATTACCAAGGTTAAGGTAGAAATGGGTTTACATGGGGGTTAAACTAAAAAGACAAGGGTTAAAAAAAACCCAAAACTTGTCTAAATAAAATTCTATGGTCATATTTTGACCATATATCTTAATTTTTTAAATAATTTTCTATTTTGGAGTATTTTTCTTGAGAAAAAAAGGGTATTACTTTTCTTGTTAAAAATTCCAAGTGTGTCATCTCCCCACTAATAAAAGGCGGCCCCTATCCTCCTCTCTTCACACATCAAAATCCTTTGGGATTATAAAATACCCGAAAAAATACATTTATGAATTCTCTAATTACATCCTAGAGGCCTTATATTTATTATTAAATCCTCCTAATAAGTATTTAGGTATAAACCTAAATGGATTCTCAAAATAAGAGGTAAAATTCTTAACGTGCGTATTTTTTTATTTCTTCTTCCACGGATATCAAATATTCTTCAAATATTATAATATAACGACACCATTATATAATATATATTTAGATGTCATTATTTTAATTTCATAACCTATATCCATATCCAATTCTAATAAATGGAAAACCAAA
This sequence comes from Viscum album, assembly GCA_963277665.1. Lineage (NCBI taxonomy): Eukaryota > Viridiplantae > Streptophyta > Magnoliopsida > Santalales > Viscaceae > Viscum > Viscum album. The sequence goes on from OY728131.1 coordinate 752,956,551, forward strand.
CTGTCGATCATTTGTACGGCAGACTACCGCCTCATGAACTGATATAATTTATTTTCCATCACCAACTTTCAAGGATGGATATAATAATTGATTTAAAATATTTATATGATATTTATGAAATTATTATACTTTTTTAATTAATATATAACATGTAACTTATTACTTTCCATTTAATGGGGGGATACGATAATGTTGCTAATGTGTACGGCAGACTACCGCCTCACAAAGCAATTTGATTCATTTTTTCAATTAAGCTTTACATGGAAGATAATTAGGATAAAGTTAATAAATATATGAAATATGTTTTAATAAAAATAATTATGGAAATATAATTTCAGATCTATCTTTTTACCTTCCAATCAATTGGAAAACAATAAAGTCGCATGTGAATACGTGTGGACTACTGCCCCCACATAGTGATGTGAAAAGTTTTCATTTTATTTTTAAATGGATAGTAATAGGGATGGATTAAATTAATATAAATGATATATATAAAACAATATGTATTCAATAAATTTGAATTAATTTTTATTTTATTTATGTTCTTTCCATATAAAAAATGGAAATAATGTTCATGTATACGTACGACATACCATCTCCATGAATGGCGTAACTAATTTTCCCATATCTAAATTTTATGGACTATTATGAATACTTATATAATTATTATATATTAGATTTATATCATGGTTAGAATTATTGATATGATTTAACCTTTATAAAAGTAAAAGGACCAAAACTACTGAACAAAAATATATATGAAAAACGAAGCAATTATCACCCAAAACAATGATTTCAACAAATAATTATTAATAAATGGGGAATAAAATATTATAAGTAAGTCATATATGGTATGAAATAAATTATTATGGTTTTTTAATATATTTATAATAAATATATATTTATTATTAAGTAGGTAAAAACACGTACAATGGAAATTAGACCTGAGGTGAGGGTTTCGTGTCTCACTTTTACTTCTGTGGGACATATGTCATATTTATCACTTAGTTATTTTATGTGGTGCATATAATTACCCATTGATATGTTAAATAATGGATAAAATTATATTCATGTCATTTAAAGTGTCATTTTATGTTATTTCTTTCGTGGTGCTAATGATTCAGAAGTTACCAAAGTAGTATAGGATTATGTTACAATCTCATTGTTTATCAGAATTGTTCATGATTGATTTTTAGATGATGATATATTATGATATATCACTCAATAAACTCATTAATTTTATTATCCCTTGGTTATTCATTAATGTCTTAAGTAATTTTACATTTTTTCTCTCTTTGGTACTTAAAATGACTGAGAAAATTATTTTAATAAAAGCCAACTTTATTTCTCTTTTCGATCAAAAATACTTTTCCCTTCTATATCTATGTTTTCTAAAAATGTTTTCGAAAATATTTTCAAAAATTATCCAAATGATTTATTAAATACTTTTTACCCATGATTGAATTTTTATAAAATGTTTTAAAATAAATATTCCTATCATTTTCATAATAAGGCACTTTTTTAATTTTTACTAAACATGTGAAAAGAATATTTGTATTAGAATACTTATCATGTATGGAATTTACCACCATCATAACCATTCATTACATTTAATATTACATTATAAGTTTACAAGTTTCTTTTAAAAGAATTTTTTATCCCAATATTCTATAAATTTTTAGTTTTTAAATGTGATTTTCAAAGAGAAGGATATCTTCATCAAGAATGTTTTTAATGGGATTTTATGGTATTTTTATTTCATAAATAAATAAAAAACCAGATTTTACTTATTATATATTGGGAGTATGTTGTAATGATACCATCCTTATTATTTCTAGGAATGATTTGTGATCAGTTTGACTAGGGATGTACTATTTGGATACCATTATCTATATTACTCTAGAAGGGTTATGATTATTTTTATTGATTTGAGAAAGTATTAACATTTAGTATTCTATTTTTAGAGTAAAAATTTTTATGTTGATTGTGTTTCTACCATTTCACATGAGGAATGCATTGGACTTAGTATGTGATGGTTGGGGCCTACTATAGTCCCTCAATGAATTAGTTGATCTCATGATACAAACTGAATTGCGTTTTTGGATAAAGCCTTGCACATTTATATAAGATTTCTTGGCATGAGGACTTGATGGTATAGATTTATTATCACAAAGAATTGAAATAATGTTTCAAATGTCCATCGTTATGAATTTCGTAATTATAAAATCAGTTATTGATGTCCATGTGATTATTTAATTAATTATAATATCAATGGAAAATTTTCAACATCATGTGATTATATATACTTAATTATTTGATCATTATTTAGTAATTTCATATTATTCTTCATGTTCAAGTTATTTGTTAAATAGAATGTATTTTAGTTATTTACCTTTCCATATTTATTATGTATTTTTTATTCATGATTTATTCAGTTGTATGTATACCATTACTAAGTATCCGATCTCACCCCATTTTTATTTTTTATTTTCCCTAAGATTCTAATAAATGTTTTATGATTGATATATAGGGATATGATAATGTGAATAATAGTGTACTTAAATAAAATGATATGTTGTATTTTATTCTTTCAATTTTAATATGATATTAAAGTATGTATCTACTTTACCAATACTAATAAACTATATGGTCCTTCAAGGTGTTATTACTTGTACCTTATTCCAATGTAATAAAGTAATCACTAGCTCTAGGCTACTAGGTTTAGTGTATTTACAAATTCCATGAGGTGTTTATGCCCAATTTTTTTTAAAATACTAATAAATTTATTAAATGAAATGTAAAAGGGGGTCTAGGTCATTTTCATCCCAAATATAGTTAACACACCTCATATATCTCTCTTATTATTATCTTCATCTCAAGGGGAGATATTCACTAATTTTTGTTGATCTTCATGTCATTTGTTGCAGGGATTATCTATAGGTAAGGTTGGAATCCTAAAATTGTTTATTTTTAGATTCTTTAATCATTTTATAATTTTCTATTGGTTGTTATATAAATTAATTTTTTTATATTATTGAATTTAATCCAATTAGAGTGGGATCAATTAGAGTTCCTCAGTGAGTAGATTCATTTTAACTCTAAATGAGGTAGGTGGAATTTACATTACTATGTCTCCTGTACATTTATTGATTTTAAGAACATGTCCCGTCAATATGAATATATTTATCATTTTTTTTTATTTTTATGATATCACCCTCTATATTAATATGGGATTACATTAGTATAATAGTCAATAATGATATCATAGCTTGATAATAGGTTCATTGGTGGCACCTTGGTCGAATGAGTGTCAGTTTCACTATTTATGGATTATTTGGTTGTGTGAGATGAATTATCAAGGTAGATGGATTTTTATTTTTAAATAGATATTTAAAAGATGTATTTTGATGAAAAATGGATTCCATATAAAACTTAAAAAGATTAGATCTTTAAGTGAAGTTGGTTATTTCTTATGATGGTTTTAAATGATAATTTAAAATAGATGTGAGATTTTATAAATAATGTTTACATTGGTATTTTATACAAGGTCATAGAATGATCAAATATGGAATTTGTTGTATTTTTATAAATGGATGACAAATATTATTTACATGGTTTTATAAAAATCTAAAAGGGATTGATTTGATAATTATTTTGCTCTATTTGACTTCATGTGGGTAATGTCATGTTTTACAATGCTTGTTTTATTTTTGATATAAATATTGATTATGATTTCATAGTATCTTATCACTATTTCATGATTATTCATGAATTTATAGGAATACATTACCATATTAAAATATTTATATGTGGTTTTGTTGAATTTATTTGATATGGTTGTGTGAGTTTCCATGATGATATTTTTTTTTGTATCAAAATGGATGGGTGGGTATAAATTGATGTCTTATTCCTTTTGTAGGATATATATAGGTAAAATGTATTGGTTTTAGTGTGTAACACCTTTGTTTTTATTTAATTATTGATCTATTTATTTTTTGGTATTTATTATCACCATATATTTTCATATTTGATCCTTCAAATTTTTTGAAATTTTAATCATTATCGCCAACCGCGCGGTTAGAGAATGGTGAGTGAAAACTGTATCGAGACCATGTGATAGGGGTCTGTCATATAGAAAATTAATTTCTCATGGTTGGAACATGATTTTCTAAATCATGTGAGACAAATTTTTGTGTTCCTTGATGTGACCAATTAAGGGTGCATAGTTTATGCACAGTTTGGGAAATCATGTGTAGACTGTGTGAGGTGCCCTATTTTAATTTTTTAAAATTTATAAAAATTCCTTTCATCCATTTTAAGCCTCAATCACACCCTCTCTCAATTCTTGGATTGCATGACTCCCATGGACAAGGTCCCTCACCGATGCTTGACCTCCTATCCTCTGACCTCCTTTATTGGTGAATTTTTCTTAAGATTTTTAGGGGAATCCAGCTGGTTGAGTCTCCTTATACCTCTTATCCTTATCTATACAATTTTATTTTTCCTTATTTTCTAATTTGTTCCATTACAAAAACATTTATGGGTTTTAGTTTTAATATCTTGCAGTTTTGGCTTCCAAGGGTGTGCGATCTTCTCTCAAAAACTTTTACTCATCATTGTTGGAGAGTTTATTTCATCTATACGCTTTTCAGGTAGGTGTTTCCATACTTTGTATTTTTAATAATTTACCACATATACATGGGGTTATGAAATTATATTATTTAAATTTATAAATTCTATTTGAGACCATTTTAGTTTAATTACACAAAATTATCAATGTTTTTTAAGGTTTTAAATTGATTTCCAAATAGGTTTTATGGACTTTGACCCTGATTTTATCTAAGTTCAAATAATAAAATATATTTTGGTCTTATAAAATATTAATGATGATTTTAAAATGGGAATTTGGTGTTTTAAATTTATTTGAGGTAGTTTATAAAATTTTAATAGATGATGTGTGTGTTAATGTGGAAATATTTTTGGGTTTGTCTACTTTAATAAATGTTAATTATGTTTATTGTTTCTCTATTGTTCAATTCACCAGTGATTGACATTGGAAATATTTAATATTATATTTGGTGGTTAAATAAATATGTTTAGGGATATATATATATATATATATCGATATATGTATATATCCACATGATAATATGTGGATATGTACATTGAGATATGGATGTATATTTATATGTACATATGTTTATAACAATTTAAAAAGAGAAACTTTAGATTTTAAACTGGATATTTGGATTTAGTTTTGAAATTTGTTTTTGTAAATGTTTTTCGTTTTCTTTTAAATATAGTATTGATTTTATGAAATTTTTGTTAAGTGGACTCAAGAAAACTTTTGTTTTAATGTGATCTTCAAAGGGGGGTTAGTAATGTGGCATGGTTTAAAAATATGTTTTGAATGTGGTATATTATTAATGATGGATGTGATGTTTTTTATCTGATGTTTTCTGGTTGGAACATGGGAGACCTTGGTTAGGTGGATGATGATAAATGTGTTTCCCTAGTCAGCTGGTATAATTGATGGTTTTTTTTATTGATGAGATTTCATGGGCTCCCAGGTTGTCAGGGCACTTAGCCAAATATTTTTTTGTATGTGATTTAGTTACCTTGGGAACTTATAGGTTAGATCTCATATTATGTTTCTCAAATAATTATTTTCTTAGTTCCCACACTTATTATGGGTGATGTTTTGATTGAATTTTATTACTCTACGTACCTTTATTTTTTTTAATTATGTGACACTATAGTTTTTGTTTGGCCATGTTTATTTATTTTTTAAATTATCTTTACTATATTTTATGGAGATATTATCTTGGTATTGTTTTTAAGGTAAAACAATAAGGGTAATTTTTAAATCATGTTTTGAATGGGTTTTTTAAGGGGGATTTTTAAGTTCATGTGTGTGTGTTTTATAAAAATAGCTTGGGCTGGGAAAAGTGGATTTCAAAGTGATTTGTTTTCATTTAAATAAATTGAAATTGAATTTTTAGGAGAATTTTGACCATGATTTCTGGTTTTTCTTAAATAAATGAAAGTTATTTTCAAAATGTATTTCAAACTAGAATTTATGGTTTATTTTGGAAAATAAAATGCATAAAATCTATGGTGATTTCCTACTAGGGTATCGATCTCACCCTTAATCGCACCAACCATTTTTTATATACTAAGTTTTATTTTACAGTATTTGGATTGATATCTAAAAATGGGATTCACATTTTGGACTGAGAATGAACTTGGTTTATGGGGGATCACTTGATCAGGTATTTTAGTATTTTATTTTCATCATTTAGCTCACATCAGTCATATATTTTCAATTTATTGATTTCTATGGTTGTAAGTGTAGTGATATTTCATTGGCCAAGGATATGAACTATTGGAGGATTTTTTTGCAGGGGAGAGTGTTCAGAGTGTGATATGGGAGATTATTTTAATCTTATATTTCTCTAATTTATCTGATAACTATTCATTTATTTTATGCTTATGTGTTTTTACGTGAATTTCCAAATTCAAAATGGGCCATGCCATATTTTCATGAGAAATTATGTTGTATTTAAATTTTGATTCAATGGACAAATCACTAACATTTATTTTATTCTGATGTCATAGAGCTTTTTTCCAACCTATGGGTATTGGGAACACACCTCAAGTCAGTGGAGGATCAGTATGAGTGCTGATTCAGATAGAATATGTGGTTGGTTCATTAAAAATAGAAACTTAGATTAGGTTCTTAATATGACCTAGGATTCATAATTACCTTTATTACTTTGTATGTCAGGTGGATAGAGGTAGGACTATTGGGACACGAACAAGTAGTATGAGAAAATTATAGCTAAATATTTATCATGACAAACATTCAGCTTCCATGATAAGTTGGTTTTCATTTCTTATTTTATGTTTTCTTGTAAGTTATATTTTATATTGATGGATTTTTTACATTTTGGGATGAAATTGGATTTGAGATAAAGGTACATAGTGAGCTTGCATGGATTGGTAACCTATGTGGAGACTATGTGCATAGTTATTTTTACACTTAGTGATAGTGGTGTTATTATAATATGGTTCACAAATACATGTAGCCAATTTATGCACATTCACTAGTCCCCTTTAGTATTGTCCTTATGTTTTGTGATGTTGATTTATTGTATTTTTATTGGTTGGTGATAGATAAATATCCATTTTGGAAGTTTAAAAAAATCCAAATAATTTTAGAGATTTCAAAAAGGGATTTTTAATTTAAAATTATTTTTAATATAATATTCCATCTTTTAAAATATAAAGGTGTTTTTTCATATTTTTTGTAAAAGGGTTTTGAAAAGGACATTTTTATTAAAATATTGAAATTCAGTTTTAAATTTAATAATGTTTGGTGTTTATTTTATATTTTTAAAATTTATTTATGTTTTAAAAATATTTTATGAATGGTTTGTGTTAGAACTTAGATATTTGTAAGTGATTTTCATAATGAATGTTAGTTTCAAAATCTATTATCGTGGTTTTCTAAATAAAATTTAAAATTAAATTTACATTTAGGAATTTATAAATGTTTTCAACGGATGAAGTTTCGGGTTTTAAAACTAATTTTCAAAATGGTCTTGAAGTTTTAAAAAAATTAATTTGTTTTTTTGAAATGGTTGTAAATGGGGAATTTTGATTTTTGAGTATTGTGACTTTTGGGTGGTGTTTGGATTATTTCCTTGAAAGGGTTGTTTGAAATGGAAAATTATTTTCGGGTGATATTGATTCATGTTTCAAATATGTGTCTGGATTTGGGTTTTTATTTTCCCTACTATTGAAATTATGCTCCTCATAAGTCTCATGTGTTGATGGGTTTGTGAGGTCATCTGTTTGGGGTGATTCCTATCAGTTATACCTTATTAGATATTCTCTTAGTTGTTTCTTATGGATTGAGGTTATTTGGGGTTTTCCTATGTCTATTTAGACTGAGTGAGTTCATTAAAGTTTGAGTATTACTTTGGGTGATGAGGTTTGGTTTCGATCTCTTGATTATGGAGGAAGACATTGGGATTCCTTTGGGTACCTCGGAAAGATACTGAACTAGTTGATATTACACATTGACTATTATTTTTTCAATTTTATTAGATCATTTTGGTCAGTGTCCTAGGTATGAGGTCCTGGTTTTGAGGTCCTAGGTTACCACTTATTCATTCTTAACCTAGGGTTTGAACCCATGATGTTTGAAGAGGCATGTTTGTGGTTTATACCTTATTCATTATCTTCTTAATGGGAGGGTTGAAGTTGGGGCTTGAGATGATTATTTCAAATTTTTATAGTGTTATTAAGGGTTGTGATTTACTTTAAGAGTGTTTTGGTAGGGATTTATAGGTATTTATTCCTCCTTTACTTTCTTATCAATGATCATTTATTTGTATTTGGGTGTTTTTATTTGTGATGTTTGTATTAGAATTGTTTTATGTAGAACATTTTTGGAGATTTGGATTTCATGGTGGATCATGTGTTGAGTTTTGTTTAGTTTATTTGTTTTATTTTTCTTCATCGTAAATTCTTATCATGTTTGGTGGTGAGATTTTTGAGTGTCCAAGCTTTGTTGGTCCACCATCAGATGGATTTTTTTAAATGGTTGGGAGACCCATTATGAGTCCCTATTTATTTTTTCTCCATTAGCATATGGATATGAAACATTCATTGTGGAATTTGATAACTAATAGGTATTTCGGATATGTTTCAAGTGTATTGGGTTAAATTTGATTCTAAGTATCTTAAATATCATTTTGTAGATTCCTCTTATTTCTTATTTGAGGTTCATGTTTGAGTCTCCATGAGTTTGATGGCTTTTTAGGGTCAGAAATAATTATCATGGGGAGGATTGTAACACCATAATTTATATTTCCATTATTTATTTATTTATTTATCATTATTTATTTTCACTATTGAGTTTCAAGTTTCATTATTTTTATTTTTTGAAATTTTAAGGCTTTTGTTATGTCTCACAGTTAGTGTAAACCACATGGATACTGTGTGATAAGGGTATATCATGTGAAAAATCCATTTTTAATGGTTGTTGAATATTTTTCTAAACTATGTGATCTAACCATGTGGGTGATTTGATGCACCCAGTGAAGGGAACTTTGTTTGGAAAATCATGCACGGACCATGCGAGGTGACCTGTTTTAAATTTTTCAAAACATCCAAAAATGACCATTTTTCTATTTTACACCTAATTCCCACCCTCCACTTCCCCATTATTGGATTAAATTAAACCTATAACTAAGGTCCCTCATATATATGTGATCTCCTTAGTGATTTTTTGTTATAATTTCAAGGGGAATCCATCTGGCTAAGTCTCCTTCTTACTCCCCTCCTTATCCCTCTGATTTTCCTTATCCTCATTCATTATGTTTCACCCCTATAAAACCCTATGTGGTCTATAGTTATAATATATTGGTTTTTTTGTTTCCCTAGGGTTTTTAGTCTTCACTCAAAAACTTCTAATCACCATTGTTGGTGGGTTTTTATCTTTTGTGCACTTTCCAGTAGGTGTTTTCATACTTTTTATTTTCTCTAATTTACTGTATATGATTGGTGTTTATAAATTAGTTTATTTAAATTTATAAATACTATTTGGGACCATTTGAGTATAATTATGAAAAACGATCATGTTTTTCAAAGGTTTTAAATCAATTTTCAAATGGATTTTATATACTTTGGCCCTTCTTTTTATCCAATTTCAAAGAATAAAATATATTTTTAGTTGATAAAATATTTATGATGATTTTTATAGGGGAATTTAGTGTTTTAAATTTATTTGATAGAGTTTATAAAATTTTATTATATGATGTGTGTGTTAATGTGGAAAAAAGTTTGGGTTCCTTTTATTTATGAAATTTTAACAATGTTTTATGTTTCTCTATGTGGAATTCACCTATGATTGACATTGGAAATATTTTATATTATATTTGGTGGTTATATACATATGTGTAGGGGTATATATATATCAATATATTTACATATCAACCTAAGAATATATGGATATGTATATTAAGATATGGATATATATATATAAGTTTATATGTGTATAACAATTTAAAAAGAGAAAAATTAGAGTTTAAACTAGATATTTGGATTTATTTCTGAAAGGTGTTTTCATATAGGTGTTTTTTAAATGGTTTTTGTTTTAATTTAAATATTTTCTTGAGTTTATAAAATTTTATTTAAGTGGAATCAATATAAAATTTATTTTTAAAAGAGAAATATAAAAATGGTATTTTATAAATGAGGCATGGTTTCAAAATATGTTTTGAATGTGGGAAATTATTAATGTTGTATTTGATGATTTATTTGAGATGTTTTATGGTTATCATGTGAGAGGCCTTAGGTTGGTAGGTAATAGTATGGGTTTTAATTAGTTGGTATAATAGATAGGGTCAATTGACTAGTAAGACTGCATGGTCTCTCATATTTTTAAGTAACTTAGTCAGGTAGTGTTCTATAAGAGATCTAGTTACCTTGAGAACCTATAAGTCATAGGTCATCCTATGTGTCTTGGATTATTATTTTCTTAATTTCCATTCTTATTATTATGGATGATGTTTTGATTTTATTTTATTACCTCAGTTGCCTTTATTTCTTACTTATGTGGAACTTTAGTTTTTATTTTGACATGCTTATTTATTGTTTTTATTATATTTACTCCATTATATTAGGTTGTTCTCTTGGTATCATTTTTTAGGTAAAATGAAAAGGGGTATTTTCAAAGATTATTTCACATGGGTTGGTTTTCTTTAAAATGGGGACTTGTGTATGTGTTTGTTTGATAAAATATTCTTAGAGTGGGAAAATAGGTTTCCTAGTGATTTTTTTTCAATTAAATAAAATGAAATATATGTTTTCAAAAAAATTTAATATGATATTTGGTTTTTCTTAAAGTAATGAAACATATTTTCTAAATATATTTCAAACTAGAATTTTTGGTTTTTTTTTATAAAATAAAATTAAAGGAATTTTTAGTGTTTAACTACTATATTGTTGATCTCTCACACTACTCACACCACTTAGAGTTTTAGACTGAGTGTCTTTTTGGGTTCTAGATTGGACACTTAGAATGGGTTATGATGTTTTTATGGGGAGTGACCTTGGGTCATAACGGAATATTTTATCAACCATGTCAGTGTTTTATTTTTTATATTTAGTATGATTCATCCATTTAGGCCCTTTACAACTTTATATGGTTAGAGGTCAAGTGATATTATGGTGGATGGGGATAGTTGTTGTTGGAGGATTTCCTATAGGGGAGCGTGTTTGGAGTTTGAGCTGAGAGATTATTTTATTATACTATTACTCTTCTCTATCGGCTACCTATTTATTTATTTTTTTCTTATATATTTTTTCCTTGTAATCATTACTTATTAATGGTTCATGTTTTATTTTTGAACGAAAATTTGTTGTTATTAAACTCTAATTTAATGGATAAATCATTACCATTCATAATATTCTGATGCTCTAGTATTTGTCGCCAGCCTATAGGGATTGATAACGCCCCTTGGGTTAGTAGTAAATCAGCTCAGTTGTTAGTTCAGATGGAATTCCAAGACATTTCTTTACATGACGTAACCATATTGGGTTTTATGAAGTGAATTGGGGTCTTCCACATTGGTATATGGGGATTATAATGAGTTTTTCATAATTGGTTGAGGATTGGGTGACCTAGTGGTTTGGAATATGGTTTTGGGTGATAAATCCTTCAATTGTAAAGGTGTGGGGGGAATTAACATGGTTAATACAAGTAACCTTGAGAATTTTGTATGGTAGAAGTCAAAGGTTGTCCTTGTGGTGATTTTATGCTTAGGATGTGTTGATGGGTTAGTGTTTTCTTATTTACACAACATTATTAATTATTCATGTTTTTTTCTATATAATGTGTATATGACCCAACCCTAAGTGAGAGGGTGTGGTCAGGGACATGATGTGGTTATCCATTTGACCCACATAATGATGGTGTGGTTTGGATTATTCCATGGGACCTACCCAAAGGCGGTGATTTAGGATATGTGAGATATTAGATATTTGGATTCCCTCCTTCGAACACTTGTTTTCTATGTTCTGAATATATGATTAGCCTTGGGATCAGCCTAGTGAATAATGGTTTATATTATTCCATGGGACCTACCATGAGGGGGTGGTTTGGGTTATGCTAGATTTTGGATATTGAGATTCCCTCCCCATATCACTTCATATGATGTTAAGATATTCACTTATCCATGAGACATACCTCGTGTTGGCATGGTTTATCTTGTGTGAGAGGCTGGCTATTAATATTCCCTACTCAGATTACTTATTATATATTTACCAATAGATATGATATCAAGATGCTATCCGGAGATTTCTTGTTGTATGTGATGATTTTTTATGCATCATGATTAGATTTTGTGATGTATTTACCTGATAAGTTTCCAATATACCCCTGATAGGATTCTTAAATTCCTTTCCATGATGGGTTTTATTACGATGTATCTATGAAAAATATATTGCTGGTATTGGTTAAATTGGGTGGGGTTAGGTGTCATGGTTTTATTTTCATCCCACGATAGCCCAACATTTTTTATTCAATGTATGATATGTGTTGTGTTTATGGGTGGGATTATTTTATTATCACAACTTAACCTCATTATTTTATGTCATTCATATCCATTTTTTCATAGAAACATTTATCATATTGAGGAAATAATGATTACTACTTAGTTATTAGACTCACCCCTTACCATCGTACATGATATGAGTTTAATTTTACATCGATAAATCTTCTTGTCTAATCTCAGGCATGAGTATTTATTATAGTTTTACATGTGTTTTGGGTATACAATGTTATAGATGACGAGGATTATTAAGTTGTGATTATATGATTTATGCCAAAGGCATTGTTTTTAACTTTTCAATTTTAGTCTTTCACTTATACCAGCTAGTGTGCTGGCATGTTTATTTATATAATGATGTATGTTGTGAATATGTACTTTCTACTGTTGATCTATTTTATTTGATTCATCATATATACTATTTCCGCTTTATTATTATGGGTTGTGGGTCCCCTCTTGTCTCCTTGTTTCTTGTCCACAGGGTTTGGATTTCTCTATTATACAAATGGTTCATGCTAATTTTTTGGTATACTACGGCATGACCTTGAGGATTTATTTTAGAAATAACTATCTCCCAATGACTATTTTAGGCCCTCACCACAAGTTATATACCTCTAGTATATGGGGAGGCACACATGAGGCCATTTATTATCCCTTCGTAGGTATCTCTAGGATAATCTAGGCTGGGGTATTACAATTTTACTTAGAGAAATTCAAATAGATATTTTAGGTGAATATTTTATAGAAATTCAACATGGTTGTGATTTAACTTGTTGAAGGATAAAAGGGAATAAAATTTATTCACATTTTATAGATCCACTTTTGACTATGATTTATTAAGTAAAATATTTAAATTTGTAGATATTAATTGGCATGAGATTAATATCTAACTAAAAAGATAGAGAGAGAGAATATTTTGATCTTTAGGATTAACAATGAATATTTGATGTCTTTTTAAAATGGAATATGTTAATTGATATTTGTGATGATATTAATAGAGTATCTGTCAAAGTAAATAATAATATTTGACCAATATATGGTTAACCAATAAATAAGGAGTTGTTGATGAAATATCTACATTATTGTAGTGATGAAACATGGAATCATAACTTGGAAAACCCATAGTCCTTGATGGTAGGATTTTATATTGAAAATACTCTATTTATTTGGTTTTTATGGAAGAGTTAAATAAGAAGAGTGTTCCCAAAACAAACTTAACATGTTTTTTTATATATAATTAAATTATATTGATAGATATAGTTCATTAATGTAGGAGATCATTCATAGAATATCGTTGAAATATCTAGTGAAGTGCATGATGGAGAAGAATGTGAATCTTAATAGAAGAAATTCCATTCAAAATGAATTTATCTAATCTAAATTATTCATATAAGAAGAATATGTTTATATGAAGAATGCGTAGAAGAAATAAAAAAACAATACTAGTATGGCATTTCTCTAATTTTTCTTGTCTAGTAATGAGGTATTTAGAGGATGAAAACATAGTGATAAATCTCTATTTATAAGTATATTTGCATTAATTTCCTTTTACTAATTTTTCTAGAGTTATTTATGCCTATCTCATATGTATTCCTCTTGAAGTGGTGAGTGTTCAAATGAAGAAATTGAATGAACCTTGGGAGGCAATGCATCATCCTAAACCATCTTGAAGGGAGTGACCCTAGGTAAGGAGTTCCCTTTCCTAAACATTATATCCATGGGGAAAGCGAGTTTAGTGTATTTTGGTAGATAGACACATCATCATGTGTGCATTCCTTGGATATGTGTGAACCAAATAAAATCACTATGTATTTAGGGGATTTACTTGAATTATAATTATATTTAAATTGAATGTTTACTAGATTAAAACATAATTACTTCTAAAACAAGGACAATCTCTGATATAGTGTGTTAAAATAAACATATCTCTCCATACCACCATCCAGGTATATGGTCCCAACAATGATTAAAATAAGTAATTTATTAAAAACTCACATATCTTCCCACCCCAACATCTTATATAATGAATAATAACATATATATTTGTCACTATCTATAAAAATGGAATTCATATGATGATAGAAATCCAAATAAACCCTTTTATCAAACTAAAAATACCCTTACTTTCTACAAATAGTTTGAATAACCCCTGAAGAATAATTTAAAATAAACATAAACTCATTTTAACATTATTGAAATCCAAACATAACCTTAATATTTAAAATATAAATAACATTCACTTGTGAATAAATTTAAAATTATGACAAAGAAGGTATAGTTTGTCAAACATCACTATAAAACTATAAAAATCTTGTTTTAGGTAGTGCCAATACCTTTAACTATTGAGGGTATCTAACCAATATGTATGAAAATTAAAACCATTATTATTTAAATTATAGAAATAATGAAAAACCATTAAAATAGGAATTAAACATCAAAATATATAAAGAAAAGAGTTAGAAAACCCAAGCATAAGGGTTTACACCTAAATAATAGATAAGATATAGAATCACCTATATCATCAGTTCCTGATGATATTCACTAGTATTATTGGAATAATCTACCTCATCAAATATTATAGAGGCATAGAAAAATCATTATTTAAAATAAAATAAATATTTCATATAATCTAAAAAAGTACTAGAATTTTGAATACTTACCAATGGCCAATTAATCAATGATACAAATTCCAATGGTGTACATTGGATTCATAGAGGACCATTATTAGTCCTAGGTAAGGTGGATATCCTGAGAGGGGTTAATCAAAGTATTCAATCTTTTTCAAATGGACCCTCACTAATAATGTTGCTCCATATTTATCAGGAACACTTATCTATGTCACAAATGATATAAAGCGATAAATCAATTAGAGTAAATACATAATCAATTTATTTAGTTCACCCAAACTGGGATAATAAAAGGATAATGCAACAAAAATGTGTCATAAAACTGAAACAAAAATCACATTACTTATTGGTTAAAATTTAGGGTATCTGCACTGACCCTCTATGTTTACAACCCTAAAAAATAAATAACTCACAACTCAAACACACTTGAATATATCAATTCCTCAATGAGTGTTGTTTTCATAATCCACATGAAAAGGAGTGATTTTACACCAAATAGGGTGTATCAATTCTTCTCTACAAACCTAAAACCTTCTAGAACCTATAGAATTCATTTTTTCCCTCTTCTATCTACTCAATTTCTCTTCTAAACTACGATCCTTCTTATTTCTTATAAAAGAGAAAAATATATCCTCTATATCTTTATAGAAGCACTATATTTATATCGAGATAGATCAGAAATCCACCCTTTTATCATGGGAAAATTAATCCAAAAATTCTTTTAAAATTGAATTTTGATTCCTCATTTAATTCTCAATTCATCCATTTTAAAGAAGGGAATTTCTAACTGTGATTATGTTGACTCATATCCACTATAGCATAACCATCTCCACCATAGAATAGAGTCTATCCCATGGTCACCTAGAAGGAATAAAGATTATATCTTCTACTCATTTCTATAAAACATGTAATTTCAAATCCTTTGTAAACCTAGTCACTACAGAATAATGGAGTGATAAGTATGACATAACACTTCTACAAGAAAAATTCTCTTCAAAACACCCATCACCATGCTCAACTCTCCAATTTATTCTTCCACATTAGAAACCCAAATCTCAACATGCCTTAGACCACTATATATGGGGTTCTCTAGTATACTTATTTAGATATCCTTACATAAGTCCCTTACCAAATACAATATGCCCATAGTGGGCCTCCCCATTTCTAATAAGGGTTCTAAATATCCACCACAGTATCCATCATAGTATGGCCTCCTCGAGTTGCATGTTTTTTCCTTTTCCATTAATCACTGAAATGATCCAACCTTGACCATGACATCTACAATACCTGAAATACCACTCCCCATTTTGAATAAGGAAACTTACAATTCAAAACACTATTTAACAAGTAATGGAAAAAACTACTCTCTATTTTGTATATGCACTTTGAAACCTCATAACATAAAGCACCAAGGCATGGAACCATAAAGCATTATATTTTATAACCACTAAAGTAATGGTTCTCTGTTTTATAGTGTGGTTAATAAACTTACATCCTCTTAGATACCTCCAACACTTATCTTGCATTTTCATTATTATTATTATCCTCTTTAAAAGTATTTATACATCCTAATCACTATATTTATTAATAATCATAGTACTAAAAATTCTTTATGATATTTTTTATAACAACCCCCCCCCCCCCGGGTTTTTTGAAAACCATTTAAAATAACAAAATAAAATTCACTATCTTATTTATATATAGCGCAACAATGATTCACTAATCACTAAATCTATACTCACATGATTTGATCTCATCATGAGAAATAAGAGTTAAATGAAAAGTTCCTCATAGAAACTCTTTCAGTGAATTTTAGGATTTTCAAAACGTTTCCAAGATTCTAATTCCCCTAAATAAAAATTTAGGCACTTCCTAATTTTCATATAATGACTATATAACTTATTTTCCTTTTATAATAGGAATCAACACTCCAATCCTTCATCTCTAATCGTAAAAAAATTACCCCATGTAACTTATGGGAAACTTCACCCCTTTTGTTAACAAACCTAAAGTTAATTTCTATAAAAGATAAAAAAAATCAATTATAAATCTAAATATGCATGAGATTTACCATTATTTTATACAAATATATAATCCGATGAGGTATTGGGGCTTTATCCCTCTAACACATCTTGTTGGATGGAGACGGTTAGACTCCAAGATCTAATAAATGCTTTTCAAGCTCAACTTTAGGTAGTGCCTCATCATGATATTTATGATATGATCCTATGATGAAATTTAATCCAATTGTACTATCTCATGTTCAAACATCTCCTTAATGAAATGATACATTATCTCAAAGTGTTTGGTTCTCAAATAATGGACATGATTTTTTATAAGATTAATCCCAATGGGGGATTGAAGATGTTAAAGGTGGCCCTTTTCATTTTTGAATCAAAGTGGGAGGAAAAAAAGGAATCATAAATCCATATCATTGGAATATTGGAGGTACATAATATAGGGTGGATTCATGAAAGAATTGATAAAAAAATTGGGAAATGATGAAACTAAAGGTGAGTTTGGTTTTGGATTTTTTTTCAATCACTTGAATCATGAAGTACGTTGGCTAAATATGGTTTGGATTAGATGATTAAAGAGACATCATAATATTGTGGTAGAGTTAGAAGTTTGTGAGTGTAAGAGTTAAATTTATTTGAGTAGATTATTTAAAGAAGCATTTTTCACTCTATGGTGAATCTGGGTATCTCATAGTGGATCTGGAAATGGATCGACTTGAGAGTTTAGGAGAAATTTGAAAGTCATTACAAACAAGAGGCATTTTAGTTCAAAACAGTCTATATAGACACACTATATTCAATAGAATTTCAATTGATAAATTGAGATATGGGAAATAATAAATATTTTACTCATCATGGTCAAAGTCATGGTGGCTTGTATGTATGTTGGAAATTTGAAAAAAAAAATACATAACATATATGAGGAGCTATGTACTTTGAAGAGGCATCAAAGTGTAACAAAGTAAAGATTTACATATGTTTAATTTCATGGATTCAAATCAAGGGGTTTCATTTCATATTCAAGTCTTTAGTGACTTTTAAATGAAGAAAAGATAGGTTTCATACCCCAACACATGTGTTTTTTCATTGGAATAATCCGTGTACAACACAAGTAGGCCTAAAATGGGAATTATAGAAGCTATATTGGGATTAAAGAATACCTATTAAAATGGGAAACTAAAAAATATCACATCATAGAGGAATTAATCTTTCATATAGGGTTTTCTGGTGTCTAATAGGAACTGAGAATGTGATATCAAATCCATCTATTTTAAAGGTAATTTCACATAGAACTGTATTTTCTTGTGGTTAACACTACACTATATTGTGGTTAGTCCTTTTTTGATAACGTTCATGACTTAAATTGACCAGATGACTTAAGAAATTAGAGAAAATTGTCCTGGATTTTGGATCAAGCTGCTGAACTAGAGCCCTAAATATGAATTTTAAATGTCACATTACATAGTGGACTAGAAAATAGAGAAAACAAAGGAGACATACTTAATTAATTTGAAGGTGGATATCATATATCCATATAATGATAATTTATTTGAACTAAAAATGTGTGTTTTACCATAATAAAATCATATGGGACACTTGGTGTGATCATATATCCTAGAGAAATTTGGTGGGATCCATATCATTGCTGATAAGGTGCGGAAATTCAAAACTCTTATTTAACTTCTTAAAGTAGTTCTTGAGAAAAAAAGGTGAATGTCTAAATTAGAAGGAATAATAAAAGAGATATTGATCATATTTATTTATTCTAGATCTAGAGAATAATAAAATAAAAACACTACTACATATGGTTACAAGTAAATTAAGGAAATAAGGGCATTATAGTTTAGAATTATCATCATCTAAAATAAGGGATTTTTACTCTTCTGATATCGAGGAAGAAAAATATTCAACCCTCGCATCGACGATTTCATCTCACCCTGTATAAAAAGGGGGACATAGTAACAAATTTAAGTGAAAAGGAGCATAAAATATAGATCTAAGATGTAGGTATATTCTGAAAATGAAAAAAAATAAAACATCATGTCCTTGAACTATTCAATAATACCCTTCAGGTCTATAAACATCCCAAGTATTTTCTCTGGGTAGTGTGAAAAAAGATAAGAAGAAGTAGTTCCATAACTAGAAAATTAGGCTACATCCACCCTTTCTATTTCCACTTTCCAAGGTTTGAAAAATTTTGGCCATAGGCAGCTTATATCTATGGTTTCTAAAAACTATAGCTATTGACCAATATATTTCCATGGTTATATAAAATCGTGATGATAGTTTTTTCAGGAAAAACAAAAAATGCAGGAAATTGGTGAGAAAGGGATATTTCCATGGTTTAGTAAATTATGGTCATATACAACTACTTCCATAGTTTAAACCATGGCCATAGCCACTTATTTACACTATTTAAACTGTGGATATATCTTCCTATTTTTTTAGGGTTTAAACCATGGCCATAGCCACGTATTTCCACAGTATAAAGTGTGTCGATATACACCTACTTCTATAGTTTAAAATATGTAAATATCCACTTATTTCCATGATTTCAACCATGTATATAGACACATATTTCCATAATTTAAATTGTGGTTATAGAGACTTATTTCCATGGTTTGCAACTGTGGCTATAGCTAGTTATTTCCATGGTTTAAACCCTGGAAATATGTTTTTTTTATTTTTTAAATTATTTTTAATTAAAATTATATATATTTATTTATATATATAAAAATATATATATAAATATATATATACATATAATAGTGATCAGCATAGTGGTAAAGTATTGAGAGAATATAGAAGAGGTCGGAGGATCAAACCTTATTGGAAGCATTTATTTTTTTAAGTCCATTTCCATGGTTTAAACTGTGTCTATAGCCACGTAAGGACATGGTTCTAAGCCATGGACATAGACACCTATTTACACCATTTAAATCATGGATATATCCACCCATTTCCATAGTTTAATCCACAATTATAACCACATAATTCCATGATTTAAACTGTAGCTATATCCACTTATTACTATAGATTAAACTATAGTTATATCCACCTATTTCCATAATATAAATTGTGGCTATAGAAACATATTTCCATAGTTTAAACCATGCCAATATGTCAGACCCTATTTCAATGTCTATAGTAGCCACAGTTTAGATGATTGTGACCATAGGCTACGACCATGGTTTTAGACCCTATTGACATGGTTTCAAACCATGGAAATAGGATCATTTTGTAGTTGTTTTCCCCTGGGATGGAAAATGAATACTTCCCAAATCATTGTAGAAAAAATAGTAAATAGTGTTATCATATATTAAATTTACACCCTATTGGTATATACCTCTTGGATTATCCCTTTTTGGTAAATAATGTAATATTACTGCATCATATGCATGCTTTATTCTCTATATTCATATTTATTCTATGTGATTAGTGTGAGATAGAAAAAATATATTAAACATATTCCTATTAACATAAGGAAAAGATTCATATATCTAAGAGTAACAAATAAAATTAAAAGGTTTTAATTTGTATACACCTTGATCCCCCCCCCCCTCCTCAAGGTGTTGTGGGCCAACTAGGTCCCAACAACCTTCATAGGTGAATTCAATAAAATCCTTCACTATTCCATGTGTTTTACCTTTATATGGAAAGAACCTATCATATAAATTCTTTAATGTATAAATATACATAAATAAATTAGGAAGAGAGTTGGAAGAAGATAAAGGAGGAAGAAAAGAAGTAAGAAGTTCAAGGAAAGAAGCAATACCTTACTCTCTTGATCATATTATCTTTCCGAGAGGAAGAGAAGATGAGAGGAAGAATCTCCTCTATCCTTGGATCATAGCTAGCCAAAAACAAGGCAAAGAGAGAAGAATTTATTCTTTTTTAGCCCATATAAACATAATAATTAAAAATAATAATATTTTAATAATTATAAAATAATGGTAATATCACACATATCATACCATAACATTATAATCATCCGATAATAATTACATAGAATTTAAATTTCATTTCAATTTCAAATAACATGAATTAATTTTAATATTAAATTAATAATAATAATGTGTAACATAAATTTTTTTATCAGTAAAACATATATAGAAATATATCAACCACAAAACATCTATAAAAAACATATAAAATGTAAAATAATTTCCTCATATAGTCCTATAAATCAATTATGGAAAGTCATAATAAATTTCGAATAAAAAAACAATCTGTTTGGATGACTTTTCAAGGATTCATGGTCACAATTCACAATCTATACACCATGATCCAGACCATACATTTCTCATTTCCTTATAATCCACATTTTCTAGTCATGATTTATGATCTCAAGACCATGAATGAGACCTTGCATTATCAAATTTTTTAAAAATTTCAAAAAAAATAAACTAAAAAATATATTGACAAAACATATTTAAAATAATAAAAGTGGAGTATTATAATTATCCCCACTATAATACTTTATTCCTTAAAAAACTCCAATATTTTCCCTAATGAAAATTTTATAAGAGTTTAAAATGAAAATTTTCACTTATTTTGAAAATATTTATAATTTATTAATATTTTATCATTTTATGATAAAATATACCATTTCAAATTATTGCATTTCAAATATCATCCTCCTATGAGAACTCCCCTTTATAATATATTCACTTAAAACCTATCTATCCATATCATAATCATAAATTTAATATCAGATTAAATTTACTAAAATTGTTCATCAATAGTATGGTTTAATGCCTTCTTTCTAAAAAAACATGCACTTGAATCGAAACAAATTTATTTATGAAAATAAATTTTTTTTATATTCCCAAGGAAAACTTATAAACCCAGTTATAATTTGAAATCATATAAAAAAGAAGACTAAATATTTTATTTCAAAACTCTAAATTTTGCATGGAAAATGGAAATTTTTCTCATTACAACTTCAAACCTATCTTTGAAAGTCTTTTAGACCACTTTTGACCTCATAAAACATCTGATATGGGTGTACCCTATTAATTAGGGTTTATTTAATTCCATTATATTTTATTTAAAAAATTTAGAGATAAAATTAACAACCATATCAAATGTTATATTCTACTGAAGTTAGATTTTTATTTTGGATAAATTTTCAAAAATATATTGCTGGGTTACAAAGTCTGGTATATTGTATACCAAACCATGAATTGTATCCAAGATTAATATAGAATAGCATTTATTCTATGCATCCAACCATGAAAGAGACAATAAAAATCTATCGTTTTTATTTTAAAGGCTATATTTTCTTGAGGATCATGCAGACAAAACATGCTTTTTTTCTAAAAGATAGGTTATCTTCTATTAATGCCCATATGTTACCCATTTTTTATAATTAAAACATTAAAACTTCATAATACATTTTAAACACTAAATTATAAGTAATATAGGTGTGTTTTATCTTTTGGTAACACATTTTAGTAAATTACACTCATTCTATAACTTTGTTCTTTACTAACTTTTATAAGTTTTACAAATTTCATAACCATGAAACAACTCCATATACAACTTTTGTAATATGCATTCAAAATAAATCAAAACAATAAATAAATAAAATATTTAGGCATGTAAAATATGGTTTAAATCACTAAATAATGTTTTAAACTCATATAGCCCCCAAACCAAGACACAAACTCTAAGTATTATATAACCACGATATAAAAAATAATTTTATTCTATTATGCACAATACAAACACAACCTATAACAAATAAAAATAACCAAAAATATCATTTACACAAATTAATGACTCAATGGACAACTATAAAATTCATTTATATAATATTCACTATTCAAAAAAACAATAAAATCTCAAAATAGTGTCAGGAATAACCTAACACCCCCTTAAAATTTGGAAAACATGCTAAATTCAAAAACCATTTAAAACTAAAAGAAAACCAATCAATGATAAAAAATCACTAAAAAATATATATCATAGATAAACCATAATAAACAAAATCCCTCCTGAACATACATATTCCCAACCAAATAATAAGGTTTATGTGCTATCAAACAAAATTTTTCAAAACAAGGTAAGAAAATCACAATTGAAAAATGAAAAATTATTTTCATAACATAAGAAAAATTAGTAGGGTGTAAATTATGTGAATATTTATTAAATTTATTTATAATTTTCTTGGAAGTTTAAATAAAATACAAAAAATTTCTTGTTATTTTAAAAGTTACTAAAATTATAATTTAAAACCTTCTAAAAATAATACTTGAACCAAAGAAGATTCAATGCACAAAATGCATCGATTCTTCCCTTAAAACAAGAATAATTTGAGTATTAACCAAGTAAATTTCCATAAAACAACATTTTACTATTGTAAAGGCATTTAAATCATCGAATGTTTTTCATTCATAATATAATATCCCTACACCCATAACAAAAAAATTAATCCATTGAAACTATTTTCTAACTCACTCAAATATATTATCAAACTAAACATTTGTACATATATTTCAAAAAAAATCAATTTAATCACACCCAAATATAATTTGTCTAGGAAAAATTATATTATACCACTTTCAAAATCATTATAAAACTAAACCCAAACAACAACAAAATTAAACCCCCTTTTTAATAAATAACATTATTCAATTATGGATATTTACTTAAGGGTTTTAATATTTTTATACTAAAAATATTAGTTTTTTGGAACATTTAAAATAAAAAACCTAAAATTATATGAGAACCTAAAAATGAAATTAAACACTCACAATCCAAGTTATAAATATTTACAAAGTAAATAAAATCAAATGAAAATACCAAAAATATATTTATTCTAGTATATTCAAAATCCACAATTGGATGAAAAAATCTACTTAAAACCCAATTTAGTCTACAATAAAACAAATATTTTATAATTGAAAATTAATTTATTCTTCTTTGTAAATCTTTTTAAATAAAACTCATGATAAATAAAAATAAAATTTTTAAAAATCATGTTCATCTAAAAGATATAAAATTTAGAAAAATTTCTCATGAAATACATAATTTTTTATAATGATATCAAAACCATGACCATGTATTTATCAAACCACTTACATGAGTCAATAAAATTTAATAATAGTTAGAAAATTTTAAATATAAATAATAGTAGAAATAATTTCTAAAATATAATCTATTAAAATAGAAGTTTCCAAAATAATAAAATTATAAAATCTCTCTTCCAAAAAAATGGCTGAAAAATATTTATCCAATCAGAGAAATTTTTAAACAAGAACACCCAAATACCATGAAATCAAATAAATATATAGGGGAAACATGGAATTCCCACTATAGCTAACTATTTAACTGAAGTTATACGGTTGTTTAATAAATTTTAAATTGTATTAGGGTTTATCTCATTTTATGGAATCCTAAAAATAGCTCACTAAAATGGGTACATGAATCATTAATAATATTTTACTACCAATCAAAACACATTAATCATAATAATTTCTAGCATTACTCAATAGAAATTTAATTATTCCAATACATATATTATGTACACAAGAATTCTAAAAATATGATAAGAATCTAGAAAAAGAGTAAGTTTGATTCATTCAATTTAAAATATATTTCTTCTATAAAATTTTTATTATAATCTAATACCAACAATTTAAATGATAATTTTTAGAAATAAAATTACCTAATTCGTCCCCTTTTTTAATCATGTTTTAAAACATCAATTTTTACTTCAAATCATCCAAAATAGATTCTTTAATTTTCAAACCTATATTTTATCATTACGTTCATATAATTAACTAAGTAAAAGTAAATTTATTTGTAAAACGTAAAATTTACAAGAAACATCTCAAAACATACCAAAAGAAGATTCATTTCATCTTACATTTTGAAAACAACTTGGATCAATATAAAAAAACATTCAAATAAGAATCTAAATTTCAAATTTCTAAAATACTTTTTTTAAGAAAGTCCAACACAAAGATTATTCAATATCTATTTTCCATGAAAAAAACTAATTATAAACACACATTAAAATAATAATTTCCTATATAAATCAATAAATCATATCAAATATCATTTAACAAATAAAGAAAGCATATAAAAGTAACATTAATAAATTTTCATATCAATTATATTATCACAACAAACCATTTAGGAAAAAACATAAAACTATAAGTTTTATATAATGAATTAGAACATTTTTATTATGAATGTGACATAAAATAACATCAAAAATCTAAAATATAACTTTTTAATACATCTTACCTTGAAAAAAATAAAATAAAAAATAACCTATTTAAGGTTTGATTGTCCTCAAACAATCTCAAACTTCCCTCGTAACATTATCATTTCCTACAAGTGAGTTAATTATGTTGAGTTATATATTAATTCTTAATTTTTGATAAATTTTCCACCACCTTCCACTAAATAAATTCTCACTCATGGTATGATACCTTTTTATAAAAAACTGGCATAAATACTCCAACTGAATATATGAGTCGACATGTTACAACCCTAAGTATGATTCTCAATTTACATAGGATAGTACAAGTATAAAGGGTATAACATGATAAAATAATGATTTAATTGTCCATATTAAAACAATAATATAAATATAGGATTTCATTTGGAAATTGAACATGATGTTCCCATATATAGGTCATATCACACCCTTAGAAGAATGTTTTTTAACCTAAATAACCAAACATGGTATAATATTTTATCAATAAAAATGCATCATTTTAAATTAATATATAAAGCAATAAAATATAATACTAAGGCGAATGATTACAAAAAATAAGGCCTATATGACCCATACATATATCCGTAATATAAAAAAAATAAAATGAAATAATTAATTATCTCTATTTGAGACATGAACTACATCTATGCACCACCACCTCCATAGATTCATATTAAACCATTCACTCCACTTATATATGAAGGTAATAACTATTCACATCTATAAGGAATGTCAAAAATAGAATATACATGTACACAAAATGTGTATATGTAGGGAGTAAAAAGGTATATATTTCACCCTGTACATTAATTTATAAATTTAGGATGTTGAAGGATATAAGGGTGTGTTTGGGGGTGGATGGTAGATGGAGGGTAGATATCTAGTTGATTTTTTTATAAATCTATGATCACATCATGAACGATGACATTATGTCATGATTAGTTAAATAGAGGAGAGGAGTCATTTAGTCTAGTATATTGAACCATGGTTAATGAGTTTGTAGAGTATAGTGAGATATTATGACATAGACCTTTGGTCATGTATGTTTGGCATGGCCCTAGATGGATGAGGGTAGTTCATTGTGTCATATCTAGTTGGGTTGTGGTTTGTGTTTTCAAATTGTAGTGTAGGAGGATTAATTATTCATTATAGGTCTTAGTGGTATAATTTCTTGGTTTTATCATTTTCATGATAATTATGTCATGGTGGTTGTTTTGTATCATGGTCTTATTTTGGGGGATTTTCAGGATTGATTGGGGTGTAGTGTAGATTGGATCATGGATCATGGTTCATAGATATTTATTTGACTCAACCCATTGCACCATGACACCTATCGTCACACCATAGTTTCATTTACCCAGATTTTAATTATAAATTTAGGGTCCCCTCCATTTGTTTCCACCTAAATTATCTCTCTCATACCCTATATGATCTCGGGTTCTCTTCTAAGTGGTTATATATTTTTGAGTTTGATCCTTAGGCCTTGAATTCATGTGATGAATTCTTTTCAAACTATGATTCTATTTTTTCCTCTCCTTTCTATCTTCTTCCTTATTCTCATTCATGCTTAGATATATTCTCATAGAGGTTTTATAATTATTTTTGTTTGATATTTATGGTTTTTAAATGATGGGTTGATGCAGTATTATGTGATATATGTTTGTGGAACATTCTTATAGAATCATAGTTTCTTGAATCAGTTCACATAGCGTAGTGTTCCTTAGGCTTCATTAAGGCTACGTATTTCTATGCTTTATTCAATCACTGTAAATAGTTACATAGTTGTCTTATTGTTCTATCTTCAGGGTTCATTGTTTTATATCCCTGAATCCTTATCAAATTTTTTTCTTCTTCCAACCCACTATTGAATCCCTCATGCATTATTACTTTATAGATTCCCTTGAATCCCTTTGTGTCTTATTACCATAAACCCTCCCTTTGAATTTATTATTCTTTAAATCTATTTTTACCACTTCAACCCTTAGTAACCTTACCCTTACTGAACTCATGAGATAGTTCTATAACATGGTGGATCTTGCACTCTTCCCTCACTCTCTGTAAAAATGGTTTTCTTAAAGGGAAAAGGTTATCATTTTCATCATGTATTCTTATATCTAAATATTATCCCATTAATATCAGTGATATAGTTTAATATAGGGGAAGGGGTTATCATTAAGATTATCGTTTCCTTATATATATATGTGTGTGTGTGTGTGTGTGTTTCTTTTCTTGAGGTTCTTGTTGTGGGTTTGGTCTAGGAAAGGGGAATATTGTATAATTCATCTTTTATTATATATATATATCTCTCTTTTTTTAATCTTGGTAATATGTATTTAGTCTAGGAAAGGGGATGTTATTATTATTATTCATTTAATTTATTTCATTATTTATAAAAATATATTATTCATTAGTTAAGTATCATTTTTTTATTTCTTTAAAATTTTCCTATCACGTTCTGCCAAGAACCTGAGAGTCAGGTTGATGGTTGGATTCCATCCCACCTAGAAAAAATGACACATAGTGGTAGATCATTTTTTTATTAAAAGAATTTATAAAAATAAAATTCATTATTTTTTAAGACATAAACCAAAATGACCTCGTTCCTAGTGTATAACCCTCTTCGTAAAAAACCTTTATACATAATTTTTTTAATAAAAAATTATTATAAAACTTTAAAATCAAAGATAAATAAGAATATGAAATATCAAAAATAAAATTATAATTATAATCAAATAAAATTATAAAATGTCCTTTTTTAAAGTATTATATTTTCATGAGTTTTTATATACATTTATAATAAATAATGTTTGATATATTTATATTTATATTTTTTTAAAATTTTTTAAAAAACTTTTATTCTAAATTTGTACCCAAAAATTAAATTATAAATAAGCATGATATTTTTATATTGTAAAAATTTATATTAATAACAAGAAATTTTCACTGTAGATTTTCATTGAAAATATTTATTATAATTTTGAAAGTCACTATTGTAAATTAAATTTCAAGTAGAGATTTCCACTTGTAACTTGAAATTTCTAGACTGTGTGTAGGAGGTATACACTGGAAATTTTTAATAGGAATTTTTAGTGTAAATTTGCACTATGAATTATCATTGGAAAATTTTGTTGGGATTTTGAAAGTTATTGAATATGAACTAAAATAATTAAATGGAATATTTAATTTAGGTTTTTTATCTGCCACATTATTTCATTAATAATAATCTTTTATGAATGTGTTAAATGGAATTAATATTCATTGAATATGATTCAATGAATTAATGACAGTGGGAATAAATGTATATGGATACATAAATATAAAGGATGTGTTTCATTTAATGAAATTTGTCATGGATGGATATTTAAAAGGATGTGATCCCTCCTGTTGTATACAAATGATTGTATGAAAGCCTCTCAGATTTCTCTTCCTCGTACATTTTTGTTCATCATCTGAGATAAAGATGATAACACCCCTTCAACATTTAGGTATCCTCGTGATACAAAGGCTGGTCCATTGGTCGGTGTCCCCCCTTAGAGATGAGGCGATTTGTTTTAATACATTGTGATATGTATCAAGCATTATCTTTCACCAATGAAGAAGAAGACTATTGTTGTTGGAGTTTTTTAGGTACTCTATCTTATATTTTTATTGATGCATTCATTCTTGAATATATATCTACTTGTTTTTAGGTTTTATTTCGCTGCATATTATCATATGGTTATCATAAAAAACTCATAAATAATATAAGAGAAAAGTTTAAAGAATTAACCAGTTCCTTATAAATCTCATACATAAATGGTAAATAAGTGTTTCTCTCCTACCAAGATATATGTTATAATGCAAAGAGTTTCATTCCTAAAGAGTTGGGGAAATACAGTCCTTTTATATGTTCATATGGATGTCTAGTTGGACATGTTCATATATGGAATATATATTTCTTCACCCATCAATTGTGTCAAAGGGTAGGATTTTTTGATGAATCAACATGTTTATTATTTCATAAAAAACACATTTTAGTTGTATAATGAGATTTTTCAAGCCTGAAAAAAAAATATGAAAAATTCATATTTAGTAATTAAATAAAAAAGTTTATTTAATTATTTATGTTATTAATATTTATAAAATGGTATATAAAATGGTAATGTCATTAATAATTTAGTCTTAATAATTTTTTATTAACCTTATCAAATATGAATAAGTTCATATTTATTACCCTTGTTTATGAAAATAATAAAGTATTTATTTTGATCAAGAGAATTCAATTATAAATTAAATTATATTATTTATAAATTGTTTATAAATAATAAAAAAGATTATTTTGAAACATTTATAAAATTTAATAAAAGTGTTTTATAAATTAAGTAACTATAAAATGTTTATGGTTGATTGATAAAAAAATTAAAATACAATTTAACAATTTAAATGACCTACTTTATGATATAGGAATAAATGGTTTATTTAGAAATAATAAAAGTATTTTTATAAAGTTTTTATAATTTACTATTTATATAATATTTATATTATACAAAAAATTTTATGTAATAGATATTGAACTATAAAATTTTAATCATTCATGAAATATCATATAAATGTTATTTAATATAAAATATGAATTGGTTCACATTTTAATGAATATAAACAATTATATTATTGCTAATTTCTAAATGTTTTATAATTATCATTTATTTATTAATAGTTCATAAATGTCTCTTGCTTTGGAAAATAAATAAATTTTTTATTTATTTATTAAATTTCATTGATATTCATGTTTAGTTCATAATTAATTAATTTGAAATTGTTCAAATTAAAGGGGATTTATTTGGATATTATTTAAGTCACATCAAAATTGTTTTTATCATTGATATTATCATGGTTTAAATAATAATTAAGTATATGATATTTATATTATGTAAAAGGTTTACATAATAGAAATTGAATTATAAATAATTTATGATTCATATAATATCATATATTTAAAAAGGAAATGTAATATAATGATAAATATGAAATAATTCATATTTGAATGAATATAAAGAGTTTATATTCAAAATTATGAAATGAACACAATGTTAAATATGAAATTATAAAAGGGTTTATAATTATATTTTATTTATAAAATTATTCATAAATGTTTATCTCATGTTTAAATGTTTGAATTGTTCGTTTTTTTAAAGTTTATTCCATATTTTATTTATATTTATAAATATTTTATATTATGAATGATTGTATGCCAATATTTATATACTAAATTTCTAATTAGATAGATCCTTACATTACATTTAATATTTTATATCATAAAAATTAGTTTTCATCTACCTTTTCCTTAGTTTTTATTTTAGTTATAATCTTGAGAATAGTTATTTGGCACAGTTTTTATATATTAGTTTTTAGTGATATTATGAATTGAATTGTCTCTTGAGTAAAGTATCCCTGGGTAGAGGGACTTGGGGTCAGACCACCTACTTTCCTAAAGGATTTTCATGGATAGTAAATTTAATGGGGTTGGCTATTAATCACTTCAAACTTACTCATATAGATTTTTTCGATGTCATATTACTCTATTCCTTTACATAAAGTGTTCATGTACCTTATTCATATGACGTATTTGTATATGTATGAAAAATCTTGATTTTTTTAGGTAATTAATATATACTTGTGAGTTGTGTAAATACTTACACATTAATGTTGAATGAACATGTTAATTTGGTGGTTGGAATAGGGATTCCAAATGTTAAATCATTAGAATCATGCAAACATAAAATGGAATAAAATTAGAAGATAAGATGGTGGGATAAAACTCCCTCAAATACTAAGTATGATATTACTTCCAAAGAAAATTTTTTCTAGACCCCAATCACCCAATGGATCAGTTTCATGTCATGGTAAGGTGCCCCCTAGATTATCTTATGTAAGGAATGAAAATAATAAGTGACTCTATATTATCTTATAAGGTAGTTTTGTGTCATAAATGGGTTCCATTGGATTGTCCTTGGTCAGCTTGATTTTGGTATTTTCTTCGCGTTACACTAGTTGGTAATAACTAATGGTTAGGATACCATAGGAATAGGTTTGAGTGAATCCATATAATGTATTTAGATAAATAGTTATCCTCTCAACTATTATAGAGTCACAACAATTGTGATTGGAATAAATCCTTAACTAAATATCTAAGTAGTGAGATGAACTCCCTATCTGACTCATTGTTGAGTGAAATATGGATCTTAGATCACAAAATGGATATGATGTATGAGGCAATCAATTCTAGTAGGGTCACTTTCATTATAAGTCCTTGATGAAAATATTTAAGACATAATATTTGTCAAATAAAAAGTTTTTCTGTAGATAAAAGCATCATCAACATCAAACTAAAAATTATATTAATGCTTTAAATGAGAATATTAAAGTATAAAACTCCTAAGAATAGTATATTAAGAAAATTTTATTATAAATTCAAATATTTTATGGGTTATAATAGTTCCTTCCTGTGTAACTTATAGTTGAAAT
Organism: Viscum album; assembly: GCA_963277665.1. Classification (NCBI taxonomy): domain Eukaryota; kingdom Viridiplantae; phylum Streptophyta; class Magnoliopsida; order Santalales; family Viscaceae; genus Viscum; species Viscum album. The sequence continues at coordinate 752,988,553 of OY728131.1, forward strand.
TCTATAACAAGTGAATCTGGTTGCTTATAAAATAATGGGATGATTCATTTAAGGTTTCAAAAGAACTTGATTAATAATTTAACTATTGAATTATAGTCTAATATATTCAATATTATTATTTATGTACATGATATTCAATATGATTTGATATTTTGGGAAATACTGATGAATTATTATAAGGATTTTTCTAATTAAGGAATTTATCATATTCTCATATGTGGAAATGTTCTATAAAGATAGTTGACATCAAGATTAATTTACTCAAAATTATCAAGGTGTTGACCATATATTAACTAGGAATATGATGTATATATTCTAGAACTTTATAAGTAAAGGGAAATAAAACTTCAAAAATAGAAGGGGAAATTTTTGTAAGTCCAATAATATTTCTTCAAAAATTCAGTTAAGGTTACTTGAAAGCTGATGGTATTATCAAAAATAAGTAATGATTCTATGGGATTATAAAAAATACATTAAGGGTTTTGGGAACTCGATGGAATTTCCATGTTAGTTATTAATGTTATAATAATTAATTCTTTGATTTTGAAGGGTATGTGATATCGAGTATATGTTTTACAAGTTTTGAAAATATACAGGAGTTCAAAATAAAAGGAATAATTGATTGATCTTTTAGTTTATATTCTAGATATAAAGTAAATATTTACTTTATTGAGAATTTTAATTTAAAGGAATGTGTCAAGCTCAGATGAATCTAATTTAAAGATGTGTATCTTTATCTCACTTTTCTTATATGATAAGAGAGGATGTTTGATAAAAAAGGGTTGTTATGAGATGATTAAATGTATACACATAGTTTATGATTAATAAATTTCTATAACATGTTTTTGAGAAGAATATTTGGATAAGATTGTTTATCCAAGATTAAATTGTTTATCCAAATATTTGTTAAAATATATGGGAAGGTGTTCCTGCTACCCATCAGTGGTATATTTTAATAAAGTCTTATTTTCAAATAATAAAATTTTCAAACACATAGAATACCATATATGATATAGAAATAATATATTTTTTGTTAAATATTACTACTAAAATTAAATAATGGTTATTTACATAAACACAATATATTTTTTTGTATCTTAGAAACATATTACGAAGAGAATATAGTGTATAAAAATCTAGTAGGAGTATGTTTGAACATAGATAAGTTCAAAGTTAATAAAAAAATATTGTATTAGATTTAGTTTAAGTGACTATTTAATTTATATCCTAAAGTGTTAGGATATGAGATAGTAAAGAAAATTTTAAATAGTTAAATTTAGTTACCACGATAAATTAAATATCACTCTTATGAAATCTTATTTACAAAGTAAAATTCACTTGATTTTTTAAAAGGTTTAATACATAATGGAAAAGAGAAATATAAATGGTTATAAATGTTTACAAAAATTAATTGAATGTCACTTTATCCTAAAATATTTTAGAATATGCTAGATAAAAATATAAAGAGTCACATTTGGTCATCATAATAATTGAACATCACTATTCCCTAAATTTTCATTCCATCCAATACAAAAAGTGTATCACTTGGTATCCCAAAAAAGGGTAGGGTATTATGGTAAAGAGAAATGCAAAGAGTTATATTATTTACCATAAAAAAAGTTTATATCCCTTTATCCTTAAAATAGTTTAGGATGTGCTGCTATAGTGATAATGTAAATAATTACATTATTTACAAAATATTTCCACGAAATTTTTTTATAGAAAATGTTCCAAGGATAATGATGATGTACTTAGAATGAGTTCTAAGTAAACAACAAAAAATAACATTATAAAATTTTATGTTATGAAGTTAATAAGTTTTAATATAATTTCAAGGAGTTTAACTTAGGGAATATGATTCCTAAGTCTCACCATAATTCAACCCATCTTTCTTCATAAATCTTACTCACTAAGAAGTTAGTGGGAATATTTTATCGAATGGTTATATAGGGATGTGAAAGGAATTACATTTGGATGTAATTTTTGGGAAACCGTTTCGACAACAACAACAATAATTTCATGTATAATATTTTAAAATACTGGTTTTAGTGGTTGTAAACATATCATGTATTTATAATAAAAGAAATATCTATTTATAATTTATTCATGTGTATTGTAATTTAATTTATATGAATGTTCAAATGGTAAATATCACCTAAAAGTGAAAACTTTGAGTTTTCCCTAACTGATGATCATCATGGAGTATAATGGTTTGTGCTAATATATAAAGGTTATCTTGAATAGATTATTTTATCTATTAAAAAGGGTTGAGATATTGAAGAATAGATTCTTGAGGTAATAAGTGCATACTTATTACTTGGGCTGATCCCCCAAAGTATATCTCATGGAATTTCATATAGTCATGGAGATACTTAGGGGTATATGCTTATTATTATTCATTATTACATAGGGTTGGAGAGATACCTCGCATGAGAACATTGATACTTTGATACCCTACTTACTCAAGTCACCATATGAACATAGCTAATTAGGGGGCAGTTGGGTATTTTGTTGATTGTGCCATCATTTGGAGTGAAACCAAGATGGGAATTTTCCACTTTTATAACAAGTAAAGACATATGGAATTTAATTTAATTATACAGATTAAATTCATGTCAATGCTTAGTTTTTTCATAAATGATGTTTTCAACTACATGGATAATCGACATGTGATGTGATTATCAGATAGATGAATGAAATGTGATGTATTCATCCACATATATATTCTTTTTTAGAGAATAAATAAAATAATGAGATTATTATACTAGATTGACAAGTTCCATGTCTAGTGGTTTCATGATGTCATGGAAATAGAGATTATATAAGATACATATTATGTATATAATACATCTTGTGGTGGAAATGTTCGTATAGATATATAAACATGTTTTATGGAAATCACACCAGACCCCTTAGTAGCTTGAGTAGCCCTAATTTTTTTCTTGATGTCACTCTTTACTTAAATTTATGAAATAGATATTTCACAGTTATTTTCCGCACTGCTAAGACTCATAGAGTCACACAGTTAGGAACATGGATACATATAAGATTTTGGTAAAAATGTTTGTTCAAAATGAAGAGAGTTTGATGCAAAAATGTATCCAAAAGAGTTTGGATACATTCCCAATGATTTGTGAAGTTATTAATATAGTCTTTTTGGATTTTAGTGTAAGTGGGATATTATTGAATGTGCACTAAAATAATTAAATGGGACATTTAATTTAGGTTCATTTATCATCCACATGGTTTAATTAATAATAATATATTATGAATGGATTAAATGGATTAAATATTAATTGAATAGGATTAGATCAATTAAGGAAAATGGGAATAAATTTTTACGGATATGTAAACATGGTCAACGTGTTTCACTTAATGAAACAAATCATGGATGGATATATAAAGGGATGTGACCCCTCTTTTGCGCATAACTAATTTTCAATAAGCCTCTAAATTATCACTTCCTCGCATACTGATGTTAATCATATGATATTAATGAACTAACACCCCTTCGTCATTTGGGTGTCCTCACAATATTATCATGGATCCATTGGTTGGTGTTCCCCCCTTAGAGGAATGGTGATTTTGTTCACTTCTTCATGATATTTACCAAGCATTACCCTTCAACAATGAAGAAGAATACTATTGTTGTTGGTGTTTTCCAAATAATTTTCTTTGTTGTTTTATTTATGTGTAGATTCTTAAAGATATATCTTCATGTTTTTGAATTTTCTTTCACTTCATATGGTCATATGATGATCACACAAAACTCATTAAAATTTTCCCTCAAATATTAAATTCCAAGTATAAATTTTCAAGTATACATTAGAAAATTTTATGTTTGTGTATATTTATTAAAATATATACTATATTTTTACTTTAAAATAAAGACCTCAAAATATAAATACATACTATATGTATGTATCTATTTATTCAAATATACACTAGAAATTTTTACTTCAAATTTCAAGTGTAAAGTTTCTATAAAAATATCAAAATAAAATTACGAATATAAATTTTTAGTGAAAATTTATACAACATATGTTTGGTTGTAGAAATTCCAACAAAAAATTGAAACTTTTATGTGTGAATTCTCATTGAAAATTTTGTTTGGTGTTTTGAAATTTTCATTTCAAATTAAATTTCTTGTATATATTTTTGTTGGTAAATGAAAAAATTTAGTGAAAATTTTTATTGAAAATATCGTATCAAAATTATAGAAGTTTTCATTAAAAATATAATATCAAAATTATAGACCCTTTCATTGAAAATTAAATTTTATTTTGAAATTTTTAGTTGAAATTGGATCTTTTCCCTGTGAATTTCTATTTAAATTTTGTAAAATTTTTGGAAGTTTCCTTTAAAAAATTAATTCCAAGTGGAAATTTCTAGTGGTAACTAAATATTTTAGATATTTATAGTGTAAATATGCATTATATATATTTATAATATAGATTTGAAATGTCAATTTCTAATATAGATTTGAAATGTCAATTTATTTTTGAATTTTATATAATATTGATTGGTGTATATATATTCTCATAAAAAGCATGTATATATGTATACAATGAAAATTTTAACTTTAATTTTCAACTAAAAAATACATTATATCTTTATTTTATGAGATCTATGGTGTGTAAAAAATATACATTGAAAATTTTCAATTAAAATTTCTAGTGTAAATTTTCCTTGGAAATTTTTCAATGAAATTTTTTGTTCAAATTTTCAGTTTAATTATAATACAAAATTAGTGGAAATTTTCACGTAAAATTTTATTAGAAATTTGAATTAAAATTTTTTAGTGAGGATTTAAACTAAAAACTTCCACTGTATATTTTCAAAGAAAAAATCCATTAAAATTTTACATTTTATATTTATGTATTAATATATTTTCATTTTAATTTTGAGTTAAAAGTTCATATATAAATTTTTAGTGGAAATTTTCATTAGAAATTCTGAATGAAAATTTTCACCGGAAATTTCCATTGAGGATTTTCACTAGAAATTTCATTATAATTTTTTTTAAAGAGATTGGGGTCAACACTTGTTTTTATTAAGAAAATATTTCCATTTTTTTCAATTGTGTTAAGTGGTAACCCTTACATGACCCGAATGCCTAGTTACTCGAAGGCCCAATACAATTTTATTACTCAAAGGCCATGTGACTTGAAAGCTGAAGGAGATGAACCGATAGGCCAAGATGACCATTTATACTTCACATCATGATCTCATTCTTTCTCACTATGATTCCCCCTACCAGTAATAGTAGCATTGAACTACCCCAATTTGATGTCATGTAAGATCTCCCATATTTAAACCATGTCTAGGTAGAGGGATAAATGATAGGTGTCAGCGCACTCATCGCTATTTCAAGCTGCCCACCCAGCAATGCATGCATGTCTCTATGTCACGCTATCTTCCAAGATGCATTGCTTCACCTATCTGATTGTTATCATTCACATGATTTTTCACCCTGTTAGCCAAGAACAATAAGGTTGTTCCATCCTTTGTAATGTCTTAGAGGATTATCACTCTATCCCAAGTGATTAGAGGTTCATTTGATAGGTGTCAACAGCACTTGTCGCTCTTTTGAGATTCCTACCCAGCAATGTTGTGTGGATCCAAGCTACATTACCTACCTAATATGATACACTAATTGGTTGGTCATTATGCATCACCTACTTCTCTATATTGACCCAGAGGCCCTGGGGTTCTGGGGCCTGAATACCTATGGTGGCCATGAAGACTTGTGGCCCAAAGACCCAAATCTATGGCCCATATACTCAATTTGGGTGAATAGTTCCACTGTAACTAATATAGTAAATTGGAATTCCACCACTGCTCATCTTTGAACCTTTGTATTTTGCATTCCAAGAATGAGAATACACCACTCGACTATAGCCTCATTGCTATATGAAATTTGTAGTGAAAATTTCATGTGAAAAATTAAGTAGTTTATTTTGGTGTTAATGCATTTACACTAGAAAATTAAATATAAATATGGATTAATATATTTTCATTGTAATTTGAATTCGAAACTCAAATTTGAAATTTTCAATGGAAATTTTCACTGAAATTTTATAGTGGTTATCTTCATTGGATATTTTTTCTGGAAATCTATACTAGAAATTTCTTTATAAATTTATTAGTTCAAATTTTAAGTTAAAGATTACATTGTTTGTGTGTTAATATATTTGCACCGAAAATTTAAACATGATTTTTTTTAAACAATTCAAATAAAAATTTTAGTAAAATTATAATAAAAATTAAGTGGGTTTATTCAATGAGAATGTAATATCCTAATATTTTAAAAGTAAAGACTATGTTCGATATCATGCAAGATATGCAACACTGATCTTAAATGAACAACAAAACATTATTATTGAATGTGTATTTTATAACCTAGTCATTAAATTAGAAGTAATGAATATTATTAACCATATTATGAAATATATAATTGTCATACTCGTTTTTAATGTATTAATTAATTCTTTATAAACATTCACTAAATTTTTAGTAAAGTAATATTATATATGTTTTCTTCAAAAACGGGTTTTCTTGCTTTTTATGAGTGAATATTATAATTATTATTTTATTTTATAAAATTTATTTTAAAAAAATTAATATTATTTTTTAATTCATCATTTCAAAATTATCTTGGGATTGATTTTTGATAATTTTATAAAAAATTTCATTTTTTAGTGAATAGTGAAAAACACTGATTTTTATTGAAAACTCTATTTTCTTTTAAAGTATTTATAAGTTCAAAATATATTTTGGATTAGTTTTAAATTTTAATTAGTTCCTTTTCATTTATAATAATCCAATTATTGTTTTTGAAATTAATTTTATCCTTTAATTTATTATAAAATCATTTTATACTTAAAAAGAGAATTTTTCTGAAAAAGTTTTTTATTGTGTTTTTTCAGATTAATATTAAAATAAAATTTTTCATTTATGAGTTTTTAATTTTGAAAATTGGAATAAATATTTTGAATTATGATTTAAAAATTTGTTAAATAGATTTGTTTTATTTTAGCACAATATGAATAGTAACCTTACTAATTTTTGTTACTACATGAAGGGTAAATCAGGTAATTAAGCGTTTAAAATAAAATGATAAGGACTATAAAATGACCATAACATCTGCCTTAAATTTATTCTATGGTCTTATTTTATGCATTCTCATCCAAAATTCAGTTATATGGTATTTTTTTCATTTTTATGATATTAGGAACTTTATAATATTTTATTTAATGAAAATTCAAAAATGCCACACTCTTGTTTTTAATAACTATAATATTATTAACATAGATATTTCGAGAGGATATATTTGGTTATAAATAGTATTTTTAAAGCTAAAATATTTATCTTGATCATAGAAATTTATTTTTAATTTTTAGTGAATAAATAATTACCTTAAATACCTGCATAACACTGACACGGTAATTATTTAATTAATGGTACAATCAAATAAAATATACTAAAAATATTAAAATTATTATAATTTTAGATAAGTAATTTGATCCAGGAATTTTAAAGATTACCATGATATGTTGGAGATGTTTTCATTTTTTTTATTTTTACTTGTCTTCTTGATGATATTAAAGTCAAAATAATGAATAGTTTGAAAAAATGACATTAATTATATATTATAATAAATAATATTTAATTAAATGATATAAAATTTATAAAAAAAAATTAGATTCTTATAGTTGATTATGATATGGTTTATGATATCATCCATGATTCATTTATGGGCCTTTTTATACTTATAGTAACTATATTGACCCTCAATGAGTAAAAATCTTTATTGTCGCGGTAAGTGTGAAAGGGGTTAACGAGGGGTTAAAATCAAAAGATAAGAGTAAAAATGTGATCAAAACGTGTATAAATTTTATTTTGTGAGATTATTTTGATCCATAATTGTCACGAATCGAATCTGATTTCCACCAAAACCGGCACCAAACCCCGACAATGACAAGGCCGGAAGGGCGTTCCCGATCCCCATGGGTTGGCACAGGTGCCTGGGTAGCATAGAATGAGAATTGGGAACGATTTACACAATTTTATAAACATAAAACAACAAATGAATCCAATAAAACGAATTTGGATTTTTCAAACCAAACGATGTTTTACAGAAATTTAGAACTGAATTACATAGTCTAAAACAACTCAACAAGACTATAACAATGGTACAAAACCAAAAATGAACAGCCCATGAACTTCAACATATCAAAAGGCATCACCCTCAAGCCATATCCACAACACCGCACCATGAATGACCGGTGAAAACCTGAACTGTTGGCACAAAAGTTATACCCAAACCTGCGACAACAAAAATAACTAAGTCTACTTACACCCAAGGGTGTAAGTAGGGTGTGAGACAATGCCTAGTAGGATACCACCACTAATAGATTCCAGGTGATAAACATTCAAAGATGAAAAGCATGCAAGTTTTCAAAAACATCTAATTTCTAGTTACAATTTCTAAAAGATGCAACTTAAAAAAAATCAGTTTTCAAGTGGACTAATTTAAAGAATCAACAATTTTAAAATAAATTCAAAATCTACTGAATTTTTTCAGCCAAATACAACGTATGCCGATGGTAAGTATAAAGGATGTAATGAGCACAAGCAATAGTAAATAACCCCTAGGCACAAGCTAGCAGTGGGTCCCAAGTACCTCATATCTCGATGAGATTAACCACAAAAAATATTTGTTCTCATGCACGAGCCACTAGTACGGAACATACCCATAACCTAGTGGTCCCCAACCATCATCATCATAGTTTAGTTAGAGTTGTAAGAGTCAATCTTACTAAGTGAAACTGAGGCCAAACCCCACGGATCCACTAGCATACTAGTACACGTCCACCCACCTAGATACCCAAGTTTTCCCTTTGTGCTCAAACAAGTTCAACAAGCCAGGAAATATAGTTTTCACATTCAAATATCACTTCCACATCACATATTAACCAAACAGCCCCATGTACATCACACAAGTCACAAATTCCACTTTTTATTCAAATGTATTTTGAAATCAAACTCACACCAAAATAGCCCACAACACTTTTTTCATAACTATCAAAATCCAACACATCCTTTAACAATTTTATAATGTCACTAAAAATATGATAAACATCACATAACAGCCCACTCACATGTTTCAGAAAACCCTTTTTATAAAAAAAATCCATTTTTCACATCGCACTCACACAAACAGCCCACATCACGTTCACACCACTTTCACATTTCAATAAATCCATTAGACATTTTTATAAAACATTTACAAGAGGATACACATCACGTGACAGACATATTCACTTTTAAAATGTTCCATTTTAAAGTATAAACAATCCAAAACAGTTTTCAAATATGGTTTCACCTCTTACATAAATCATTAAACCATTCAAAACTTTCATAAAACAATTCTAAAGAGTGTAACAAATATTTTCACACAAAACTCATTTCAAAACCGTATTTCAAGAACAAAATCACAACAATAAAAATTCAAAACAGAATTTTCAGCCCCAAAAACATTTATTAAACTACCCCACGTTTTATACAAACACCTCAAACAATACCACAAAAGATCCACATGGAAAGCACACGTTTTCAAAATCACTTTCAAGAAGTACAATAAGGTTTCACACCTTAAACCCATTAAAAACCACTTTAAGACCTAATGGAATACCAATACCCTACCAAATCAGAATTTTCATCCCAAACAAGATTTATTAAACCAATTTCATATGTTATAAAACACACCCAAACAATACCCAAAAGGTTGCACATGAAAAACACCAGATTTGAAGCTAAAATGAAACTATAAAAACAAATTCTTTACCAAATCCAACATAAACATTTCCCGCAACACACATAGAATATTAGGAACATGCATAATAAGTAATTCAAGCAAACTAACTCATCTAGAAATGATTACACATGGAATCACCTACCTTTTATGCTGAAACCCTCAAAACATGGTGCGAAACATCAACTGCACCACCGCCTCACATAAAGGAAGATAAATCCAGCCCTAGACCACAATATTTGACCATAAATACCCAAAATCAAACCCTAGTTTCGAATCTCAACTTTTGTACATGAGTAACTTCAAGAAAGGGTGAAAGAAACCCTAAGGAAGGGGAAGAAATCAAGGAATGAAACACTTACTTGAAACATCTTGAATCAAACGAACCAAATACCACAAAATTTGAATCTCCAAGCAACCAAACCTGATATGGAGGCTCTAATGGGGAAGATAAGGTAAAGTGGGGACTGAAATGGGGGAAAAGAGTGAAAATTAAAAGATTTATGAAAGAATCAACATACCTTCTCAAATCTGGACGATTTGAGGAACCCTAATAGGTTTTTCCCTACTCCGTGAGGAAAATGAGGTCCAAAGTGGAAAAACGAATCATGGGGGTGATACTTGGGATTTTTTCTTCATTTGGGAGGTGGAATCACGGGAAAACAGTAAACAATGAGTAAGTTGTTAAAGATTTAAAAAAACCATTTAAAACTAGAAATGACTCACGGGTTGGCCCAATTCCAAATTAATTCACTCAAACCCAAAATGCTAATGGGTTCAAAAAGGGTCCAAATGGACATGGTGATTTGGATAGGTCATAGGAGGAAATTTTGGAAGTGTAATGGATGAAAAATGTTAACAAATGAAGGAGTTATAAAATAATTAAAATTTATTTTCAAATTTGGAATTGGGCTCACGGTTTGGCCCAAATTTTGAAAACCCTACATTTCCACCAAAATGAATGGAAAACCCCAAAAAAAAGAATGGAAATTAAATGAAAAATATATTTAAAAGAAGTTATGTATCTGAAAATTCTCCCCACCATAAAACTTTCCATCCTCAGAAAGCCACAGCAAGTCCAAATACATTAACCAAACCCAACCGATAATCCAAGAAGTAATTCTTTGCCAAGATTCACCCCTAAAGGCCAAAACACCTCCAATGATCATTTATTGAAGGATTACTCTCACAATGAAAACATACACCACTTTCCGGAAATAATCGAGCACATTCAGGATTCATTCCAAATGAAAACTCCTCAAACACAATATGAACAATACTCAATAAATTTACATAAACAAACAAAAAACATCGAACAAAGTTACACTTACCCTACTATAACTATACCATTGGGAACTATCCAATCTCAAAGTTTACCCAAAGAAGATGTAGGTAGTTAGATATCTTCGAATGATAATACCTACTTCCAAGACAAGACCAAGAAAAAAAATTTGATTTACTCATATCAAGAGACACAAATGGGCTCCCCACCATAAGAGACAACTTAAATTTTTTTCCCGAGATAGAATCAGGACAGAAATAGGAGGAGGCCCGAAAATAATCCCTCTTACAGGGGGTATAAATACATTAGAAATATCCAAAATAATATGCATGATACCCATGCTGGGTCTCCCCACCACAAGAACTAGCCATCTTAACTGACCGGCGTGGGCCGACACGAAAAGACCCAAAAAAATTATTGATTTGGGAGGGCTTCATAATTAGTCAACACGGTTTGGGAAACCATGCACTAACTGTGAAGATCATTCTTTCTACATGGATTACTGGCACATGGTCACTACTAATCGTGCACAAACCAAGTGCTCAGCCTATCTAGCTAGATTTCAATCCATTCTCCAAAGATTCAATGGAATCCAAAAGGGGGGGAAGATATTGGGTGATGACATGGGTACAAGGCCCTCCACCTATTTCCACTGAACAAAAACAACAGAAGAAAAATGATGACACCATAGTTTTAAACTCTTAATATCTTTCATACTGAGGATAGGACTTTGTATAAGGTTTTAAATGACATTGGGGTTTCCCCTAACAATGCACCAGCTTCTCTCCGGGACTTATGGCTAGAGCTCAAAATATTGAAGCATCTTCAGCCTCGTAGTTAGGCTGTGAAAACCCCCGTGTAGAACTTCTTCTTTTAGTTCCACAAACAACTACACGGCATACCCCAATGGGTTCACCAAGATGTAACATACTCCATAGCTCACTTTACCGAAACCTGACATTTCACTGAAACAAGGGATTAGAAGATACACAAACATCGCACCTTTTTTCTTTGGGTGAGAAATAATAGAAGGGAAGGACACGCATAAAAAACCTTCCTCTAAGATAGAGGATTTTATGTTTTTTCCAAGGGAGACTTACTCCCAACATAATGGAGAACCTTAGAGGATTGTGCGACCTTCACCTTTATAGTCAAATGAGCACACAACATCACAATGCATCACCGAACATGACCATTGCGATTGATAGAAACAATACATGGAACGGGACCTTATGACAAGTCCCTAAACAACAAACAAGTCCAAAAAGTGGACACAATAGCCTCTCTTGACCAAAATCACAAAATTGGTGGTTTAACAAGAACTATTGCTTCAAAGAAACTATAAATAACCCAGAGGCCCTCTTAGACACCATTAAGACACTCATCCACACTAACAACCCCAGAACGCTTCCACCTTCGTTGAATCATGCAACTTAAGAAACTAAGGTCTCTTTCAACCTTCCACAAGCACTATACCACAACAAGAGGATCCACAAATCATCTTAATGAATGGATGTAAACTCAATCAACAAAGATAGATAAAATATTCCTTATATTGATCAAATGGAGGATTTTCCAATGGCGAAACAATACGGGATGCACTTCAGTTGTGCATTAACCGCTAATGGGGGCATACCTTAACCAATGAGAGAACCCAAAGACCCAACCAAGATGGTCCATTGGTCAAAAAATTCCACACACCAGATCCAAACACATGAAGGTAACCACCATAAAGGTGTCCTGAAACATATCTCAGAAGAGACTGCTAACTAATCCTTTTACCCAACTTTCAGTCAAAACACAAACCCAAAACACAGTTCGAACAAGAGGGGTTCTTGAACTCAAAACATCCCACAACATCAACATTTAAAAAACACATAATTAACACCATCCCAAACCAGTCATCAAGACATCATGTTTTCCTTTAAAAACATTTCTTTGAAAACAAACGGTTCATCGACTAGTGTATCCACCAATGGTACCCCATGGGCCTTACACATGCATGTTTCTATGCCACACCGGGCACCATCCTCATATCCATCCCAACACTAATCCAGTTGTTCCATCAACCATCCATCATCCCATATAACCCCATGCATGTGGTTTCTCCCGGAAATACCAATGTTTAAAACAAAAAAGTATTTCCACTTTTCAAAACCAAATCAGTCAACCAACATATCATTTTTCTCAGAACTACTAACCGCAAGATCAAAATCCCACTTCACATCTTACAAAAATTTTCAAAAAGACACAACCATTTATAAAATAACTCACTTTCATGATATTCACATCAATTTTAAAACATCTCATCCCATTAAAAAACCCTTTGATTGTTTAGAAAACTCTGTTGGAAACACTTTTCAAAACCAAATTCAATATAGTTCTTGCTTTCAAAAGAGGTTTAAGCACACAATTTTCCATTTTAGAACAATTCTGAAAATTTAGCTCCACCATTTCATAAATCAAACCATTCCCTCTTTATTTGAAAATCATTTCACAAAAACTTTACACTTCTTAAAACCAAAGATCCAATATTTCAAAACTAAAGCACAAAACAATGCGAGAAGAAACTAGTTTTAGTGGGTAACTTGGAAATATGGTTGGCGGACATATTCCAATAATTTCACTGTCCCAGAGAGTTTTTTAGGGAATATCCTTGGCTCCACATGGCTTTCCAGGCCCTTCAAGCTCACAAAGACCATTAACCCAACTCTCTTTTCATTTCCCATAATCATCATCGAACCAAGAAAACCAAAAGACTTAGAGAAATCCTGAATTATCTTGGAAACATGAATCCCATCATGAGGTGTGGGGATCAGGAACACTACCCATAACAAGAATTCCAAGTCCCAAAAATCCTAACTCCATACAATCCTGACACTTCCCCAAAAAACATGACCCAAAGGGTTAACCAGAACCTCGCCTATGATACCATTTTTTCATGAACCGAATCTGATTTCCACTGAAACCGGCACCAAACCCGACCCGTCACAAGGCTAGAAGGGAATTCCATGTTCCCACAGGTTGTCACAAAGGCCTGGGTATCATAAAATGAGAATTGGGAATGATTTACCCAAGTTTATAAACATAAAACAACAAATGAATCCAATAAAACAAATCTGGATTTTTCAAACCAAACAATGTTTTACAAAAATTTAGAACTGAATCACATACTCTAAAACAACTCAACAAGACTATAACAACGGTAAAAAACCAAAAATGAACAGACCAAGAACCTTAACATGGCAAGAGGCATCACCCTCAAGCCATCTCCACAACACCACGCCATGACTAACTGGTGAAAACCTGAACTGTTGGCACAAAAGTTATACCCAAACCTGTGACAACAAAAATAACCAAGTATACTTACACCCAAGGGTGTAAGTAGGGTTTGAGACAATTCCTAGTAGGATACCACCACTAATAGATTCAATGTAATAAACATTCAAAGATGAAAAGCATACAAGTTTTCAAAAACATCTAATTTCTAGTTACAATTTCTAAAAGATGCAACTTAAAAAAATTAGTTTTCAAGTGGGATAATTTAAAGAATCAACACTTTTAAAAAAATTAAAAAGCTACTGAATTTTTTCATCCAAATATATTGTATGTCGACGGTAAGTATAAAGGATGTAATGAGCACAAGAAATAGGAAATAACCCCTAGGCACTAGCTAGTTGTGGGTCTTAGGTACCTCGCATCTCGATGAGAGTAACCACAAAAAATATATGTTCTCGTGCAGGAGCCACTAGTAGGGAACATACCCATAACCTAGTGGTCCCCAATCATCATCATCATAGTTTAGTTAGAGTTTTAAGCATCAATCTTGCTATGTGAAACTGAGGCTAAACCCCACGGATTCACTAGCATACTAGTACACGTCCACCCACCTAGATACCCGTGTTTTCCCTTTGTGCTAAAACAAGTTCAACTAGCCAAGAATTATGGTTTTCACATGAAAATATCACTTCCACATCACATATTAACCAAACCGCCCCATGTACATCACACAAGTCACAAATGCCACTTTTTATTCAAATGCATTTTGAAATAAAACTCACACCAAAATAGCCCACAACACATTTTTCATAAATTTCACAATCCAACACATCCTTTAACAATTTTATAAAGTCCCTACAAATATGATAAACATCACATAACAGACCACTCACATATTTCATAAAACCCTTTTTATAAACAAAATTCATTTTTTACATCGCACTCACACAAACAATCCACATCATGTCCACACCACTTTCACATTTCAATAAATCCATTAGATATTTTTATAAAACATTTACAAGAGGATACACATCACATGACAGACCAATTCACATTTAAAATGTTCCATTTTAAAGTATAAACAATCCAAAACAGTTTTCCAATATGGTTTCACCTCTTACATAAATCATTAAACCATTCAAAACTTTCATAAAACAATTCTAAAGAGTGTACCAAAGTTTTTCACATAAAACTCATTTCAAAACCGTATTTCATGGACAAAATCAATAATACAAATTCAAAACAGAATTTTCAGCCCCAAAATCATTAATTAAACTACCCCCAATTTTTATACAAACACCTCAAACAATACCACAAAAGATTCACATGAAAAGCACACGTTTTTAAAATCACTTTCAAGAAGTACAATAAGGTTTTACACCTTAAACCCATTAAAAACCCTCTTTAAGACCTAATGGAATACCAATACCCTACCAAATCAGAATTTTCATCCCAAACAAGATTTATTAAACCAATTTCATATGTTATAAAACACACTCAAACAATACCCAAAGGGTTGCACATGAAAAACACCATATTTTAAGCTAAAATGAAACTATAAAAACAAATTCTTTACCAAATCCAACATAAACAGTTCTCCCACCACACACAGAATATTAGAAACATGCATAATAAGTTATTCAAGCAAACTAAGTAATCTAAAAATGATTACACATGGAATCACCTACCATTTATGTTGAAACCCTCAAAACCTGGTGTGAAACGTCAACCGCATCACCGCCGCACCTAAAAGAAGATAAATCTAGCCCTAGACCACAATATTTGACCATAAATACCCCAAACCAGACCCTAGTTTCGAACCTCAACTTATGTACATGAGGAAATTCAAGAAAGGGTGAAAGAAACCCTAAGGAAGGAGAAGAAATCAAGGAAAGAAACACTTACTTGAAACATCTTGAATCAAACGAACCAAATACCCCAAAATTTGAATCTACAAGAAACAAAACCTAATATGGGGACACTAATTGGGATTAGAAGGTAAAGTGGGGACTGAAATGGGGGGAAAATAGTGAAAATTAAAAGATTTATGAAAGAATCAACATACCTTCTCAAATATGGATGATTTGAGGAACCCTAATAATTTTTTCCGCACTCCGTGAGGAAAATGAGGTCCAAAGTGGAAAAACGAATCATGGGGGTGAGGCTTTAGATTTTGGATTCAGATGGGAGGTGTAATCATGGGAAAAAAGTAAAAAATTAGTAAGTTATTAAAGATTTAAAAAACAATTTAAAACTGGAAATGACTCATGGGTTGGCCCAATTCCAAATTAATTCACTCAAACACAAAATGCTAATGGGTTCAAAAAAGGTCCAAATGGACATGGTGATTTGGATAGGTAATAGGAGGAAATTTTGGAAGTGGAATGGATGAAAAATTTTAACAAATGAAGGAGTTATAAAAAAATAAAATTTATTTTCAAATCTGGAATTGAGCTCACGGTTTGGCCCAAATTTTGAAAACCCTCCATTTCCACCAAAATGAATGGAAAACCCCCAAAATAAAGAACGAATGGAAATTAAATAAAAAATACATTTAAAATAAGTTATGGATGTGAAAATAATCATCTTATATTCAAAATAAACCATTTTATATACATTTGGAAATGAAAATTAATTTATATTAATTTACTATTTTGGGAAATTCCAAGAGGGCTCATCCCCTCTCCTATAAAAGGGAACCTATTATTCTCAATTATCAACACTTAAAAACACAATTGGTTCATCCAATACTTATAAAAATACCTTTTTATAATTCCTCCTCTCATTTTAAAGGCCATTGGTTGGGCATAATTCCAATCTTAGAGGTCTTAAAGTGTTAAGAAATGGAGATTTTATAAAGATGTATAGTTTTTATCTGTTGATTTTAAATTTATTTATTCTCTCACCTACTTAAAATATTCCTCAACCATAATAAAATAATAACACCAGTATCATCCATATACTTATATAATATTATTTTAATTTAAAAACATATATCTATCTCCAATATCTATCAAATGGTAAAGGAATTCATCGTTTGTGTGTACGACAGACTACCGTCTTGCGAACTGATGTAATTTGTTTTCCCTCATCATCTCTCATGAATAGCTGTAATGATGGATTTAAGTAATAAATATGATATTCATTAAATTCTTATCAATATTTAGATATAATATAACATATATTTTCTTACCTTTCCATTCACTGGAAAATGATAATGTTATTCGTGCATACGAGTAGACTACCACCTCTACAGAGCGATGTGATTATTTTTTTCATCACCACATCATATGGATGATATATATAATTATAATTAATTAAAATAAATAATATTTATGATATGATAATCATTCTGGATAAATAAAATGATACTTATATATCTTTCGAAATAATTTTTGAATAATGGAAACGTTACTCATGCGTATGTATGACCCATCGTCTCCATGATTGCAACATAGTTCATTTTTCATAATCATAATTTATGGTTGGTTGTAAAATTATAATTTATGTATAAAAATTATAATTACTTTATGATTATTATTCTGTATATGTTAGAGTAATGACCACCTTGACCATAGTCAACCTATTAAATTCATTTCTGACATATGAGTTGAATATCATCAAAAACGACCGACGTGAACTTAATTGATTAAGTAATTATATATAATCTCACGAACCGAATCTGATCACCACTAATACCAGCACCGAATCCAGACCATGAAAAGTTCCTAAGGGCTTTAATTATCCCCATAGGCTGGAAAAAGTGTATGGGTATCATTAATTTAGGTTTGGGAACGATTTATCCAAGTATGAAAGCATAAAACATTAAAAACATTCAATAAAAAGAATCTAAAATTTTCATTCCAAACAAGACATAAGAAAAAACCAAAACTGAATGCATGGTTTTAAGTATGGTAAAAGAGGTCCAAATATAAATAAAAATATCAGAAATTCATCCACAATGACTCCTCACGATAAGGGGCCATCACCCCCAAGCCATCTTCACAACACCGCACTGTAGGAGGGGACTAACAACCAGAACCGCCTTCACCCGAGGACTTTCCTTTACCTGATTCAAACATAATAAAGTATACTTACACCCAATGGGTTTAAGTATGGTTTGAGACTAATCTCAATTATATACCACACAATTATTCCAAATATTATGCAATACAAGGTGATAATGCAATCAGTTTTAATATGTAATGAAAAGGCGGTGATAAATTCCAAGAAACATAACTTTCAATTGAAAATAGTTTTCAAACTAAAAATTTCAGAATTTTAATACATTTTAATAATAAATTTTATCAATTTTAAAGTACATACAAACACACTCTAACAGAAGGTTAAATACCACAAATCCAATGAGCACCAAAACCAGGAACACCCCTAGGCAACTAGATAGTCTCGGGCCCTATGCACCTTATACCATTGTGTAAAGTATCCAAGTCACAATCCTTTATCGTGCATGAACCACTATTAGGTAACATACCCATAACCTAGTAGTCCTCAAACATCATCCACATAGTTTAGTTATAGTTTTAGTTATCCATTTTCTCAGTGAAGTAGGGACACAACCCATCTGGTTCACTAGTTGTACTAGTACATATCCGCCCACCTAGGTACCCAGGCTTACCCCTTTGTGATCAAACAATTTTAGAAAGAAAGAAACATCTATTTTAATATAAAGACACAACTAATTTTCATATACAAACAATACAGTATCTACACACACTTTACACCACTTAAAACTCACAACAAAACATTTTGAGTTTCAATAAAACAGCTTCCCAAAATCCTGCATTATTTTGCACCAAAAAATCCTTGAGATCCCCACTTTTCAAACCATGTGAACACCCACAAGTAACAAAAATAGAAATTTCATCTCAATAACTTTAAATGAAACCAAAAAATCAGTTTTTGGGCAGCCCCATATGAACCATAAAGTGATATCTTTATAAAACTTTCATTTTCACACAAACATGGAACTTAAAAATGAATGTGTTTCACAAACACCATTAAAATAGATTTTTTTAAGAAACAAACGAAGGAGATAAACTTTGAAAATAGTATTTTCATACCTAATACACTTCAATAAAATCAACTATGTGATTATAGGGTATCCCCAAATTAACCAATAAGAGTTTTCTATGAAAAACCCCCAATTTCACATAAAAATGGAAGTTAAATTCATTTTCTTTATAAATGACACTAAAAAAAATTTAGTAACATTAAAATGAGATGAACATTAAAATACCATAAACACAGAAAGCTAAGTCACAAAAATTTCATACACAAAATAATCGCCTACCAAATAATGAAAACCCTTGAATTTTTGTGCGAAAATAAAATCACACCACCACCGCACCAAGAGGGACCAAGATCAAGCCCAAAACCAAATTAATAGGCCAATAAAACCATAATCAAACCCTAGTTTCGAATACCTAATTTTTGAAATTAGAAAAATCAAGAAGAATTGGAATAAACCCTATGAAAAAGGAAAGAAAACCCTAAGCAAATGGGATGAAGAATGAAGGAGGCCCACTTACTTAAAAGATCTTGAATAAATTACCTCAAATACACCAGTATCTGAACTTCCAAATAGCCAAAAATGAAAGTGAGGTTATAATAATTTTGATAAGTTCATGTGATAACTGAAATAGGGTAAAAAGATTAAGAATTGATAGAGTTATGAAGTAAATAAATTACCTCTTCAAATCTGGATGATTTTAGAAACCCTATGAAGTTCCGCCCTAATTCGCGATGCATATGAGCTCCAAAGAGGGGGTAAAGGTAATGGGGAACACCTGGGTTTATTGGTATTGGTTTATACTTTTAATCACCAAAAAATCATTAATATTTAATATGATATTAAACAAACAATTTTTAAAAAAAAACTGGAAATGGGATTTCGGGCTAGCCCAATTCCTTAAATAAAAACCTAAATCAACCATTATTATGGATTTTTAAAGGGTCCAAATTGTAATGGTGGTGTTAATAGGTTATGGTAGTATATTTTATAAGTTTAATGGGAGAAAAATATTAAAAAATTAAATAGTTATAAAAGAAAAAAATTGGTTTTTAAATTTGGAAATGAGCTCACGGTTTGGCCCAAATCATGAAAAGTCGCCCTTTCCTCCAAAAATGCATGGGAAACCCCAAAACAAAGCATGAATGGAAATTAAATTAAATTTAACTTTAAAATAATTCATTTATGTGATTTTTATCCCCACTATGAAAAACATTTCACCCCATAAAGTCAACCGGAATTTTGATTGGAAAACAAGAACGGGTACTCTTCCTCAACCCATGACTTCTGTTCCCATGTCTCATGTGTATCACTACCATGCTACCAACAAATACGGACCAGTGGAATAGACTTCCCTCGAAGAACCTTCTCTTGGTAGTCCGCTATTTTCACTAGATACTCAAAAACTAACAAGTCGGGCCTTATCTCCAGTTCCTTCCAACTCAGCACATGGGACAGATCAGGGTTGTATTTCTTCAACTGAGAGACATGGAAGACATCATGGATGGATGTCAACTGAGTAGGTAAATCCAACTTGTATGACACCTTCCCAATACACTCAGTGACATTTAAGGGTTTAACATACCGCGGCGTCAGCTTCCCTTGCTTTCCCAATCGACGATGGACTAAACAAGGGGCCACTTTTAAGAATACCCTATCACCCACTAAAAACTCTAGTTCTTAATGCCTCCGGTTAGCATATGATTTATGAAGACTCTAATCTTTCAATAAGTGATTCCTGATCAAATTGACTATCTCACACATCTCCTGCACCAGACTCAGCCCCAATAGTGAAGTCTCACCTACCTCAGCCCAATATAGGGGGACCGACAAGGCCTACCATAGAGTGCCTCAAAAGGAGCCATTAGAATCGTGTATTAGTAATTTTTATTATAAGAAAACTTAACCAATCCCAAATTTTTATACTAGGAACCTCCAAAGTCTACAACCCTTTCACAGAGCATGTCCTCCAAAATTTGATTCGCCCGCTCTGTCTATCCATCCGTTTGAGGATGGTATGAAATTCTCATCTTAATCTAAGACCCCAAGGCCTATGAAAGGCCCTAACAAAACTGAGAAGTGAAGAGGGGTCTCTATCTAAGACAACTATTATCTTCACACCATGGAGTCTCACCACCTCTTGATGATACAAACAGTCTGACTCATCCACATTAGTTTTATCTTTGATCAGAATGAAGCATGAGGATTTGGTCAGACAATTAATCACCACCCAAATGGAATTCTTACCCTGAGGTGTATGATGAAATCCAAAAATGAAGTCTATGGCAACCTCATCCCACTTCCAGGTAGGAATGGGAGGATGGAGAAAAGTAGAGGACCCTTGATGCTCTGTTTTCACCTGTTATCATGTGTAGCACCTCAACACAAAGTATGTTATGCTCTGCCACATACCTAGCCTCTAAAACGGTTTTCGTACATCATAATACATCTTGGTTTCACCCGGATGGACAACCCACTAAGACTGGTGGCTATCCTGCATCACCACCTTCTGTAGAGATGATGACACTACTGAGCATCCCTTGAAGCACAAGATTCCCTTGGTAGACGATGACCAATCAGAGGACATCTCCCCACCGTGAAGAAATTTCCTTGACCACTGAAAAATCTCATCACTAGGTTGTTCTTGCTGAATGAACTCCAGTAGAGAAGGAGTCAACTGGATTCTCGCCAAGAACATACCTCCACAGTGTTATCTGGTCTCCACATGCATCTGATTAAAGAGTCCCATCAAATCCCAGTCATCACTGGACTTCCCCAAATCATGTACTAAAAATCTTCTACTCAAGGCATCGACCACCACATTATCCTTATCGGGGGTATAGAAAATTTTAAATTCAAACCCCTGCAAGTACTCGATCCAACAATGTTGTCTCAAGTTGAGGTCCTTCTGTGAGAAGATAGAGGCCATGTTTTTGTGATCAGAATAGACCACACACTTCTCCCCAAAGAGGTAGTGATTCCATGTCTTCAAAGAATGAATCACTACTGCAAACTCTAAGTCATGGGTTGGGTAGCTCTATTCATGTGTTCGGAGTTGGTGAGATTCATACGTCACCACGTGATCATCCTGCATAAGCATGCACCTAAGACCCATACCTGAAGCATCACAATAGACCACATACCCCTTCTAGGCCTCAGGAAAAATCAGCATGGGGTGGTATTCAACCGTCACTTCATCTCATTGAAGGATGCCTGACATTCTAAGCCCCATACAAATGTAACCACTTTCAAATTGAGTGCGGTCATCGGTGAAGCAAGCCGAGAGAAATCCTAAACGAATGACCTGTAATAACCAACCAGGCCAAGGAAACTCTTGATCTCAAAGACATTCTTTGGTTTCTCTCATGACATGACTGCACTAATCTTCTTAGGGTCCACTGAAAACCCCTGCTCAGAGATCACATGACCTAGAAATTTCACTTCTTTGATCCAGAAAGTGCACTTTGACAACTTTGCATAGAGGCGGTGATCCCACAAAGTGCCCAAGATGATCCTTAAGTGATGTTCATGATCCTCCTCAGAGCCAGAGTATACTATATTGTTATCCACAAACACCCAAAAAAAGGAATCAAGATACTGATTAAACACCATGTTCATGAGTTCCATAAAGGCCTTTGGAGCATTGGTCAATCCAAAGGGCATGACCAAAAGCTCAAAGTGGTCATACCTGCTTCGGAAGGCTGTCTTTGGGATATCTACCTCTCTCACCCAGAGTTGATGGTATCATGAACACAAGTCTATCTTTGAGACCCACTTTTCCCCCTTAAACTGATCAACCAAATCATCTATCCTGGGAAAAGGGTATTTGTTCTTAATTGTTACCTTATTCATCTTCCGGTAGTCAATACACAACCAGAGGGATCCATTAGCCTTCTTCGTGAACAACACAGGAGCAGCCCAAAGAGAGATGTCTGGGCGAATGAATCCTTTGGATTCTAAGTCATCCAGTTGTATCTTTAATTCTCTTAGTTCGGTAGGGGCCATTAGATATGAGGGAAGAGATATCCGATGTGTTCCCGGTGCTAGTTCAATCGAGAACTCTGCATCTCGCTCAGAGGGTAAACCTGAAAAATCATCTGGGAATACCTTCAGAAACTAATTCACTATATGAGGTAGTGCGCCTTTAGTGTAAATACCATTTTCCTCTAGAAAGAGAAATGACAAATAAAATATAAGACTTCCTAACTCTGGGAGTGGAGGTCCTGGGTGACCCGACTGAGGATCCCATTCTCCACGAAAAACCTGATGACTCCCATCAGGTGTTGTGAAACTCAAACACCACCTATAGTAATAAATGTATGAATGGAAGTGTACTTTCCAATCCATGCCAAGTATTATGTCAAATAGTTCCATATCTAAGACCAAGAGGTCCCACTCCATCTCAACCTCTGACATGGAAAGTGCACACGACGGGAACCTGAGACCCTGCTCCTTCTTCTTTCCCAGTGGTGTCACCAACTCCATCGCAAAAGACAAAAACTTGGTTGGAAAATTCAGTGTGTCCACAAAAAAGGCAGAAAGGAATGAAACAGAGGCACCAGTTTCAAAAAGAGCAGTAGTTATAGAAGATACGATCAAAATGGTACCCTAAACTGTTGAAAGTCCCATCTCCGATCCTACTAGTGCTTGATCCACCACATAGAGATGTCTGGTATCTGCCTGGGGACGAACGCTAGTATATTGTAGTTCCCTAAACTGGATCTACCCATAAGATAACCTAGAACTTCCACCATGTCCACGAAATTTAGATTCCCCCATCCTCAATGGCTCGGACTGTGCTGCCACTCCTCTTAAAGCTGCTGATCCTATCCCACTCGGAAGTGGACATGCCACCACGTAGAAGCACTGCAAATGAACCATAACTCCAAATTGGTAATGGGGATTCGGAGGAATCAGAAATGCTGGTCAGATGTGCCCCAGCTTCCCACATTGGTGGCACACGACTAATCTTGCATCAGAAGCCACAGATGAAAACTGCCTAGAGGAGTGGCCTGAACTGCCGCCTCCTTTCTTCACTTATTCCTCTGGCTTCCTTTTCATCTCTGAAGAGATTTCACTACCCACCACTGATACCAAACCAGAAAAACCATCCCTTACTTTACGATCAATCTCCACCATACATTCCCAATCAACGACATCAACATAGGTCCTCAACTTGAACAAGAAAACATGGGAGTATATCTCTGGTCGCAAGCCTTTCTCAAAACATTGGGCCTTCGCTTGTTCATTGGAGAAAATTTCAAGAGCATACCAAACCAACTCAGTGAAACGGTTGGCATACTCCATCATGGAAAGATTCCCCTGAACAAGTTCAATGAACTCTCAGGACGTATCATATAACATCCCGTATTTTTATAACATAACTTCCATTTCATTACACGGAACTGAGGATCTTTAAGGTTTAGTGTCTTGGAAACAAGGAACATAATACATGAAAAGAACATAAAACATTCTTCTTAAACACTTGAAAGGATTCTCCTTAAGTTCATCCTAGGTTCATTATTGTATCTCATAACCTGGGGACTTACATCAAAAGAAAGGGTGAGCAGAAGTCCCAGTAAGGGAAACAAGAGAAACATTTTACATGTGAACTTGAGACACTTCAATAAGGACACGAAAAGAACTTTAATGCATGGGAAAGAAATCATGAGATACATCATAATAAAAATAAAAATTTTCATAACATGAATATGTGGCTGCAACATTTAATATTGAAAATCATTTCGTTTCACCAAGGTCCATCCCCAAGGTGTCATTAAAAATTACCAAGTTTATTCACCAAGGTATCAGTCTAAAAGTCATCTATAGAGATTAAGTCTTTACCCAATGCATTGGAGCGCTATCTGGGCGCACCCTTGAAATGTATTTATTATCATGTGAGCCACATATATCATCATCAAACATTTCATAAACAACCCATATATCAAAAAAGAAATGGGTTTCATTTCATAATCATAACGTTTTAAAAACTGCTTTAAAGACATGATCTTTATGTCACTTTAAACCCACGGAAAGGGGAAGCGGGTTTCATGTATGTAAATCCCAGAATTTAAAATAGAACATTTTGATATATATGTTAATACACTTGTAGAAATAAGAGCATTGAGTATTCACTTTATAACATAAAAATAATTTTGAGAAAATAGAGAGGCATTTTGAGACAAAAATTCTACAGCATAACGGCTATGTTACAAGGTTTTAGAAAACATTGAAAAGAGAGGGAACATGGGTCACCCACTCATAAATGATCCATAAAACAGTAGGGGGACAGAATATAAGGGATTTAAGAACATGTTATTGAAATTTGAAAGATATACCATATGAAATGAATAACATGGAAGTGAGAAAAAAATAAGATTTCTCTTATGAAAATTCGGCAGCCTAACGGCGTCACATAAACATCAATAAAAAAAGATTTGACAAGATCAAATAGGGTCTCTCATCATATGATCATAACAGATTAGTATAATAGATATAGAGATCATACCCCAACATAATAAAAAGGAACATGAAAGACTTGACATGAAAATCGAACTTGAAAAAAAGAGAAGGGGGAAAGAATTCCTTAAAAAATTTGGCAGCCTAACGGTGTCACTTAAACTTTCATAAAACGAAACGATGAGAGTAAGAGGGGATCTCTCATCATATAAACATGAAAAGGGTAGTAATAGTAATATAAAAGAAAAAACTCTCACATAAGAACATGGAGCATAAAAGGAATGACATAAAAGAGATTACATGAAAAGAAAGAGAGAGGTCGGATCCCTTACCTTAAAATGTAACTCTTAAAACTCAAGGGGTTGGACCTTAAGGGCTTGGGGGAACCTTGAGAGGACTACTTGGGAGGTAATGAGACCAGAAATTCGTTGGGGGAGAGTTGGGAGTGAAAACTAAAGGAGTAAAGGGTGGGTATTTATAGGGAAAGTGAGGGGACAAGGCATTAATGGCCAAGGGACACCTCACAAGTGCTTTTCTCAAAACCATGTGCTCTCCCTTGGAATTTACCATGGAGTTAGGCCAAATGGGGCCCCAAAAACAATAATTCATCACCCTTGGTCTGCCAACGCTTAATAGATCTCATGAAATCATCATGACACAGTTATGATGGCATTAAACATACCGAAACCCTAAAACTGCATTTTTACTATTCACTGAAAAATTCATCTTTCTCAGAAAAATCCCAAAATTTCACCATAAGCAAATATCGATGCTCTAATTACATTTATGAACTCTATTTTATAAAAATAATTTTCTAAATATTTTTAATTTAATTTTTAAATAAAAACACTATTCATTGAGAATTCATTTTTTTCAGAAAAATCCCCAAAAATTACCAAAACATAATATCGATGCTCTGAGTTCAAAAATAATGTCATTTTTATAAAAATAATTTTCTAATTATTTTATATTAAATTTTCAATTAAAAAACACTATTCACCCAAAAAACTAATACTTGGCTAATAATTCATGAAACCGTTATTTACCCATTTTATTGAATCACATTACTTAATCTCGGTGTCTAAATTATATTAAAACATTCTTTGAGTTAAATTACTAATACATTTGGTAACATTACTAATCCTAAGTGTAAAATCACTATTCATAATTTACTATTCATCAAAAATTAAGTTCATGTTATTAGACTCCAAATTCCTTACTGAACACTTTTGTAGAAGACCATATTTTGAAAATCATTACTCATCATTAATTATTTAGGGTTTACATAAATATTTTAAAATATCCTTTTTTCAAAATTCATCAATAAAATACATCCTAAAATTATCCGGAAATTTGAAATTTCACAAACATCACTAAAGGAAGAAATCTCAATTCATTCATCCCAAAGGATTACACAAAGAAGCTAGGGTCTCATAACATAACCCCTTATAACACCAGCATATGACCTAAGTGTAAGGTGTGCTATGGTGAGAGAATTTGAGGGAGGCTCAGATAACATTGCCCTAGTAGTAATCTCTACTATCTTGAACTTCTCACGTAGGCGTTTTCGTTCAAGCTTGACACGCTGGAGTTCGGCTTGGGCTTGGTTCAAAGCGAAGCCCATAGATGCTACCTCCTTCCCAAGCTCTGATAAGTGGGCTTCATAAGGTTCAAGTCTACTGGATGAAGCCATCGACTCCCCTTTCTGCATTAACCATTAACATCTTATTAAATCATTAAGAGTTTGTTAATATACTACCCAAAAAGATTGGGTCGTTACATTCTTCCCCCCTTAAGAAATTTCGTCCCTGAAATTTATACTTGAGGCCTAGTCGAAAAGGTGAGGGTACTTTTGCTTCATTGTTTCCTCAGGCTCCCAAGTCACTTCTTCATATTTATGATTCCTCCACAACCCTTTCAAAAGGTGGGTAGTGTTGTTTCATAGAACCTTGTCTCTACAGTCCAAGATCTCCATTGGCTGCTCCTCATAAGAGAGGTCATGTTCCAGTTGTACCACCTCTGGGTTCAGTACATGCGAAGGTTCGGGTATGTACTTCCTCAAGAGAGATACATGGAAGACATTGTGAACTTGAGCTAGGTTCGGTGGAAGTGCTAGACGATAGGCCACTGCACCTATGCGATCAAGGATTTCATAGGGGCCAATGTACCTAGGGTTGAGCTTCCCTTTCTTCCCAAACCGCATGACTCTCTTCTAGGGAGAAATTCGAAGGAAGACTTTGTCACCAACACCAAACTCCAAGTCCCTTCGACGATTGTCAGCATAGCTCTTCTGTCGACTCTAAGCAGCCATTATGTGTTATTGGATAGCATGAACCTGTTCTGTTATCTCTTGCACAAGATCAGGCCCAAGAAGCTTTCTCTCACCAGTTTCATCCCAACAAGTAGGAGTTCTACATCGCTTTCCATACAAAGCTTCATAGGGTGCCATCTGAATACTCTAATGGAAGCTGTTGTTATAGGAGAACTCAACTAATGGGAGGTG
The DNA here is from genome assembly GCA_963277665.1 of Viscum album. NCBI lineage: Eukaryota > Viridiplantae > Streptophyta > Magnoliopsida > Santalales > Viscaceae > Viscum > Viscum album. The sequence continues at coordinate 753,016,925 of OY728131.1, forward strand.
TTGATCCCATCCACCTTTAAATTCTATTGAGCATAATCTCAGCATGTCTTCGAGTGTCTGAATAGTCCTTTCAGATTGGCCATCAGTTTGAGAATGATAGGCCGTACTAAAATTCAATTCAGTATTCAGAGCATGTTGAAGACTTCTCCAGAATTTTGACATGAATCTTGGGTCACGATCTGACACGATGGATAGTGGTACCCCATGCAGCCTTACCACTTCCTTCACGTATATCTTTGCAAGCTAATCTCTATAGAAATATTCCCGAATAGAGATAAAATGGGTTGTCTTGGTGAGACGGTCAACAATAACCCATATCGCATTGTTTCCTTTGGATATTTTTGGGAGATCAATTACAAAATCCATAGTGATATTATCCCACTTCCATACTGGTATGGGTAACGGTTGTAATACCCCCTTAGGAAGTTGTCGTTCTGCATTTACTTTCTGACACACCAGGCACCTTGTAGTGTAATCAGCAATCTCCATCTTCATGTTATCCCACCAATAATGATCACGAAGGTCTCTATACAGCTTAGTGCTTCTCAGATGTATAGAGAATGTAGAGCTATGAGCTTCATCCATAAGTTCTTTCTTTATGTCCAGAATAGATGGAACACATAGTCTTGTAGGAAATTTCAATACACCTTCTTGATCAATATTGAAATCAGGGAACTTCCCATCCTTTACAGCCTCAAACTTCTCCTGCAGCAAAGGATCTTATTTTTTAGCCTTCTTGATCTTCTCTAGTAATGAAGGTTGAGAAATCATTTGGGATAGGGTTGATGATGTCCCTTTCCTTATAATTCCCATGTCCAGTTTTACTATATCTTTAATCAAGGGATCTCCTAGGATCCTCATTTTTTCCAGAAAAACAGGGTCTTTCCTGCTTAACGCATCCGCGACTTTATTTTCTCTTCCAGGGTGATAATGAATTGAACAATCATAATCATTAATAAGCTCCAAACATCTCCTTTGTCTCATGTTCAATTCTTTATGCGTGAAAATATACTTTAAACTTTAGTGGTCGGTGTATATATCACATTTCTCCCCATAAAGATAGTGCCTCCATATCTTTAGAGCAAAAACTATTTCCGCTAGCTCTAGATCATGCGTAGGATAATTCTGCTCATGAATCTTCAACTGTTAGGATTCATAAGCAATTACTTTGTCATTTTGCATGAGGACGCACCTAAGGCCTTTCAGAGATACACCACTAATAATAATGAATCATTCTCTGATAGAGGGTAGTGTTAACACAGATGCAGTAACCAATCTCTTCTTCAGCTCTTGGAAACTTTCCTCGCATTCCTTTGTCCATATAAACTTAACCCCTTTTAGAGTCAACTGCCGTGAAATGTTTTTCACAAACCTCCTATAATATCCAGCTAAACCAAGGAAACTACGAAACTCAGTTATTGTTGTGGGTTAAGGCCACTCCTCCACAACCATTGTCTTTTCAGGGTCAACTGAGATTCCTTCATTGGTTATGATGTGCCCCAAGAAAGCCACTTGTTGTAACCAAAACTCACACTTGCTGAACATTCCAAAGAGCCTCTCCTTCCGCAGAGTTTTCAAAATAACCCTCAGATGATCTTCATGCTCCTCGCGACTTTTTGAATATATCAAAATATCATCAATAAAAACTACCACAAAGTTATCAAGGAAGTCCTTAAAGACTCTATTCATCAAATCCATGAAAATTATAGGAGCATTAGTCAATCTGAAGGGTATAACAGTAAACTCATAATGCCCATATCTTGATCGGAAGGCAGTCTTTGGAATATCTTCCTTCTTCACTCTCAGTTGATGATGACCAGATCGAAGGTCAATCTTGGAGAATAATTGAGCCCCACGAAGTTGGTCAAATAAATCATCAATTCTTGGAAGAGGGTATTTTTTCTTCATTGTGATCCCATTCAGTTCTCTATAATCAATGCATAGCCGCATTGATCCATCCTTCTTCTTCACAAAGAGAACTGGTGCTCCCCAAGGAGACACACTCGGACGGATAAACCCCTTCTCCAACAAGTCTTGGAGTTGTTTCTTTAACTCTTCAAGCTCCACATTTTCCATTCTATATGGACTCTTTGATATTGGTTGAGACCCAGGTACGAGTTCAATGGAGAACTCTACCTCTCTTTCTATGGAGGTCCAGGTAACTCCTCAGGAAATACATCCATGTATTCCTGAACAATTGGAACATATTCTATTGGTATGCTCCCTTTTCCTTCTTCATCATCACCGATTAAATCCATAAAGAAATCTATAGTAGGTGCTTCTAGATAGGGATCAGTTCGGGATATCTCTCCTTGGAAGATAACTGTAGGTTGTTTATTCAAGACTACTGAGATTTATTTACTTCTGCATTTGATCTTAGCATTATACTTTGGGAGCCAGTCCATCCCTAGTATAACGTTGAATTCCAACATAGGAATGACTACTAGATTTGCGATAAGATTGTGCTAACTAAAGTAAACACTAGAGTCTCTAAACACTGTTGATGCATGGATAATCCCACTTAGAGTCTTGACTGACAACTCTACCTCAAGCAATTATGGGATTGATTCTATATTCTTTGCAGACTTGGAGGAAACAAAGGAATGATTAGAACCAGAATCAAACAAAGTTGTTGCTAGTTTTGAGAGGACAACAAGAGTACCTACTACCACGTCATTCGGAGCTTAAACTTCAATTGTTATGATATAAAAATCACAACCTTTCTCCCCTGGCCTTTTCTGAGGTTGATGGTGATTCCCCTCCACTGCCCTTGGATTTGGACAGAGATTAGCATAGTGCCCATGTTGTCCACACTTGAAGCAATGGACTTCGGGTAAGGCCAGAACCATCTTTCCTCTGTTGTTAGTGTTGGGGAGTTGAGGCTTCACCTCACTACGACAATTCCGAGCAATATGGCCTCCTCTTCCACACTTGTAGCACTTTCCACTTCCGACCAAGCAGTTCCCCGGATGCTTCTCCCCACATTTATTGCATGTGGTAAGTTGCATTTTCTTTCCACCTCTTCCCTGATCAAAAGTCTTCCCTAAACTAGGCTCCAACAATCTCTTCTTTTCATTTGATTTATGAGACCACTATGTCTCACCAAACTCTAGCTCGACTTTCATTGCACTCTGCACGATCTCCCTGTAGCTATCGTAGTCCCGGTTGGATAAATTCTTCCGCAGATGAGGTCTCAGTCCACCAAAAAATCTATCAACCTTCCCACTTGGATCCATGACAAAGCTAGAGGTATATCATGAATGTCGGGTGAAGTTCATCTCATAGATTTCGACAGATTCATTCTCCTTCTGCTTCAGCTCGAGAAACTCTTTCTCCATTCTCGTCCTCATGGAACGAGGGAAATACTTGTTAAAGAATATTCCCCGGAATACATCCCACTCCATATCTTCCATCTCTCCTCTAGGCTTCGTATTTTTGACCAGTGACCACCACTGATCAACTTCTCCCTCTAGACGATAAACAGAAAGGGTGACTTTTTCTTGTTCCGAACAAAGGAGTACAGAAAAGATCTTTTCAATTGAGCTTATCCATTGTTCCGCAACCAAAGGGTCAGTAGATCCACTGAATGATGGTGGTCTTTGACGCGTGAAGGACTCAACAGAGTTTTTTTCCCTTCGTGTTGAGGTTGTCCTCTTAGCTTGATTCAAATTATTACTCATAACTTGAGTCAGTTAGTTCATCATTCGCATGAATGTTTCCATTCCAGCTTCAATCGGAGGGCCGTCAGCACATGGTGCATTGTAGTCACCATCGTCACGGTTCCTCCTATTTCCCGCCATTTTCTAAAAGAATAAAACCATAGTGAGAAACTTATTTCATTTATGAATCTTTTAACTAAGACTTCATGCTTAGAAAATTACACTTCTCTATAATTCCTTCATAATGATTCATAAAAAGCTTGTGATTAACCAAACATATCCCCCGGGAGTGTCATAACCAAGAGTATAGCAAGGCCCGTTATCGTGCACTAGTTCCCGTTTGATTCTAGATTAAAGCGGTGTTTTCAGGTTTTACCCCTATGTACATCTGTGCCAGAGCCGCCTCTACCTGCTCGTATGCAGACAAGGATGTATTTGTTTGATAAACCACTTACTCAATACTTACCAAAATACCAGGAAGTTTTCCTATATTTAAACTTTTCTATAGGGTTATTCCTAATGTTTTTATATCCTAATTTCCACAAATAACCAAACCATCCTTTGATACCAACTATAACATCCCATCTTTTTATAACATAACTTTCATTTCATTACACGGAATTGAGGATCTTTATGGTTTAGTGTCTTGGAATCAACGAACATAATACATGAAAAGAACATACAACATTCTTCTTAAACACTTGAAAGGATTATCCTTAGGTTCATCCTAGGTTCATTACTGCATCTCATAACCTGGGTACATACATCAAAAGAAAGGGTGAGCAGAAGGCCCAGTAAGGGAAACAAGAGAAACATTTTACATGTGAACTTGAGATACTTCAATAATGAGATGAAAAGAACATTAAGGCATGGAAAAGAAATCATGAGATAAATCATAATAAAAATAATGTTATTCATAACTTGAAGATGTGGCTGCAACATTTAATATTGACAATCATTTCGTTTCACCAAGGTCCATCCCCAAGGTGTCATTAAAAATTACCAAGGTTATTCACCAAGGTATCAGTCTAAAAGTCATCTCTAGAGATTAAGTATTTACCCAATGCATTAGAGCACTATCTGGGCGCACCCTTGACATGTCTTTATTATCATTTGAACCACATATATCATCATAAAACATTTCATAAACAGCCCATATACCATAAAAGAAATGGGTTTCATTTCATAATCATAACGTCTTAAAAACTGCTTTAAAGACATGATCTTTATGTCACTTTAAACCCACGGAAAGGGGAAGAGGGTTTCATGTATGTAAATCCCAGAATTTAAAATAGAACATTTTGATATATATGTGAATACACTTGTATAAATAAGATCTTTGAGTATTCACTTTATAACATAAAAATAATTTTGAGAAAAGAGAGAGGCATTTTGAGACGAAAATTCTGCAGCATAACGGCTATGTTACAAGGTTTTAGAAAACATTGAAAATAGAGGGAACATGGGTCACCCACTCATAAATGATCCATAAAACAGTAGGGGGACAGAATATAAGGGATTTAAGGACATGGTAATGAAATTTGAAAGATATACCATATGAAATGAAAAACATGGAAGTGAGACAAAAATAAGATTTCTCTTATGAAAATTCGGCATCCTAACGACGTCACTTAAACTTCAATAAAAAAAAGATTTGACAAGATCAAATAGGGTCTATCATCATATGATCATAAGAGATCAGTATTATAGATATAGATATTATACCCCAACATAATAAAAAGTAACTTGAAAGACTTGACATGAAAATCGAACTTGAAAAAAATATAAGGTTGAAAGAATTCCTTAAAAAATTCGGCAGCCTAACAGCGTCACTTAAACATTCATAAAACGAAATGATGAGAGTAAGAGGGGATATATCATCATATAAACATGAAAAGGGCATTAAGAGTAATATAAAATAACATCCTCTCACATAAGAACATGGAGCATAAAAGGAATGACATAAAAGAGATTACATGAAAAGAAAGAGAGAGGTGAGGTCCCTTACCTTAAAACGCAACTCTTAAAACTCAAGGGTTTGGACCTTGAGGGCTTGGGGGCACCTTGGGAGGACTCCTTGGGAATTAAGGATACTAGAACTTTGTTGGGGGAGAGTTGGGAGTGAAAAATAAACGAGGAAAGGGTGGGTATTTAGAGGGAAAGTGAGGGGACAAAGCATTAATGGCCAAGGGACACCTCATAAGTGCTTTTCTCAAAACCATGTGCTCTCCCTTGGAATTTACCATGGAGTTAGAACACATGGGGCCCCCAAAACAATAATTCATCACCCTTGTCTGGCCAACCCTTAAAATATCTCATGACATCATCATGACACAGTTATGATGTCATTAAACATACCAAAACCCTAAAACTGCATTTTTACTATTCACTGAAAAATTCATCTTTCTCAGAAAAATCCCAAACTTTCACCTTAAGCAAATATCAATGATCTAATTAAATTTATGAACTCCATTTTATAAAAATAATTTTCTAAATATTTTTAATTTAATTTTTAAATAAAAACACTATTCATCGAGAATTCATTTTTTTCAGAAAAATCCCCAAAAATTACCATAACATAATATCGATGCTCTGAGTTCAAAAATAAAGTCCTTTTTATAAAAATAATTCTCTAATTATTTTATATTAATTTTTTAATTAAAAAACATTATTCACCCGAAAAAACTAATACTTGGCTAATAATTCATGAAACCGTTATTTAACCCATTTTATTGAATCACATTACTTAATCTAGGTGTCTAAATTATATTAAAAATTTCTTTGAGTGAAATTACTAATCCATTTGGTCACATTACTAATCCAAAGCGTAGAATCACTATTCATAATTTACTATTCATCAAAAATTAAGTTGATCTTACTAGACTCCAAATTCCTTACTGAACACTTTTGTAGAAGACCATTTTTTGAAAATCATTACACATCATTAATTATTTATGGTTTACATAATTATTTTAATATATCCTTTTTTCAAAATTCATCAATAAAATACATCCTAAAATTATCCGGACATTTGAAATTTCACAAACATCACTAAAGGAAGAAATCTCAATTCATTCATCCTAAAGGATTACACAAAGAAGCTAGGGTCTCATCACATAACCCCTTATAACACCGTCATATGACCTAAGTGTAAGGTGTGCTATGGTGAGAGAATCTGAGGGAGGCTCAGATAAAATTGCCCTAGTAGTAATCTCTACTAACTTGAACTTCTCCCGCAGGCATTTTTGTTCAAGCTTAACACGCTGGAGTTCAGCTTGGGCTTGGTCCAAAGCGAAGCCCACAGATGCTACCTCCTTCCCAAGCTCTGATAAGTGGGCTTCATAAGGTTCGAGTCTACTGGATGAATCCATCGACTCCTCTTTCTGCATTAACCACTAACATCTTATTAAATCATTAAGATTAAGTTAATATACTACCCAAATAGATTGGGTCGTTACGTATCATAGGACAACACCTCAGGGAATTACTATTCATTGAACAGAACAATTAAATCTCCCTAGCGCACCTACTCGTTCTTCCCAGTCTGAAGTACTGATTCCCACCACCTACAGCTGGGACTATCAAACATAATGGAGGAACATTTTACCCTGAGATCCTCGGGTGTATCCAGGAACTCGAACATGCTCTCGATCTTTTCGATCCATTCTTTTGCTCCCTGAGGTTCTATGCTGCCTTGGAATGTAGGAGAATTATTTTTCAGGAACTCCTAGGCCTTGTACTTTCTAGGACTAGCCTCATATTCTCTAACAGAAGTTGGAACAAGATCTGGTCCCTGTCCTAGATCCTGGACAGGCCATACCATAGCCTCGACTAGCCTCTGATCAATTGGTGTGGGAGAACTCTCTCTGGCTTCCTCATGTGGGTGCATGAGAGCTTTCCGGGGAGGCATGTTTCTACAAAATGAAACAGTCACAAAACCAATAGTAAATACCAATATTCTATAAATTTTAATCAAATACATCAAATATAAACAATCTAAACACATTACAGTAATAAAAGAAACAACTACTCAACCCTCACCTGATGTTCATGTGTGGTCTGCAGCTCACATGTCTCACCTCGAAGTGAATCCAATCAGACAACTCCAACATCCCCTGGTGACTCAATGTCTGCTATGAGAGGTGCGGGCCAGGAACCCTACTCACAACAAAAACCCCAAGCCCTAACAATCCTAGCTCCTTTCTATCCCAACTCATCCCAAAATACTAATATAATCCAAAAACATCAACCTGCCTTTGATACCATTTTTTCATGAACCGAATCTAGTCACCACTAATACTAGTACCAAATCCAACCCATGATAAGGCCTGATGGGTGTTCCCTATTTCCATGGGATGGCACAAGTGTCTGGGTATCATTAATTTCGGTTTAGGAACGATTTCCCTGAGTATGAAATCATAAAACATTAAAAACATTCAATAATAAGAATCTAAAATTTCCATGTCAAACAAGACATAAGAAAAAACCAAAAATGAATGAATGGTTTTAAGTAGGCTAAAAGAGGTCAAAATATAAATAAAAATAGCATAAATTCATCCACAATGACTCCACATGACAAGGGGTCATCACCCCCGAGCTGTCTCCACAACACTGCACCGTAGGAGGGGACTAACAACCCAAACCGCCTTCACCTGAGGCCTTGCCTTTACCTGAGTCAAACATAATGAATTATACTTACACCCAAGGAGTTTAATTATGGTGTGATCCTAATCTCAATAGGATACCACCCGATTATTCCTATATGCAATACGAGGTGATAAAGCAAGAAGTTTTAATATGTAAAGAAAAAGCAGTGATAACTTCCAAGAAACATAAGTTTCAATTGAAAATAGTTTTCAAACTATAACATTTATAATGTTAATACATCTTAATAATAAATTTTATTTACTATAAATTACATCCAAACACTCCCTAACACAATGGTAAATACCACAAATCCAATGAGCACCAAAACCGGGAACACCCCTAGGCAACTGGATAGTCTCGGGCCCTATGCACCTCGTACCTTGGTGTGAAGTATCCAAGTCACAATCATTTACCATCCACGAGGAACTATTTGGGACCATATCCATAACCTAGTGGTCCCAAAACGTCATCTACATAGTTTAGATAGAGTTGTCGTTATCCATTTTCTCAGTGAAATAGGGACACAACCTATCCAGTTCACTAGTCGTATAGTACATATCTTCCAACCTAAGTACCTGGGATTCCCCCTTTGTGATCAAAAACTTTTAGCAAGAAACACACATATATTTTAATATAAAACACCAATTCTGGTCATGTACAAACAATACAATAGTTACACACACTTTATACCACTTAAAACTCACAACAATACATTTTGATTTTCAATAAAACAACTTCTCAAAATCTCGTATTATTTTGCACCCAAAAATCATTGAGATCCCCACTTTTCACACCATGTTCACACCCACAAGTCAAAAAAATATAAAGGGTGCCCCAATAACTTTCAATGAAACCAAAAAATCGGTTTTTGTTCAACCCCATATGAACCATAAAGTGATATATTCATAAAACATCCATTTTCACACAAACATGGCACATAAAAATGCATGTGTTTCACAAGCACCATTAAAACATATTTTTGAAGAAACAAATAAATAAGATAAACATTTAAAATAGTATTTTTAGACCTAATAAACTTCAATAAAATAATCTAATTGGTTCTAGGTTAGCCCCAAATGAACTAATAAGAGTTTTCTATGAAAAACCCCATATTTCACATAAAAATGGAACTTACAATTCATTTCATTTATAAATTCCACTAAAACCAATTTTTTCAGAAACATTCAAATGTGATAAAAATAAAAATACCATAAACACAGCAAGATAAGTTACAAAAATTTCATACACAATGGAATCACATACCAAAATAATGAAAACCCTTGAATATTTGTGAGAAAATCAAATCGCACCACCGCTGCACCAAGAGGGACCAAGATCAAGCCTAAAACCAAAATAATAGACCAAGAAAACTGGAATAAAACCCTAGGTTCGAATCCCCACTTTTTGTAAATTATAAAAATCAAGAATAATTGGAATAAACCCTATGAAAAAAGGAAAGAAAACCCTAAAAAAATGGGAGTAAGAATGAAGGAGACCCACTTACCTAAATGATCTTGAAAAAATATCCCTAAATATACTAGTAGATTAATTTCCAAACAGACAAAATTGAAATTGAGGATTGAATAAGTATGATAAGGTCATGTGAGAACTGAAATGGGGGGAAAATATTAATAATTTATAGGGTTATGAAGGAAATAAATTACCTCTTTAAATCTAGAAAATTTGAGAAACACTATGAATTTATGCCCTAATTCGTGATTCATAAGAGCTCCAAAGAAGGGGAAAAGTAATGGGGGCGCGTATGGGATCAGTGGGCTCGTGTGAGACTTAGAATCACCAAAAAATAATTAATATTTAATAATATATTAAATAAAAAAATTTAAAAAAAAATTGAAAATGAGATTTCGGGTTGGCCCAATTCCTTAAATAAAACCCCAAATCCACCATTATTATGGATTCTTAAAGGGTCCAAAATGTAATGGTGGTGTTAATAGGTCAGGGTAGGCCATTTTGGAAGTGTAATGGGTGAAAAATATTAAAAAAATAAATAGTTATAAAAGAAGAAAAATTGGTTTTTAAATCTGGAAATGGGCTCACGGTTTGGCCCAAATCATGAAAACTCGCCCTTTCCTCCAAAAATGTATGGGAAAGCCCCAAAACAAAGCATGAATGGAAATTAAAAGAAATTTACCTTTAAAATAATTCATTTATGTGACATATAACATGGTATTAAATTAAATAAAGGAATAATAAATTTGGAAAAAAATTAATCAATTTGAAAAATAGCATAATTTTGTTATTTAGGAAGACAAAGAATGTGTGTGATGAGTTGGACTCAAGGTAAGAGACTTCATCTCAATTTATTTTTGTTGAAAGATATTTTTATGTGATGGACCTATAATATTTTATGAGATGTATAAATATCCCATTTGACATTTTATATAATGGATTTTATTCTCATGATATTTAATTTTTTTAATTTTTATTCTTTCATGGGGATTATGATTCAAATGTTTCCAAAGTGGTAAGAGGCTTTCTTTTAAAAATCATCTTTTAAAATTTATATTGCAACTCACTTTTTCTTCCATATCCATATTTTATAAAAAAAATTAAATAAGGTTTTTACAACCCTTCTATGATTTTTTAAAATCATTTTTACTCATGTTTGATTTTTTTAACAAAATGGTTTGAAATGAATATTTTTTATCATTTTTCAAACGAGGTACTTTGTTAATTTTCTGATAAAAGTATGGAATAAAGGTTTTTTAACTTATATAAAATGAGAGGCTTTTCCCGTCGTCATGACTAATCTTTTAATTGAAGCTTCCTTTATAAGTTTACAATGATCTTTTTAAAGAAAATTTTTTCCTTCATAATTGCTTAAATTTTTAAATAAGTGATTTTAAAATGGAAAAGTTATTTTCCTCAAGAAATGTTTTTATGATGTAAGATTTTATGTATCATGTTATGTTTCTTGGAAATTTTTTATGATTACGGGTGGTTATGTTATAAAACAAAGACGGGTGGGTCCATGATATCCCTCTAATGCATTGGGTATTGAAGTTGACCGCATGGTTCTTCTAAATATGAGACTGAGTTAATTGATTATGTTTCTCCTAAGAGATAATTGGAATATACTGTGATGGTTATTCCAAGAATAACTATGATGTTTAATCCATGTGTAGCTATGATGGTTACTCTAAGGTAATGTGTGAAAGTTAACTATGAAGGAATTCCATGAGTAGCTGTGATGGTTGCTCCAATTTTAACTGTGATGGTTATTCCATATGTAACAGTGAAAAGAATATCTTTGTGAAAATGTTTCTAAGTAATTTTCAGGTTGGAAAAAAAACCTTTATGAATATATTTTACCTTAAATATTTCTAATGAAATGTTTTATGAAAAGTGTTGGGAAAAGAAGATGATTTCTTGGATAAGAAAAGGTTTTATTTTGAACCCACATTTTATTTTTAAAAAGGAAAATTTTTATAAGTATTTATGGACTAACAATTTATTTCTTTCTTTTATGTCTCTTACTCAGATTTTTGTGCTTATCTCCTATTTTAAAATTTTTTTTCACGGGGCTTTAAGGATGAGTTCAAAATGAAAATTGTGAAGATTTTTCATGAAAAGATATCATGTTTTATTTTAAAGAGTTTTGTTTTAGGAGAAAAATGTATAATGAATAGAAGTATCAACTTGTAATGAATGAGTATATTATGTAAGTGTTTTTTTCCAAATTCTTTAAAACTCTAAACCTAATATATCTTTGGTAATGAAAGAAAATTAATTCTAATCTAAATTCACCAGAATATGTAATGTTTAAGGTCGAGTCCTTACAAATAATTTAAGTGGAAGTTTACATTAAAAGTTTCCAATGTAGATTTTTAATGTAAATTTGTGTTGAAAATTTACATTTTATATTTATGTATTGATACTTCCGCATTTAAATTTTAAATGAAAAATTGAACGAGAAATTTGATGTTGAAATGTGCATTAGAAATTTCGGGTGAAGATTTTTATAGGAAATTTCCCTATGAAATTGGTAGTCTAAATTAATTATTATATGTATGTATGTTAAAATGTACGCATGTGTGTATGTACTTATGTTAATATAGATTCATGTATGTTGTGAAAATAACCTCAGGAGTAACAAAGCAAAGAATGGATCACAGAAGAGTAAAAGGGGAAAAAGAATAAGGACACAATGATTTATGTGGTTCAGGAATAATCCCTACATCCATGGAGAGACATAAAATCATTATAATTCAGGATCACAATTTACAGGAGTTTCTCATACACACATCGAAACTCTAGCCCGAAAAATGGGCTAATGTAGAGGATGAAGTACTATTCCACCAATCTCAGAAAAGTCTGCATCGCTAGATTGAAAGATGGTCACCCAAGTCAAAAATGCTACAATGACAGTCGCTGGAAGTCCAATGAACTATGGTGAATGATATTTGGAAGTCCGCATCGCTACAGTGTTTGTCGGTGTCGATCGGCCAACTCTGTTATAGTGGTTAGCATTGCTACAGCGCCTCCCAAAATATTGAATTTGAGGCCTTCGGCCCTTGAACCAGGGGAGGCGTTGCCCCATACAACCCCCCAACGAGCTCACTGTGGAGCTCGACCCGTGAAAGTTGCAGGTTAGTGCATAGTACAGGCCACAAGCATTCAGCGCACCCGAATAGGGCTACACCAATCCAACAATTTATGCATGTATGTATATTCTTGTGTATTTATAGGAAAACTTATATTGAATTTTGATTATAAATTTCAATCAATAACTTAAAATTCTCATTATAAATTTTCATTGGAAATTATCATTAGAATTATGGGTGTTTTCATTGGAACTTTATGTTTGATTATAAACTTGCACCACTAATTGAAAATCTTCACTATAAATTTTCATTGAAAATTTAAATGAAAATTGTTGAAATTTATTTGAAGTTATATTTTGAGTATAGATTTCCATGAATAAATATAAGTAAATATTGGAAATTTATATGGATGTTTTGGAACTATCCATTGGAAATTAAATTTCGAGTAAAAATTTACACATATAAATATATATACACACACACACACACAAAAATATATATATATAACAAATGGATATATATATATAATGGATTTTCTTACATAATGACAAAAAATATAGAATAATTTCGTTATAATAAAATTTATAATATACCTACTAATTTCAATACCCACACACACACGCATAGATATATATAATGTATATGTATATTATTAATAAATTTCAAATAACAAATATATATAATAAATATTATATCAAATATATATAAATATTATTATATTTATAAACATAAAGATATAAGAAATCATGAGCACCATTCAAAAACCTAAAAATGGGATGCAGGGGTATTCCAGGGGTATTCGAGGAGGGGTGACCTCGTGTTTGGGCAACTCATTCTGCGCTCTTCACTCTATTCACATTGCTCCCTCATCTCTCATCAATTCCCGTTTCCCCTTGTGCGCCTCGCCAGGTCAAAGGTTTACCATCATTTGAATTGTCAGAAATCGACTTATATCGTGCTATTGCAGCGCATCGTTTCTCACTGGTTGTGAGATTTGGGATCACCATCCCCCAATTGAGGGTTTTGATCGGCATGCTAACACATATCGGGGGTTGAAAAATAAATCTCTGGTGAGTCTTCTCAAACCTCTTCAGATTGACACCCATTGTGCGGATGAAGACGATTTTGCAAATGCCTAGTCCAAGTCATCTTTCTCTTTTAAATCTTTTAGGTTTCTCCTGATGCGCTAGACTCTGGCGGTGCATGAGAATAAATACTCTCCCTCAGCAGCCATCTGGTTGAATCTGTCAGGTCTCCCTTTGCACTTTCAAAATATTTTGATCCTACAAAGATTTGGTAATGGGATTGGTAAATTTCTAATAACTGGTCATCATATGCTCTTTGTCCAGCATCCAATTATTTCTATGGTCTAAGCTTGATTGGTAATTTCTAGGCTTTGAGCCCCACTGTGGGTCGTGTTTTTGATCTGCCTACTGGCCCTACTTCAGTAAAAATGTCTGCGTAGGTTCTATGAGATGAAATGTTAGTTTCTGATTTTCCTGACATCTCTGATAAGGAAATCACGACTGCCCTGGAATGTTGTATTGAAGGATCATTCGTGAATGTCAAGAAATTCCTTGTTCATCGGCTTCGCCCAAAGAAGATTCAGGTGTTCGGAATCCTCCCAAGACAATTTCAGAACCCGGGTACACTTTCCAGTCTGGAGACACAGTTCTTGGGTCTGGGGATATACAATTATAAGAGAGCAAGGGAAAAATTTTCTTTGGAATATATAGACTAATGAAAATAAAATGCTCGAAGAGCTGATGGTGATTCATCAGAGGGACCAGTTTATTCTCCCACTATGGAATCCCCGGATAGGGTGGGTGCTCTGTTGTCAATGACCATGCCTCAAATAGACTAATTTGATCCATGTTATAAGCCCTCAGTTTGAATTCTTTCAATTTTGGTCTCTCATGTGATGCTAAAAAAGGCCCCTTAAAAAATCATATTGTTGTTAAAGAAGGATTTAGGAGGGGGAAATTGATAAATTTTGATATAAAGATGGTTAAAGTATTATCAGCTATGGAAATATAATCAAGTTTTTTTTGAATGAGAATGGTTTACTTGGTGTCAGTTTTTTTGGAGTTTTTTGTGGTGGTTTGTTTTGCTGCTGTTGAAAAATTATTGTTGGTTTTTTTTCATCTTAGTTCTACTAGAAGTGGAAATTCCTTAGTAAGCTGCAGTTGTTGCTGTGGTTGTGCATGAAGGATGATTGATGAAGGTGAAAATTTCAGTAAGCTTCAAATGGTTGATTGTGGTTTCAAAATCTATTGTAGTAGAATGTGTGATGGTGTTCTTTTTCAAGCCTTACAGATGCTGAAAGTGTTACTTGGGATCATAGGTGAGGCTTGTGCATGTCTCAATATGAATATAAAGGAGGACTTGGTATAAGTTTTTTTTGGGATGTTTTTTTGGTGATCTGGTTTTGGGGTTTTTCTAGTAATGGTTACCACTTCACCATAAAGTGGATATTTTCAAAATTAAAAAAAATGAATTTGTAGGAGGAATAGGGTTACTGTTAGGCCATGGTCACTTTATAAAGAAACAAAGTTAATTTAATGAAGTTAAGAACATGGTTAAGAACTGAATATGGGACTTGACCATGTTGGCTAGTTTCTTAATTATACCATGATGTCTATGATTGAATTTATTATATATATATATACACTGTTGTGATTGTGTTAATGATAGTGTAAGATCTGAGATTTTTCTGATGTTTTTTTTGTTTCAGTTTAAGTATTTCTTTTGGTCAAATAAGTGTTTTCCAAAGTTCATGAGAAGGCTTGGGGGTATTCAGGGGGGTTCGGGACACGAAACAAGAGGAAAAGAGTTTTATGAGCATGTTGCACAGTCTGTGCATAATTAGTGCAAATCGTGGGAAGCATCTTAGGTAACCGTGCAACCTTGGATAGAGGATTGCACACGATTACTGCACGGTTATGCTAACTGTACAGAATTCCAAGAAAATCGTATGAAGGGATGATTTTGGGACAGTAGCTCTCACACGGTTTGCACATGGTTTGGAAAACCGTGCGGGTAAACTGTGTAACCCAATAAAGTTGGGAAATTTACAAAAATGTCATTAGGATATTTTTAACCCCAACTTCGGATTTCCTCCATTCCTTCCCCTTGTAACCCTAGTGATGAGAAGGATCTCTCGAAAGCATCCAAGGGTGATTTTCCCTCATCTCCAGGTCGTTTGGAGTGCCGAAAGTTGTGAATCAAAGATCCGGGTAAGTCTAATCTCCTTCTTGATTCTTCTTCTCTATTAGGGTTTTCATCTTTCTCACATCTCATTATAAAGCTCTAAAACCCTCTTTTTCTAGTGAGATCTATGTTGAGGCTTAAAGGGTTGGTGGAATAGAGATCTGTGGCTTCGATTGAGGGAGCGTTCGTCAATGGATTCAAGGTAGGTGTTCTACAAGTTATATCTCATAGTTTTGTTTGAGATTTGTGCATGCTTGGGTTTATTTCTTGGTTAGCCCGTGTTGTGGTTTTGATCCTTTGATGAGATTTGGTATAATGAATGTCTAAATAATGAATGGAAACCCTCATGGTTCCCATGAGATACATAAAGGATGACTGGACCATAGTAGGGCCACCTATGAGGTGTGTCGATACTTCCCAAACTTAGAAGTTAGCTAAGTATGAGTAAGGATGTCATGTGACAATGTAGATCATTGATAAATATGTTTCCATGATTAATTGGAGTGAAAATGAATGATTGGCATGTGTATATGCTTAGTAATGACATGAGATATTGTGTGGAATGATAATAAAAATGGGTTAAATTAGTTAATGGGGGTTGCTCCTTGTGGCTAATGAATTATGTTGAAAACACTAAGAGGATTGGTGTGTATGAAATGTTTAAACGTGGGATTGGTAATGGCTTGAGAATTGATGAATATGTTAATGGAATGAGACATGGATAATAGAATTGGGCTAATTGGTTATGTATTCTAAAATGGAATTATGAACGGTCTATGGCATAACATTGAATTCCATATTGATTGTTGTGAATCATGATTGTTATATGTATTGGTTGGAATATGGATAAATGTGGAGGATGGATAAATAAGCATGTGCACATGGCTTAGTGGTGGGATAAAGGACTGATTCTCCTCCCAAGGTAGGGTTGTACTGATGCTCTAACCTACCCAGGAATCCACAGGTTGGGGAGTTGGACTGATGCTCCATGCCCCCAATGGTTGTATTCAATGAAAATACCTGGACTGAGGCTCCAAGGTAAGTGTGTTGATCACTTGATATGCTCATCCCTAGTGAGATAGAGACATAACTGGTTCTCTTATGCGGAATGATAAATGCCATGAATATTGTGTGAATATGGTAAATGTCTAACCCATGGATTACATGTTGGTGATGAACTAAACAATGAGATGATGTACATATTGAACTTGACACAACAATCCTAATAGTAATAGAAAAGTAGATATTCTTAACTAGTACCCTCTGTATTTTCATTCACCTACTTGCCATCCATTTTTACTTGCATTCACTATCGATTTATACTGGATATTTTGTAGACACCATGGGTGGTGGTCTACTGAGTTGTACTAACACCCTACTCGGGCCTCCATTGGAAACCCGACCAAATTCCATGCTTGCAAACTAGGACAACGGAAAAGACCCTATGTTAGGGAGTTGAGTGGACCTGAGACATGCATGGATGAGGTTCCTAACATAAAGTTAGGACCGTTTTGGGGATTCCTCTGTTTGTCTTTATTTTTGGTTTTTGTCACTTGGCATCGTAACATGACATAAAATATTTACAATTGGTTGGGGTTTGTAACCAGTTGGGAAATGGTTATTTATGCTTGTTCATTGATTAGATCATGTGAAATGAAATGTTATTGGAGTGATTTATGATGTGAGAATAGTTTTGAAATGGTGTAGAAGGCAAGTCTCGTAGTCCTGAGAGTTAGTTACCTCGAGTTAGTCATGACCTTGGTAGGGATGGTTGAGGGCAGTGTGTCGGGTATGATCATACCTGTTTGGGTGGTGTATGTGAAATGGTTTGTTGATGGATAATGAAGAGCCTTCTTTATATTTGTGAAAGATTTATGGTTCGTATTCTGAAGCTCATGTTTGACATTGTAGATAAATGCCTCTATGAAGATGTGTGCCAATTGGGAGACAAGAGAACGTTGCTAAGAATGCTCCCCCAGTAGTGGAGCAAGAGGATCCGGTGGTTCAAGATTATAGGGAAGATAAATTTCATGATAATATCACTTGTTTTATATAGATGATGGAACGAGACCTAGGGTGGGTTGTTCCGAGTATGTTCGAGCTGACCTGGAGTTTCAGTTGCAGAACCCTTCGACCATTACCAGAGAGGGTGGACCAGAGGCAGCTGAGTTTTGGATAGAGTATATCCAGATAATTATTGATCATCTGGAGACTCCTTCCAACAAGCGTGTTAAGTTAGCAGCTGATATGTTACGAGGCCAGGCAAAGCATTGGTGGGATATCTTAGTTCAGACTGAACAAGTAGAGGGAATGGTGTGGAAAAGTTTTCAGGAAATGTTTTTGAAGCATTACTATCCAGAAACCTTAAGACAGGAAAATGTTGCAGAGAGTATGAGTTTGACTTAGGGGATGATGTCAGTAATGGCGTATGCATGTCGGTTCATGGACTTGCAACATTTTGTTCCTACTTTAGTGTGGGATGAGGCTACGATGACAAGACGATTTCAGGATGGACTTCGACATGAGATCAGATCCCAGGTAAATATCTTTCGGCTGAAGAGGTTTGCTGAAGTGATGGATCATACCCTCATCTCAGAAGGAAACATCAAATAGGCCCTCGGAAGCAAATATGCAATTTCTTATGAGGTGAACCAGTGGTGCGACTTCCAATAGTAGGAAGCGCCGCTTTCAGAACTTAAACCAGGGTAGCGGTGGACAATTTAGCCAGAAAAGGAATCAGTATCTTAGGTTAGTGATAGAGTTTGCTGCTATCAGTGTGGTAGGGCAGGGCACATGCGAAGTCAATGTTCCCGACCACTTGTTGAGTGCAAAGCATGTGGAAAAATGGGTCATGTGCAGTGGTTCTACAGGAACCCACGACAATCGGAAAATGTTGGAGGACAAAGGCTAGTGTAGAGTGAAGACAGGGGTTCAATTACCCTGTAAGAGGTAGGTAGTTGGATCTCCACAGGTCGTACTACTAGCGGTGGTAGACATGGAACTTCAGGGCGAGACCACCCACACCAGCTAGGCAGTGCAGTGCAGGGTACTCAGGCTAGATCCCGGGGTAGAGGGACATTCTAGCTTCACGTAATTCAGTCTACACATGGAGGAGGTGAAGCTAGACCATCTATCATTCGAGGTATGATTCTTGTAGCTTCCACACTCATTAGTGCTCTGTTTGACACAGGTGCTACAAATTCTTTTATTTCAACACAGTTCGTAGTAGGGTTGGGCCTAACTGTGGAAATTGCGTGTGGAGTTATATCACTTGATACTCGATTAGGGGTCCGAGTTGAGAACATCAGGTTGTGTAAAGGTTGTGATTTAGAGGTTGGTGGATATCATTTTCTAGGGAATTTGTTTGTTTTGTAGATGTCAGGTTTTGACTTGATCTTGGGTATGGATTGATTAGTGGTGTATCAAGACCATATCGATTGTCATCAACGTCGGGTAACGTTCACATCTCCCGATGGAGACACTTATGTCCTTCGTGGTGAGTGGGATGTTCGAGTATGTTGTGCATTGTTATTTTGTTAGTAGTTGGAAGATTTCATGGCTCAAGTGGCATGCCTTGTTCTTGATAACAGTGTAGTGGAACATCATGTCTTTCTTCATTTTGTGGATTGGTTCCATGATGTGTTTCTTAAGGACTTCTCGGGGATACCACCCAAGAGAGATTTTGAGTTTACAGTTGAGTTGCTGTCAGGGGAAGATCCAGTTTCTATTTCTCCATATCGAATGGCACCGGCAGAACTCCAGGAGCTTAAGTTTCTGTTGGAGGAGTTGGAGTGTAAAGGTTTTATCTGTCCTAGTACATCACCTTGGGGATCTCCCATGCTGTTTTCCAAGAAGGCATACAGATTATGGATGCTATGTGTTGATTATAGGAAGTTGAATCAGATGAGGATTAAGAACCAATATCCTTTTCCTAGAATTGATGACTTGTTTGACCAACTGAGGGGTGACTCAATGTTCTCCAAGATCAATTTGAGATCAGGATACTGTCTGTTGTGGGTGAGACCTTCTGACGTACTGCATACAACTTTCCGAAGCATGTATGGGTTGTATGAATTTTTGGTGATGTCGTTCGGGTTTACTAATGAATTGGTCGCGTTTATGGCGCTAATGAACCAAATATTTCACCCTTATCTGGATCAGTTCATGTTTGTCTTTGTTGATGACATCTTGGTGTAGTCACGAACTCTTGACGATCATGCCAAACATCTTGACATCATCTTGAGTACGCTGAGAGAGCATAACCTTTACGCCAAGCTATCAAAATGTCAGTTCTATATTAATAAAGTTCATTTATTGGGACATATCATTTCCAAGTCAAGCGTATCAGTGTATCAAGTGAAGGTGTAGGTTGTGGTGTCTTGGGATCAGCCCACGAATGTTTCTGATATCCAAATTTTTCTGGGTTTGGTCAGCTACTACCGAAGGTTCATTTGAGATTTCTCTCATTTGACAACACCGTTCTCAAGATTAACCAAGAAGGGGGTTAGGTTTGATTGTTCAGGGGTGTGTAAAATTCATTTTCATGAATTAAAGAGGCAATTGACTACTGCACCGATTCTAATCTTACCTGAACCTAGTAAGAAGTACACCTTGTTCTATGATGCGTTTGGTGTGGGAATTAGGGAAATGCTGATGCCGGATGATCGAGTTTTATCATATGGGTCAAGACAGTTGAGGCATCATTAAATAAAATACCCTACCCATGATCCCGAGCTAGCCGTTGTGGTTTATTCCTTAATGTGTTGGAGGAATTACTTGTTGGGAGAGCAGTTCATAGTGTTTACCGATCATAAAAGTCTTAAGTACATATTCTCTCAGTGGAATTTGAATCTTGGACAACAAAGGTGGGTTGAGTACCTACAATCCTTCAATTTTGAGTTGGATTACACATCGGGGAAATGTAATAGTGTTGCGGATGCTCTGAGCCAGAAGAATCAGAATCAGGTTGTTCAGGAATCCATCTCTAAATGGAAAATGATGTATATTTTTGTTGAGATGCACCTAGAGGTTTAGGATGGGCACGAACAAATGACCCTTGTTTCTATAGAGATTGAGTCTGTGCTTTTGAGCTAGATCAATGAGAGTCATCTGGAGGATCCATAGTGTTAGGCAATGAAGGAAAGTCTTAAAAGTGAGGATTCACCTTCTAGATGGGAAGTTGGTGTTGATTGAGTTGTCTATGTTCATGGTCGTGTTGTAGTGCCGACAGGTGTACGAAAAGAGTTGATGCATGAGTTCCATGCCTCAAAGTGGGCAGTATATCCTGGGTTCAAAAAAATGTATCGTGATCTTCATCGACAGTATTGGTGGCTATGAATGAAGAATGAAGTCGCAGGTTTTGTGGCATGATTCCTTACCTATCAACAAGTGAAGGCCAATCATCAACATCCTAGTGGGTTGTTATAGTCATTGCCTATTCTAGAATGGAAGTGGAATGATGTAACGGTGAACTTTATAGTGATTCTTATGAGGAAGCTTCAAAAGAATGATACAAACTGGGTCATTGTGGATTTTTTGACTAAATTGGATCATTTCTTGCCGATAAAGGAGACTTATATAGTCGACCGTTTGGGTGAGTTGTATGTTTGAGAAATAGTGTGATTGCATGGTGTGTTGAGAACCATAGTTTCAGATCATTATCTATGTTTCACATTGTGCTTCTAACAGGGATTACAGAAGGCGCATAATACCCAGGTGTTGTTGAGTATGGATTATCACCCACAGACGGGTGGGAAATCTGAGTGTACAATTCAAGTATTGGAGAACATGTTGAGAGCTTGTGTTCTGGATTTCAGTAGTTCATGGAAAAAACACTTATCACTCGTTGATTTTTCTTTCAATAATAGTTTTCATGCTACGATTTAGATGGTGTCTTTTGATTCACTCTATGAGATACCATGTAGATCTTCGTTGTGTTAGTTAGAGGTCAGGTAATGTGATCTATTAGGATTGAGTCTCATGCAGGAGACGTCGAATAAAGTTCCTTTGATTCAGAAGCGTATGAAAATAGCTTAGAATAGGAAAAAGTCATACGAAGATCGGAGTCATAGACCTCTAGAGTTTTTGGTGGGGGGTAGTGTGTTTCTTCAGGTGTCACCAAGGCTAGGTCACTGTCGCATTCCGAAATAGGGAAAGTTAGTGCCCATGTATGTGGGGCTGTTTGATATCGTGGAGAGGATCAGACTAGCGATTTACTGATTGGCTCTTCCACGATGATTGAGTGGGATGCACAATGTTTTTCATGTTTCACAACTTCAGTAATATCATCTTGATCCATCTCATGTAATAAATGTTGATGATGTTGAGCTTGAGCCTGAGGCATCCTTTGAGCAGCATCCAATTTGTATTGTGGATCCTATATATATGGTTTTTTGGGGTAAGTTTATACTTTTGGTTCATGTTCTATGGCATCATAGAAGCATTCAAGAAGAAACATGGCAGTGAGAATCGGATATATGGTCCTAGTGGCCTGATCGCTTTTCTTTGAAAACCCAATGATGCTCAGTAAGAGAGGCTCGAGGACGAGCCATCCTAAGGTGGGGAGGTTGCAAGATCCATGATTTTTCTTTAAGGTATATTTTTTTATTATGTTTTAGTTTAAGTATTTTATTTTGGTCAAATAAGTGTTTTTCAAAGTTCATGAGAAGGCTCAAGGGTCTTCCGGGGGTTTGGAGCACGAAATAGGAGGAAAAAGGAGTTTTCTGGGCATGTTGCATGGTTTGCACATGGTTAGTGAAAACCCTGAGAAGCATCCCAGGTTACCATGCAGTCTTGGATAGAGGCTTGCACACAGTTAAGATAACCATGAAAAATTCATAGTAAACCGTGCGAAGGGGTGATTTTGGGATAGTAGCTATCGCACAGTTTGCGCATGGTTTGAAAAACCGTGCAGGTAAACCATGCAGCCTAGTAAAGTTGAGAAATTTACAAAAATACCATTACGGGATTTTTAACCCTAACTCGGGATTTCGTACTTTTTCCCCCTTGCAACCCTAGTGACAAGGAAGATCTCCCAAGAGCTTCCAAGGGTGATTCCCCCTATTCTCTAGGATTTTTGGAGTGTTGTTAGTTACGAATCAAAGATCCGGGTAAGTATAATCCCTTAATTGTTTCCTCTTCTCGATTAGGGTTTACATCTTTCTCCCTACTCCTTTTGAATCTCTAAAAACATATTTTTCTAGTGAGATATATATTGAGGCTTCAAGGGTTGGTGGAATTAGTATCTAAGGCTTCAATCGAGAGAGCATTCATCAATATATTCAAGGTAGGTGGTCTATGTTATATCCCATAGTTTCGTTTGAGATTTGTTCATGATTGGGTTTATTTAATAGTTACCCCTTTTTTTATCCTTTGATGAGATTTGGTCTAATGAATGTCTAAATGATGAATGGAAACCCTCATGGTCTCCATGAGACACATAGAGGATGGATTGACCTTAGTAGGGCCACCCATGGGGTTCACTGATACTTTCCGTACATCGAAGTTATTTACATATGAGCAAGGTTTTCATGTGACAATGTAGAGCCTCAATAAGCATGTTGACATGTTTAATGGGAGTGAAAATGAATTATAGGCATGTTCATATGCTTAGTAATGTCTTAAGGTATTTTTTGGCATGGTAATAAAAATGGGTTAAATTAGTTAAATGGGGATTGTGCCTTGTGGATAATGAATTATGTTGAAAACCCTAAGAGGGTTGGTGCATATGAAATGTTGAAATGTGGGATTGGTAATGACTTGTGAATTGATGAATATGGTTAATTTAATAAGACATGGGAAAGAGAATTGGTCTAAAGGGTTATGTATTGTAAAATGATATTATGAATAGGCTATGGCATAACATTGAATCCCATGTTGATTATTTTGAATCATGATTGTTATATGTATTGGTTGTATTGCTTGGGATATAGATAACTGTGGAAAATGGATAGTTAATCCTGAATGGCCTAAAAGCCTTCATTTTTATTTTATTATGGATAATCCCTCTTTTAAGGGTTGAAGGGAAACTCGTACAAGACCTGTAGGCCCAAGGCACAAGGCCCGAATTGACTTGCATTACATGACTCGGAGGCCCAGAGGCATACTATGCCCATAACATGACCTGTAGGCCCAACCCACTAGAACTGCCCCTCCCTAGCTTCTGCATCATTTGATCACATTACACCTCACCTTGCATTGCTGACCGGCTAGCAATGCCCCGTACAAAGCTACACGGTGCCTAGTCCCGATGGCAGTTGACATACCCCCTCATTCTTTCAATCCGGTTAGCTCTGCATCTGGTGACTGCTTCTTGTTTCTCTGATCCTCTTTTGGGGCATGTTCTATGTGAATTGAGCTACTCCATGGTCTTTGTGGCCTGAAGGCCCTGTTCCCCGAAGACCTTTGTTGACCCGAAGGCCCTGGAGACCCGTAGGCCAAAACCGGTGGCCTGAAGGCCCAAATCGGGTGAATAGTTCCGGCTGTTACAATACCAAACAGTACCTACTACAATGCCTATTACAGTACTATTACAGTTCCCCATAAATTCTCCTCCACCCGGTTTTGAACCTGGGTATCTTGGATACCAAGAAGGAGCCCTTACCACTCGGGCACAGGCTCGTTGGCCAAATGGATAGTTAAGCATGTTCACATGGCTTGGTAGTGGGATAAAGGACTGATGCTCATCCCATGGGTAGGGTTGGACTGACGCTCTATCCTACCTAGTTATGCATGGGTTGGGGAGTTGGAATGATACTCTATGCCCCCAATGGTTGTATTCAATGAAAATACATGGACTGAGGTTCCAAGGTAAGTGTGGTGATCACTTGATATGCTCATCCATAGTGAGATATGGACTTAAATTGATCTCTTATGCAGAATGATAAATACCATGAATATTGTGTGAATAAGGTAAATGTATAATCCATGGATTACATGTTGATAATGAACTAAACGATGAGATGATGTACATAATGAACTTGGTACAACAATCCTAATAGTAATAGAAAAGTAGATATTCTTAACTAGTGGCCATTGTATTGTCATTCACCTAATTTCCATCCATTTTTACTTGCATGCACTATCGATTTATACTAGATATTTTTTAGACACCATTGGTGGTGACCTACTAAGTTGTACTCAGGCTCTGCTCGGGCCTCCATTGGGAGCCCGAGCAAATTTCATGCTTGCTGGCCAGGACAAGGGCAAGGGTCCTATGATAGGGAGCTGAGTGGACATGGGATATGCATGGATGAGGTTCCCAACATGATGTCAGGAATGTATTAGGTATTTCGATGTTTGTATTTATTTTGGGTTTTTTTTTCACTTGGCATTGTAGATGACATAACATATTTACTATTGGTTGTGGTTTGTACCCAGTTGGGAAATAGATATTTATGCTTGTTCATTGATGAAATCATGTTATCTCTGATGTTTATATGTTTTTTTATGTGGCTTAATTTGGTAATAGGGTATAATCTCCTCATGTGACTAATCTATACACTCGTTGCTAGTCGGTATCCTCCGATGTACGGGGATGCGCACTTGAGGTCTTGTGACAACTCAGCTCAAGGAATCAATTTAGTGGCACCGGGATTGGGTACATTACAAAGTGGTATCATAGGAGTTATTTTCTCTTTCTTACCAATTTGGGATGGTAGACAGGAGATTAGGACAATGTCAGGCCTTGTTAATGAGCTTGTTCCTGGGAGTAGCTAACCCAAGTATGAGGGAAAACCCAAGTCACCCCGGGCTGGAATTGTTGTTCTTGTTGTGTGTCGTTACATTTGATAATATTTCTCCAATGGGTGATGCACATGTGGTGTGATGTGGGGGTTTTATGATATTTTATCATGGTCGGAATGGCACGAGGTACACACACATGGGACGGGTGTGTGGGACATAGAGGGTAGAATGAATTTAACTTTCTTAAAAGTGGTGAAAATTGGGTCTAACAAAACAATAAACATGGTTTAAAAGGGGAAAATGATAAACAATAATTAAGGAATTATACTTGATAAAGGGGTGGTATATGAAATGAAATGTTATTGGAGTGAGATGTGATGTGAGAATAGTTTTGAAATGGTTTAGAAGGGAAGGCTTGTAGTTGTGAGAGTTAGTTACCTTGTTTCAGTCATGACGTTGGTAATGATCCTTGAGGGTAGTGTACCGAGTATGATTAGAACTGTTTGGGTGGTGTATGTGAAATGGGTTGTTCGAGGATAATTAAGAGCATTCCTTTATATTTTTTAAAGTTTTATGTTTTAGTTCTAATGCTCGTGTTTGAAATTATAGAGAAATGCCTCCACGAAGACATGTACCGATTGGGCCACATGAGGATGTTGCTGAGAATGCTCCTCTAGTAGTTGAGCAAGAGGTTCTGATGGTTCAAGATAATAGGGAAGAGAATTTATTTGAGAATCTTACTCATTTTATGAAGATTATGGAACGGGGCCCAGGGCGGGTTGTGCTGAGTATGTTTGAGCTGACCAAGGAGTTTCAGCTGCAAAACCCTCTGAAATTTACTAGAGAGAATGGGCCAGAGGCAGTTGAGTTTTCGATAGATTCTATCCAGAAAATTATCGATCATATTGAGACTCCTTCTGAGAAGAGAGTTAAGTTAGTGGCCTATATGTTGTGAGGCCAAGAAAAGTGTTGGTTAAATATCTTAGTTCAGACTGAACAAGTAGAGGGAATGGTGTGGAAATGTTTTCAAGAAAATTTTATGGAGCATTACTACCCATAAATATTAAGGCAGGAAAAGGATGTGGATTTTATGAGTTTGAATCAGGGGATGATGTTAGTAATGGAGTATGTAGGTCGGTTCACAGACTTGTAATGTTTTGTTCATGCTTTAGTGTGGGGTGAGGTAGCGATAATAAGGCACTTTTGGGATGAGCTTTGGCATGAGATCAGATCCCAGGTAAATATCTTTCATCTGAAGAGGTTTTCTAAAGTGATGGATCAAGCCCTCGTCTCAGAAGGATACCTTAAGGAGGCCCCTGAAGTAAACATGCAGATCCAATGGGGAGAACCGGTGGGGAATATTTTCATATTAAGATTCACCACTTCGAGAACTTCCACCAAGGAAGCGGTGGGAAAAAACCATAAAAGGATCCAGTCTCTCAGGTTAGTGATCGAGTTTGCTGCTATCAGTGTGGAATGATGGGGCACGTGAAAAGTCAGTGTTTCTGACCACCTGTTGAGTATAGAGCATGTGGGAAAATGGGCCATGTGCAGAGGTTCTATAGGAACCCATGATACTCATAAAATGTTGGAGGAAAGAGACCAGTGAAGAGTACAGGAAGGGGGTCGATTACCCCATATCAGGCAGGTAGTTGGAGCCCCACTGGTCATACTGGTAGGGGTAGTGGACGTGAAACTATGGGGCGAGACCATCTCCACCAGCTGGGTAGTGTAGTGCAGGGTACTCATGATGGATCCCAGGGTAGATGGATAGGCTAGGTTCATGAAATTCAGTCTACACATGGAGGAGGTGTTTTCGGACCGTCTACTGTTCGAGGTATGATTCTTGTAGCTTCCACACTCACTAGTTCTTTTTTGAAACATGTGCTACAAATTCTTTTATTTTGGAACTAGTCGTAGTAGGTTTGGGTCT
Organism: Viscum album; assembly: GCA_963277665.1. Taxonomy (NCBI): domain Eukaryota; kingdom Viridiplantae; phylum Streptophyta; class Magnoliopsida; order Santalales; family Viscaceae; genus Viscum; species Viscum album. The sequence goes on from OY728131.1 coordinate 753,044,623, forward strand.
AACTAAGGAAAGTGCGTGCAAAGTTATATCACATGATACTCTGTTAGGGGTGCGAGTTGAGAACATAAGGTAGTGTAAATGTTGTGCTTTAGAGGTTGGTGGATATCGTTTCCTATGAAATTTGTTTGTTATAAAGATGTCAGGTTTTGACCTAATCTTGGGTATGGATTGGTTAATGGTTTATCAAGCCCATATCGATTGTTATCGATGTTGGGTAACGTTCATGTCTCCTGATGGAGACACCTATGTCGCCCGTGGTGAGGGGGATGTTCGAGAAGGCTGTGCATGGCTATTTTGTCGGCAGTTGGGAGAGCTCACGACCCAAGTGGAATGCATTCTTCTTGATAATGGAGGAGTGGAGCATCATGTCTTTCCTACTGTGGTGTATTGGTTCTAGGATGTGTCTCCTGAGGACTTCTCAGTGATACCACAGGATAGAGATGTTGAGTTTACAATTGAGTTTCTGCCAGGGGCAGATTTAGTTTCTATTCTGCCGTATCAAATGGCGCAGGAAGAACTCCAAGAACTTTAGTGTATGTTGGATGAGTTGGAGCCAAAAGGTTTTTTCTGTCCTAGTACATTACCTTGGGGATCTCCCATGCTGTTTTCCAAGAAGGAAGACATATTTTTTAGGCTATGTGTTGATTATAGGAAGTTGAATCACATGATAGTTTAGAACCAATACCCTCTTCCTATAATTGATGATTTGTTTGACCAACTGAGGGGTGAATCAGTGTTATCCAAGATCAATTTGAGATTAGGATCCATTAGATGAGGGTGAGACATTCTGATGTACCATGAACATCTTTTTAGAGTAGGTATGGTTTGTATGAATTTCTGGTGATGTTGTTCGGGTTAAAAAATGAACCATCCATATTTATGGTACTAATGAAAGAACTATTTTACCATTATCTAGATCAGTTTGTAGTTTTCTTTGTTGATGAAATCTTGGTGTACTCACGAAATCTTGACGATCATGACAAACATCTTGACATCCTCTTGAGTACACTAAGAGAGCATAGACTCTATGCCAAGCTACAAAAGTGTCAGTTCTGGATTAATAAAGTGAATTTCTTGGGACATATCATTTCTGAATCAGGCATGTCGGTGGATCCAGAGAAGGTTCATGCTTTGGTGTCTTGGGAGAATCCCAAGAATGTTTCTGATATCTGTAGTTTTCTGAGTTTGGTAGGAAACTACCGAAGGTTCATTAGAGATTTCTTTCATTTGGCAGTACCAATTTCAATCTTAACCAATAAAGGTGTTAGGTTTGGGTGGTAAGGGGCATATAAATTTGATTTTCAAGAATTGAAGAGGTTATTGACTATTGCACCAATTCTAATCTTACATGAACTTGATAAAAAGTACACCTTATTATGTGATGCGTCCGTGTGGGACTTGGGGAAGTGTTGATGCAGGATGATCTGGTTGTATTTTATGTGTCAAGACATTTTAGCCCTCATGAAATAAATTACCCAACCCATGATCTCAATCTAGTCACTGTGGTTTACGCATTAAAGTGTTGGAGGCATTAGTTGTTGGGAGAGTGGTTAAATGTGTTTACTGATCATAAAAGTCTTAAGTACATCTTATATCAGTGAGATTTGAATCTTCGACAATGAAAGTGAGTTGAGTACCTACAATCCTTTGATTTTGAGTTGGTTTACACATCGGGGAAAGGGAATAGTGTTGTGGATGCTCTGAGTTGGAGGAATCAAAATCAGGTGGTTCAAGAATCCAACTCTGAATGGAAAATAATCGCTTTGTTTGCTGAGATACAGTTAGAGGTGTAGGATGAGCACAAAAAAAATGACAATTGTGTATATAACAATTGATTCCATGCTTTTGATCCAGGTCAAGGAGAGTCAGCTAGAGGATCTTGAGTGTTTGTCTATGAAGTAAAGTCTTAAAGGTGGGGAGTCACCTTCTTGTTGGGCAGTTGGTGCTGATGGAGTTTTCTATGTTTGGGGCTGTGTTGTAGTTCAAATAGGTGTGCGAGAAGAGTTTATGTGCGAGTTCCATGCGTCAAAGTGGGAAGTACATCCTAGCTTGACAAAAATGTATCGTGATCTTCACCAACAATATTGGTGGCCAGGAATGATAAAAGAAGTCGCAGGTTTTGTGGTGCGATGCCTTACCTGTCAACAGGTGAAGGTCGAGCATCATCATCTAGGTGGGTTTTTATAGTCATATCCCATTCCAAAATGGAAGTGAAGTGACGTAAATATAGAATTCGTAGTGGGTCCTATGAAGATGCTTCGAAATAATGATTCAATCTGGGTCGTTGTGGATTAGTTGACTAAAATGGATCATTTCTTGCTGATCCAGGAGACTTATACCGTCAGCCATTTGGGTGAGTTGTATGTTTGAGAAATCGTGCAATTGCATGGTGTTCCAAGAACCATAGTTTTAGATCATGATTTGTGTTTCACATTGCGTTTCTGGTAGGGATTACAGAATGTGCTTGGTACCCCGTTATTGTTGAGTACGGATTATCACCCGTAGACAAACAAGTAGTCTGAGCATACAATTTAGGTATTGGAGGACATGTTGAGAGTTTGTGTCATGGGTTTTGGTGGTTCATGGGAAAATCACTTATCACTCATTGAGTTTTCTTACAATAATAGTTTCCAGGATATGATTCAGATGATACCTTTTGAGGCACTCTATGGGAGACTATAGATCTCTATTGTGTTGGTTAGATGTCATGGAATTTGAACTATTAGGACTAGGTATCATGTAAGAGTCATAAGATAGAGTTTGTTTGATTTAGAAGAATATGACAACAGCTCAGAGTAGGCAGAATTCATAGGCAGATCGGTGTCGTAGACCTCTTGATTTTGGGGTGGGGGATAGTGTGTCTCTCCAGGTGTCACCAAGGTTCGGTCACCATCACATCCATAAATAAGGCATGTTAGCACCGTTGTATGTGGGGATATTTGAGATCATGGAGACGATTACACCGGTGACTTACTGATTGGATCTTCCACAGTGGTACAGTGGGATGCACAATGTTTTTAATGTTTTAAAACTTCAGAAGTATCATCATGATCCATCTCATGTGATAAACATTGATGATGTTGAGCTTGAGCCTGACCCGCCCTTTGAGGAGCATCCAGTTCGTATTGTGGATCATAATGAGAAGGTTTTTCAGGAAAGGTTGTAACTTTGCTTCGTATTCTATGGCAGCATGGAAATGTTCAAGAAGAAACATAGGAGAGAGAATTGGATATACGGACCCAGTGGCCCAATCAATTTTCTTCGGAAACCTAATGATGCTCAGGAAGAGCAGCTTGCGGACGAGTTGTCCTAAGGTGGGGAGGTTGTAAGATGTGAGATTTTTCTTAAGCTATTTTTCTGTTTATGTTTTAGTTTAAGTCCTTCATTTTGGTCAAAAAATAGTTTCCAAAAGTTATTGAGAAGGCTTAGGGGTGTTCTGGGGGTTCAGGGCATGAAATAAGAGGAAAAAAAGAGTTTTTAGGCATTTTGCACGGTTTGCGCACGGTTAGTGAAAACCGTGTGAAGCATCCCATGTAACCATGCATCCTTGGATAACGCCTTGAACACGGTTACCGCACCTTTACGTTAACTGTGCGGTATTCTCAAGAAAACATGCGAATGGGTGATTTTGGGATAATAGCTCTCGCACAGTTTGCACACGGTTTGGCAAACTGTGCGGGTAAACCGTGTTGCCCAATAAAGTTGAGAAATTTAAAAAAATTCCATTACGGTATTTTTAACCCCAACATGGGATTTCCTTATTTCTTCTCCCTTGCAACCCTAGTGACAAGGAAAAGTTCCCAAGAGCTTCCAAGGGTGATTATCCCTCATCTCTAGGTCATTTGGAGTGCCGACAGTTGCAAAGCGAAGATTCGGGTAAGTCTAATATCCTCCTTGCTTCCTATTCTCGATTAGGGTTTTCATCTTTCTCCCATATCCTTCCAAAGCACTAAAACCATCTTTTTCCAGTGATATATAGGTTGAGGCTTCAATGGTTGGTGGAATCTGGATCTAAGGCTTTTATTGAGAGAGTGTTCGTCCATAGATTCAAGGTAGGTGGTCTACAAGTTATATCCCATATTTTCATTTAATATTTGTGCATGATTGGGTTTATTTATTGGTTTCCCCTTGTTTTTATTTTGACCCTTTTATGAGTTTTGGTATAATGAATGTCTAAATGATGAATGGAAACCCTCATGGTCTCCATGGAACACATAGATGTGACTTGAACTTAGTAGGGCCACCCATGGGGTGCACCGATACTTTCCGGACATAGAAGTTAGCTAAGAAAGAGAAAGGTTGTCATGTGAAAATTTAGTGACTTGATAAGCATGTTTAAATGTTTAATGGGAGTGAAAATGAATTATTGGCATGTGCCTATGATTAGCAATGACTTAAGAGATTGTTTGGAATGATAATAAAAATGGGTTAAATTAGTTAATAGGGGTTGCACCTTGTGGCTAATGAATTATGTTGAAAACGCTAAGAGGGTTGGTGTATATGAAATGTTAAAATGTGGGATTGGTAATGGCTGGTGAATTGATGTATATGGTTAATATAATGAGACATGGAAAAGAGAATTGCGCTAATGGGTTATGTATTGTAAAATTCCTTTGTGAATGGGCTATGACATAAAATTGAATCCCATGTTTATTATTGTGAATCATGATTGTTATATGTATTGGTTATATTGTTTGGGATATGGATAAATGGGGAGAATGGATAAATAAGCATGTGCACAAGGCTTGGTGGTGGGATAAAGGAATGATGCTCCTCCCATGGGTAGGGTTGGACTAACGCTCACTACTGGAAAACTAACATATACCAACGGTTTGGAGAACCGTGGCCAAGTAAGCTGTTGGGATAGGTCTATACCAACGGTTTTCCAAAAACCGTTGGTATAGACCTATCCCAATAGTTTTGGAAACCGTTGGTATAATAAATATGAAAATCTTTACCAACGGTTGTGGAACCGTTGGTATATGTATTTCAAAAAAAAAACATTCGCTTGGATTTGATCCCAGCACCCCTAGTTTATTATTGAACGACTTAACCACTAACTTAACATGACTTTTGTGTATATGATTACATAATTATATATATGTATTCTCATAATTATATTAAATTTTTATTTATATAATGTTCTGGGTAAGAAGAAATGATAAAAAATCAAAGGATCTATACCAACAGTTGTCAAAACCGTTGCTATAGGTCTATACCAACAGTTTTGACAACCGTTGGAATAGATTTTGAGCCTGGATTTGATTCTGGGTGAAGGTTGATCCATGGGGGACCTTTCCCAACGGTTTTCCCAAACCGTTGGGAAAGTTCCCCACAATGTGGGCTTTCCAAACGGTTTGACCAAACCGTTGGGAAAGGGAACCTATACCAACGGTTTTTATGAACCGTTGGTATAGAAGCGTTGGGAAAGGTCAGATTTCCAGTAGTGGCTCTAACCTACCCAGGAATGCACAGGTTGTGGAGTTGGACTGATGTTTTATGCCCTCAATGGTTGTATTCAATAAAAATACCTAGACGAAGGCTCCAAGGTAAGTGTGGTGATCACTTGATATGCTCATCCCTAGCGATATATGGAGTTAACTTGTTCTCTTATGCGGAATGATAAATACCATGAATATTGTTTGAATTTGGTAAATGTCTAACCCATGGATTACATGTTGATAATTAACTAAACGATGAGATAATGTACATAATGAACGTGGCACAATGATCCTAATAGTAATAGAAAAGTAAATATTTTTAACAAGTGGCCCCGGTATTTTCATTCACCTACTTGACATCTATTTTTAATTTCATGCACTATCGATTTATACTAGATATTTTTTAGACACCGTTGGTGGTTGCCTACTGAGTTGCAATCACACCCTGCTAGGGCCTTTGTTGGGAACTCGAGTAGATTTCATGCTTGTAGGTGAGGATAAGGGAAAGGGCCCTTTTCTAGGGAGTTGAGTGGACATGGGACATGCATGGATGAGGTTCCTGACTAGAAGTCAAGACCATTTTGGAGATTTTTATGTTTGTCTTTATTTTGGGTTTTTTTACATGGAATTGTGGCCTGACATAACATATTTATTATTGGTTGTGGTTTGTACCCAGTTGGGAAATGGTTATTTATGCTTGTTCATTGATGAGCTCATGTTATCTCTTCTGTTTGTATGTATTCTACTGTGTCTTACTCTGGTAAGAGGGTATAGTCTCCCTATGTGACTAATCTAGACCATCACTGCTAGTCAGCAACCTCTGGCATATAGGGAGGTGTGCTTAATGTCATGTAATGACCCTGCTTGGGGCATTGATTTAGTGGCACCTGGTTCGAGGATGTTATAGATACAATATCGAATCAAACATATAATTGAGAAGTGAGTTAAAGACAATGATGATAATGGGATATAATAATCTATAATTAATGGTAATAAACATGGTTCATGATGAGACATGGGTGTTTGTGGGTTTCAGGTGTCACTATAGTTTAATGAATTTATTATTATTCTATGGGTTGTTATCTTGAGATGTTTGATAACTATGATGTATATAGTACTAATTCATTCCTTCTTAGTGCTAATAGGTTAGTTTAGATAGGGTTTTATATAACCTTTTAAAGTATCGGGTGTTTAAGGCTTTCATAAATAGGAGGGTGATTTTTAATTATTTTTTTGGATGAGTTGATTGAGTATAAGGGTTAGAAGTCTGAGAAGATTTAGAGGGAATTTTTGAGTGGGTTGATCCTGGGTATCTAATTCGTTATAAGGTTTGGGGTGTTTCATAGCCACTAGAGTTGGTGTTATCTTGGGAGAGTGGTGTGGGAGTTTGTATGGATGCATTGTAGTTGTTGGTAGATGTGGGTTTATATTTTAATTAACTAAATGAATATGGGAGTTGAATAATTAAACAAGTAAAATGGATTAATTTAATGTGGGATGAATTATGGTATATTAAGTGTTGAAATTAACGATGAAATGGTAAATAATTAATAAGATGATAATTTAAGTGATGATAATGATTATTTCATCGGTTATGTTATCTTGTATGAATTTTTGTTAATTGATGGTTGATATGGTTATATTATTGGGTATTTATTACTCTTTTAGAAGTGATTATGAGAATTTATACTGATATGTAATTGGGATAAAATGTCTCAAGGTTATGTTATGTGTTTATATGGAATTATGGGGGAATAATGGAAGGAGGAGGGTATAATGTTAACATCCCTCATGATTATGTACCTTATCATTATGTGGTATGTAGAGATAGTAGTGATGTGGTAGTGGATATAGTGATGTGCTATGATATTGACGATGCAGAAGATGGATGGTGAAGTGAAATATTATGGTGGTGTTCTCAGTAATTCATTCTCATTATTCTAATTAGTTAGGGGCTTTCCCATTGGGTTTGAAACCCATTTGTTAGTTGGAATGACCTCTAAACTAATAGGTAACAGTAGTGGTAAATTTTTTGATCCTTTTACTTTTTTATTTCTATATGATTTTTTAAATATGATGTTATTCCCCACATTGATTAATGAAAGTGGATTATTGATATAATGAGGTGGTTGTAGTTGATGCGTTTATATTTGGTGGTTGTGAAGTTCTAAGATATCATATGTTCTCTCGACTATGATTGCAAGTCCAGTTCTTGTTCATGATTTCTACCATACCTCTACTTAGTTAATCTCTATCATGTCTACACATTCATATTTATTTCACATGGATACTTTATTTTTTGTGTATATGATCCTATTAAGTACTCCCAACACCTCTATAATTTTCATGAGTTATGTTGTGGTATATTTCAATGGATATTGGGGAGATTCTACTTTGGTGGCATGTGTGGATTCCTAAGAGGATTTTTTTCCTTATCTTTGGTTACACTTGATACATTTTCACATAGTGATAATTTAGGTAGGCAAATTTTTCATTTTTATGGAGTTGATTTTTTCTCCTATTTAATACTCATGGGATTTAGGAGGGTAATGCCTCTCATATGTGCATTGTATAACATTCGTGTTATTTTCTAACCCGTGGCATTTTAGAGATTGGATTCAGGGGTCATATTCATCTTCACAACTGGGCCAGGGGGTTCCAGTGGGTGTGAATCATGACAAAGTGGTATCATATATTTTTATTCAAAGATGTGATGAAGTTTGAAGTTAGACACTGGTAAGGACTTCATGAGTCTATTAGAGAAAAAGTGTCATTTAAACTAAGCATGTGATTTAGGGAAAGGATAATTGTCATGAAATAGGTATTTAGGGTCCCCTGTGATATGATCCAAGAAACCTAATAGTTTGATAAACATGACTAAGAGAAAATTCATTGATGGCTTCAGACACAACAGAAGCCCTTATCGAGCCCGATCCTGACTCAACAAATGTCGGATTCAATGGATTATTCGTATATTGTAAAAGATGTAAATTTCATGACCAATATAATTTTTCCAATTAATATTGACAATAAAAAGTTTCAATACCAAGAGGAGACCTATTGAAATTAAATTTATAATTAATTTAATTAAATTGTAAGAAAGATTACCTCGTTCTTGAGTTCTTTATTTATAGTATATATTGATCGTTTGAAACTCTTTTCAGTTTATCTGTTGTTGCGCTTGTAGGATTTGAAGGTACCGAGACACACAATCGAAGCCAATAGTATTGAGATTTTAAATTTTTCACCAATGATTGAGGTAACTACGTCATCGCCGGTAAAGAACAGTCTTGGTAAAAGTCCAAGGACCCTGCATGATGAATTTTAAGTACAAACATATGTAAAAAAATAACCAATTTAATATGAAGTGGTGGTTGACATATACTCATCGCCAAAAATCACCACTGAAAGGATCTGAATCCAAATACCTCTAGATCATGCACACATGCTTCAAAAGTCCACATGTATACCTATCGTCATATTCCAGGTGCTAGCATGGAGGTCCTATGAACTCTTCGACGCCACGACGATCATCAAATTTTTATTCCTGTGATGCATGAAGGAGAGATCGATCTGGTTATTTGGATCAAGTGCTTCTCTCTCTAAGAATAGGGAGAGGATATATAAGATCTCAATGAATGAGATAAGAATAGTTCTCTCTATGATATCCCCCTTCTATTTTTATAGTGAGTTTCCAAAATACCCGAAAAGGGTCCCCAACCCCAAATATTTATAACTCACTATAAATGACATCTTATGACTACTTTACTGAGTCATAAATATTATTTATATTTTAATCACATGATTGTAATATAAAAAATATATTACTTGATAAAATCAAGTTATTAACTCGGCTCATCATTCCTGAAAATATTAAATAAACCTTGAATATTAAAATAATATTTGTTTGTATAAAAATTTCTATGTATTTAAATCAATACTTATAAATACATTTAATATATAATTTAAAAACCACTTAATCTAAACTCGAATATTATGAATTTATATATTTCATGATGATCATTTATTCTTAAAAACATCTTGGATCCCATGGTGGGCCCTCATGTCCAAAAATCCTATTCATCGAAATGGGGAAATCTTTTGAATATGCTATTGTGCGTGACCCTCTAGGAGATGGAAATCCACCAGTTCCCAAATGACTAGGAGATGGTTCAACTTAAGTGGCAGTGGATCCAGAGGCTCTCAAGTAGAGGATATACATTTGTCACTTCTTGGTGCTAGGGTGATCTTATTATGAAAAAGGTATGAAGCCATGTTCATTATTGGAGTGGGATGAAAATTTTAACACCTTCAAAAAGTGAAAATCTATGGCTTAGGTATAGACACAAATTTATGTATTGATGTGGGTCTACTGACACCCAAAAATTCTTAATGATCTTGACTTAAGAATTGGTACCTCACTAAAAATTTATCAATGTGCCCTCAATTGAGACATTGTCCTCTATGTGAGGGTACTGATTGAAATCAACATGGAGTTACAGCCACCTGAAAGGATCTTTTTGGATGATAAAGATCAATAGATGGAGATTAATTATGAGTTTGAGAATCTTCCTAAATTCTGAAAGAACTGTGAGATGGTCGGGCATAACTTCCAAGCATGTCGGATTGTCAAGAAATTGGTTAACCCTGCTCCTGCCACTTTAGTATGGAAGGAGGTTACAAAGGGAAGTAATGGAGAGGTGACGGTCAATGTGAAAGGAAAGAACTCTATCTTGCAAGCAGGGACCTCCAACATGGAAATCAAGGCAAGTCCTTCATGGGAAAAATTGGTAGAGGAGGAAAGGAAGGATACTGGCACTAAGAGGACTACCACACATTCCACTAATGATGAGAAAAAAAATTCTTGTTTAGGGAAATAATTCCCAACTTCTAAATTTTTCTATTGATGTTTTCATAACAGTGCTTGAAACACAGGTTGAAGAGTTCATTGTGGAATTCATTGCATCTAAAATGAATGAGCAGTTTGTTTTGCATTTCCCTGCCTTAGAGGAGTATAAGGAAATTAAAATAGATGGAATGAGGCATGAGGAAAACTCTGCATGGGTCAAGGGGACTTGCACTAGTAGGGACAACACCAAAAAAATGCTGAAAAGGAGGCACTCCTAGGCTGCAATCAAAGGACGACTAGCGAGAACAGGACAAAGATACATGTTGCTGCATATGCCTTAAAGGCAGGGAAACCCATGAAATCACAAAGTCATTTGAGGAAAAAAGGAGGTGAGGCATCCAAGACTAAACCATCATGAGGATCCTATTTTGAAACTATCAGGGCCTAGACAACCCTGATATAGAATATTCTTTTAGGCTCCTTACAGGAAGGTATAAACCTGAAATTATTGGAATTTATGAACCCAAGATAAAACCAAGAAATCTGGGAAATACTTTTAGTAGTCGGGGATACTCTTTACTAGGAACCAACCAAGCTATTTCAAGCCCATATAGGCTTTGGATTTTGACTCACTATAGTGTTGATTATGTAGAATTTATTGATGAAGATGATCAAATTATTACATGTAGTTTCATGGAGACTGGTAAGAAAATGTGATGCTCTATTGTGTATGCTTGCAACAACTATGTTGACAGTAGATCCTTTTAGGGGAAAATATAGCAGTTAAGCAACACTATGATAGGTTCATGAATTATAATTGGTGACCTTAATGCTATATTACATGCAGAGAATGTATTGAGGAATTAGGGATGGTTGAACTCAATCTAATTGGTTCCAAGTTCACATGGTATAGGATACCTATCTAGTATGAGGGCTAGTAAAATTGATAGGTCCTCTCAGAATAATGCTATGATTGACTCCTGGAAATTGATTTATCATGTCACACTTGCTAAGAATAATTATGACCATCACCCTATCTTGAAAAGTTTTCTCTAGAAGGATAAGAGACAACCAATACCCTTTTGGTTCAACAATGCATGGGACTCTCTTAAAGACTATCTACGGATTGGGTAGGAGTCCTGGGCCTTCGTCTCATGTAAGGGAAACCCTATGAAAAGTGTCTATAAGATGAAAATTATCCAGATTAAACTCAAGGAATATAGAAAGGAAAAATTAAGCACTCTGGATGCTAAAATTGAGGGTACTGAGGGATACTTGCATAGAACTCAAGAATTTTCCACGAAGTCCCACTTCAATAATGCCATGAATCAGGAGGCTGAGTGGTCTAAAAGGCTGAAAAGCTCCTGAACACCAGAGACAATATATAGAAGGACATCTTTAAAATAAGATGGCTTAATGAAGGTAACATAAATACTAAGTTCTTCAATGCACTTCAAAGGGTGAGGAGAGTGAATAGACCCATTTCACTTCTTATGGATAGAGATAGAATTCTTGATGATAGATAGGATCTTTCAAGTCATATCGTCTCCTTTTATCTGAACCTCTTTAATGGTCCACCAAGGACTGAAATGATACAAGAAGACATTATTCCCAATATGATTATTAAAGAGGATAACCATGCTCTTACATCCATTCTGATGGACTTATAAATTAAACAAGAGGTTTTTGATCTCAAAAAAGATAGTTCTCTAGGACCAAATGGGTTCACAAACTATTTTTTCCAGAGCTTTTGGGATATCAATTAGGATGAGGCATGCATGCTTGTAAAGAAAATTTTCAAAGGTGGAAGTCTCATTACTGGTTTTAATGCTCAGTTCATTGATCTTATTACCAAGGTAGAGAATGAAAGTGAGGTAATCCAATTTACGCTAGTTTCCTTGGTCAATACAATACACAAAATAATTAGAAAAATCATGGCTAAAAGGATTACTCGAGTTGCTGGGAAAGTCATATCCTGGAACCAGTTTGGTTGTGTTAAAGGTAGAAACATATAATACTGCCAGCTTACTAACTTTGAATGCATTAATCTCCATATGAAAACCATTAGGGGAGGAAATTTTTCTATCAAACTTGACATCAAGAATGCCTTTGACATAATGGATTGGAGATTCATAGACCAGATTCTTCATCGGTTTGGATTTTGTTTGAAGTTCATTCATTGGATCAAAATTCTCCTTGAGTCATCTCACATACTAGTTCTTGTGAATGGCTCACGAGAAGGATACTTCACTTTCTCTAGGGGGTGCGATAGGGGGATCCTTTTTTGGCTATTATCTTTGCGATTGCTGAAGACTACATAAGAAGACTTTTCCTCAATATGGTGGACAAGGGGGAACTTTCCACAATCAAGGAGTCCAGGGGTATCTCTGCTTCATCTCACTTATTTTTTGCTGATGACATTGTCATTTTAACACAGGGATACAAGAGGAACATCAATCATCTCAAAAAAAATTCCCACCCACTATGACAGTGTCTTAGGGTAGGAAGTTAACTGGATCAAATCTTTCATCTATTTTGGAAAGAATATTCCAACTTCAAGGAAAACTCATCTCATTCATGATCTGGGAATAAGGGATGGATCACTTCCTTTTATTTACCTTGGGGTTCCTTTGTTCTAGGTATATCCTTGACATGATCATTTCTCAAGTTCCTTAATTCAAATTAGAAGGACACTTGCCTCTTGGAAAGGAAAGTCCCTATCAATGGCTGGAAATATTATCATTTTCAAGCATGTTGTCACCTAAATGATTATCTTATCCTTTATGGTATATATATGGCATGTTTCAATCATCAAGAAAATCAACTCAATGCTGAAGAACAATGTTTGTAGTGGTATTTTGATGGAGAGAAAGATCATCACTGCTAAGTGGAGTCAATGTTTCCTACCTACCATGCTTGCTGGTCTGGGTATCAAGAATCTGTATCTTTTCAATTAAGACTTACTAGAAAAATTTCTATGGTGACTTATTAACACCAATTCTACCTCTACGGAGTTCCTTAGAGGGAGGATTCTCTCTCAATTAACTGTATGGAAAATAGTTATATTGACTCTTTAATTTGGTCGGGAATAAAAAATCTTTTCTAGAATATAATGAGATATTCGTATTAGCTGGTAAATGCTAATTCTTCCCTCAGATTTTGGCATGCTAACTGTATAGGTTCCCCTCTCATTGATAGAACTGATCCTGAAGAATACAACATTGATAGAAATTCTACAATCAAAGAGAAACTGGAGCACTTGGAGGATCTACCAGTGGATATTGTCACTATTGTTAAAGGTCATGATTTCATAAATTAGGTGGACATACTCAGCTGGGAAGGGTCATCAAATGGGATAATTGACTCCAAGAGTTTTAATAAGCATTCGATTCAAAGTGAGAAAGAATTGATTGGTTGATTAAGAAAAAACTAGCTGTCTCCATCCAGGTTTACATTACTTTGGAGGCTCTATTACAACAAGGTCCCAATCGATGAAAATCTACAATGTGTTGTTATTTCATTGTGCTCAAGGTGTGTCCTTTGTCATCAACACTGAGAAGACGTTGATCATTTGTTCTTATGATGAAAAATTTCCTCCTCACTATGGAATATGGTTCTTGGCACATTTGAAATCTAGCAACCTTAAACAGGTTCATTTCTGAAATTTTTAAAGCCCATTATTAACACTCATCTTTCCGAGCAGCTCACTGCCTTTTTTAGAGCTTCTTGCGTTGAACTTTTACACTGCATTTGGAGAGCTCGAAACAAATCCATATACAGTAGGGCTCAGTTTTTGGAATCTTCTATAGCTGCAACTATTTATGGGGCTATGCAGGAAGCAAGTTGTAGGATCAAAGGGTGTTGTGACACCTCAGTGCGAGACATCATGGTTCTCAAGAGGCTGAATATTAGGGTCATTTTCCTTAATCATCATGGCATGATGAAAGTGTTTTGGTCCACCCCTTTCCTTGGATAGACTAAATACAACATGGATAGGACATCATGGGGAAACCTAGGACTAGTTGTATTTGGGGTGGTCTTTAGGAATCATAATGGGGAGGTAATGGAATGTGTTTACAGATCGTGCGAGCATACAACTACCTTGGAATCTGAAATGTTGGGGGTCATCAGAGCAGTTGACATTGTTTATCAAAGGAACTGGAATAACATTTGGTTGGAATGTGACTTAATGAATATTGTTCAATCCATAAGAACGGCTCAGATACATATTGCATGGAAGCTCACATGTAAGTGGGTCAGATGTCTTAAACGAATCTCTACTTTGAACTACATCATTACTCACACTTTCAAGGAAAAGATATACATTGTGGATGGCCTTTCAAATAAAGGAGTCACTAAATAGGTAGATAGATATCTGGGTAATGTACCTACTGACATGTTTCCTCTTCTTTCTCGTCATTTCATTTCATTTGGTGTAATTTTTTTTCATATTATTTCATGATCCTTAGCACTCAATTTTCTCAAGAAACCATGAACGGAGTCTAGTAACCCATCAAGGCCCCTAAAGAGATAAGGATTAATCATAATAATGACAACCTTCTTACGAACACACGCTATGTGATATAATATCTTTTTCTCACAATATATCATAAAACAGGATGCACACTTATGTCATAGACCTTTTCTTACTTTATTATTTTTTGACCTTACTAGATGGACTTACCTTATTCTACCATGGTCATAGATTTAATAAAGGTACTATCAGCCTGATCAAATGTTCTCATGAATGAATTATCATGACAAGTCAAATTGATTTTGACTGAAAGATGATTTTATAGCATAGGGTAGACCCAAGGTCGTCTCTCAAGGAGTGTTGGAGGTTTAAAATGCATATTTTTAAGAAAAAGTACTAAATTAGGGGGTGGTTTTACAAACAATTTTAAAAATAAAATGAATGAATTAAATTGTTTAATGGTTGATAATAAAATTTGGGGTTTTTATAATTAGGAGGGGGGTCATTTAAAGTTCACTACACATCTCAGATAGTTTATTGTTCTAAAAATTTCACATGGTTTAATAGAATCCTTTGGGGTGAGGGTTGTCAAGATATTGATTCCCTTCTTACCTCTTAAAATGATGTACAAAGTACCAACCCTTGACACAACAATCATTTTGTCAAGGTTTGGACCTCAAAAATAGAACAAGGCATACCAAATCATACTAAAATATTATGTATGTGTGAGAGAAAAATGTTTATTGTGTTTTCCAATCAGAACATTCCAAGAATCCCAATTGAAATATCAACCAAATTAGTATTGAAATGAAAAGTGTTTCACTTGATTATATCAAAAAATGTATTAAAAAAATAATAATGTTAAGATAAAACATAAATGAAATGTTTCACACACAAATTAAAAAAACCAATAGAATAATAAGTGTTGAAACTCTCTCCCAAGTGTGTGTAGCTCCCTCGAAATGATTGTCCGCCATTTAGCTTTCTATTGAAAGGAGGAGGAGGCTTGAGTGGAACTTCACCTTCATATTTGATCTCCCTATAAGGATAGGGAGATCTAGAACCTCCAAGGTGATGAGATGACAGTTCTAGACCTACAAAATGGCAGCACTTCACTCTTTGGTCAAACTTTAAAATTAGGTGCCCGTGGTTCCTTTTTATAGCCAAAACATGAAGTGTTTTTAGGAACCTAGATTTAAATATAACAATTATTTCTTATTTTTGGGTTGGTAAATGACCTTATCTTGACTTGGAAAACATATAAGAGTTGTTTTTAGAAATACGGAAAATCTCCATGTAAATTTTCGAATCCATTGGACATCTAGAAAGGGAGATATAATCGAAATACTGAACCTAACTTTTGACTTCAAGTAGATTCAGTTATCTGGACCGATCAATTTGTTTGGTACACCAGATGGATGAATTGGGCTTCTGTGTATTGAGATGATTTGTATCCCAATAAGTTTTGGATCATCTCACAAAATATCATCCCAATTAAATTTATGAATTTATTGTAATGTGAGAAATAATAGACAAGTGTTCATGGGATTCCATGCAGCCCATTTTGCTTTAAATTCATTTTGGATCCTACAAATCCCCACCTCCTACAACAAAATAGACTAAAAAAGTAAAATTTCCCATTCTAACATTGATAAAAATAATCTAATTGAACCAAATATGAAGTTAAATTTGATATAAAATGTGTAATTTACAATTCAAAACCAGTTTAACACAGTGGTATAAGGGTGAAAATGAATAGTGAATCGCTACGCGATCACACTCCCACACCTAATCATTTAAACTCATGGGGAAATTCACATTTCCAAAATGATTCATGTATATATTCACAACTTCCTGAATATTTAACATTAAAATAAAATTTAATTCATGATAGAAATGTGATCAAATAAAAACCACACCAAGGAGTTATTTTTAGTCATCATGGAAAAAGATGTCACATAAATTGTATTAGAATGAAATTATAGGATATTCATGATACCAATTTGAGAAAATAATTCAAAATTAAACCATTTCACTGACTCTCTATATGTGTTTTTGGAAACCATTTCATGCTATTATTTCCACTTTCTATCTAGTAAATATATGTTATTTTAAATGTTTTCTTCTTACATGTTTCTTTCCACCGAACCTATCCTAAATTATTTGTAATCAAATTTCAAGACCCACTCACTTAAGAATCCCCAAAAGTAAAACCTTAAGCTCCCGAACTTGATATCACAATATGTTTTACATTTCATTACTCCACCCAATATTTATTTGTTTTTTTAATTCTGTTTTTTCATTTTTTTGAGGGAATACAACAGTCTGATAACAAGTACACATACATAGTTCAATCTAGAATAACAATAAAATGGATCTTATAGGGAATGAATATATAGAAAAATAATTTTTGAAAGTATAGAATAATTAACCTAACTCATATTTACCTTCTATTAAGTAATAAATATTCACACTTTATGGTTGGGTGTAAAGACATGTGGAGATATTATGTGACATAATTTTTCCATAAACTACTCATACAAAGGGTATATTCTCAATGGTTTCATAGAGATACAACTATTAATATCATCAATAAACAACCAATTTACTAAAAATAATCACACATCAATGAGAAATTCTAGCTAAAACTAACATGCCATCGGTGAAAGTTATTTTCTTTAAATGTCTAAAAAAATTGAAATAATAAAATTCTCTATGTATTTTCAATAATTTTCTTGACTATGTGGGAATAAAAAAATTAGTATTTAAGAATAAAAAGGGGGGAGGTAAAAATACTATGAAATAAGAAAAAAAGATAAAAAAGAAGAAAGGTGGTTAAAATTCTAATAAACTTAGGAAAGTGGGGGAAATTTAAAATATTATACAAAAATAGAAAAATATAAAAATAAAGAATGAATATAACAAATCCTACCTAATTTAGGAATGTATCCCCCCCACACACCTAGAGTGTTTTTTTTCCTCACTATATGAAAAGAGTATATGGGAAAGAAGGATAAAACATGATGGGTATCACTGATAAGTTGCCTCTTAATGGTGGATCTCCTCTATTGGGGGCTCTGGAATGGGTTCATCAAATTGATACGGTCGCTACCCATTGACAGTGAATGTTTATTTTGTTTCTCTATTTTGAAACTACACAACAACAAATGGATAACCATTACTATCAGTGCATGGGGAAAACCAGTGAGAATGAAGCTTAAATGGGCTTAACTTTAGCCTTGTATTGAAAGGGAGGATCTTCTACACAATATGGAATTGACGGTGAAGGATGAAATGGTTATGGGTAGACTTGTTTCACTCATTATAGATCCGGGAGTTCTCATATGAATCTCTAGACATTTCCTCCAACTCCAAAATTTGTAACATCCTATAATCACCCGCGCAATAAAAATTATAATTTTATTATTTAATGGCCTAGTAGGCCCAATGCTCTATCTCAACAGGTAGGTTACAACTCTTGATGAAAACAAGTCGACAGGGTGACATTCCAATGTGACTTTTAAAGGTAGTACGATAATCCCATAATGAATCATTGAGTCTAAGACTCCAACCTTTTCTATTCAGTTGAACTATTTTCTCAAGAATTTGTTTTACCTCTATAGTCGACACCTCATCTTTCCCATTGGTTTGTGGGGGATATGAAGTATAAACTCGATTCTAGAATCCATACCAATGAAAAAGTGATTGAATTGTTTGGTTATAGAAATGAGAACCCTAGTCACTGATGATTAACCTAGGTAATTCAAACCTACACAAACATTGGGTTATAAAAAATTCCACAAATATATTTGAATCGTCATTACTTGTGGTTGTGCCTCTAACCATTTTGACATGTAATAAACTACCATAACAATATACAAGCTTCCAAATGAATTACGGAATGGCCCCATAATGTTAATTCCAAAAACATTAAAATTTTCATGAAAGGGAAATGTTTGTTGTGTAATTCCATTTCTTTTGGAGACATTCCCAATTATTTTATAGAGAGGAAAAGATTTATAGAAGTCATGGGAATCCCAAAATAGTTTTGGCTTGAAGACACTAGAATTGAGGACCTTGTGATTAGTCAATTGGGGGCCAAAGTGGCCCCCACAAGTGAGGGTGTGGAAGAACCTAAGGACAAATTGAAAATCTCTATTAGGAACACAGACACTGAGGACTTGATCACTACATGTGTGTAAAAGGTAGGGTTTATCCTAAATATAAAAACAAGACTCAAGTTTGAGAGGATTGGTTTGGTTTTTTTTAATCAAAAGGAATGAAATATGCTACCAAATAATTTACAATTTTAGCATACCAAAGAATTAAATCTTGCAGTTGGTATAATTTCTCATTAGGAAACAAGTCATTTATGATAATATAAGGGGATGATTAAATGTATGAGGATGGAAGGATGCTACTAATATAGTCATCCACCACACTCTGTACTCTTTTTTATCCCTAATTTCTAGATTAAATTCTTGAAGTATGAGAATCCAACTAATGAGACATGGTATAACTTCTAGTTTCTTAAGGAGATATCATAGGGCTACATGGTTAGAGAACATAATTACTTTGGACCCTAAAAGGTATGATCTGAATTTATCCAAGGAAAACACAATGGACAGAAATTATTTTTTGGTTGTGGTATAGTTTTTTTGGGTAGGATCCATTGTGTGTGAGACATAGGCTATGACGTGTGGTGCTTGATTAATCTATTGTGATACAACTTCCCCAACTACATAGTTAGAGTAATCACACATAATCTCAAATGGTAAATCCCACCAAGCTGGTTGGATTACCAAGGGTGATGTGAGACTCCATTTTAATTTTTTAAAAGCATTATCATGGTATTTATAAAAAATAAATTCTTTTTCTTTTTGGAGTAAGTGGGAGAGGGGGATTGAAATCTTACTAAAGTCACAAATGAAATGACGATGAAATATAGCATGAACTAAGAAAGAACACACATCCCATACATTTTTTTGGGAATGGTAGGGAAGAAATGATACCTAATTTTGATTTATCTACATGGATACCATCCCTAGAAATGAAATTTCAAGGTATTATACCTTGTCTCACCATGAAATGACATTTATAATTATTTAATACATAAGTATTTTCAATATAGAAACATATAACATAACTAATAACACTTAATCATTCATCAAAATAGGATCCAAAAACAGTGAAATATTCTATGAATACTTCCATTCAATTCTCTAGGTAATCCAAAAAAATACTAACCATGCATCGATGGAAAGTACATGAATCATTGCACAAACCAAATGGAATACTCATATAAGAAAATATACTAAAGGGTCAAGTGAAGGTTGTCTTTTTCTATTCCTTAGGGGAAATGTGGATCTGAATGTATCCAAAATACCCATCAATTAAATAGTAGTGGGACTTCCCCGCTAACCACTCCAGCATATGGTCAATGAACAACAATGGGAAATGGTTCTTACTTGTTTTTTGGTTTAGTTAGTGATAATATATACAGACATGACAACTATTCTACACATGTATTGGAACCAATTAATTATTTTCATTTTTAATTACTGTAAGAACAATTTTCTTAGGAACTACCTACACTGGAATGAACCATTCACTATAAGATATGGGGTAAATGATTCTAGAAACTAGTAATTTGTTACTTCATTTTTAACAACATTGCGTATATTTGGTTTCAGTCGGTGTTTTTTCTACCTCACTGGTTTAGCCTCATTGTTTAACAATATATGATGCTTGAAAATTGATGGTCGAATATCAAGAATGTCAGCAAGTTTATATCTCAATGCTTTTTTATACTCCCTTAAAAGGTTAAGCAGTTTCAATTCATGCTATGGAGGGAGTGAACAAAAATTAATATAGATAGCATGTTTCTATTCCCAAGATATGAATATTTTAAATTTTGAGGAAGTGGTTTACGTTCCAATTCAAGTGGATTTTGGATTTAAGGGAGTGAATGTGAAATTGAGAGGTCAATGATCTCATCTAACTTCTCAATGGTAACATCCCCAGCTAATGAATAAGATTTTACAAATTTATCACTATCATTTATAGTCATGGGAGCCTCAATGCTTAAGAAATCAATAATTAAAGAACATGCTTGAAATTTTTCTAAATTGGTAAAACATTCAATTCATAATTCATTACCTATCATGTCTATCAATGGTGAAAAATCATAAAGGGTATCAGGCGAAAGAAAAGATTTTTTTTCATGGGAAGGGTGTACATCAATAGAATTAAATAAAAGTGATAAATTTTCTTTTAAGGGGTGATTCATGGAATAAAGGATGTTGAAGTGAAAAATTATACCACCAAAATCCATAATGTACTATTATGGAAATTAATTATGGTTTTGGATATTTTCAATAAATTTATCCCTAATATAATCAGGGAATGTCCACTCATCCTATCACCTTCTATTTTAAGAACATAAAAATCATCAAGAAAAATTAAAATTTTTACCTTTACAAGAACACCCTCTAACACATCAGTGGGGTGCACGATACTTTAGTTTCCTTATTGAATGACTATTCCTATGGATTTAAATTCTCCAACCTATAATGAAGAGAAAATGGATTGAGGTATCACATTTATAGAAGCACCCAAATCAACCATAGCATTGGAAAAGAAATGTTCCACTATGGTACATGGAATTATTAATGTTCCAGGATCATTTAATTTTGTGGGAAGTGATGGATCTATCAATGTTGAAATTTTCCTCCCCAATATCACCTTTTCATCACCTTAAATATGCCTTTGGTGTGTACACATATCCTTTAAAAACTTGGAATATCGTTGAATTTTCTTTATGAAATCAATCAAAGGTATGTTAACCTACATTTATTTGAATGTTTCCAAAATTTACTTATCATGTTTGGTTCATTTTGATTTATATGGTTATGTGGACCTTTGGGGAAATATAAGAGTAATTGTTGGTCTAGCATGCTCATCAATATACACACTCTTTCCTTTGGTGGTATTTTTCTCAGAAAAAAGTAATTTTCTTATTTAGATCATTTGATATGGTTGGAATTGAAGTTTACAAAGGAAGTTAGGACTCAAATTGAGGGGTTATTTTTATTTTCAGTTGATTTCTACTCTAACAGACAATGGAACTGACATTTACCTTGTCCCTAGGGTTGAAAAGTGACTTAGAAGGAAGTTTACCCAACCCTTGATTTTGGTTTTCACCCACATAATTGGAAAGTTAGCCTAATTGTGTATTTAGGTATTATATGGATGATTTGGTGGTTTATTGGAATTTCACATAATTTGTAGTAATTTTTTTCATCATGTCTTATAGGCTAGGATAGGGTTTTTGAGTGGTTTTCTGGAATGGCCTTTGTAGTAGTTGAAGATTTATGGGTGGTGGTGAATGATGACTACTCTATCCCAATTAGTTCCATGGTTTTTTAAGTTGATTTGAATACCCCCTTTCCTATAGTATTGGTTGTATTTCCAACCAGAGTAGGATAGATATTGTAGTTCTTGCCTAGTGAGTTGGTTATAGGGGAGGCCTAGGGAGATTACCTCACAACTCTCATAAGTTTCTCTCAGTATAGGGAATTGGTCAGAATAGTGGGTGTCAGTGACATAGATACTATAATGAATTGAAGAAAGAGGTTGGGATTTACCTTGGGAAAGAACAAGATGTCAGAGTAGGGTACTTATCTCTTCAAACTTCAAGTCTACCTTCTTCTTGAATTCATAACATTCCACCTTGTGGACACCTTGAATGGTACACTTGACCTTGAACAAAATTGTTGAGTGTTCTACACCATGTTCTCAATGAGAGTCCTTAAAACGATTGGGGGTTTTCAACTAGTGCACCACCTGTAGTAGCATCAATCATGTTATGATCATTTGTAATTAAACCTTCATAAATCACTATATTAAAAGTTGATCACTGTTTTGGTGGTATGGGAAACTTGAACAAATCCTTTTAAAATTATCCCAGTATTCATAAAGAGTTTTCCATTATGATTGTATTATTAAAAATATTTCTTTCCTTATTGTTTTAGTTGGAGAGGCTAGAAAATATTTTTCAAGGAAAATGTGTTCCATGTCTTCCCAATCAATTATTAGAAAATTAACATAATATAACCAATATTTTTCATTGTATTCTAAAGATAATGATAATAATCTAATCTTTACTTGTTCATCATCCAAATATTCAACTTTTAATATCCAAAAAATAGTGTGAAATTATTTTAAGTTATTATATGGATCTTCTCCAGTAATTCTATGAAATTTTGGAAATAAGTGAATTAGATTGGATTTTAGTTTAAAGTTTAGTGATTCACCTTACATTTGAATATAAGTGGGTTGGATATCAATATCAAGAAATGTTAATTGTTTTAATATTCAATTACTGTCATCCGTATTATACATGTTTATTTTAGTCTTACTATTGTTATTATAAGAATAATAAGGACTGAGAAGAGTGTCAATGTTCTATGCATCCTTCTTTAGTGGATTGTTTGGTGCTTCATGGTGTTAATGACAAAAGATCTTCTCTAGTTCGTATTCGAAAGGTAGTAGTTACTCTGATGAATATCACAACATGAAAAAGGATTAAAAAAGGAATATTTTAGAAAATAACATAAAAAATTATGGAAGAAATGAAGCACATAAATATTTACAAAATAAACAATTTTAAAAAAAACACACACTAAAAACCAAAGCACACCCTAGAAAAGGTGCCAAATTTTGAACGTGTTTTCATGAAACATCTAATTTATTATGATTTAAATATTATGTTATATCATAGGGTAGACCCTATTTTTTTCTCAAGGAGTGTTGGAGGTTTAAATTGCGTATTTTTAATAAAAAGTACTAAAAGAGGTGGGCAGTTTTGAAAACAGTTTTAAAAATAAAATAAATTAATTAAAGAGTTTAATGGTTGATAGTAAAAGGTTATTTTTTTATAATTATGAGAGAATTAGTTCATTTCAAGTTCACTACACAGATTTTATAGTTCATTGTTCTGAAAATTTCACATGGTTTAATGGAACCCTTTTGTTGAGTTTTTTCAAGATCTTGATTCCCCTCTTTCCTCTTAAATCAATGCACAAAGAACCAAAATTTGACACAACAATCATGTTGTCAAGGTTTGTACCTCAAGGATATAAGAAGGGACACCAAATCATACTAAAATATTATATATTTTTTATAGAAAAATGTTTCTTTCATTTTCTAATCAGAACAACCTAATATTCCCACTTGAAATCTCAACCCAATTAGTATTGAAATGAAAATTGTTTCACTTGATTATATAAAAAATACATTAAAAGGATAATAATGATAATATAAAACATAAATAAAATGTTTCACCCAAAAATTACACAAAAATAGTAGAATAAAAAGTTTCATAACTCCTTACCATGTGTGTGTAGCTCCCTCAAAATGACCATCCACTACTTAGCTCGCCATCGAGAATAAGAGGAGGCTTGGGTGGAACATAGCATTCATACTTGATCTTCATATAAGGAAAGGGTTATTCATAACCTAAACGGTGATGAGAGGAATATTGTGGAACTCAAAAATGGTAGCACTTAACTCATTGGTATAACTTTCAAATGAGGTGCATGTTGTACCCTTTTATATCCAAAATGGGAGGTGGTTTTGGACAACCAAATTTTGAGATACCACTTTTGTATCAGTTTTGGGTTGGTAAATGGAATTTTATTGACTTTTAAAAAAGATAATAGTTGTTTTAAATATTATAGGATATCACCCTGTAAAATTTGGTGCCCATTGGACATCTGGAATGGGATATATAGTCAAAATACTGAATCTAACTTTCGACTTTGAGCTGATTCGGTTCTCTGGATAGATCAGTTAGGTTGGGTCACCATATAGATGAATTGGGATTGGGTTTCTTGATATGAGTGGTATCCCACGGATTTTTGGATCATATCACAAAATATCATCCCTATTGGATTTACATATTTCTTTTAATGTGCAAAACAATGGAAAAGTGTTCATGAGAATCAATGCAGTTTGGACCATTTTTCTTCAACTTCATTTTGGATCATCCAAATCACCTCCTCCTATAACAAAATAGTCCAAACAAGTCAAATTTACCATTTTAATAATGATTAAAATAATCTATTTGAACCAAATTTTAAGTTCAATTTTATATAAAATGTGTAATTTACAATTCAATATTAGTTTAACATAGCGTTATAATGGTGTAAATGAATAGTGAATCACTATGTGATCAACTCGAGATATATCTTCCCATCAAAGTAAGAAATTGTACCTTGATCATTCAAAAAATTCCATACCAGCAATGAAGAACCCAATACAAGATGCCTCACCATGACTTCAATGTCATCGTTTTTCATTTCATCAAAGTACATGATCAAATGTGACACATTGATAATGATTTAAATTCAGGTTACCAATACACATGTTCATATACAGGAACAACCAATGACACCCAAATCATGTGGTGTTCCAATTGGAATATCCATCCTAGTGATATCAATTACTAGATATCACAAAGTGAAAACTTCATGAGAATAATTATTAATGCTTGTGATCCCCTAAAACCTAATAGCCATACATCATCTATGTCCAATCGGTATGATGTATCTAGACTATAGGACATATGTTTAGGATTAATGTCATAATATCTCTAGGTTATCATTATAGTCTGTAAACTTCTATATCGTTTTGATAAAAAAATAATATATAAAAATTACCATTTAAATTATGAAAACATAAATAACAACACTATAATGGTAAATGTACATCTTGCATAACTTATCATATAGATGGTATGATAATTGAAAAGTATTTTTTAAGTTGGTTCTAGGGAACCCACTATTCCAATGCTCCCACTTGAACTAGAGAAAAATCTATAACTATCCTTGTTATCTCTAATATGATAATATCATTTTTCTACTAAGTTATAACTTTATTCATGGGACTTCCACATCTCCGTTGTGTGAAAATTCTACTATCTACGACCTCACCTTGAGTAAGGATCCTCAAGAGATGTAAACACTGAGTATATACCATTTTTTACACTACAAAACTTTACATCTTGTCTAGTATGAGTAATAGAATTATTATAATGATAAATATTTATTTACTAAGTTCAATTTCAAGAATTGGAACAAATTGATGCATTTTACACTACTTCTTTAGCTGTATTAGTAGTCACAGTGCACTTAATATTTATAGATATGGATACCACATGGTTAAATTAGATTCTTTTTATCATTACCTTAACCTAAATATGATATTATATCATAATTATCTATAGGAAGACTAGTTTTTATACCCTTAAAACTAGTATAACTTCCTCTATAACCACCAATTACATATCCCTAATACTTTATCATGTACAACTGGATAGTTCTGACTGCTTTCCATACAGTTCTCCTGGATATAAATGATATTTCATACCACTAAGAATATGTTGGTGATATCATATATAGTAAATAACTTGGAATATGTGATATATCCATAGATAACACTTTATAAAATTCTACCCACATATTTAATCTCCTCGCATTCACTATGCATGTCTTCTTGGATATATTTATTTAATGTGAAACTAGTAATAATTCTCTTTCAAATTATTCTGATTTTTTCCTTTCAATACCTTGTTAGTATATGTACTATTAACTAGGTCTAAGAAACCGTTAGGTCTACCTCAGTAGATCCAGTTCCCTATAACATAGTCTTCTACTTTAATTCAATATTTGGAGAGTTACTTCCATCCCGGTCATAACTAAATGTGAGACCAATAACTATTTTCTATATGTTAAAAAACATATTTTACTTGGAAAACAATGTTTCTCCCACTAAAATCATTCATACACATGTAAAAAATTCATTCAAAATGAATATTATATGATTAATTTTCTTACATTAATCCTAAACCATCTTTTAGTAACTTTCATACCTTATTAAAATTCTAGTGTCACCAAACCATTTTGGTTGCGTTGTATAGACACCATACATTACAGGTGGTATTGACATCCAATTATTAATAAAATGATCATAGAATGTAGCTATGAAAAGTAAAATTTAATGGATTTAGGCATGATGACTTGTTATTTCCAATTGATCCTTATTGGAACCATGCTTATACCCCCCATGTATAATATTATGTGAATACCCATCATAGTATTTGATAATAATATTCCCTTTTAAATTGAAACATGGAATCCATTATTAAATTTTTATTGATCGTGTCAATCTTCGATTGTTTTAATTTACTTATTACTTACAGGATCCATTATTCTTAATGAATAATGTATCACCAATCATGGTGAGTTTCAATTCATTACCATTATTTTATTTTTCTTATATAGTATGTGTCTCTATAACATTTCTTTTACACAAACACTTATGGAACAAGTTCCCATGCCAACTATTTGTATATCTTATGGAATTTACTAAACCCAAGTAAATCTTTCTCTCATCGTCTCAAATAGAGATGTGCACCCTTTTATAGAAATATAGTGTAGCACTTGACTATAACTTTTTTTCATATATATTTTATATAATATCCTATTTTAACTTTAAGATAATTACATTAAATATACATTTTGTTTCAATTGATGAAATTTTGTTTATATCATACCAAACTCTTTTCATATAGACACAAGTTCTTATGATAAATGGATTTTCATCATACTATAACTCATATAATATCCATTTGTCATGATAACTGGAATGTTGTCACAACATAACACTATTACTTTCAAATAATTTCATAAAATATAATAGAAGTTTTTTCTATGCATATTAGTCTCAACATATATTTTCTTTTACTTACATCCTAACTCTGATGTTTTTAAAAAATGTGCATTATTTTAGTAATTCCCCCAAACTACATTTTTCATGATAAATGTTTTAATGCAAGACTCATCATCACCCCCTTACCAACATCATAACTTTGATGTGTATTAAGGTAATGCGTGTTTAGGACTTAATCCATGATACATTATAATGATTGATGAATACATGGTCAATATATTATTCAGCATACCAGCATAAAGAAAATCATATCTTCTGACAATGAATATACCAAACTTCATTTTCAAATTCCTTAAAGATATTAAAAGAATATTATTAATTTTATATTCTACTAGCTTAACCTTGTAATAGTTCACTCTCTCTAGATGAACTAATTACAAAATCTTTATGGATTACCTTCATACTTAAAGGTTTATTTTTTCAAAAGAAAATTAATAAATGTGTTCATAATACCTAAAGTGTTTATATCTAAAGATTATAAATAATATATTGGTTATATACTTGAAAACTACTTTTACTTTCACTGGACAAAGAATTGTCTTGCCACAAATGGGTATGATAAGTCTTATATTTTATATTCATTAGGTATTTCCAATGATTCAAGAATTACAGAACTATTGTTTGATTTTTAAACACCACAAACAACATTCATCCAAAAACTATAATAATGTATCATTGTTTCCATTAGACACATGAGATTCATGTTCTGGTAATACTTAACAAAATTTCAACTAGAAACATTAATTATGGAAATGATAAGTTGTGTACTTCTCTCTATTGACTTAGGAATCACCCCTTCTCAGCTGATTGGAGAAGACACCTTACTTATAGTATTGTTTTTATAGTTAATTGGATACTGTATTTAAATACATATATGTAATAGGAATATTGTATTCAACACCCAAGAATTATGAAAAAAACATCACATTCTATTGATGAATATACCTGAATAAGAAGCATGTAATTACTTATATAATTCAGTTCATTGCATTAAAACTTTTATAGTCTTATGTCATACCATGTGAAGCATATGAACTCCTATATAATGCACTTAATTTTTTCATTGAAGAACATTGTGAAGGTACCTTTGGAATTAAACTTTTCATTGAAATTTTCTCATTGTATTCCAACTTTTTCACCACAAGAAATAAAGATTAATCTTTCTTTAAGTTCTTATTCACTTAGAGAAACTTACCCAAAAGGTAATGAGGAGATTTCTCCATGCTATTCATTTTAAAGATCTTAGATGAAATTGGATTATATGGGTGAAAATGATATAATAATTATATGTATTTAAGGATCGTGATCCATATTAAAATTTACACATATCCAGTGTAATGATCAATTATTCATATCTCACTTTACTTTCTCCTCACAAGATTCTCAAAGACTAGATAACATGAAAAATAATTCATGTCTTGATGTTGTATCCACAACTCACATCTGATGGTGATGATATCATTATGAAATAACCATCATATCCATCATAAATAAGCCACCTATAAGAAATTTTCTCACCCACGCTTTTTGAGGTAGCTCAATAGGTATTGATGGCTCAATCACCATGAATTTCCTATATTGTAGTACTATGAACAAGGGATTGTACTACTCTTTGGAAACTCATGTTGGTGGGGGAATTGAAATTTTTTGTAATTAATCACAATGTATATGTGGTATTTATTTTCATTTTATACTAAAAAATATAACAGATTAGTACTTTTATCTTTATTACTGATTAGAAATTACCAATTAATTTAATCATCAAATGTCTCCCACTGTTTTATCAAACTCCAGTATCCTTCACTACTAGATTGAAAATAATATGTCTATTGAGTATTATAATGGCAAGGATCCTTGAAACCTATCCTCATAGTCAAAAAGTTATGGTTATTCCACTACTTGGAATGTTTCATGGTAGGTGTTTGATTGGCCAACCACATTAACTCATGACTCGATGATCTGTTGAGTAAAGTCCAAAATTCTGAATATCATAAAAATTATTTACTCAAAGTTTGTATCTAATATTTCAACAAGCTAGATTTGGATACTTATTTTCTACCAAAATTATTTAAGTCAACCCCCCACTCTCATAAGAACTCTCTAGTAGTAGGTAGCGCCCACAACTAGGGATGGTGAGCCCTCCGTACATCTGTTTGTGTTCAAATTCAAATGAATAAATGTGGTTGGGACATAATATTTATTTAAGGGTTTTTAGTTATTTATTGACGAATGAAATAATTTTTCTATATGACATGCACATACTATGTGATCACAGTAAAAACTGATAATTCAATAAATAGAAGAACATTCA
Source organism: Viscum album (assembly GCA_963277665.1). Classification (NCBI taxonomy): domain Eukaryota; kingdom Viridiplantae; phylum Streptophyta; class Magnoliopsida; order Santalales; family Viscaceae; genus Viscum; species Viscum album. The sequence goes on from OY728131.1 coordinate 753,074,490, forward strand.
TATCATTATAAAATAATTTAATCTATTCATTGTGTGTTTATTATTTTATGTGATTGAGTAAACTTACAGATTAAATAAAATAATAAGCAATAAATAAATTAAATAATTTATCTGATTGATCTTAAGTATATATTATTGGTTGATACATTTAAACTCAATAGAACAACCATGAATTAGGGGTATAATACCTAAGTTGGGTCTTGACTCATATCAAAACACGCTCCCTAGTCCAATGTTTCCACATCTCATCTGAGATACCGTCTCGTCTTACCCAATTTTCATGATAATATATACATACCCATTTTAACATCCCAATACATTTTTGATAGGTAAGATATAAACCTTGTTGTTCTTTTCCTTTTTTGTAATCCGGGTAGGGCTGAGAAGGAATTATGAGGATACTTATAATGGTGAAGTCATAGATTTGTTGAAATTTTCAGCATAAAACCTATTAGTTTTGTAGTTTACTATGGATTTAAATGATGTGTAATATGGTTACATGATGTGTAAATTCTAAAATAATAATAAATATGTTTTGAACAAAAAATGATGGTTTTTTGATGATTTTGTGATTTGTCAATTACACGACATGTAATTGGGTCACACATCATGTAAAGTCCTGAGTATTGTATTTAAAATAGGAAACTTGGATGAAAATTATATTTCCTCATCTCTAGATATCCTTTCTCTTTACCCAAGATCCATCCCCAAGTAATTTTGGATCCCTCAAACCCTTTCAAGTCACTTCATTAAATAATTGAACAGTTTTTGCAATTACGGTGTGAATTTCTGAGTAAACGTTCTCCCTATCTATTCATCTCTTTCTCTTTCCTTCATTGGAGTTTAATAGATCATGCTGATTTATTAATATAAACCATATGTTGTCGAATCTTATTTCTATGTTGAGTTCCTAGATATTTGGCACCTTTTTTCTTGTTGGAATGTTCTATCGCAAGTTTGTGTTTCTATGAAAAAGGTAGGTGGCTCCGTTATGATGACCAAATTTGATTAACCATGAATTACTTGATTAAAATTTAATTATTTGATTTAAATTCAATTACTTGAATCTACTTTCAATTGGTTTATTAAAAATCCAATTCTATTAAAATGAAGGATTTATATTTGATGTGGCATAAAATTGGGAAAAACCTCAATTCTAATGAATTGGGGTGCATTTTTAAAATTTATTAAAAATTGTGGAATTTAAATTGTCAAATTTAAATTATGAAATTGGATTTTTGAAATTGACTTCAAAGTTATTTTTTAGAAAATGTTTGAAAATGGTTTTTATAGAGACCCAATGGTTTTATCTTGGAAAAAGGAATTTTTTGATTAAAAACACATTTTAATTTTTAAGCGGAAAATTTGAACTTTTGAAAAGGGGGAGTGGGATGAATTTTATTTTAAATAGTTTTAAAATAAATTTCCCATCATTGATTGTATTAGAGCACATGAAATCCTAGAACTACTACAAAACACACCTTTAATAGCGATTAAATTTAATAGCGTTAGCAAAATAGGCTGATAAAGTATATCTTTATTTGCGCTAAAATAAGTATTGATAAACAGATCCCTTTATCAGCATTAAAAAACACTGATAAAGGGAACCCTTTATTTGTGATTTTTTTTCATTGATAAAGGGATCCATTTATCATCACTTATTTTAGCGCTCATAAAGGTTACCCTTTATCAGTGTTTTTTTAGCATTAATAAAGGTCTAAAATAGAATGAAATAATTTAACAAATAAAGATAAAAAATTAACAATTTCATTAATTAAATAATTATTTGTAAAAATGAATAAATTGAATATACATATATATAAATTTTAAAACTTAATAAATAGTATATATTAACTATATAGATCTGCCAAATGAATAAAATGAAATAATTAAACAAATAACAAATTAAAAGAGTAAATTAAGAAAAATATTAAACATTTTATTAATTAAATAATTATTGATAAAAATGAATAAATTTAATATTCATATATATATATATATATTATAAATAGTAATAAATAGTGTATATTAAATAGAGATATATAAAATGAATAAATTATAATAATTAAACAAAAAAAATTAAAAATAAATAAATTACCAAAATTATTTAATAATTTATTAATGAAACAATTATTTAAAAAATTGAATATGTATAATATATATATATATATATATATATTATTTATAAATAGTAATAAAGAATATATATTAAATATAAATATTTATAAAATGAATAAAATGTTAATTAAAAACATGTTAATGTCTTATTCATTTTTAATGTTGTTTCATTTTTCAATTTAACATATATCAACTGTCATGTGTTACATTGATTTTGCATACATATATATGTAATTAATGTATTTTTATATACAAATGCACAGAAAAATATATTTACAAAATATATATATAAACACATACGCCTATTATTTATGTAATTTATTCAAATTTTAGTGTATTTTAGAATTTCATTATAACATGATACATTTAATATATTATGTTTTTTATCAGTCAATTTTATTTATTTGTTTTTAATACTATTACAGTTACGGTATTCAATTTTAATATTTTTTGTTTTTTTAAATTTGATCATTTTCTATTATTTATTTATTTATATTTATTTACTATATTTTAGTATTTTCAATATGTATTCATTCACTTCAATAAATAAATATATATCCATATTGTTTTAATAATTTATATTTAATTAATAAAACATATCCATTTTTTCAATATTTTTAAAGTGTACTCATTTTGAATTATTCAATTTCACTCATTTTTAAAACGCATGTATTTAAGATTATAAATCCACTAATAATGTTAAAAATATATTTTTAAATAAATATTTATAAATAAATATATCTATAAATGTATATTTATAATTTTTATAATTTTTTATATTTATAATTATTATAAATATTTTTTTTAAATAAGTATTTATATAATTATAAATAAATAATTATATATTTTTAAATAATTATAAAATTAAAATAAATTTCTTTAAATAATTATAATTATAATAAATTTATCAGCACTAAAGTTTTAGTGGTGATAAAAGGAATATTTATCAGTGCTAAAACAACGCTGTTAAAAGAAGTATTTATCAACTCTAAAATGTTAGCACTGATAAATATGTCTTCTATTAGTTCTAAAAAAGAACTGATAAATATCTCTTTTATTAGTGCTTATCAACTTAGCACAAATAAAAGGGATATTTATCAGTGATTTTCTGAAAACATTATTAAAAGTTTCCCTGATCTATTTAAAAGAACTCTAACCATGACTCAACACTCTTTTAGCGCTAATAAATATACATTTTATCAGTGCTTATCAATTTAGCACTGATAAAAGGGATCTTTATCATCGCTTTTTTGAAAGCGGTGTTAAAAGTGTCCTCAATATATTTAAAAAGAACCCTAACCATGACACAGTCATTCATGATTCTCAATCTCTCATGGAACTCCTCTACCGTCGGCATGACTCCTTTATGTTACCTTAGATTAATCAGGGATAGAATCCAATGTATGTTATTTTATACTTCTCTTCTATCATTGTTTGATTTTTTGGGTTCTGTGTTTTGTTTTTTTGTGATGTTCTTAACCATGATTAACCCTACATCTCTTCTCCTCACCACTGAAATACAATGAGTGGTTATATTTCTTGTTTTTCCTCTATTGACAATGGTTTTGAATAAAGATAAGGATGTTTTCATATGGTAAGATCATTCAACATATGTGTATGGGCCTGTATGGATAAATAAAATAGATTTTGTACCACATGCTACTGCAAAGGTAATGTTGTCTTTATACCATGATCAAATTGAGTTTAGTTAAACATTTAATATGTTAACCCATTTCTCAAACATGTTATCTATATCCCATATCATTGATACAAGACTTTAGTGATCAGGAAGTGTGTTTAAGGTGATGTGATGACCTCAATAGGGAAATATTTGGGTATACTAGGTCAAAAATGTTACAAAAATGGAATCACAGTGAAACTAGGGATATTGGTATTGATTATATCCAAAAGAAAAAAAAATTACATACATAAGAAGTAATCCATAAATATGTCTAGATATCATAATTATGTTGGATACTTGAGTTACCATATGAATTCTAGGTTATTTTTTGTTTATTTTTGCATTAAAATGTATTATCGAGTCTCTTGACTCTTATTTAGAAGTTGATAAGTATGAATAAATAAGAATATATGAAATTTCATATTCTTATGTGTATTTTTTTAATTTTTTTTCTCGAATCAATTATAAGTTTATATTAACAAAAACACAAATAATAAATAAATAATGCATTCTTATTTAATTATAAGTGATGATTAGGTTTATATAACTTATTAATTGATTTAGTTTATTTGGTAACCCACATTATCAATAATATTAGTTAGTTACTACATACTTATATTTAAAGTAATTCTTCTAACATATTTTAAATTATATATAATTTATGAAAATAATTATTAAAAGGTAAATTAATGAGAGAGAGGGGAAGGGGGGTCACATTTTATATAGATTATTTTGTTCCTACTTCTGAATGATTATTGTTTTTTGGAAGGGGAAAATTATGTGAATCTGTATATTAATATAGAATATGTCACTACTCTGACCCCTAGATCTCCATAGGAAGGAGCCAATGAACATCCCCTGTATGCTAGAACTTATATTGATCCTCATGTCCTAGAGGTAATTGTAGATCTACTTCAAGCTATGTAGTATAGTTTTCAATGATGGGAACATATATTATCTATGGTTCATTTAATATTTTGTGGTAATATATCATAATAATAAATTTATAATTTCATTTAATAGATTCATTTCATCTATAAGAGTAAAAAATTCTAGAACAATATTGATCATAAACTAAATAATTCACCCTTTAAAGGGATGCATGTTATTGGAGGGATCATATGATGGATTAAAAAAATATCCAAAATTGTAAAGTAAGGAATCACAGAGTAGACATAAGTGATATCGAATGTAGGTGGGTGAGATTCATTTATATAAGACCATTAGAGTGTAGGTATTCTAATTCCTCTTCAATTGAGGAGAGTTCTTGAGTGATTCCATTAGTGTAGGTTCATAAGACACTTTAATCCTTTTTCCCTCTTTGATGTGAAACATTTACATCAATGTGGTTAGTTGGGGAACCTACAATGGTCCTTTTGAGCTATTCATTCTAGAAAGGTCCATTAGATATGAATGGAATATTATTTATTGTTGAGTAGTCTATGGATGATGCTAGATAGGATTCTTCTATAGTGATTGGTACAATCCTAGTATATTATACTCTTGTTGATGGTCTTAGTACACAGAAGCTTCCTATTCTTTATTTATGAGTATATTATATTTCATCTGGGATTGGTATTAGAACATATTCAGAATTTTATTAACATAAATAATCTCTATAATTAAACATATGGAAAAAGAGTAATATGTGTTAATTTTATAAAATAGTGGTAGGCACAAGTGGGTACATCTTGTTAAATTGAAAGTGAAAGTTTCCTCAAAGTTGATTAGTATTGATACACCTAGATAAGATGGATGTAATTTGTGGTAGATTTATAAATTGACATATTATAATGGGTATATATATTCATTTTAAAGATTTTCATATCATTATTATGACTTATTTTGATTTTATTTTTCGAATGAGACCACTACGAACTGCACTTCTATCCATTGTTGTGAAATAAGAACACAACACATAATAGTCAAAAGTAACATAAATAACTTTTCATAAAAAAGGATTATGGGTTTCAAAAATAACTTTTTGTAAATAAGTATTCATTTTGGTAAAATTGATATACAATATAATAAACCCCATGCATAAAAGTCCACAATTTCATGAATCTTGAAAAAAATTGTAACTGTATTGAACATAGATATAATAATTCAATACTACAATAAAACTATCTTTCACTACCTTTATTTAATTTGTCTTCAGATTCTTGATTGTCCTCCATCTCTTGATGAGGGATTGGACTCCCTCTTTCAAACTGTCCCTCCTCCAATCATTCTGGTTCCAAAGTTCCTTTATGACATACCTCCCACTTATATTATATTCATTAATATCCGTCAAATCCATAGCCATGGATTTGAATACTGCATATCCTAAATCATTCTTCAACTCTTTCTGCCTTTAATCCTCCTATTTAATATTTTGAACAAAAAAATGACACTAAGAAATTAATCAAAACATAATTAATTATTTTTTTTTGGTTTCCTGATATTAATTTTCTTATACAAATCAATTCGTTACTTTTGACAACACTTCATCAAAAATTACTTTTATTTTGAGTATGGTCACATTGGAAAATATTAGAACTCCTCAGTTAATCATACATGGATGAGAATATTACTATGATGAGTGACCTCATAAAAACAAATGTGTTGCACATTTCTTGTGAAAAAAGACACACCAAACACACCTTTTGATTCTCTTTCCCTTCTCCCTTGATAAATTTAAAATGGTTCCATTATTACTCTTGAAGTTATTACTCCCACAATGAGAAGATCTCCACAACCCTGTTTTTATGTTCATCTTCAGGATAATTTATCTTGGCATCTTAGAGAAATGGACGGTTGTCAAGATCTCCCATCAACCTCACACTAATACCTCCCCAAGTTTGTATCTCTTCTATGACAACCACAAAAGTAACATTTCAGGGGAAGTTAAAAACAATAAATGTTTGTGATTAGAAGTGAATTTTTGAGATTGGAAGTTATCTTGATTTGAATATTCATTCCTTCATTTTATTAATGAAATATGGAAGAATCTATATTTAAAATTTCATTTAAGTTATTTTTGAACCACGGTGGCAACTCAACTTTCATCTCCCAAATAGTTATTATTTAATTTTGTTTCTTGAAACTCGTCCCCCATATCTTCTATGTTTTTTTAACTATTATGATTAGTATTCATCCAAAATGATCACTAGTACATGGTATAGGATAAATTTTAGTTATAGTAGTTCAAGAAACATAGGTGCATGTCCAAAAATTATTGGAGATAAATATTAAACAAAAAAATGAAATAATAATAATTTGGAAGGTATAAAATCAATAAAATTTAGAACCACAATGATAAGAGGAAGGATAGTTTGAAAGAGGGAGTTAAATCCATCATCAAGAGACAGAAGGAAATCAAGCGTCTGAGGAAAGATTAAATAAAGGTAGTGAAGGTTAGTTATACTATAGTATTGAAGTATTATATCTCTGTTCAAGACAGTAACAATTTTTATGTAATATGAATACAATTGTGGACTTTTATGAATGGAGTGTATTTTAATTTTGTTATTCAAGAAAAATTAAATTTTTGGATATTCATGCAGAGAATGTCTTCTGAACATGATGATGTTACTAATCCCGAGGAAGAACAAATAGCTGATGATGAAACTATATAATTATTAGGGGATCAACAACATATTGATGAACAAACAACAATAACCCAACATCGCGGTTTTGAATAAAATTATCAAGGAAATAAGTCTGGGTATAAAATTTTAGGTTGGTTGGAATCAAAAAAACCAACCTATTGACCCAAACAAGTCAATGTTCATTAGTTATCTTAGGGTCATAATGAGGATGAATGTACAGATTGATATTGAATCATGGTGTTGTGTCCAACTTGTAAAGATGAAAATCCTTTGGAAAGATATAACAGTAATGTTACAATGTACTTTATCTATTTTATTGAAAAATTATATAATGAAATATTGATTTAGTTTTCATTATTCCCTATATAATTCTTTTATTTTAGAATATTTCCATAATAAATTTGTCTTAATCGCCACTGTAAAATCCCATAGAGGCTTCCGAACTCTTTTGACGATGTAATATCTCAAGGATGTTGAGGAGAAAATAAAGCCCCACCCATCACTTAGTTATGAACACAATATAAATATGGAAACATGGACTAATTTCATAAAAAATCACGATGATAAATCATTTTATGTGAATTTTAGTTGATAATTTATTATTTGATATTATTTATTTTATCCAACTCTATTAAAAAATTATTAATTTCTGAAATAGAAAAAGAGTTCTGAAAATAAATAATGTGCATGAAAACCAATGTACCCTAATCGCAAAGGATGGAGTACACTTTATTAGACAAGAAATTGGTATGTACTTTAAATAAAAAAATAAAGTTTAATTATGTGATATGAAACAACATATATTTCTTTGTTTATATACAAATTAAAGAATCAAAATCTAAATCCAATTCAATCCCACATCAAGTGCTATATAAAGAGGTTCATGTAAATAAGGAGGGTAAATTAGTTGATGAAAACAAATAAGTAGTATAAGAAGCATATGTAAGTATGACCTAATTGTAATTATTTATGAGTTATAACAATATTATATAAAAATATCTATTTATGTTTATTTTTTTATATGGTTTAGACACAATAATTAGCAATGACCATACCCGAAGAAAAGATACTTTCGGTAGCATTGAAGCGGCCTGAAAAATATGTATGTGTTATAGGATTAGGTTTAGGAATATCTCTTAAAAACTATTTTGAGAAGATAAAACCACAAGAAGATACATATAATATGTTGAGATGATTTCAGACAAAAATAGACTCACTATAAGATATTATTTTGCAGTCTAGTTTGGCAGACCAATGTATAAGAAATGATTAAAGTGAACTAGTGGTGGAGCAAAGATCCATACATGAGCCAAATGATCCCACTATCATTGAGGCTATTAATTCCCCCCAACAAAATACCTTAACCAGTGTAATCAATTTTTTCATTACCCTTTCACCTAAATGTGAATCATACAACTTTTGAGAACTATATATTACTAAAATTTTGTAGGGTATAGTTGTATGTGATTTTTATCTGTCAAAACCCACATACCACCGTATTGTGATGGGTCCAATGTATAATATACTAACCAGATACACAATAAATACATCCCAAAATATCACATGAAAGTGGGGATTGAGTTAGCCGATGAGCCAACTGCTTCATGTTCCACTTGATGGTCTGAATATTACAATGGTCGAAGCTGCTATTGACACTTTCATAGCATGGAAATCTAATCTTATAAATATACATGATGTATGTTTTAAAAAATTGTGTCATATGAAAAACATGTAATAATTGATGATGAAAGGTCTAAATTAAGGTATGATATTAAAGATGAATAAAGTGGTGGAGAAATGGATGGTCTAATTAAGAAAATCTAGTGAATCGACCAATAAAACAAAATGACATTCCTAGAGTACCTTCTCCCCACCAGTTCTAGAGAAACATTTATTATCATTAAAAATTCATGTAGATACCACATTTAAATATAAAACAATTTCTTAAATTTATTATGATTTAAAAATATATGGATATTCCTTCATATATGTAATTGGTCTCGAGACTCTAACCGAGGTTCTCAAACATGAATGGTTGGGAATATCAGTTGTGAATATATAAATGAGGTAAATTTTCATAATACATATATCCAAATAGTAAGATAATATGTTTATTAAATTTAATAAATATTCATATTTTGTACAGGAATTTATATCACAACTATATAAAGGAAAGATTATGTGAATCAAAATTTGGATTCATTGATCCCTATATAATTTCTGTCCTAGAACTTAATTTCAATTAGGAATAAATTTAGAAGAAAAAAGATGAGTTACTTAAATCATTTAACAAAAAAAGCATTAGAAGATAGACTCTTTTTGATGCCTACAATTCAAAGTTGAAACTCTAAAATCTAATCACATAAGCTATACTTTTAATTTTTTCATTTCTTAATTGTTTTTGTTTTTTAGGACGCACTGGATGCTGATAACAGTCAATATAGAAACCCATAATATTTATTTTTTGGATCCAATTCATGGATATGCAACTAAACATCCACACATAATGTGTATTGTGAATATTTAATACACTAAAATCCATATTTTATAGATAAAAATCTAATTATATATTCAATCTCCCTTTTAACAAAAAAAAATTATAATAGGGTGGCGATCAATATAAGCTAGATCGTGGAATGAATTCGGTGTATAAATGGATAAAGTCCATGGATTACTATAAATAGAAATAATTCAAGGTATATATATAAATATTTAACTATCAAATCATTTCCAAAAAATTTACTTATTTTGTTCAATGTTTCTACAGTGTCTGAAACAAGATAATGGCATCAATTATGGATGTTATGTTTGAAAATTTCTGAGAGTAGTCATAAATAATGAAAAGACAAAAATCCCCCAACATGTAATTACAATTTCATTAAATATATTTCATAATCATTTGTTTGCCTATATTTTCTCAATACGATCATGATTTCCAACAACCTAGTTACTCCAAAGAAGAAATCAATTTGTTTAGAGATGAGTGGGATACATACATTTTGTCAGAATGTATTCCAACAAAAAATTTAGGTGATTACCTACTATGTTTGTGATCTAGTATGAGTTATGAAATTCGAAAGATATTTGGGGTGTGAAGAATTAGTGTCATAATTCTTATATATAATTTTTTTATCTCCTTACCAAGAATAAGAATAATGGATGAAATACATTTGTTTATAAGCACTGACCTGCTAACCATAAAATTGTTGGGAAATCATGGAAGAAAAGGTGGAGGTGGAGGCAGAGGTGGAGGTTAAGGAAGAGGTGGAGGTGAAGACGGAGGTAGAGTCAGATTTGGAGATCAACATGAAAGAGGAGGCTAAGGTGAAGACTAAGGTGGATACCAAGGAGGAGTAGGATAAGAAGCATTGTATTTCATATAATAAAACTATTGGAGTGTCAATTATAATGAGGATCATAACATTATTGTGTTTGAGAATAATTGTTTAAAAGTGAACACAACACTTTTCACTTAAGATAAGAGCCATTGTGAAAATGTTTCAGGTGAATTTTTGAAATAATGTTTTCACCACCTGTTTAAGTGATATTATATAGGGTATTAATCCACTTGTAAGATCATTATGTGTTGGAAGCTTAAATTTCTCCACTATTGTTATTCAAGAAACATTTGTACAACTCTCAATCATCAAACTGGTATATAATCCAGCATAAATTTTTTAATAAATATGTGTGTAATAAACCACCGAAGTTATCAGGTGTATGAAATAACTATTGGAGGAAAACATCATTGATATATAATTGTCATCAAGGAGGGTCGGGTTCAAATTGTCCGTTATTAGTTTAAAATTGACATTTTAATATAAAAAATTTTCACTGAGTGAAAACTAAGAATATATGCTCAGATTATCTTGAAAATGTGGAAAAATGATTCATAATTCATTTATGATGTGTATGAATCATTCTCATGTCAAACCCACACACGATTACTCATGTATGTCTCAAGGTATGTGTTTCCTATTTAAAATGACATTTTTGTAAAAAACACATGTGACGTACATAAAACTAAGGAAACAAATTCTGATTTTTTTTATACTTTAGGAAAATGATCCATAAGTTATTTGGGACATTAAATAATTAGACGCACCTCAATACGGTGCAAAGAGTGACTGGTATGACTCAAAGAATGTATGTTTATTCAAATTTGATATTAATTTTAGTGAAAAAGTGACCGACATACTCAAAATTGAGAAAAAACATTCAGGTTGTTTTGGTACTTTAGGAAAATTATCCATAATTCATTTGTGATGTATAGGAATCAGCCACACCTCAATCCAATTCATGGTATGATTCCAAGTATTTGTTATTAGTTTAAAATTTACATTTTAATACAAAAAATCATCACTCTCTAAAAATAGAGAAAACATGCTCAAATTTTATTGATAATTTGGGATAATGATTAATAATTCATTTTTGATGTGTATAAATCAGTATCATGTCATACCCATACATGATTCCACTTATAAGTCTCAAAGATCATGTTTCGAGTTCAAAATTACATTTTAGTAAAAAAACAAGTGGCATACTAAAAACTAAAGAAACTCATTATGATTGTTTTTATATTTAGGTCAATGATCCTTGAGTTATTTTGGATGTGTAGCAATCAACCTCACCTCAATTCTATGCATAGTGTGACCAGTATGACTCCAAGTGCATCTTTTTATTCAAAATTGGCAATAATTTTAGTGAAAAAACAACTAACATACTCAAAACCAAGAAAAAACATTTGGATTGTTTTAATACTTTAGAGAAATGATCCATATGTAATTTTTACTTGTAGGAACCATCCACACCTCAATCCAATGCACAGTGTGACTATTATGGCTCCAAGTACATCTATTTATTCAAAAATGACATTAATTTTAATTAAAAAAAATTACAGACTCAAAACTGAGAAAATTCATTCATAATGTTTTGGTACTTTAGAAAAATGATCCATAATTCATTTGTGACATAAAGGAATTGGTCACACCTCAATTCGACTCATAGTGTGATCGGTACAACACCGTGTGGGCCTTTTTATTCTAAATTTACATTAATTTTAGTAAGAAAATAACTGAAATACTCTATAATAGTGTTTTCTTTTTTTTCTTTTATTTGTGTTGGAAATTTTATTTCATTTAAAATCAGTATTTTTATCTTATTTTGGTAAATCATGTTGTTGTTTCCGGTGATTCGGTGTGTTGTTACAACACACTGCACCTGTATTTGGTGATGCAGTGTGTTGTAGAATCACACTATAGTTTTTACCTTTATAAGCACAAATAAATTCACTAATAAAGATAGAATTTATTAGTTCTTGTAGAAGCACTGATAAAGGAATCCATTATTAGTGATTTTTAAAGAACTGATAATGGTATCTTTATCAATTATTTTTAAAGTGCCAATAAAGGTATATTTATCAATGCTTCTAAAATCACTAATAAAGTGTACATTTATCAAATCTTTTAGAAGCACTAATAAAGCCAATTTTTATCAGTATTTTTTAATGTTCCGATAAAGTAATATTTATTAGCGGTTAAAAAAATGATAATGGATCTCTTTATTAAAGCTATATAAAAGTGCTGATAAATGTCACATTTTATCATCACTTTTAATAGAGCTGATAAAATCATGTTTTATCAACACTTTATTTTCACTGATAAAGCTACCCTTTTTAGTGCTTTTCTAGCACTAATAAAATCCTTTTCCTTTTCACCATGTTGAGGTAGTCAACACTTTTTTAGCACTGATAAAGTCTTATTCTAGTGTTGTTGAAGGAATCTTTTGTAGTAGTGTAGGTAGTTAGTGTGTTATTAGGATAACACTATTTTGGCACTTTACAACTGAAATGAAACATAGTGCAATAGGTCACATCCCCGATGAGGTGGTGATGAGTCACCTTTGGCTAGTGTTAGTGGAATGTGTGTATACACATATTGACATGACCACCTTCGAGTGTGTGAGAATATCATAGCCTAAAACTATTATACCTTTTAGTATATGATCATGTAACTCGATTGTTTATATTTGAGATATAAATGTGTACTAATGTTTGTAAATTATTTTACATGCACCTCAAAATTTTAAATAAATTGTTTTATATAAATGTTTATCAATACATTTTTTTAAAGTGTTTCCATAATTTGAAATGTCATGTGTGATTTTTTTTAAATATTATTTTGAAATTCCATGCCTATTTATTTAAAATTGAAATATTTTTTTTGTTAATTAAATGTTGGAATTAATTATGGAATGCTTAGTGAGACACTACTGGTATTTTAGCTCACATCCTACCTACGTCTTATGGTGTTTATAGACTATCTTCTTCTAGGTTCAATAAAGGGTAAAGAGATGCATAGAGGTGGTTATAGTTGTTTATCCTTGGGATTGGAGAGTTATGTCCATTGAGACTTAAGTTTTTATCCTGTTTTATAGTTCTTTTCTGTAGTACTTCAGTGTTGTTTACTTGTTTGACTTATGGTACACTAATCTCTGTGGAGTTTTTATTGAATTAATACTAACTTGTTTATCTACATCCACAATGTTTGTGGAAAAATCATTCCTACTTTCATGTAGTATGATAATAAGTTCTAGTTTTCAACCCATAGGGATCAGGAATACCCTTGAGTCTATGTTGGGGTTGGCTCAGTTATCGAGTTAGTAGGGTACCTGGGATGGTTCATGAAAAAGTGGTATCGGAGGTCTAGGTTGAGATTCTTTCATTGATTTCAGTATGCAGTTGTGTGTTCTTATCAGGACATAAGAGGTAGTTTTTATTGAGTTTCTAGCCAGCTCTCACCAAAATGATCCTAAGTCACCAGAGGTGGTTTTGGAAAATATTTCTTGAGGATTAGTTCTAGTCTTTTCCTAGATTTTGATTTGAATAGATTGATATAAAAATATTGTATTATTATCTATTCAAATTAATTTTCCCTTATTTCTCTGTTTGAGAGTTAAATATGATGTATTCCTTACTGTCTTCAAATGTTGTATAGAATCATGCCTATTATGAGATGTGCAAATCATATCCAAGAAAAAGTTTCTACTAAACCATAGTGATAAAATCCTCTTATGGAACCAAGTTTGGTTGAGGTTATTGTGTGTATTTTCAATGATCTGGGGTAAATACCTGCTCCAGTACCCATTTAGGAACCAACTATAGAACCTTAGAGGGATATTATCTAGAATCATTCTTAAGAGATCCTTCTCCAGAAGACACCATATTTTAGAGGCTCCAATTACCCTTAAGGGGTTGAGGAATGGTTGAGTAGTATTGAGTGTTTGTTTGATTTTGTGGTGACACTTTATGGAATCAAGGTGGAGTGTTCAACATTCTAGCTAGAGAGAATGAGCAGGATATGGTGGGATATGATGGTTATGGAAAATAAACATGATGCCTTAGAGTGGAAATAAATTAAGGATATTTTCACCAATCAATTCTATCTAGATTCGATACTAATAGACAAGGATTTAGAGTTCTTCAAACTTGAGCAGGCTGACAGAACCATGAAAGATTATGCGAACCATTTTTCTGAGCTAGTATAGCTTTCACCAAATATAGTATCAAACAAGAATATGAAGACTCGAAGGTTCAAGTTGGGACTATGATCTAATATTCATTATCATATTTTATTATTGAAGATAGTTTCTTATGTTGATGTGTTGGATAGAGCGTTGATTGTTGAAATGGACCTGGCTGACAAGTTAGTGTTATTAAGAGTTTTTTTCCTCCTAGGGACAGTATGAATTCCTCTAAAGAAAAGAGGAAGTGTTTTTATTCTCATGGTGGTACTTGAAAATAGGGGTTTTTCTAAACCTAATGAAATTCCTAGTATATGGCCTATGATTTTATACCAGTGTGTCAAGCTTGGGAATTTGAAAAGGGTTTTCACTGAGGCACCCAAGATCTATGGCTCTTATGGACACTCATGTCACTTTTATATGTTTTTTCATGTTTATTACAATCCACGTAGTGGCATGAGATCATTAGTACCTGTTAAAACTATATTGAATGTCAAGACTCGTCCTCGGGACCCGTGCCATGACTACCCCAAGCCCGCCTTTCATAAGCGAGGGGTTGGCGACTAGCACCAAAGGCGTGAATCCCAAAAAAGGGAAGGCATTTCCCTTTATGAAGTAAACAAAAACACAACAGAGTATGCAACTGTAGTAAGCAATTAGTAAAACTAGGTATAAGGTAAGTGCTGAAAAGTAAATGGTCCAGTATAAAAACCCAACTGGAAGTATAGTATAACTGAAAGGAAGTACAAAATCAGTAAGTAAAACAGCAACACTGAGTCGTCCTCCAGAAATCCCACCAGAAGGGTGGGTAAAGATAGTCTCCTCAGCTCCTTAGGTCCGGCCCTCCGCTCCGTGTACGTCCTACCAAGTGGTCCAGCTCCGGGTATCATCCAGCTCCACAAGCCTCCACCTCGACCAGTGTTGTCCGTCGTCTGCATCCAACACAACGTAGTGAGGGCATAGCCTCTGTAGGGGTGAGTATACGATACTCAATAGGGACCCCGAGACCCCTGAAGCTCTCTCAGAATCCACGAAGGATAAACCAAAAAGGTAAGATAAAATAATAAAATATCAAACAACTCTACTTAGGTACATGCCCATACATATACCTAAGTCATCAGTTATAGTTCGTCTCCAACTCTCTAACCCAAGCACAACCCATTCCACACAGGAAAACACAACCCAGTCCACATAAGAAAGAAAGATAATCACATCGATGATAATGATTGAAATCAGGACTCAGATCACACAAGTATACACTTCGTAAAGCGATAGAGATGATCAGATGTAGCCACTGATTCATCTAACCTGTCGGACCCACATAGAATAAAGACCAGCTAAGTTGTCAGACCCACATAGGATACAAGACCAGCTACTCTGTCGGACCCACTAAGGATACAAGTACAGAGGTCAAATACTGCCGGACCCACATAGGATACAAGAATAGTAGTCATCACCGTCAAACCCAAAGAGGATCCCAGTACGGTCGTCGTCACTGCCGAACCCACAAAGGATCCAAGTACAGTCGTCCTCGCTGCCGAACCCATAGAGGATCCAAGTGCAGTCATCATCGTCGCAGACGCAGCCATCTCTAGGGTTCCCGCACATAGCATGCTCTATTTCAGGAGGGTCTGCTACTCGAGCAAGAGATTCGTTACATCAACTGTCATGAAGTCCAGATTTGATGTATCCCAAAGTTCCATCTCGTCAAAAGAAACCCAACGCGACAGATGGTGTGTCAATTGGACGCACGGTCTGAGAGTTATTGGCTTTTCCGTTCTAGGGGCCCAGTTGGTTTTTAAGCTAAAACCAATCCAAACATACTCCAGATGCATCCAAACCTCAAGTAGAGTAATCCAAAAGGACATTCTCATCAATAAGAATTTAACTCAGTTGACGGCACGTCAAATTGATGTCTGGTTTTTAAGTTATAAGTGTTTCCGCTCCAAGGGCCCGATTGGTTTCGGGTTCGAACCAACCCAGACGCACCCAAAATTTGGCGAAACCTCGAGTGTAATATACCAAAACGACCGTCTCGATCCAAGGATTCATACGCAACTGATGGTGTGTCGATCGATGGTCTTTAGCATAAGTTATGGTCAAAATACCAAAAATGGTCCGAAGTGGGGGGTCTGGCCCCAGGCCGACCCGGTAGGGCACGGCCCGGCCCGGCCTGGCCCGGCCGATGTGGCCCAGTTCATGTGACCCACCCCTGCCCAGATGTGGGGGTGCGCTGGCTCGGCCAGTGTGCTGAGGGGGGGGGGGGGGGGCGGTCCCCGCTTTCCGCCGACGCGGCGCTAGGGTGGCGTTGCAGCACCCCTGGCTCCTGCGCGGCCGCAGGATCCAACCCTCTCCATCGTGGCTTCAGCTACGGCAGGCTTCTTCCGAAGGCGTGCCGGGGCGATGCCATGCCGGTGACTCACGCCGCCGAGGGATTCTCCAGGCCACCAGAGTCATTCCGGTGGTCCGATTTTGCTCTCGTCTGCGCCCGTGGTCGTCTCAGGACCCGTACATAACTGCCAAGGCCTCTAATCGCCATTTTGGTCCCGCTTCGTCATCTCTTAGTATTCCGCACATCAAGAACAAAGTAGAAATGGGTTCATAATTCTTCGTTAGTCCGCACCCACCGCTTTAGTGGTTCAAAACATCACCCAAAAATTACACCCCATGTCGAGGGTATAAATCACATAAAGAAATTTATACAAATTCCCCTACCTCAACAAACGATGTCGAACATTGGCATTATGGTAGACGACATCACGGGGAAAGGGATCGTAGGCAACGTCGGAGAGCGCTGAGGAGGAAGCGGCATCTCCTCTCTTGTCACGGAGAAGATAATTGGTGGCGCGTCATCGATCTTCGAGGAACCAGTGTTCTTCATCATTATTTTTCGGAGACCGGCGTTCTTCCAAAAGCTCCAAAGCTCTCCCGATCTCTCTCGCACAATGAAAGATCTTCCCCAAAATTAAATAATAGGATCCTCCTATTATTTAATTACTCATGCAAAGAAACTCCCAAAATTAAATCAC
This sequence comes from Viscum album, assembly GCA_963277665.1. Taxonomy (NCBI): domain Eukaryota; kingdom Viridiplantae; phylum Streptophyta; class Magnoliopsida; order Santalales; family Viscaceae; genus Viscum; species Viscum album. The sequence goes on from OY728131.1 coordinate 753,092,429, forward strand.
CACATTAAATAAAATGTGTTGACAATTAATTAAGGAAGGGAGAGGGAAGGTTCCCATTTATTAAACGTGTTGGAAATTAACTAAAAAGGGGGGAAATAGGAAGGATCCTCCTTAAATTATGGGTTGACATAATTTAATGGATTAAGGTAGAGAGATTGGAATTTAATTGGGTTTTCCAATTTAATGAGGGGTTTTTAATGAGATTAAAGGAAATTAAATGGTGGGGATCGTGTGGGCCCCACCTCTCTAACATCCACACGTGTGTAGTTAGGTGGCTGTGGGCCCCACCCTTAACTACCCATGGGAGGGAATAACCTCCTGATAAAATAAAAATTGTTCCGATGATTTTATTTACTTCTTAAATAAACTCCCAAAATATCTTCTCTTCCATTTTGAACGCAACTACGGTAAGGATCACATTAAGTAATTGTCGGCGTTGCGAGTTCATCAGTGCCCTCAGATTTTAATTCTGAGCACCAGTTCAAAAGATAGAAAAACCCACTCATTAATTCACTGAATGCACCCGAGATAAACTGCGGAAATTTATTCCGGGATCACCGGTCCTCGGAATCAAGTGCCGTCAGAAGCCATAGACTCGTAGAATTCAAAAGTATTTAGTTTTTTTTTTGAAATTTCCGGGTCTTTACATCACTCCCACCTTAGGGCTTTACATCCCCGCAAATATATAACATAAACTAGGGGAACAAATGAGGGTACTGAGCACGCATCTGGGCCTCCCACTCCCATGTTCTCTCCTGGAGGTTCATGTGCTTCCAACGAATGCGCACAAGAGGAATCAAACGCCCACGTAGGACCCTCTCCTTTCAATCCTCAATCTCCACCGGGACCTCCAAAAATGTCGCCCCGTCATCGATGTCCAGCTCCCCGTGGTCGATGATATGTGTCGGGTCGTGCACATATCTCCAATGTTGAGATACGTGGAAGACGTCGTGCACCCAGTGCAACTGAGGTGGAAGGGCCAGGCGGTGAGCCACCTCACCTACCCTGCCGAGGACCTGGAATGGTACATTGAAGCGTGGAGATAACTTTTCGCCCTTACCAAATCATTGCAATCCACGTCGAGGTGAGACCCGTAAGAAAACGTGGTCTCTATCCTCAAACTCTAGTGGTCTCCACCTCCTATCAGCATAGGATTTTTGTCTGCTCTGTATTGTCCTCATCCTCTCCTAGATGATCTGCACCTTATCCATCGTAGCCTGAACCATCTCTGGTCCTATGAGTGCTGACTCCCCAGGGTTAGTCCAACACAGAGGTGATCTGCAAGGCCGGCCGTAAAGTGCCTCGTATGGTGCCATCCCAATGGTGGAGTGGTAGATATTGTTGTACGCAAACTCCAGCAAGGGTAGGTGATCCTCACAGTTGTGACCAAAGTCAAGGACACATGCACGGAGCATGTCCTCGAGTGTCTGAACAGTCCTCTCTGTCTGGCCATCCGTCTGTGGGTGAAAGGCAGTGCTCAGGCGTAGCTGTGTCCGAAAATCCTCTTGTAACCCCTTCCAAAGCCAGGAAGTAAAGTGATCATCTTGATCAGAGACGATAGATGAGGTCACACCATGAAGCCGTATGATCTCATGAATGTAGAGTCATCCCAAGCCCTCTATTGAGCCCTGCTCTCTGGTCGGTAGGAAGTGGGCCGACTTGGTGAGTTGGTCTACGATCACCCAAATGGTGCCGTGTCCTATGGAAGTACATGGGATCCCCGTAACGAAATCCATGGATATCCCATCCAACTTCCACTCTAGGACCACTAAGGGCTATAACAAGCCTGCAGGTACCTGGTGCTCTGCCTTCATTTGCTGGAAAGTGAGGCATTGTGAAATGAAATATGCTACAACCCTCTTCATTCCCGGCCACCAGTACTGTTGTCTGAGGTCCTGTTACATCTTCGCTACTCCAGGATGTATCGATAGAGGGAATGTGTGAAACTCCATCATCACCTCCTCTTATAGTGCAACTGTTACCATGATACTTCCTCAGAAGAGGATGACGTGCTCCTCACCTTTAGAAAATCCACCGAGTGCCATCCATGAGGATATCTGAGCACGTCGCACCTCACAGTCAACGTCCCCACGTTGTGCCTCTCTGACCCGATGAAGTAGTTGAGGAATGACTGTGTGGTACTGTAGATAGGATGCCCCATCTCTATCCATGAAGGATATCTGCAAAGCGGCTAACTACTCTGTCGCCTCTCCAAGTAGCTGAATGCCCAATATCTTGCTGAGAGCATCAGCCACAACGTTCCCCTTCCCAGGAGTATAGACAATCTCAATGTCATAATCCTGGAGGAACTCAAGCCATCGCCACTGTCTTAGGTTCAGGTCCTTCTGCGAGAAAATGTACCTGAAACTCGGGTGGTCAGAGTAGACTCTAAAGCGCTCGCCTGTCAGATAGTGTCGCCATATCTCCAGTGCGAAGACCACTACTACTAACTCTACGTCATGGGTAGCGTAGTTTTGCTCGTGCTGCCTCAACTGTCATGAACCGTAAGCGATCACTACTCGCTCCTACATCAGGGCACACCCAATTCTGGTACCTGATGCGTCGCAGTAAACTATGTACCCTATGCCCTCCTCTGATATCCTCAAGATGGGTGCACTGTTCAATCTCCGCCTCAGCTTCTGAAAGCTCTGATGACATATTTCTAACAACACGAAGGGTTTCCCCTTCTTTTTCAAAGATATAAGCGGTTCTGAAACTCTGGAGAAGTCTGGCACAAATCTCGGATAGTACCCAGCCAAACCTAGGAAACTCCGCACCTACGTCACGCTCCTGGGTGGCTCCCAAGCAAGTATTGCCTCGATATTCACGGGATCCACTGCAACTCCCGCCTTAGAGATGATGTGCCCAAGAAGTGAACCTCTCAAAGCCAGAACTGGCACTTCGAGAGCTTACCATAAAGTTGGTGCTCTCAGAGTGTATCCAGTACAACCCGTAAGTGGTAGGTGTGCTCCTCCTTAGTAGTAGAGTAAATTAGTATGTCGTCAATGAAGACTACAAAAAACCAATTGAGGTAAGGTTGGAAGATCCTATTCATGAGACTCATGAACACTACTAAAGCATTGGTCACGCCAAAGGGCATCACCAAGAACTCATAGTTGCCATATCGACACCTGAAGGTCGTCTTCTGCACATCCTTGTCTCAAACTCTGAGCTGGTGATAGCTTGACCTGAGGTCTATCTTCGAGAACCATCGTGCCCCCTTGATCTGATCGAAGAGGTTTTCAATACTCGGAAGAGGGTACTTTTTCCTCACAGTCACCTGGTTCAGGAGATGGTAGTCGACACACAGTTGCAAGCCCCCATCCACCTTCTTGGCGAATAAAATCAGAGAAGACTAGGGTAAAACACTGGGTCGGATGAAACCTTTCCCCTGTAAGTCCTCCAGCTGTACCCGCAGCTCACAAAGATCGGTGGGAGCCATACGATATGTTGGAGTAGATATTGGTGATGTCTTGGGGTACAGGTCTATGTAGAAATCTACCTCTCTGCGAGGAGGAAGTCCTGGAATGTCGTTAGGAAAAATGTCTGTATACTGATCCACCACAACAGGAAATCTCAGACTCCGCACGTCAGCTGCTCCGAGGATGAGACTAGCCAACTGATGTGTGATTGGCTTCCCTCTCCTCTGCGTAAGTCCATCCTATGTTGTGAAGGTTCCCTTCTCGCCGGTGAAGGTGAACCTGGTCCCATCCGTGCAGACACATCGCACCTTGCGCCTAATATAGTCGATCTGAGCATGGACTGTAGATAACCAGTCCATACCCAAGATGACGTCGTAAGGCCTCGACGCCGCTATAAGAAACTCCCAACTGAAACTATCGCCTCCTAGAGTAATCTCACACTGCTGGAACCAGTGTGTAATTGTTGAGTCTGCTCCCGTAGGAGTCTATATCTGTAAAGATCGAGCCAACGGCTCTGTCGGAATCTCCGAGCTCCGAACAAGGGCAGCGACAATAAAAGAATGACTCGCACCTGTGTCTATAAGAATTGTATCAAGGGTAGAGTAGACACAGATAGTACCTCGAATCATCTCGGGTGTGCTGTGGTCATAAGCCTTCACTGCCTGGAGCTGAGCCTGCCTCTGTCCGCCAGCTCCCTGTGGTCAGGGTGGACCTCCTGGGGGTGGTGGTGGTAGAGCCTTGAAGCATCATCCACCACCCGCTGCTCAGCCAACTCCTCTGCCTCATCCGCCTGCTCCCTGTGGACCACCACGGTCAAACCTCTGCCTCTGTTTGGGAGGTCCCTCCACTGTCGGCTGCTCGTCTGAATGGCGGGTGAGGCAGTCACAAGCCATGTGGCTCTGCCCACCACATGCATAGCACTGTCTGCTTCTCGTAAGACTGGCTCGGTTCCATGTGCCCCGCATAGCCGAACCTTTATCTTGAGGTCGCCCACTTGACGTCCTAGTCCACTTGGACCCCTACATCATATGTTGACTGCCGGCTGCAGAAGACTCCGCTCCATGTCGTCCTGTGGTGGGTCTCGCTGCTAAAGGCTGCTCGGTGAGAAAGATCTCCACTAACATGGCTCGCTCCAGCACCCCCGCTTGTGTCAGGATCCTGGGGGGAATCTTTGAAGCTATGATATCATGCCTCAGTCCCTACTCAAAGGTCCGGGCCTAGAAGAATGGTTCCAGTACCATGTCTGTTGAGTAGCACGAGAGGTTGGTAAATCTCTCCGAGTACTGGGCTAATGATATGCTGCCCTACAGTAGCTTTAGTAACTCCCGGATGCGTACCACATTGAGGGTGGCTGGAAAAAACTCAGAGCGGAAGAGGCTCTCGAAGTCCATCCAAAGAAGAGTTGCCTCATCATGCACCTAGAGCATCAGGCTCCACCATTTACCTACTGCTGCATGCAAGAGACTTGCGGAAATGACCACCATAATATCTACTGGTGTCCCTACCAGTCTGAAGACTCTAACAATAGCCTCCAGTCAATCCTCGGTTGCCTGAGGATCCATCCGTCCATGGAACCTGGGTGGCCTCTATCTCTGAAACTCATGTAACGCACTCAGGCGGTGTGCAATCTCTTCCACTCGGACTGGTAGCATCGGTGGCTCAGTGGGTAGTGGTACCACTGGTGCCTCCACTGTAATGGGACCCTGCACTGAGGCCTCGTCGCTCGGTGGGCTGCCATCCCACACGTAACTAGGAACCCTAGCTGCTTGCCTTCATGGGGCCATCCTGAAAATAAACAGGTGCGCCATAGTTAGTATAGTATACCTGTTGAGCTTACACAAACTAATCACAAAGAAAACTTTTGAAAGGAAACACACACACAATCAGTGTTTTCGTGCAATGAGTCAGAAATCAGAGGTCCGGGTCCTAGTGTGTGGATATGTCGGCCGCCGCACCAACACTGGACTCCCTAGACTGAAAACCACACCCAATACTCTTAACACTATTGATTCACAGAGAAGAAATTATCAGAGTCCTGAGTTCTGTGGTAGAACTGACTCCTCTGATACCAATTTGTCACGACCCATCCTCGGGACCTGTGCCGTGACTACCCCAAGCCCGCCTTCCATAGGCCAGGGGCTAGCGACTAGCACCAAAGGCGTAAATCCTGAAAAAGGGAAGGCATTTCCTTTTATAAAGTAAACAAAAAAACACAGCAGAGTATGCAAGTTTAGTAAGAACTAAGTAAAACTGGGTACAAGGTAAGTGCTGAAAAGTAAATGGGCCAGTATACAAACCCAACTGAAAGTACAGTACAACTGAAAGGAAGTAAAACAGCAGTAAGTAAAACAGTAACACTTAGTCATCCTCCAGAAATCCCACCTGAAGGGTGGGTATATATAGTCTCCTCATCTCCTCATGTTCGACTGTCCGCTCTATGTACTTCCTTCCAAGTGGTCCACCTCCAGGTACCGTCCAGCTCCACAAGCCTCTACCTCGATCAGTGTTGTCTGTCATCTGCATCCAACACAATGTAGTGCGGGCATAGCCCATGCAGGGGTGAGTATACGATACTGAGTAGGGACCCCGAGACCCCTGAAGGTCTCTCAAAATCCACAAAGGATAAACCAAAATGGTAAGATACAATCACTAAGTATCAAAAAACTCTACATAGGTACATGCCCATACATATACCTAAGTCATCAGTTACAGTTCGTCTCCAACTCTCGAACCCAAGCACAACCCAGTCCACACAGGAAAACACAACCCAGTCCATACAGGAAAGCAAGACAATCACATCGATGATAATGATTGAAATAAAGACTTATCTCACCTAGGTATACACTTCATAAGGCGATAGAGATGATCAGATGTAGCCATTGATTCATCTAAGTTGTTGGACCCACATAGGATACAATACCAGCTAAGCTGTTGGACCCACATAGGATACAAGATTAGCTACTCTGCCAGACCCCCTAAGGATACAAGTATAGAGGTCAAATACTGCCGGACCCACATAGGATACAAGAACAGTAGTCATCGTCGCCGAACCCACATAGGATCCCAGTACGGTCATCATCGCTACCGATCCCACATAGGATCCAAGTACTATCGTCCTTGCTGCCGAACCCACGGAGGATCCAAGAGTAGTCGCCATCGTCGCAGTCGCAGCCAGCTCTAGGGTTCCCTCACACATCATGCTCGATTCCAGGAGGGTCCGCTCCTCGAGCAAGAGAGTCGATACATCAATTGTCACTAATTCTAGAGTTGATGTATCCCAACATTCCTTCTCGTCAAAAGAATCACAACACGACAGACGGTGTATCAATCGGATGCCCGGTCTGATAGTTATTGGCTTTTCCGTTCCAGGGCCCGGTTAGATTCTAAGCTAAAACCAACCTGACCGTACTCCAGGTGCATCCAAACCTCAAGAAGATTAATCAAAAAGGACCGCCTCATCAAGAGTAATTCGACGCAGTTGATGGCACATCAAATGGACGTCCGGTCCTTATGTTATAAGCGTTTCCACTCCAAGGGCCCGGTTGGTTTTGGGTTCGAACCAACCCGGCCATACCCAAAATTTTTCGAAACCTCCAATGTAAAATACCGAAAAAACCTTCTTGATCCAAGAATTCCTATGCAACTTACGATGCATCGATCAGAGGTCCGTAGCTCATGTTATGGGCAAAAGATCGAAAATAGTCCGAAGTGGGGGGTCGGGCCCCGGGCCGACCCGGCCCCACCCCCCCTGGGTCGGCCCAAACTGGGTCAACCCAACCCAGGTCCGGGCCCGGCCCGGATGGCGTGGCCCAGTCCGCGCGACCCTCCCCCCACTTTCCGCAGACGCGGCACCAGGGTGGCGCCGCAACTCCCCTGGATCCCTCGCGGCCGTGGGATCCCACCCTCGTCGAGGTGGGCTTCTACCGGCGGCGCGCCGGGGCGCCGCTGCGCTGGCGACCTGCTCCGCCGAGGGCTTCCGCGGGCCCTCGGAGTCATTCTGGTGATCTGATTTTCCTCCCTTCTGCGCCTCCGGTCGTCTCGGGACCTGTACATCACTGCGAAGGCCTCTAATCGCCATTTCGGTCCCGCTTCGTCATCACCAAGTATTCCGCACATCAAGAACAAAGTAGCGGTGGGTTCGGACTTGTTCGTTAGTCCGCACCCACCGCGTTAGTGGTTCAAAACATCACCCAACAATTACATGCCATGCCGAGGGTATAAATCACATAAAGAAATTTATAAAAATTTCCCTACCTCAAAAAACGATGTTGTACGTTGGCATCGTGGTAGACAGCATCGCGAGGAAAGGGATCGTAGGCAATGTCAGAGTGCACCGAGGAGGAAGCGGCGTCCACTCTCTTGTTTCGGAGAAAGGAATTGGTGGTGCATCGTCGATCTTCGAGGAACCGGCATTCTTCCAAGAGCTCCAAATCTCTCTCGATCTCTCTCGCATAATGAAAGCTATTCCCCAAAATTAAATAATAGGCTCCTACTATTATTTAATTACTCATGCAAAGAAACTCCCAAAATTAAATCACTACATTAAATAAAATGTGTTGACAATTAATTAAGGAAGGGAGAGGGAATGTTCCCATTTATTAAACATGTTGGAAATTAACTAAAAAGGGGGGACAGATGAAGGATCCTCATTAAATTATGGGTTGACATAATTTAATGGATTGAGGTGGAGAGATTGGAATTTGATGGAGGTTTTCCAATTTAACGAGGGGTTCTTAATGAGATTAGAGGAAATTAAATGGTGGGGCTCATGTGGGACCCACCTCTCTAACATCCACACTTGGGTAGTTAGGTGGCTGTGAGCCCCACCCTTAACTACCCATGGGAGGGAATAACCTCCTGATAAAATTAAAATTGTTCTGACAATTTTTATTTACTTCTTAAATAAACCCCCCGAAACGATCTTGTCCTCCATTTCGAATGCAACTACGGTAAGGATCGCGTTAAGAAATTATCGGCATTGTGAGTTCATCGGTGCTCTTAGATTTTAATTCTGAGCACCGGTTCAAAATATAGAAAAACATGTTCGTTCGTTCAATGATCTTACCCGATCTAAACTTTGGAAATTGATTCCGGGCACACCAGGCCAAGAAATCAAGTGTCGTCAGAAGCCACAGACTCGTAAAATTCCAAAGTATTTAATTTTTTGTTGTTGAAATTTCTGGGTCTTTAGAGTGAAATCAGATTCTTCATGATCAATGGGGTTCGGGTCATAGACATTCAAAATGAAGCTTCTTTACACAGTGGAAGAGTCTTTAGAGGAAGCCGATATAGGTGTAACAAATGTGAGAGGTACCATTACTATATATTATTCATTAGTGACTTCTCTATTAGATATTGGTGCATCTCATTTGTTTATTTCAACTCGTATTGTTAATATACTAAATGATCCTACATTTCTTTTGTCTTATGTGATGGATATTGCTACTCCCCGTAGAACAAAGAGAGATTAGGGTCTCTGTAGTCCCTCTAGTGATTTCTCATTATTAGATGACAATATTTCTTGGAGTTTTCTATTTATCAGCATGAAACTAATTTAATTCATATTTGGGATGGATTGGATCCTTACCAATAAATCCTTGATTGATTTCTATCTTTAATGAGTCTCTTTTACTACACCCGATGGTGTTTGTCGTATCTTTTAAGGATAATGGGACCTAAGGTCATGTAGAGAAGGAACTTCTTATTTGATGTTGGGGAAAATGATATCTATGTTCTCCTTTGATCTGGAGCGAGAATCATTTAGTGGTTAACTCCCTCCTGTTGTTTTTGAGTTTCTCAAGGTGTTTCCTTCTAACTTATCTGGTTTACCACCAGTAAGGATATCAATTTAGTACTTGATATTCAAATAGTGTTGATTCTGTTTTACCACATGGAACCAGATGAAATGAAATAGTCAAAGATTCAGTTGGATGATCATTTAGAGAAATGATTTATATTCCCAAGCATTTCACCTTGGGCGGAACCAATTCTCTTTTCTAAGAAAGATGATGGTTAAATTCTCCTTTGTGTTAATTACCAAAAACTCAATAGAGTCACGGTAAATAACAAGTATCAATTTCCATGGATTGATGATCTATTTGATTAGTTGAAAGGGGAAAAGTGGTTCTCAAATATTGATCATTGATATGGTTACCATCAGTTGAGAATAAAAGAATATGACATTCATATAACCTCATTTTAGAGAGTTATGACCATTTTGAGTACCTTGTCATGCCATTTGTTCTAAAAAATTATCTTGTAGTCTTTATGGAATTAGTGAACAGAATTTCCCTTGAGTATCTTGATACCTTTGTGGTATTCTTTATGAATGACATCCTTGTTTACTCTAAGTCCAATGAGGATCATTTTCATTATCTGAGAGTAGTTTTGGAATTTTTGAGAAATCACCATTAGTATTACGAGCTTTATAAATTTGATTTTTGGATTCGAGAAGTGAAATTATTGGTACACATGGTTTTAGAACAGGGTATTTCAGTTTATCCTGAAATGGTAAAGGCTGTTATGACATGGGAACAACCCTGAAATATTTTTGAGAATTCGAGCTTCTTGGATCTAACTGGGTATTATCATCGATTCACTAAGGACATATCATGGTTGGATTCTCTGATGACTACTCCAACTCATAAGGGAGTAATTTTTTCTTGAGATAAAAAATGTCATAATTCTATTGTTGAGTTGAAATTTCTTTTGACTACTACATCGGTGTTAAAACTTATAAAGGATGGGAAGGGCTATGTGGTATTCTGTAATGAATCAGGTTTGGGTTTGGGATGAATTATTATATAGTGAGATCATGTCATTTCTTATGGATCTTAATATATTAGGACACATGAGAAGAATTACTCAACCCATGACCTTGAACTTGAAGTTGTGATGCACAAAATTAATATTTGGCAGCATTACCGTTACGAAGAAAGGTTTACCATGTTTTCAGATCACAAGATCTTGAGTTATATATTATCTAAAAAATATTTTAGCCTACACCATAGGTTTTGGGTGGAATAACTACAATCTTTTGATTTTGACATTGACTATACCTTTGGGAATGGGAATGTCATTGTAGATTCTTTGAGCAAGAAGCTTCCATCCTAGGCCATGAAAGAATCATCAGAAGAGTGAAACATGATGGATATTTTTTCATAGTTGAATATTGGAGTTTGGGAAATAGGGGATGAGGTTGCCTTTACATATGTTAAGTTGGAATCCACACTTTTTTGAGATGATTATTTAGGATCGACAACTTGATGATGAGTTCCACAACTTTAGTGACTGTCATTATGGTGGGGAGACCGTGCCTGACTAGTCATTCTCCACTGAGATAATTCTATGCTTCCAAAATTGCATTACTTTTCCATTAGTGGTATGGAATGTTGTGATGAGGGATTTACATTACTTCCAGTGGGTATTTAACCCAAGAACCGCAAAGATGTTCTATGGTATTTGGTGACAATTATGGTGGCTAGGTATGAGAAAATGTGTTACTTATTTTGAATATAGTTGATATACATGACATAAGGTCAATACACAACAATATAGAACTTCGAGTTTGATTCAACCACTTCCAACGCCAACTTGAATGTGGGACGATGTAATGACCTGAACTTTTGAATAGTATTTGTTTCCTAAATTTGTGTGTTATTTCATTTTATACTCCATAAAACTATATCCATTAATTAATGAAGTGATACCATTGGGTTTCGACTTTTATATTAATGTTGGTCAATATGACTGTTGGAAACTAAAATCTCAACGTTACAATTATTGTCTATAAATACAAATGATATTGGTTAATTAATACAGAAAGAATAGTCAATGGCCTAATCTAGTAGACTCGGGCCGTACGAAGCCCATCTGTCAGAGCTTGGGAAGGAGGTAGAATCTTTGGACTTCAATCTAGAAAAATCCCAAGCTGAGCTTCAAAATGTGAATCTTGAATTAAAATGCCTAAGGAAGAAGTTTAAGTGGATAGAAATCACCACTCGGGCAATGTTGTCCGAGCTTCTCCATGATTCTATCACCATATCACACCTTACACTTAGGTCCTATGCAGGTGTTACAAGGGGCTATGTAACGAGGCCTTAGATACATTTTGTAATCCCTTGGTATAAATAAATTTTTTATTTATTATTATAGTAAAATTTGTGATTTTTAAATGTCTAGATGAATATTATTGATTAATTTTGGAAAAAGGGTATTTTAAAATATAATTGTACACTTAAAATAATTAATAATGTGAAGTGATATTCAATTTTTTTTTCTACAGTTGTGATCAGTAAAAAAATTAGAGTTTAATAAGATCAACTTGATTTTTTGTGAATAGTAAAGTATGAATAGTAACATACCATTATGAATAGTAATGAAAAGTAAATTATCCAAAAAAATAACATCATCACCCTTGAATGTATAAATATAATGTAAACATCTTAAAAGTGGAAAAATGATCATAGTATAAGTTTTGGTATTTTTGTATGTCATAAATACTTTATTTACAATTTTATAATTAATTTAATAAATTAAAATTAAAATTTATTTTCATAAAATGTAATAATAAATTTTTACTTTATTGTATTATGGTTATACAATAATTTTATGGGACCTTGATTACTTTTTCAAGTTGATATAAAACAAGTTATAGTTTTAGAGTTGTTTTTTTGAATAAATAATGATTTTATTGAAAAATTAAATTAAAAATATTTAGAAAATTACTTTCATAAAATGGAGTTCATTTTGGAATTCAGAGCATCGATATTAGGTTAGGTTAAATTTTTGGGATTTTTCGGAAATAGTTGAATTTTCGTTGAATAGTAAAAATACAGTTTTTAGTTTCGGGTGTTTAATGACATCATTGATGATGTAATCATGATGTAATAAATCTGGTCGAATTTTTTATAGAAAGATCTGTTATGAGGTTTCCCAAGTGGAAAATACCATGGGAAAATACCAAGTTCAAGCCCATGGTATTCCAAAATACCACCGATGAGATGTCCCTTGGAAATTAATTAAATATTCCTTCACTTTTCCTATAAATACCAAGACATTTCCTCATTCCTTTCATTCCAAAATCCACATCAATGAAGCTATGGTATTTTTACCTCCCAATAATTCCTCCAAAGGTTTCCTCAAGCCCCCAATATTCCAACCTTCAAGCTTTCGAAGTTACTCTTCAAGGTAAGGGAACCTTCCACCCTCCTATTTTAGTCATGATTTCCTTTAGGTTATGTCTTCCAGTTTCCATATTCTTATGTGGGGGTATGTTATTATATATTATTATTACTTTCCATTTAATTTCCATATGATGAGAGACCCTTTCTTCTCGCATAAAGTTATTATCTGGATTTTTAAGTGACGCTGTTAGGCTGCCGAATTTTCGTAAAAGAAATCGCATCTTCTCTTTCCTTTCAAGTTTTCTTTTCATGTGGTATGTCATTCAATTTTCCATACCATGATCTTATTTCTTTTTACTCTATACCTATACTATAAAATGATTCATTTATTTATGGTATACCCTTGTACCTTCTCTTTTTATTATTTTCTAAAACCATGTTATATCGTCGTTATGCTGTAGACATTTCGTCTCAAAATTTCTCTCTTTCTCTCAAGAAATTCTCTTGTTTTATTTATGTGAATACCCAGACCTATTTAGTTTACATGGGTTTTCATAAATACAAAAAAATTATATATTTTATTCTATAATTGACATACATATAACCCTCACCCCCTCTCCATGCATTATAAATGACATAATGATCTTATTTTTATGAAATTGGAAAATGTCACGATTTTGAAATGAAACCCATTTCTTTTATTATCTATGAGTTGTTTTTGAAATTTTTTATTATGATATATGTGGCTCACATGAAAATAAAGATATATTAAGGGTGCACCCTAATATCTCTACAATGCATTGGGTAAATAATTAATCTCTAGAGATGACAAGTTTCACGATACCTTGGTGAATAAGATTGGTAATTTTTTATGACACCTTGGGGATGAAACTTGGTGATATGTTCATGAATGTATAAATGAAATGTTGTAGGAAAATATTAAAGTTATGATTCATGTTCTTTTTATTATGATATTCCTCTTTTTCCATTGCTCATGTCTTATGGTTTTCATCAAGTTCTTAGTGATATCACAAGTAAATTGATTCCCTTTCTTTCTTTAATGGGCCTTCATCTCACCCTTTCCTTTGATGTATGTCTCCAGGATATGAGATACAGTAATTGTAAATTGGATTAACTTTTCATGAATCTTTTTAAGGGGATTTAAAATAGTGTTTTATGTTTTCATTTTTTATTGTTCTTGATTTCCAAGACACTAGACTTTAAAGATCCTCTGTTTGTAAAATGTAATGAAAAGTTATGTAATAAAAAAGAGGAATGTCATAGTTAGTATCAAAGGATAGTTTACTTATTTATGGAAATTAGGCTATGAAAAATTTAGGAAGAAACCTATAGAAATGTTTAAATATAGGAAAACTTCCTGGTATTTTGGTGAGTATTGAGTAAGTGGTTTATCAAGAAAATGCATCCCTATCTGGATACAAGCAGGTAGAGGCGGCTCTGGAACAGATGTACCTAGGAGTGAAAACTCCGACATGGAGCTTCAGGCTTTACATGGGGTATCCTAGTACATGACAATGGGCCTTGTTGTACTCTTGGTTACAACACTCCTGGGGGATATATTTAGTTAATCATAATCTTTTTATGAATCATTATGAAGGATTTATAGAGAAATGAAATTGTTTAAAGCACGAAGTTTTAAGACATAAAATCCTTTATAGTTAAAATATTTGTAAAACAAAAAAGTTTCTCACTAAGGTTTTATCCTTTTACAAAATGGATATCAATAGTAGAAACCGTTCAAATGGTGGCTGCAATGGACCAAGAATTGATAGCCCTCCAATGGAATCCAAAATGGAAACTTTCATGTGAATGATGAACCAACTCACTCAATTTATGGGAAATAACTTGAATCAAGATGAGATATTGATCTCACCATAAATGGAACAACTTTTTGTTGAATCCTTTATGTGTCAATGACCACCAACCTTCAGTGGATCTACCAAACCATTTATTGCTGGATATTGGATCATCTCTATCAAGAAGATCTTTTCTATGATCCGCTATTCTGAACAAGATAAGGTTACCTTTGCTGTTTATCACTTAGAGGGAGAAGTTGATCAGTGGTGGGAACTGATTAAAAACACAAGTCCAAGAGTATAATTTGAATCTATGGAGTGGGAAGAGTTCAGAGGGATATTCTTCAACAAGTATTTGCCTTGACCGATGAGAACAAGAATGGATAAGGAGTTTCTCGAGCTGAAGCAAAAGGAGAATAAATATGTGGGAAGCTACGAGATGAACTTCAAAAGGTTTTCACATTACACCTATAGATTTCTCATGGATCCAAATGGTAAGGTTGATAGATTATTTGGTGGACTGAGACCTCATCTTTAGAAGAATCTAGCCAACCGAAATTGTGACAGCTATGAAGAGATTGTGCGGAGTGAGATAAAAGATGAACTGGAGTTTGGTGAGACGTAATGGTCTCATAAATCCAATGAAAAGAAATGATATATGGAGCCAAGATTAGGGAGGATCTTTGATCAAGGAAGATGAGGTATGAAACTGCAACGTCCCACATGTAATAATTGTGGGAAGAAGCATTCGAGGAACTGCCTGCTCAGAAGCGGGATATGCTACAAGTGTGGTAGAGATGGCCATATTGAGAGGAATTGTCATAGTGAGGTGAAGACACAAATTCACAACACTAATGACAAGGGGTAGATGGTTCAGGCCCTACTGGATGTCCAATTCTATAAGTGTGGACAACTTGGGAACTTTTCCAATCACTCTCCAAATCTGAGGGCAGTAGAGGGGAATCGCCATTAGCCTCAGCAATGACCAAGAGGACAAGGTTGTACTTTTTCAATCACTACGGATGATTTTGAAGCGCCAAATGATGTGGTGGCAGGTACTCTTGCTGTTATCTCAAATCTAGCAAGTACTTTGTTTGATTCTGGTTCTAAGAATTCCTTTATTTCCTCCAAGTTTGTAAATAATTTAGAATCAAACCCCAATTTTCTAAAAGTAGATTTATCAGTCAAGACTCATGGTGGGATTATCCAAGCATAAATAGCGTTTATAAACTCCAGCATTTACTTCAGTGAGCACAATCTTATCGCAAATATAGTAGTCATTCCCATGCTATAATTTGACATTATACTAGGGATGGACTGCCTCTCAAAGTATAATTCTAAGATCAAATGCATAAGTAAGGAAATCTCAGTAGTCTTGAATGGAAAGCCTATAGTTATCTTCCAAGGATATATATCTCAACCTGATCTTTGTCTAGATAAACCTCTTATATATTTCTTTATGGAGTTGATCGGTGATGAAGAAGAAGGATATGGGAGTTTAAGGATAGAAAAATTCCCCATTATCCAGGAATACATTGATGTATTTCTTAAGGAGTTACCTAGTCCTCCCCCAGAAAGAGAGGTAGAGTTATCCATTGAACTCGTACTTGGATCTCAACTGATATCAAAGAACCCCTATAGGATGGAAAATGTGGAGCTATATGAATTAAAGATACAACTCCAAGATCTTTTGGATATAGGGTTTATTCAACTGAGTGTGTCTCCTTGGGGAGCACCAGTTCTCTTTGTGAAGAAGAAGGATGGGTTGATGCGGCTATTCATTGATTATAGAGAACTTAACGGGATCACAGTGAAGAACAAATACCCTCTTCTAAGAATTGATGACTTATTTGACCAACTTCGTGGGGCTCAATTCATCTCTAGGATTGATCTTCAATCTGGTTATCATCAATTGAGGGTGAAGAAAGAATATATTTCAAAAACTGCCTTCTGATCAAGATATGGGGATTATGAGTTTTCTTTATGCCCTTCAGACTGACTAATTCACCTGTTATTTTTATGGATCTGATGAATAGAGTCTTTAAGGACTACCTTGATAACTTTTTTCTGGTTTTTATTGATGATATTTTGATATATTTTAAAATGCATGAGGAGAATGAGGATCATCTAAGGGTAATTTGGAAAACTCTATGGAGGGATAGGATTTGTGGGAAGTTCATAAAATGTGAATTCTGGTTATAACAAGTTTCTTTCTTGGGGAACATTGTAGCCAATGGAGGAATCACAGTTGAACCTACAAAGAAAAAGGTTGTAGAAGAGTGGCCTCAAGCTACAACAATAACTAAGATTCATATTCTCCTTGGATTAGTGGGGTATTATAGGAGGTTTATGAAAAACTTTTCATGACTTTCTAATCCATTAAACAGGTTAACTCGAAAAGGGGTCAAGTTCATCTGGACCAAGGAGTGCGAGGAAAGTTTCCAAGAGCTGAAGAATATATTTGTTACTGCACCCGTGTTAACTTTTCCCTCAAGTGAAGAATAATTCGTTATTTTTAGCGATGCGTATCTAAAATGGATTGGGTGAGTCCTCATAAAAAATGACAAATTCATTGATTATGCATCTTGACAGTTGAAGAATCATGAGAAGAACTATCCTACGCATGATCTAGAGATGGCTGCTGTCTTTTTTTCCTTGAAGATATGGAGGCACTATCTTTATGGGGAGAAATCTGATATATACACAGACTATCAAATATTGAAATGTATTTTCACACAAAAGAAATTCAACATAAGACAAAAGATATGGTTGGAACTTCTTAAAGATTATGATTATTCAATTCATTATCATCCCGAAAGAGCAAACAAAGATGTTGATGCATTAAGCAGGAAAGACCTAGTTGTTCTTTCCATGATGAGGATTCAATGATATCCTTTGTTCAATGACCTATTAAATTTGTACATGGGAATTATAAGGTAAGGGACATCATCAACCCTAACCCAAATTATTTATCAACCATCATTAGTAGAGAATATCAAGAAAGTTCAGAAAGAAGATCCATTGTTATAGAAGAAGTTTTCAGGATGTGAAATATGGGAAGTTTCCTGAGTAAAATATTGATCAAGAAGGTATACTAAAATTTCATACAAGACTTTGTGTTCAATCTATTTCATAAATAAAGAAGGAGCTGATGGATGAAGCTCATAGCTCTATTTTATCTATACATCCTGGAAGCACAAAATTGTATAGGGACCTTCATGATCTATATTGGTGGGATAATATAAAAAGGGAGATTTCTGCCTATACTTCATGGTTCCTGGTATATCAGAAAGTTAAGGCAGAGTGACAACTTCATAAAGGGGTATTGCAACCACTACTCATACCAGCATGGAAGTGGGACAATATCACTCTGGACTTCATCATTGGTCTCTCAAGAACTTTCAAAGGAAACAATGCAATATGGGTTAGTATGGACTGTCTCACCAAGACTACCCATTTTATCTCCATTTGGGAAGATTTCTCTTATGATCAACTTGCCAAGATTTATGTGAAGGAAGTGGTAAGGATGCATGGAGTTCCACTTTCTATCATGTCTGATCGTGATCCAAGGTTCACATCAAAATTCTGGAGAAGTCTTCAACATGATCTGAGCACTGAATTGAATTTCAATACGGCCTATCACCCCCAAACTGATGGCCAATCTGAAAGGACTATTCAAACACTCGAGGACATGCTGAGAAGATTCTCAATGAATTTTAAAGGTGTATGGGATCAACATCTCTCTTTAGTTGATTTCTATTACAATAACAGCTTCCACTCAAGCATTCAAATGGCACCCTATGAAGATCTATATGGGAAGCGATATAGAAATCCTACCTTTTGGGATGAAGCTAATGAGAGAAAGCTTCTTGGGCATGATCTTGTGCAAAAGATAACAGAATAATTCCATGGCATCCAACAACACATTAAGACTACTCAGAGTCAGCAAAAGAGCTATGCCTATAACCATCAAAGGGACTTGGAGTTTGATGTTGGTGAAAAATTCTTTCTTTTAATTTCACCTTGGAAGAGAGTCATGAGGTTTGGGAAGAAAGTAAATCTCATCCCTAGGTACATTGGCCCCTATGAAATCCTTGATCGTGTAGAAGCAGTGTCCAATCAGCTTGCACTTACTCTAAATCTAGAACAAGTTCATGATGTTTTCCATGTATCCCTCTTGAGAAAATACATACCTGACCCTTAACATGTACTAAATCCAGAGGTGGTACAACTAGAACATGACATATCTTATGAGGAGAAGACGATGGAGATCTTGGATCGTAGAGACAAGGTTTTATGCAATAAGATGACCCACCTTGTTAAGGTGTTGTAGAGGAACCACAAATGTGAAGAAGCCACGTGGGAACTAGAGGATTCTATGAGGCAGAAGTACCCACACCTTTTCTCTTATTAGGTCATGAGTTAAAATTTCAGGGATGAAATTTCTTAATGGGGGAAGAATGTAACAACCTGAACTTTTTAATAATATTTATTTACTAAATTTGTTTGTTATTTCATTTTATACTCCACAAAACTATATCCATTAATTAATGAAGTGATACCATTGGGTTTCGACTATTTTATGATCGTTGGTCAATATGGCCGTTGGAAACTAAACCCTTAACGTTAAAATTATTTTTTATAAATATAAGTGATATTGGTTAATTAATACAGAAAGAAGAGTTGATGGCCTCATCCAGTAGACTCAGGCTGTACGAATCCCATCTGTCAGAGCTTGGGAAGGAGGTAGCATCATTTGGCTTTGCTCTGGACCAATCCCAAGATGAGCTTCAACATGTGAAGCTTGAATGGAATCTCTTAAGGGAGAAGTTCAAGCAAATAGAAATCACCACTCGGGAAATGTTGTCCGACCCGCCCCAAGATTCTATCACCATAGCACACCTTACACATAGGTCCTGTGTAGGTGTTATAAGGGTCTATATAACGAGTCCTTAGATACTTTTTGTAATCCCTTGGTATAAATAAAATTCTTATTTATTATTATAGTAAAATTTGTGATTTTTAAATGTCCAGATGAATATTATTGATGAATTTTGGAAAAAGGGTATTTTAAAATATATTTTTATACTTAAATAATTAATAATGTGAAATGATTTTTAAAAAATGGTCTTCTACATTTGTGATCAGTAAGAAAATTAGAGTTTAATAAGATCAACTTGATTTTTAGTAAATAGTAAAGTATGAGTAGTAACATACCCTTATGAATAGTAATGAATAGTAATGAAAAGTAAATTAGCCAAAAAATAGAAACTTCACCCTTGAATGTATAAATATAATGTATAAATCTTAAAAGTGAAAAAAAGATCATAGTATAAGTTTTGGTATTTTTGTATGTCATAAATCCTTTATTTACAATTTTATAATTAATTTAATAAATTAAAATGTAAATGTATTTTCATAAAATTTAATCATAAATTGTTACTTTATTTTCTTATAGTTATAGGATAATATTTTGGGACCTTGATTACTTTCTCAAGTTGTTACAAAACAAGTTATAGTTTTAGAGTTGTTTTTTTGAATAAATAATGATTTTATTTAAAAATTAAATTAAAAATATTGAGAAAATTATTTTCATTAAATGGACTTCATTTTTAAATTCAGAGCATTGATATTAGTTTAGGGTAAATTTTTGTGATTTTTCTGAAACAATTGAATTTTTAGTGAATAGTAAAAAAACAATTTTTAATTTCGTGTGTTTAATGACATCATTGATGATGTAATCATGATGTAATAAATCTGGTCGACTTTTGAATAGTAAGGTATGTTATGAGGTGTCCCAAGTGGACAATACCATGGGACAATACCATGGGAAAGCCCATCGTTTTGCAAATACCACCGATGAGGTGTCCCTTGGAAATTAATTAAATATTCCCTCACTTTTCCTATAAATACCAAGACATTCCCTCATTACATTCATTACAAAATCCTTACAAAGAAATATCGGGTAGTTTTAACTCCTAAGAAGTCCTCACAAGGTTGCATCAATCCCCCAAGGTCCCAACCATCAAGCTTTCGAAATTACTCTTCAAAGTAAGCGAACCTTCCACCCTCCTCTTTTAGTCATGATTTCCTTTAAGTTATGTCTTCCAGTTTCCAAATTATTATGTGGGGGTATGTTCTTATATATTCTTATTACGTTCCATTTCATGTACATATGATTAGAGACCCTTTTTTCTGTCATCAATTTATTTTCTGTATTTTTAGGTGATGCAGTTAGGTTGCCAAATTTTCGTAAAAGAAATCACATTTTCTCTTTCCATTCAAGTTTCCTTTTCATGTGGTATGCCATTCAATTGTCCATACCATGATCTTATTTCTTTTTATTCTGTACCTATACTATAAAATTATTCATTTATTGATGGGATACCCTTGTCCCCTCTCTTTTTATTATTTTCTAAAACCGTGTTATATAGTTGTTATGCTGTAGAAATTTCATCTCAAAATTTCTCTCTCTTTCTCTCAAGAAATTATCTTGTTTTATTTCTTTGAATACCAAGACCTATTTATTTTATATGGGTGTTCATAAAAAAATGATATATTTGATTCTTTAATTGACATACATATAATCCTCACTCCCTTTCCATGGGTTGTAAATGACATAATGATCTTATTTTTAAGAACTTTTAAAACGTCATGATTTTGAAATGAAACCCATTTATTTTATTCTCTATGGGTTATTTATGAAATGTTTGATTATGATATATGTGGATACCATAAAAATAAATACATATTAAGGGTGTTCCTTGATAGTTCTCCAATGCATTGGGTAAATAATTAATCTCTAGAGATGACAAGTTTCACGATACCTTGGTGAATAACCTTGGTATTTTTTTATGACACCTTGGGGATGAAACTTGGTGATATGTTCATGAATGTATAAATGAAATGTTGTGTCCACATATTCGAGTTATTATTCATGTTCTTTTTATTATGATTTGCTTCTTTTTACATTTCTCATGTCTTATGGTTTTCATCAAGTTCTTATTGATATCACAAGTAAACTGATTCCCTTGCTTTCCGTACTGGGCCTTTAGCTCACAGTTTCCTTTGATGTATGTATCTAGGTTATGGGATGTAGTGATTGTACATAGGAAGAATTTTTAAAGAAGATTTTAATGGGGATTTAAAATAGCATTCTAAGTTTTCAGGTTTTATTGTTCCTGATTTCAAAGACACTAGACTTTAAAGATCCTCTGTTTGTAAAATGTAATGAAAAGTTATGTAATAAAAAGGCAGGATCCCATAGATGATATATCTATGTACTTTGTGGTTGGGTTGATGAATACCTAGAGAAATAAAAATGTGATATTGGTTGTGATTGATCGGCTAATTAAATATTTTCACATTATGCCCATACATGATACAACCAAGGTTGAGGAGTTGGGAAATATCTATGAGAAAAATATTGTCTGATTGTAGAGAGTTCCATCATCTATAGTCTCTGAAAGAGATCCTCAATTCACTTATCAATTTTGGAGAGGCCTTCAAGAGGCACTGGTATCTTAGGTTCGTTTGAGTACGACATACCATATGCAGTCAGATGGCCGAATAGAAATATCTATATAGATCCTTGAAGATATGCTCCATGTTTGTGTTATCGAATTTCATTGATCTTGGGATGACCATCTACGATAGGTTGAGTTTTATTACAAAAATACTTACCAGTCTGTGTTCATAATGGTTTCTTTTGAGGCCATTAATGACCGACCTTGTAGATATCAGTCATTTTGGTCAGATATTGGTGAAAGTTATTTTGTTTGATCGAACTTGTTTCAAGAGACAATATAAAATATTTTGTTGATTTTCTAGGGAATGTTGATGGCACAGATCCGGTATAAGTATTATGATTATCTTCATCGTAGATCATTGGAATTATCAGTTGGTGACCACGTGTTCTTTAATGTTTCACCTCGATTGGGTGATCGACAGCTTTGGAGGCATGGGAAGCTTTCTCCTCATTTTGTGCTACCTTTCGAGGTTGTTGAGAAGGCAGGGAAAGTTTCTTACCATTTATCACTTACACCAAAACTGATGCCAATACATGACGTGTTCCATGTATATCATCTATATAAGTATCTATATGATCTATATCATGTTCTAATCTAGAGTGATCTTAAGGTTGAACCCGATTTATCCCTGAATGAATGACCAGTTAGGATATTTGACTCTAAAACCAATGTACTTCCTGAGAGGATGATATATTTGGTTCATGTGATATGGCATCATAGTTCCAATTCTCATGTGGCATGGGGGCATGGGGCACTGATGAGAGAGTAGTGGACTCAAGTTTTCGATATGGAAGCTTCTTGATAAGATTTCATGGGACACAAAGTTTTTATGGTTTAGAGGTTGTAACATCCAGTTAACTATCTAACATGTACATTTTAAATATTTTCATGGTTTTCCTTTTTTTATATGGGTAGGGATGAGAAGGATTTAGAAGGATACCAATAATAGTAAAGTCTGATATTTTTTGAAATATTCATCATAAAACTTGTTGATTTTGTAGCCTTCTAGGGATTTACACGTTGTGAAATATAGTTACACGATATGTAAATTATAAAGTAATAATAAACCCATTTTAAACAAAAGGTGATGTTTTTTTTGGTGATTTTGGGAATTTTCAATTTAAGGATTTGTAATTGGGTTACATGTCATGTGAAGTCCCAAGTTTCATTTTTAAAACATGTATTTTAGAAAAAAATTATATCTCATTCTCTCCATAATTACTGTCTCTTGACCCAATATCCATCCCCATACAATTTTGATACCTCAAACCCCTTAGGGTCATTTTATTCAACAATTGAATGTTATTATGACTACGGTGTGACTTTTAGGGTAAGTGTTCTCTCTATCTCTTCACATCTTTCTATTTCCTTCCTTAGAGTTTTATAGAGCATCTTGATTGATGGATATAAACCCCATGTTGTGGAATCTTGTTTCTAGGTTAAGTCCCTAGGTCTTATGTGCCTTTTTTCTAATTGGCATGTTCCATCGCGGGCTTGGTGTTTCCTTGAAAAAGGTTGGTAGTTCAATTATGATGGAAAATTTTGATTAACACTGAATTTATTAATTTAAATTCAATTGTTTGATTATAATTCAATTGATTGAAACTAATTTCCACCTCATTATTAAAAACCCAATTACATTGAATTGGAGGATTTAGATTTGATTTGGCATATAATTGTGAAGCCCCTAATTCCAATGAATTGGGGTGTGTTTGTGAAATTAATGGAAAATCATGGAATTTAAATTATTGGATTCAAGTTATGAAATTGGTTTGTTGAAATTGATTTTAAATTTTTATTTGAGAAAATGGATTAAAATGTTTTTTATATAGGCATAATGGGTTTATCTTGAAAAAATAAAAGTTTTGATTAAAAACTCGTCTTGGGTTTTAAGTCGAAATTTGACACTTTTGAAAATGGGGAATGAGATGAATTGTATTTTAAATAGTTTTATAATAAATTTTCGTTCATTGATTGTATTAGAGAACATGAAATCCTAGTTAGTTAGTTTGATATTGGGATAACACTCTTTTTATGCCTTACAATTGAAAGGAAACATGGTGCAACAAGTCACATCCCCGATAGGACGGTGATGAGTCACCTTTGTCCAATGTGAGAGGGATGTGTGTATACACATATTTTCATGATTACCTTCGAGTGTGTGAGGATCTCATATCCTAGAATTATCGTACCTTTTATAAGATTACAATGTTTCTCATTTATTTATATTTGGGATATAAATGTGGGTCAATGTCTGTAATTTTTTTTACATTCACTTCTGAATTTTATTTAAATTGTTTTATATAAAATGTTTACTAAGGAATTTGGTTAAAGTGTTTCCATCATTTGAAATATAAATCATGATTTATTTAAATAATGTTTTGAAATTCCATTCCAATTTATTAAAAATTGAATGCTATTTATTTGGTTAATTAAATGTTGGAATATATTAAGAAATCCTTGTTGAGACCCTATTGGGATTTTAGCTCACCCCTACCTATATCTTCAGGTGCTTGTAGATTATCTTCTTCTAGGTTTGAGAAAGGGTAAGAAAACACTTGGAGGTGGTTGTAGTTATTGATCCTTGGGCTTAGAGAGTCGTGTCCATTGGGAATTGGTTTTTTATCATGTTTTCTGGTTCTTTGTTGTAGTACTTTGGGGTTGTTTAACTATTTGAATTTCGATACACTACTCCCTGTAGAGTTTTTCTTGTATGCATACTGAATTTTTTATCTACTTTGACAATGTTTGTGGAAAAATCATTCCACTTTCATGTTGAATGATGCTAGGTTCTAGTCGTCAACTCATGAGGATCGGTAACAACCATTGGGCTATGTCAGGATTGACTCAGTTATTAGGTTATCAAGGTACCTGGGTTGGTTTGCGACACCCACACACATGTGAGGGGGTCTCATGTATGAAAAATACAGATACTTCACTTTCTCTAAGAACAAAAACTCTTATACATATTTAAACAAGATAAATTGAAGATACACTAACCTTAATATTTAAATAATTAATGATATGAATCATAAATAATTAAAATAATTAAATAAATAAAATATCTGACATACATTGGTCGTTCATGCCTAAGATCAGTCGATATAGAATTAAATGCAAAATTAAAAATTAAACATGCAATAAATTTTATGTCAAGGGCATTCTTTGAATTAAAATAATTTAACTAATTTTAATTCCAATTTGAAAATCACTCGATCCTCATAATTTAATTTAATTATATTTAAAATAAATTATTTTATTTTTTGAAATATTTCTATTAAATTAAATTCATCATTTTTAAAATTATATATCTTAAAAAAAATTAACTTATTTTGAAATATATGTACACACACATATAATTTTTGTTTTTCAGCCCTGTAAGCCTATAAAACCCAAATAGAAATTGTGGGCCTAAACGTGGCCCAAAATGGACTTGACAGGTTGGGCATGACTCACCCCAACTCGTTAGGGTCGGCCAGTACTCAGGTCACTTGGTTTTTCCCGCAGGGAGTCTTATCAAGGGAGACCCGACCATCAGTGGAAAAGGCCGACTGGAAGGGGTAGTGACCAGGGTTTTACCAGCAGGGAGTTCAGATCTGGCCGATGATGCGTCAGGACGTGATGGCAAAGGAAGTCGAGGCCATGCACTAGTGGAGTGACAACATCTGGAGGTGCTTAGTGGGAGGGGAAGTAGGGGCCATGCACGATAGGAGATAGGAGGGCCATTGTGGCTTAGTGCGGGTGACACTATATGAAGGAGAGACAAATTTTTTATACTCGGTTTTTAATTTTTCTTTAAAACAGGATAGGGTTAGGGGTATTTTCAAAAAGGGGTCTGGAGAAGTGTGAACCCCATTCACACTACCTGTGCGAATTTTCTAAAGGAAGAGTGAACCACATTCACTCTTCCACCATAATTTTTTAAATTATAAATATTACTATATATATATAAATAGATATCTAACTAAAAATTAAAAATAAATATTAATAAAAAATAAATTAAAAATAATTAAAAATAATACATACTAATTAAATAAAAAAATATTAATTAAAAATTGGTTAATATTTATAAAATACCAATACAAATTAACTAAATATTTATAAATATTCAATGAATATTAATAACAATTTAATGAATATACATAAATATTGATAATACAAATAAATATTAATATATATTGATTATATATTAAATAAATATTCCTAAATATAGATTAAATATTAATAAATATTAATGAATATAATGAAATGTAAATAAATATTAATAAATATAAATAAATAGAAAAAAGTAATAAAATATTAATTAATTATTCAAAACAATTAATTAAATATTCATAAATATTCATAAATACTAAAAAAATATTAATAAATTTTAGTAAATATTAAAAAATCTTGATAAATATTAAATAAATATTTATAAATATTAATTAAATATTAATCAAATATTAATTAAATATTCATGAAAAGTAATAAAATTTTATTAACTATTAATAAATACTCATAAATACCAATAAATGAAAATAAATAACAATAAATAACAATAAATATTAATAAATATTAAATCAAATTAATTAAATAATTAAAAATGTAAATAAAATACAAAAAAATATTAATAAATAGCAACATAAAATTGTTCAACAACTTTAAATACAGATAAATATTAATTAAAATTTAATAAAAATTAAATAAATATAATTAAATATTCATGAATATTAATTAATATCAATTAAATACTAATAAATATTAAATAAATATTCATAATTTTTAATAATTTTTTCAACAAGTTGTGTGCCAAGCCCTCTTTTATTAAAGATATTTAAATATTAATTAACTATTAATGAATATAAATAAATATTAAATAAATATTAATAAATTTTAAATAAATTTTAATAAATGTTAATAATTATTAACAAATGTTAAAAAAATATTTATCCATTAAATAATTATTCATAAATTTTATTAAAAATAAATAAATATCAATATTTATGAATATTTATTAACATTTAGTAATATTTAGTAATATTTATTAACATTTATGAATATTTAATTGATATTTATTCATATTTAATGTCATTTATTTTATATTTATTAATATTTATAAATATCTATTTAATAATTATCTATTATTCATTAATATTTATTTAAATTTAGTAATATTTAGTTAATATTTATTAATATTTAGTTAATGTGTATTAATATAAATTTACAATCATTAATATTTAATTAATATTTATTAGTGTATATTTTTTTCTAATATTTATTAATTTTTAATTAAAATTTAAAAATATTTGAAAATATTGAAAATTATTTCATTTCTATTTATTAAGAGTTGTTAGTATTTTATTTATATTTAAGAATATTTAATTAAAATTTATTAATAATTATATATGTTTATTGACATTTATTGGAATTTATTGATATTTGATTAATATTTATTAGTATTTATGAATTTTTAAATAAATTTATTACTTTTTTTGAATATTTTATTATTATTTTAATTAATATTTATGGATATTTATTTAATAATATTAAGATTTTTTAATATTTATTGGTATTTATAAATATATTTTTAGTATTTATGAATATTTATGAATATTTAATTAATATTTGTGAATAATTACTTAATATTTGTTAATATTTTATTATTATTGTTTTTACTATTTATTTATATTTATTAATATTTATTTAAATTTATTTATATTCATTAATATTTATTAATATTTAATCTATATTTAGGAATATTTATTTAATATTTAATTGATACATATGAATATTTTTATTTTATTATCAATATTTATGAATATTTATGTAATTTTTATTAATACTTTTTAATATTTAAAATATTTTAATTAATTTGTATCGATATTTATAAATATAAATGAATTTTTAATTAATATTTAATTTTATATAATTAGTATGTATTGACTTTAATTAGTTTTTTTATTTTTATTAATATTTATTTTAATTTTTAGTTTGATATCTATTTATATATATATAATAATATATATAATTTAAAAAATTCTAGAGGAAGAGTGAATGGGTTCACTCTTCCTTCAGAAAAATCGCACAGGAAGCATGATCCCTGTTGACGCTTCTTGACGAGGGGAGAAGAGTGAACGAGGCTCACGCTTCTTCAGACCCCTTTTTGGAAATACCCCTAACCCTATCCGGTTTTTTAAAACAAAAAATTTAAAAACCCTGTTTAAAAAATTTTCAAGAAGGAGATCATGTCGGGCCTCCTTTTTTGGTTTTTTTTTCTTTACCCAACTATAGGGTAACTCTTTACACTTTATTAAAAAACCCAAGGAGAACAACAACTTAAGACCAAAAGTGTTAGTTTATTATAGTTTGAGACCAAAAACATAATAAATACCATTTATGAACCAAAAATATTATATTTTCTTCACATGAAATGAGATTTTACTTTGATCAAAAAATATGAAGGTCCTTAACTATAATTAAGAGGTTGTTTGGTCCTTAAATGTCATTCCCTCAAATTAAATTTCATTTGGATGTTTTGATAGATGTCACCGCCCCATTTTAGTCTTCAGTTTTTTTAAAATATAATAAAATAAGCCTGTTTGACTGAGTGTAAGCTTCCAAAATCCCATTTCCCCTTTAGAAAAGATGGTTTTATTCACCACTTTAAAAAAACATAATCGTAGACATTTTGAAAAATAAATAAAACAGATTTTTTAAAATAATTTTACACAACCGGCAGAATAATTTTATATTGGATATTACTATTCCAAAAATCGAAAATGGCCAAAATTCACCAGGTTTTCAGAAACACTTCTATAGATGGCTTCAGATAATACCAACACACACACATTCTATTTAAATTAAACCTACAAAAATTGTGATTTCAATTTGTATTAAAAATATTGGATGACTGTAATTTGATCATCCTATATTAGATTGACTCATTGGTTGTGGTGTTGGGACCATAGCGATTCCCTCTGCACAAATTTAATATCAATTTAATTTTTCTTTTGCTTAAACCGTCATGTGATCACTCTAATACCAATTGAAGATATATGGGCTCACAACAGAAGCCATTGAGATGAAGATTTTAAATATTTCATCGACGATTGATGTAACTACATCATCACTAACGAAGTGCAACCCTGGTAAAATCATGAGGATTCTGTGAGATTAATTTTAAGCACAAACATAAATCAACAAAAATTTGGTTTAATATGAATTTTTGGTTGATATCTGCTCCAAAACATTGATTGTTACTCCAAGGATATGAATCCAAATCCCTATAGATCATCCACAAGTTCTTAAAAAGTCCATGCGTACACTGATCTTTGTATTCTAGGTGCTAGCGCGGAGGTTTGACAAACTATTCGACGTCATGATGATCATCACATCGCCGTTCCTATGATGCATGAAAGAGATCTCAATCTAGTTTCATAGATTAACAGATTCTCTCTCTAAGAAGTGGGAGAGGAGAGAGTGACTCTCAATTAATATGCAATGAATAGTTTTTTCCATGATAGACTTCTCCACCTTTTACAGTAGGTTTCCAAAATACCGAAAAGGGTCCCCGACCCTGAATAGTTATTAATCCCTATAAATGAAATATTATGACTTCTTTACTAAGGTATAAGTATCATATATATTTTTATCACCTGTAATATAAAAAATATATTACATGATAAAATTGAGTTATTAACTCAACTCGTCATTCCTGCAAATATTAAATGAACTTTCAATATTAAAATAATATCCATTTGTATAATATTTTCTATGTATTTACATTAATACTTATAAATAATTTTAATAAATAAATTCAACCACAATTATTACTGTAGAGACCCGTAGCCTGACGTACATGTACATTACATTACTTTTGCGGAATACTTAGTACATAACAAAAACACACTCGCAAGGATCGTAATAGTTTAGTGTCTTTGGAAACTCGGAACGTAATCTTCTAATCCTGGTGAAAGATCTTCAAAATCTCCCACAAAGATCTTCCTTTTTTTTACCTAAAACCTTTCTTTATATCCTGGGGAAAAGAAAACATAAAAGGGTGAGCTCAAATGCTCAGTAAGGGTAAACAAAAGAAATATCAATCACATAATTTTCATAAGAACATAAAATTTTTGGAAATCTTAACCTGCAAAAGAGAGCATAATTTCATAACATGGGATAAATCATAGTAGTGAAAATGAAACCATAACTTAAAACATTACTCATTGTGGCATACACACATAATCATAGAGAATAATTTCTTGTTAGTCAAGACTCATTACCAAGACTATCTTAGTGGACAAAGTCCCTTTCTGAATCGAGTAATCCTCATTTCAGTCCTGTTTCACTGAACCGGTATAACCTACCATTCCAGCCATGTCTATCTCATGAGATATGAAATCTTTACCCAATGCATTGGAGGGAGATATAGGTCCCACCCATCTCTTAATGAATCCTTTCTTATGTGTGCCACATAATCATAAAACATACATCATCACATAACACATGTAACAAAAATGGGATTCTTGAAACATCATGACATCATAAATAAATTCATATAACATAAAGGAATTCATAAAAATAATTCCATCACAACATGATCAAATCAATGTAATAATAGGGATAAAATCAGAACCCTTTATTATCTTATATGGAAAATAATTTTGATAAAACACTTGAACTCCATTCTTGAGGAAAATATCCTTTCTTCTTCAAAAACATTTTTCCTTTCATAACATGTCATACAACTTTAAAATAAAAGAAGTTGATTAAAAATAAACTTGAAAACTTGTAAAGGAAGCTTCTTTGAAGTAATGTTTTAAAAATCCATTCATGCCGTATAAGTTAAAAAAAACATTCTTCGTACTTTTGTCGGAAAAGTCAAAAAGTACTTCGTACGGAAAAACGACAAAAGATTCCTTTCATATTCTTTACTAAAAACTCAACTAAGGGTAAAATTGGATTTAAACTATTTCAAGTGGATGGAAACAATATTACATATTGAGGGAACATGGATGTGGATGATAAAATACACCCCAGTAAATACTTACGAATAAACAATCTCGGATAAAAATGAGATTGTGATATTTCCCTTACCTTATGTCCGACTTGCTTTGTAAGTGTCCAAACCTCCTGTATAATGATTTAAATCATGTTATTGACTTATTCCAGAATCATATTCATTGTTATGATATCATATATGGTTCACTTATGACATTATATTACCCGTTCTTTTGTAAATTCCATGTTAAAGAAGCGTTTTGGGTAAAATCGTTTCATTTATCTTAGGTGTTTTGACTTGTTGTTCTTGACATCACTATTACTTATATCATGATTTACTTACTTCCAGAATATAAAATATGATTTATATATCATATATATTCAGTATATATATATATAATAGATAGATAAATAAAATGAAAAACACCATTCATGGAGACGGTAGTCCGTACGTACGCATGAACGCTGTTTTAATTTCCTTATTGTCTTGAAATGGAAGTAAGTAGATGACATACATATATATATACATAAATACAGTAGCTTTATAATGTCATATATTTCATTATTATTTCTTATATATACTTTATAATCATTCTTAAATGGTTAACATGGAGAATGAATCTCATCGCGTCGTGGAGACGGTAGTCCGTACGTACGCACGAGCGATGATATCATTTCCATAAATATTGAACTGAATTGGAGTGGATTATACAATATATCAGAATAAATATGATGTTGTAATAACTATGTATAGTTATTCTTTACACCATTATACCCATCCGTGTAAGGTGGTGGTGGAAAATAGATTACACCACGGCGTGGAGACGGTATTCCGTACGTACGCACGCGCGGTGATTTCTTTTTCCGTAGGATGGATAGATGGTGAAATAGGTTTGTTTCATACTTATAATAACATATCAGTATATGAGTGATACTGATGTTATTACTTCATAATGAAACAACCTAAGAAGAAGAAGTGGAAGAAGAAATAAAGATGAAAGAATTGGTAACGGTAATTACCTCTTCTTTGAAGCGCCTTTTGGAGACCTCCTCTTAGGGAACTAAAATTGGTCTTTGAGTAAGACCAGAACCTCTAGGATGTTTCTAGGGAAGTGGATAAGAGATTTTGGCAGGGGTTGGCCGAGCTTGAGTGCTCAATTTGGTGTGAGGAGGAGGGGGAGGAGGTGTCCTTTTATAGGGGAGGAGAGGGGCACCTTAGGAATATCTCAAAATATTATTTTATATTAAAGTCAAAATCGGTTTATAATGGTTCCAAAGGGTCTTATTTAGAAGATAAAGTGGGGATGGGTCGAAATCCTATCAACCAATAGGATTTAGACAAGTTTAGGGTATTATTTTAACCTTATCAATTAGATTTAACTCTAAGTTAAATAATTTAACTTTTACCGTGTCTTTTTGTTTTCTTTCACTATATGGTTAATAAACTTACTATAACATGCCAAACGAACCCCAAATTGTATATTATTAATACATATATCCTTATCTAAGTCATTTTGCCGAACCTTAGATTTTTAGGAATAAAATAACAATTAATAATATAATATTTGATTTAAATACTATTTTGTGTCAATTTTGACACTATTTGATATATGATTTTTGTGAAAGTCATAACAGAATTATATGTTCGAACCAAGTTGATTAAATCAACACTAATATATCATAGTAACCTAGAAAATTAGTGGAATTCATAAAAAGTCTTAAATTACATTTATTTTGGTATTTATATTATCAATTATGTGAATATTTCATTAATAAGATAATTACTGCATCATCTTTGTGTCATAAATAAATTAAATTATTTGATGTCTAAAAATTACAAATAAAATACCATCATGTA
Source organism: Viscum album (assembly GCA_963277665.1). Taxonomy (NCBI): domain Eukaryota; kingdom Viridiplantae; phylum Streptophyta; class Magnoliopsida; order Santalales; family Viscaceae; genus Viscum; species Viscum album. The sequence goes on from OY728131.1 coordinate 753,125,162, forward strand.
GGAAATCTTTTTAGCTTTCTAATGAATATTTACAATCGAATTTATCTTATGTATAACCCTATATTAAAAATGATTTACTTATTAAACTTTGATTTTAACTATTTTAACCCTTCTTTAAATAAATTAATAATAAATGTCCTAATCTAATCCAAGTGGGCCTAAATGGTCATATTTTATTCCTAAGTTTGTTTTTGGTAGAATTTCACTTGTCCAATAGAATTAGGACATGTGTTAGGGTAATATTGATATCATATTTACCCTTAGTTACCCTATTTACTATTAACCGTGGTAAAAAAAGTAAAAAGTTACTATGCACCAAAAAATTATTTTCATCTCAATGAACCACATTTTAGTCCTTGATATTAACCGTGTCTCTCGGATTTTCGAAATTCCATTCACAGAAGCGGTAAAATTAAGTTTTATGCAAAAATTCAGTTTTTAACCTACCACTTAGTAGTTTCACTATTCATCAAAAATTGATGTTTTTCAGAACAATGCCAAAATTTCATCCCAAGATATATTTCATATTCCGAATTCAAAAATGAAGTCTATTTTACCAAATTCATAACATAAAAGTTGCATTAATTAATTTTATAATTAAATCCCGCTGTTAAAACAAATAGCGTGTTTTTAAGAAACAATATCTATCAAAAGATTGACACTTGTTTATGTCTAGTTTAAATGTGAAATTACATCCAATGACCAACATTGTATTAAATTGTAAAAATATATTCTAAATATACTTTAAAACCACTCAAATTAATGATTTATCACTATTAATTATTTCGATTAAAAAAGTTGTTTTTAATTATAATTTAGTAATTTTTCACTATTCATCAGAATATGAAAGTTATCCGAAAAGTACCAAAATTTCACCTTAGGCTAAATTCGATACTCCGAATCCAAGAATGAAGATCATTTTGAAAAATAAGATTTACAGAATTTTAAAAAGTGGTTATTACTATTCATAACGTCTAGTTTTATTAATATTTTAATAGCACATCGTTGTTTAGTGAAACTCGGTATTGCGTATTACACACGCTATCGAGGAAGGTCGCGATTGCGTGTAATGCAAGGAAATACAAGGATGCGTGTTGTGCAAGCTCCTTTTGGTGTAGCGTACAACACATGACATTAATAAAATTAAAAAGAATATTTCTTTATAAAATCTTGGGGTGTTACATTCTACCCCCCTTAAAATGAATTTCGCCCTCGAAATTCGTCGGGGTTATAAATGGTTTACTATTCGAAAGTTTCTTTAATAGAAACCCACATCGTAAAAGGGAATACCAAAACTTGGCTTTAAAAACTAAAGTATGAAATGTAACGATTACCCAAATAAACTAATCACTGGGTTTCCACATAGGTGAAAATATGGATATGGAAGAGAAATCTAACCATCATGTTCTGATGGAGAGTGGTAGAGAACATGGCTATGGAAAAGCCAGTAATCACAAATCCATAAATTTGTGACGATCTAAGGTACCATCTGATTCATCAGGTATAAGAGAACTAGGAAAACATTTTTGGTTTTCAAGATCATTTCCCTAAAGTTAAAGAATTTGAATTAGAATAAATACTTACTTTATTTTGGTACAATCTCGCTGTTGTTCGTGCCTTTAACAATTTCCACTTCATCTCTTAAATAAATGAAGTTGAATTTGTTATTCGTGAAGTGTTAGCAGATCATGTGATAGAATGACGGGTCATTCCATCTGTTTCAAACAAAAGGTTAGCAAAATTATATACATAAGTCAATCTATAGTGAGATTAATCACATATGGACTTATACTTCATATATCATACTGCTTAATATAATAAAACTAGTTTCTACTAAACAGGGACTTCCTGTAGGTCAGTGGTAGGCGATAAAGGCCAGTTACACTTCGGTTGTGGGTTCGATTCCTACAGCCTTGTCCGAAGCGATGGGCTGTCGCCCGTCCTGCAGGTTGTCCTTTTTCTAAAACTACGTTACTATAACATCCCATCAATAATATCGAAAATCTTCTATCCTTAAACAATACTAACTTATGTCCAACATAATCCAGTCTAATCTTTAGGCTTATACATAATACTGCAGTCCACTCTCATAATATAGTAACAACGATTACCAGAGATTTAATACTGTCGTTGATCCCCTCATATCACAATATATGTCTTGTTGGTCACATTCCAAACATTCAAAGTCCTTAATCGTGTATTCTCTTGAATACCTTAGTGAAAACATGAGTGTAGTTAAAAGTTAACACTTTCCACATACCAAAATTCTCAAAATTCTATATACTCAATCCATGATATCACTTAGTCCTTATATCAATCATGAGCTCATGAATACTATCAAACATTTAATTTTCTCCTTATCCCTTCATTATGCGCATATCATCTACATTCCAAAAATATCTGAATAACCTTTCATGGTTACTGGTACCATTCATCATACACTTTCAAAACATAAGGAAAGACAACAGTGTAACAATCCATAGATGTCTCTTTATTCCAAAATTACACATGATAAACATGTAATCATTCCACTACATTCTCAAACCATTGATCGAGCTTCAAAAATTCTTTCATCTCACATATCATTTTTAGTCTCTTCATCATCATCCACATAAATACTACCCATATGACCATACTGATTCTCTTCATGAGTCATTCCCTTAGGGCATTTGTTTGCATAATTCCCATACATTCCACATTTAAAACACTTAACCATTTTTGATGTCGTAGCAATACCATTATCCTCATCCATGGTGTTAACCGACCCTTTTCCTTTGCACTTACTTGCTTTGTGTCCTTCTTTTCCACACCCAAAGCATCTTCCAGTTCCCTTGAAACATTCTCCTTGATGCCTCTTCCCACATGATTTACATAGGGGAAATTGAACTTTATTTCCTCTATGATCATCATGGAACTCCATCTTTCTCTTATTAGTCGAGTCAGGAAACTTACCAAATTTTACTTTATTGATCATGTTGTGAGATTGCTGATTCGGCATAATAATGATGTTTGGACATCCAAATCCCATTTCATTTGGTTTCTCATGAAGAATATCATTCCATTGTCCATCATATCCTCCATTATTGTGAATCATCTTGTTTCCAGCCATTTTCTAAAACCCAAACAGAATAGTGTTAGATGCAAAAATCGTAATAAAGGGGGAGTAACTTAAATATCTATCATCTTTGGTTTAATCTAATATCGTTACCATAGTTCTAGAACTATATCCTATACGTATACTTATCCTTAGGGGAATCCCTAGACATACCATAGAAATATCTCTAGGGATCTTACTAACGTTTTCGCGTCCTAGTTTCCAAAGGTTGACTAAACCTTTCCTCTGATACCAACTGTAGAGACCCGTAGCCTGACGTACATGTACATTAAATTACTTTTGCGGAATACTTAGTACATAACAAAAACACACTCGCAAGGATCGTAATAGTTTAGTGTCTTTGGAAACTCGGAACGTAATCTTCTAATCCTGGTGAAAGATCTTCAAAATCTCCCACAAAGATCTTCCTTTTTTTTACCTAAAACCTTTCTTTATATCCTGGGGAAAAGAAAACATAAAAGGGTGAGCTCAAATGCTCAGTAAGGGTAAACAAAAGAAATATCAATCACATAATTTTCATAAGAACATAACATTTTTGGAAATCTTAACCTGCAAAAGAGAGCATAATTTCATAACATGGGATAAATCATAGTAGTGAAAATGAAACCATAACTTAAAACATTACTCATTGTGGCATACACACATAATCATAGAGAATCATTTCTTGTTAGTCAAGACTCATTACCAAGACTATCTTAGTGGACAAAGTCCCTTTCTGAATCGAGTAATCCTCATTTCAGTCCTGTTTCACTGAACCGGTATAACCTACCATTCCAGCCATGTCTATCTCATGAGATATGAAATCTTTACCCAATGCATTGGAGGGAGATATAGGTCCCACCCATCTCTTAATGAATCCTTTCTTATGTGTGCCACATAATCATAAAACATACATCATCACATAACACATGTAACAAAAATGGGATTCTTGAAACATCATGACATCATAAATAAATTCATATAACATAAAGGAATTCATAAAAATAATTCCATCACAACATGATCAAATCAATGTAATAATAGGGATAAAATCAGAACCCTTTATTATCTTATATGGAAAATAATTTTGATAAAACACTTGAACTCCATTCTTGAGGAAAATATCCTTTCTTCTTCAAAAACATTTTTCCTTTCATAACATGTCATACAACTTTAAAATAAAAGAAGTTGATTAAAAATAAACTTGAAAACATGTAAAGGAAGCTTCTTTGAAGTAATGTTTTAAAAATCCATTCATGCCGTATAAGTTAAAAAAAACATTCTTCGTACTTTTGTCGGAAAAGTCAAAAAGTACTTCGTACGGAAAAACGACAAAAGATTCCTTTCATATTCTTTACTAAAAACTCAAATAAGGGTAAAATTGGATTTAAACTATTTCAAGTGGATGGAAAAAATATTACATATTGAGGGAACATGGATGTGGATGATAAAATACACCCCAGTAAATACTTACGAATAAACAATCTCGGATAAAAATGAGATTGTGATATTTCCCTTACCTTATGTCCGACTTGCTTTGTAAGTGTCCAAACCTCCTGTATAATGATTTAAATCATGTTATTGACTTGTTCCAGAATCATATTCATTGTTATGATATCATATATGGTTCACTTATGACATTATATTACCTGTTCTTTTGTAAATTCCATGTTAAAGAAGCGTTTTGGGTAAAATCGTTTCATTTATCTTAGGTGTTTTGACTTGTTGTTCTTGACATCACTTTTACTTATATCATGATTTACTTACTTCCAGAATATAAAATATGATTTATATATCATATATATTCAGTATATATATATATAATAGATAGATAAATAAAATGAAAAACACCGTTCATGGAGACGGTAGTCCGTACGTACGCATGAACGCTGTTTTAATTTCCTTATTGTCTTGAAATGGAAGTAAGTAGATGACATACATATATATATACATAAATACAGTAGCTTTATAATGTCATATATTTCATTATTATTTCTTATATATACTTTATAATCATTCTTAAATGGTTAACATGGAGAATGAATCTCATCGCGTCGTGGAGACGGTAGTCCGTACGTACGCACGAGCGATGATATCATTTCCATAAATATTGAACTGAATTGGAGTGGATTATACAATATATCAGAATCAATATGATGTTGTAATAACTATGTATAGTTATTCTTTACACCATTATACCCATCCATGTAAGGTGGTGGTGGAAAATAGATTACACCACGGCGTGGAGACGGTATTCCGTACGTACGCACGCGCGGTGATTTCTTTTTCCGTAGGATGGATAGATGGTGAAATAGGTTTGTTTCATACTTATAATAACATATCAGTATATGAGTGATACTGATGTTATTACTTCATAATGAAACAACCTAAGAAGAAGAAGTGGAAGAAGAAATAAAGATGAAAGAATTGGTAACGGTAATTACCTCTTCTTTGAAGCGCCTTTTGGAGACCTCCTCTTAGGGAACTAAAATTGGTCTTTGAGTAAGACCAGAACCTCTAGGATGTTTCTAGGGAAGTGGATAAGAGATTTTGGCAGGGGTTGGCCGAGCTTGAGTGCTCAATTTGGTGTGAGGAGGAGGGGGAGGAGGTGTCCTTTTATAGGGGAGGAGAGGGGCACCTTAGGAATATCTCAAAATATTATTTTATATTAAAGTCAAAATCGGTTTATAATGGTTCCAAAGGGTCTTATTTAGAAGATAAAGTGGGGATGGGTCGAAATCCTATCAACCAATAGGATTTAGACAAGTTTAGGGTATTATTTTAACCTTATCAATTAGATTTAACTCTAAGTTAAATAATTTAACTTTTACCGTGTCTTTTTGTTTTCTTTCACTATATGGTTAATAAACTTACTATAACATGCCAAACGAACCCCAAATTGTATATTATTAATACATATATCCTTATCTAAGTCATTTGGCCGAACCTTAGATTTTTAGGAATAAAATAACAATTAATAATATAATATTTGATTTAAATACTATTTTGTGTCAATTTTGACACTATTTGATATATGATTTTTGTGAAAGTCATAACAGAATTATATGTTCGAAACAAGTTGATTAAATCAACACTAATATATCATAGTAACCTAGAAAATTAGTGGAATTCATAAAAAGTCTTAAATTACATTTATTTTGGTATTTATATTATCAATTATGTGAATATTTCATTAATAAGATAATTACTGCATCATCTTTGTGTCATAAATAAATTAAATTATTTGATGTCTAAAAATTACAAATAAAATACCATCATGTAGGAAATCGTTTTAGCTTTCTAATGAATATTTACAATCGAATTTATCTTATGTATAACCCTATATTAAAAATGATTTACTTATTAAACTTTGATTTTAACTATTTTAACCCTTCTTTAAATAAATTAATAATAAATGTCCTAATCTAATCCAAGTGGGCCTAAATGGTCATATTTTATTCCTAAGTTTGTTTTTGGTCGAATTTCACTTGTCCAATAGAATTAGGACATGTGTTAGGGTAATATTGATATCATATTTACCCTTAGTTACCCTATTTACTATTAACCGTGGTAAAAAAAGTAAAAAGTTACTATTCACCAAAAAATTATTTTCATCTCAATGAACCACATTTTAGTCCTTGATATTAACCGTGTCTCTCGGATTTTCGAAATTCCATTCACAGAAGCGGTAAAATTAAGTTTTATGCAAAAATTCAGTTTTTAACCTACCACTTAGTAGTTTCACTATTCATCAAAAATTGATGTTTTTCAGAACAATGCCAAAATTTCATCCCAAGATATATTTCATATTCCGAATTCAAAAATGAAGTCTATTTTACCAAATTCATAACATAAAAGTTGCATTAATTAATTTTATAATTAAATCCCGCTGTTAAAACAAATAGCGTGTTTTTAAGAAACAATATCTATCAAAAGATTGACACTTGTTTATGTCTAGTTTAAATGTGAAATTACATCCAATGACCAACATTGTATTAAATTGTAAAAATATATTCTAAATATACTTTAAAACCACTCAAATTAATGATTTATCACTATTAATTATTTCGATTAAAAAAGTTGTTTTTAATTATAATTTAGTAATTTTTCACTATTCATCAGAATATGAAAGTTATCCGAAAAGTACCAAAATTTCACCTTAGGCTAAATTCGATACTCCGAATCCAAGAATGAAGATCATTTTGAAAAATAAGATTTACAGAATTTTAAAAAGTGGTTATTACTATTCATAACGTCTAGTTTTATTAATATTTTAATAGCACATCGTTGTTTAGTGAAACTCGGTATTGCGTATTACACATGCTATCGAGGAAGGTCGCGATTGCGTGTAATGCAAGGCAATACAAGGATGCGTGTTGTGCAAGCTCCTTTTGGTGTAGCGTACAACACATGACATTAATAAAATTAAAAAGAATATTTCTTTATAAAATCTTGGGCTGTTACAATTACAACCTAAAATAATATGAATTATTTATTCCTTGGTGATTGTTTATTCTTGGACACATCCCAGAATCTGTGGTGGGGCCCACCATGTCCTAAACTCCTATTCATCAGAATATGACTAAATTTTGAATATGCTATTGTGTTAGGTATTCTAGGAGAATATCTCGATAGTAGTGAATGTTATTCATAAACTAGGAGTGAAGTCTAGAAACCAATCATGGTCCCTAAAGAGATAAGGAGTAGTCATAACAACGAAAACCATCATACGAATATAGACCGTGTAATGTAATCTCTCTATCTTTTGATATCTCATAAAGCAAGACACACACTTGTGTCATCATACTTTCTTTAATTTATTATTTTTTCCTTACTGAACATACTTACCTTATTCTACCATGACCATAGATTTAGTAAATGCACTACCATCCTAATCAACCACTAAATTTTTTTACTAATATTAGAAGGGGTTATTTTTGAGATTATAAGGTGTTATAACCCCTTCTAAACATATTAGTGGTGGTTATTCAAACCCCCACTAATATGGCTACCTACTTTTCATTAGAGGTAGTTTATGGAAAACCCTGGTATTATACAATTAGTGGTGGTTGTATTAAAGGGGGTTAAAACCCCTTCTAATATAAAAAATTTATATGCGGAAATAGTTAGTGGATGTTAAAACCACCTATAATAAATAAATTGCAATTATTATGGATAATTAGAGGTGGGTTTAACCCCCTCCAATCATTGAAAAAATACTAGAGGGGGTTATGACCACCTCTAATAAAAAAAATATAAATTCTAGGGGGATTTATAGGTGATTTTAACCCCCTTTAACCAGAAAAAAAGAAGGGGTTATAACCACCACTAATTTCAAATATTCTTAGAAAAATAGAGGTGGTTTTAACACACTCTAATTAGAAAGAAAAAATATTATAGGGGATTATAACCGCCTCCAATATAAAATCTAAAATCCCCTATAAAATAAAGTCAGTTGTAACCCCTTTTATTTTAAGAAATTATTTTTTTGAAAATATCATAGGGGGTTAAAACCACCTCTATTCTAAAATAAATAAATTATAAAAATAAAATAGAGGTATTTTTAACCCCCTGTGATAAAAAATATTAATTTTCTGGGAAAATTAGATGTGGTTAAAACTGCCGCTAATCTAATAAAAAAATTTTAAAATAAATTGCTAATTAAAATATTGTTTACATTCTTTGAAAAAATTACAAGAAATATATGCACACACACAGGAACAGACACAGATATCTTGGTGTTCCTTCCCATTTGGATTGATTGTTGTTTCGGTATTGTAGGGATGTTGTGGGATCGTTGCGGTGGGGTCATTTTCAGCGTTGGTTCTGCAGTACTTCTTACAATGTCAATATAAGATGGTGGAGACGGTTTTCATCCTTATATTGTGCTTGATTTTGGTATTTTAATGGATTTTTCATTTTTGGTGTGTGGAAAATTGTGTGGTCTCTTGGAATGGTGATGAAACTGAAATTGACTACCTGGAATAGGCCCCAAATGAGGTTTAATAGCTGTGTGTTCATCTTTGTAGAGCTTTTTGGATTTGGATGTTTGAGACGGTATGGCACTAGCCATCGGATCGGGCCTGTGCATTGACACCGGACACATGCTTTCCAATCATCCATGCAACGGTGGAGAGTTTTATCACGATTAAATACTGGGGAGGAGTATCTCAATGTTCTTGGATTTGTTTTACTATTTTTGACATTTGGGTTATGATTTGTCTAATTTTAATGATGTCTATTTGGGTACCACATTCTTCCCTTAAAAGGGGGTTTTATTATAATAAATAAAACAATTGAAGGTCTTCAGACCGTTGGATGGAGTGTCATGTAGGAACACTACATTTGACATCAAATGAGGTCTGCCTTAAACATGTTATCTTAGAAATGAATCTTTAATTTAAATTCCATAATCATGCCTATATTATTCTTTGTGTATACTTAATCCCTTAACCATTTTCCATTCAGGCTCCATATGTATTTTAATCACTACATACCTTAAATGAGGTCATCCTTAAACACGCTTCATATTAGGCTAGGTGTATTTTAATCACTACATTTGACATAAAATAAGTTCATCCTTAAACATGTTATATGTGAAATGGTTTTCATTAGAGGTGGTACACCATAGATAAATGTATATAGAAGTAGATATGGAATTTAAACCAAAATAATATGATCCACACAGTGACGATGTTTGACAATATTTGGGATTTACCTTCTATATCTATCAGATCTGGTACTCATGCAATGAGGAAGGATTTTAGGCCCCAATGTTTGTATAAACCTTCCATATCTACTAGTTTTGTGTATTCAAGATGCCTCTCAACTCTGTTTTGAGTTTTACACAGGGAAATTTAAGTGGACACCAATTCTACTTTCGGTTCCTTTGGTTCTCGAACTTGAGAAATTCACCCTAGGTACATTCCATTATTGGAAGAAACTTTCAAATTTCTTTAGAGTGTTGGAATATTGGGTGGAAAGATTATTTCTTCTACTTATATAGTCAGTACACAATATGAGAAGTCCTTTTACCTTAATCTACATGATGTTCAATAGGTAATAGAAAGGAATGACCTTGTATTTTTGAAATGAATTTTTTTTACATATGTGTTCTAGATTGTACTAAATATATCGATTTTTTAAATCCATCCCATTAGATATTGTCAAACTTGATTATAGGAATATGTTTCAAATGAGATAATCTATCTGTGAATATCATGGGATTTTTTTGTTTAAATAATGGAAATTAAAAAAAGGGTATGTTATGAGTAAGACTAACATTTGTTCCTTACTACTTTGTTCCCCTCCCTTCATTCAATGTTCACTATACTTTCCTCCTTTAACACCTCATCTCTCTCTATCCTTCAATTCTCTCTATCCCCTCCAAAAATCTAATATTTTTTTTATTATTTTTCATCCTCAAATCTATATTCCTCTAAGAGACTACTCTATTCTCATAATTAATCCCTTTATTCTCTTCTATTCACTCCCTCTCCTAGAATGGATGTCTTCTCAAACGAATCGTGAAAGGAGTAAACACATCAGAACTAGGATTCGATTATACATTTCAAATATTATTGGTAAGGAATCCTTGTCCTACCATCTAAATATCAGTAATTTATAATGAATCAACCTCAAAGAGGGGGTTGTGGAGTGTAACGTTGGATATGAGGGGAGTTGTCAGTGATTTTAAAGGCCTCATAGACGAGGGTATTGAACAGAATCTGATATAAAATATTTTTGGGGAACTGTTTCCTATTTGGGATGGATGTGAATGTGGTGGAAGTTCATTATTGGCACTTGACAGTGTTGGAAGAAGACAAGTGAAAGACATGTAATTGATCACAGCGATCTCCTGAATAAGTGTCGTGATTGAGGGATATCTTGGTTGAGAATGACTTGTTATATATTGATTAAACCAATGTTTTAATGGAATGATGAATATGGTCAGGTAATTATAAATTCTTAACTGGTTCATGTTATTAGTGTTACTGTTTTTTTAGAATCCGGTGATTTTTTTTGTAAGTTTGGTAGATGATGGTCAAGACATTATTTATATGAATTTTTGATATTGTAAATACTACCATCTGTTCCTTGATTTCTTTTATGAGAGTTTGGCTGAGACTTTGGAGAATAATAATAGTGAACACTAAATTCATATTTCAGATGCACTTGAGGTAAGGGAAAAAAATATAGATCAACTTGTTAATACTTCTTGTTGTTTTTGGTACATGGGAGTGTGGGGACATCTCCTTAATAATTTCCTCATTATTATTGATAATAGAAAAAGAATGTGAATAAAAAGATCTCAACTATTTCACATTAGGGATTATTCAATTGATATCTAGAGTCAGTGAACCTTATATTTTATCCTAGTGATATTTTTATTTTATCTCACTCTTTATCTCCCCATTTTATCATCAACCTAAGATCCATATTCCCTAACTAGACATTGAAAATATTGTTTGTAGAGTGTGTGGTTTTGGTTAACAGATTCACCCCACTCTTCTCAGTGGTTGTTTAATATATCATAGTTCCTATTAGTTAGTATTATGACACACTATTTGTGAGGATTAATCTCATTTATTATCTAATATCTTGCAGTTAATATATATAAAGGATTTGGATCTATCAAGTAAGAATACTTTCATGTTATTAATATGGAATATAACACTGTATGACTAAATATTTTCTCATGGATATGATATTTCCACTATTTATATATTTTAATGATGATATCAATGGATTCAATGAACAACATCAATATAAAAGGAGTTCACATGTTCTATAAAAATGGATTCTATCTATTTAGAGAGATTAAGTTTCTATATTTTCTCTCACATGGTTTGGACATTATATATATCACAAAAAAGGTGTAAATATTCTAGATGTTACGAGATCATACATATTATAATACCAACAGAATATTAAATATGATGGGATAACATGTAATTAAATAATCTCATCCCTATAAGAGAAATATTTGATAATATTTAAGTGGATAAAAGTAGTGAATGGAATATAATAGAAACTCCATGAAATCCATAATGTGGACAAGGAAGTAAATGATTCATGGTTATAAACCCATTGTTATTATTTTAAAGATACCAATAATGGGTAAGATTAAATTGTGAAAGAATTATATGTCTAATTGATCAAAATTGTGGTACCAATTTGAAGCCATGGAAAAGTTCTTATTGATTCCACTGTGGATAGAAAGACAATAGGATAACCCACCCTATCCTATGTTTGTGTAAATACCTAAGATAATAAGAGAATATATTCCACCATCGATGTATTTGGAAACCATAATTTAAGTTAATAGGAGATTTGAATCACTAATCTAATTGGAAAACAATATCCAACCAAATTAGAAGCAGATAAATCTTAAAAATAATGATTATGGACTCTAGATACTGACCAAAGGAAAAAAAATTGGAGAGAAACCACAAAATAGAACACTAGTGGATCAAATACTTAGACAGAAGCATGGGCATGTGTAGATTTCTAACTAACATCACTTCCTCGAAATGATCTTCTAGGATGTAGTGAAGGTTGATCTATGGTTTTTCCCCTATATTCTTCATTAACGAAATCCAAAATAAGATTTAAAAACATATTGTTTTAATATGTAAAAATAATAGAATTCATCCAACATATATTAAAAACACATGTTTGTAGTTAAAAATAAAAATCATACAACATATAAATGGATAACTATTGGATACTTGAATTTCTTAATGCTCTGTGATCTAAACATTCACAAACATTAAAACAATTCACTTGTGTTCATATGAAAAAAAACATAAATTATCAATTTGATTCTTATAATAAAAATAAGAAGGATTCAGTGTATGGTTCTGGGTTTGGTGAACTATCCAACATCAAGTTCACATATGGTATTGGTCTACATCTCATACATGTGAACTACCGTGGAATCAATGATAGTTTTAATGTTCATTAAAATGGTGAGAAACACATGGTTCTTTGTCGTCTTGTTTTGGGGAACACATAGATTGTTCATCTTGGTTCCAAACAATGCTACCCTAGTTGTGCAGACTTTAATAGTGAAGTTGACAATCTGAAAAACCCAAGGCATTATGATGTTTGGAAAATGAACGTGAACCCTTGTATATATCCTGAATATGTTGTTAGTTTCAAGGTATCATCTATCACTGAAGGTTGTCCTACATAAAATGAGGAGAAACATGATGTTTCATGTGTTTCTACAAATCTAGGCCATTTTTTGTTCTATTTCCATGGAACTACACCAAAAATATTTATTAAATATCTCATAATTTTTCATTGTTTTTATCGAATGATGGGGAACTTGATGTTATTCCATATTGACAATAAGAATTACTTATTTTACATTCCCCTAGTTGTTGCCTATGATTTTTTTCACCATCATGTTCAATTTTTCTAACCCTTTCACTTGAACCATATCATATCCATGAGACAGGTGTTCTCGAGCAATGATATGTGTTTTTTCTCTCAAGCACTGATATGTGTTTTATGGAATACATGTTCTTTTTTTTACAAATTTTTAGTATCAGGTGTGACAACTAAGAATATGGATTGGTTTTTTCTATGTAAAAAATGAATGTTTCTTTCTTAAGAAAATATGGGGGATGGTTGGGGCATGTGTGGGCAGTAGAGAATAATTAGAGATAGTTTTTTATTTTTTGTTCTCTATTAGTTTTTAGGGATGGTAAAAGAAAATAGGGAGTTGTTTCTGAGTAATAAATAGGGGAGTGTATAGATAAGAGAGGGTATATTTTATTTTTATCATTTACTGGAAACATGATTTTTTACACTTGTGGTAGAAAAAAAACATTTACTGGTAGAAACATTTTCTGGAAGCAACATTTTTTATATCCAAACATTCCTAACAGAACTTCTACATTTTTTCTGGAAATTTAAACATATACTGCAAAAAAGAGAATGAAAAAAAAACCTTGCTAGAATCAGTGGTTATGTTAACATTCATTAAAGGAATATTATACACTATTCCTTTAACAACATCAATAATTCTAAGAATCTACACTTTTTTGGTCTAAATCGTCTTCATTCCTTTTTAATTTCAATTATGATGGACTCAAATTTGATTTGAAATCAGCAACCTCTTTTTGAGATGTAGGATGGAAATTAGATAGAGTGTCATTGATGCCTCAAAATAATTGAGAGGATGAGTTTAGCACACTTATCAGACATGCTCCCAACCCAAGAGAATGGACACAACCCAGATACTATTTCTCAAACAATTTTATGAGAGCATCATTTAGAGAAAGCATTGAATGTTTTGATGATTCCTATTAAATTAAATCAACACCCAATTTTTCCTACATGTATATGACATTAGTTTTTTTATGTCAAAAAGTATCAAATCTTTAATATGAATTCTTACTCCAATTGTTTTTGCATCGTCATTTACACATGATTCATGATTTTTTCGATGTAACGCATCCCATAGATTGACCCTAATAATAAGATTTCTAAATTTATTCTCCTGTAATAAAAAATATTATAAAAATAAATAACATGCAATCGATTTCTAAAAATCTAAATGATATACTACCATATAATATTTCTTATGGGAAAATGTTTTAGTTTCAGATATATGTGGAATGGTTTGATTTATACGATTTAGTGAATTTTTCTTACACATGTCCAACACATATAAAGATGAACATTTTAGTAACATTTAATCAATAAAAAAAATTAAATGTTAAAACATGATGGAAATAAAAAAATGAAAGTAAATTGTATTTTTTATTATCACGGATGAGAATATAACTTTTCCATTACTCCTTTGTTTTACCATTTAGATAGTTCTGCTCAACATTTTGTTATTTATTTAATCTAGAATCATAATGTTTATGAAAAAAATCCCTCTATTATCTCTCCATAATTTTCCTATGGCAATCTTATCATACCACCTTTACAACGTATCATGCAAAAACTGAAAATAGGGCTTTTCCAAAAAAATGAAAACACCAGTTGTGAAATTATAAAATAAAACTTAAAAAGTCATTAAATTAATAAAAAATTAAATTCTATAACCAATCTACATGACACATATTATTTTAGTGAATTCAGTATGCTCCATCAAGATTCATGATCTATAGAAACCTTATTCCTAGAAATATGTCACATTACATGTAAAAATAAACCTCCTCCTTCCTCAATTGGACGACCCTGATCATTGAAATTCACTATAACTTTTTCATTCACCAATGAGAAAATTTTCTCCATTTTTAACTTTTTCACTTTTCTCACACCCTTCGAATCTAATAAAATAATGAAATAAATTTAAAAATGCATTAATTAAAATAAATAATTCATGAATAAAATTGAATGTACCTATAACATTGCATATCCAACTAGTCTGTTGTTTTTACCTCTTTAAACAAATTGATGTCAAATAAAAATTCACATATATATCATATCTGACATAAAAACAACTTTCAGGACTAGATAATCGAGTATTTTCATCTGTATTAGACCCTAATAATGTGAACTATGTTGACTGACCAAAATATGAATGTGTTTTCTAGGGGAAAACATCTTGGGTGATCTGCACTTGCGTTGAGCTTGGTGGAACATCTTTAGTTGAAGAAGGATGAACATTCACATTGATCTATGATTGTGTTGTATGTTGTTCATTTAAATTCTAAACTCTAGGAAATTTTAAATTAGGCATAATTATATGGTGATTGTAAGAATAAAATGTTTTGAAGAAACAATTACAATGTGCTTAAAATAAAAAATATGAAAAATATGAAAAAATCATTTTATTGAAAGTATCAATAAAAAAAATTCAAAATTAACATGTATATATCCTGTATATATTTATCAAAACCTGTTTTAAGGGGGAATAATATCATAGTAATGAAAGAAAAGTGTATGAAATGATGTTCACAGTGGTGTGTTGGGTGCAATGTGAATCAAGGGAGTGAGAGAAGGTAGGTCCTACTATAATCTCTATATTCTAAATGATGTGAAATCCCTTATATTGGATCATGACACACATATCCAAAATAATAGGTTATAAACTTCTATTAGTGGGATCCTCCCAAAGAGCGCCTCATGCGAGGTAGTGGATCCTTCAAAGGTAATGGGATAAATGGAGGCCACCCAATATTTGGATGAAATTAATATGGATAAATATTGTGTGTATGAATATATTAGATGGTGTGTCTTAGTGTATGATGTAATGGGTTCGGTGATCTTTAGTTTCAACACTGACAATGAACTAGGAAACTAAATTGGGGCAGAGATAAGGGAAAAGTAGACTTTCACTATGTAGTCTATAACATTAGTATGTCTATTGTGGAGACTAACTCCAAAGTTCTGGTTGGTTTCCTTCATAACAATGTGAGAAGACAAGGGGACTTGGTAATTTCACTATTCATACTTATATACTTCTCTTGTAGTGTCATGAAGTTATAAAAAATTTGAGTTAAATATACAATTTTGAAGACACATTATTTGTTCTTTCATGTGCAGAAGAGTGAAAAAAATTGGAAAACATAGAACATTAAAACATTAATTAGTAATGTTGAAACCTCCTATGATCTAACACATAAAACATTAGAAAAAATCATTTCTCATAAGCTAACATATGAAACATCCTTGATCAGTTACTATATAAATATTTAGCATAACCAATGATTAAAAAAAATTCCATATAGAGTTGAAATGAATATATTGTTCCTTAATATATATAAAAAAAGAAAAAAAGAAACGACATTAATTAAAAAAAATGTTTTCTTTAAAAAAATAACATTTTCTCTTCTAAATATTTTAAGAAAAAAAAGGAAACACAATGGTTTCCCATTACATGAAAAAAAAAATTAATACCCACAACTTAATGTGCTTCTAGAAAAAATTAACACAAAATAAATACGTTTACTATAGTTAGTCAAAAAAATCCCTAAATTAAAAAAAACAAATACAAATATTTATTCCAAAATATTTTCATCTTCCTTCAAATTCAAAAATAAAATATCAGCATATTCCTCTTCTCATTACAGTTGAATATTTTCACCTTCATTGTAAAAATATTTACACAACTCTTGTTCTTCAAAAGGTGTATGGTCATGTCTTTATTCATCATCTTCACCCATTTCATACAAATCACTTGGATTAATATAGAAGAGAGGCATCTATTCCATTTTCATCATGGAAACATGAAATACATTTAGTTCTAGATGTCATGAACACTCAATAATTTTTTGTTTTTAATCCTTTTTCATGATCTGTTTTACAAAAATTTAATCCATTAATATTGAATGAATAAAACCTTTTAGCATTTTGAAGAGGGCCTTGTGCTAGATGTTTTAAATCATCTGATAGAGTACCAACTATATCTTCTAAAAATACCTAAAAAAGAATAATATTTAAGAAAGTAATTATCAATCTATATTAAATTATCAACCATTACTTTTACTTACCTTTCTAGAAAACCAATCGGTAAAGTCTTTACTTACAATATTCTACACTATAGAAGAGAATCATGTCTAACTCCTGATTTTTCTCATCACATGTAATGTGTATTCCCTAAAAGTAATGATTATTAACATCATAAGTCATATATTTAAATTACTAAATACAAAAAAATAAATTGATACCTACTCTATGAATGGATCCAGCTCTTCACAGTTGAATAACACATGTCGGTGTGCCAGTTTCATCTCAATAAATGTTAAGATAAAATTAGTACAACTCCTAACTGGTCATCTAATCTTGGAAAAGATAGTATACACTTCATCATTAAAAAAAATTAACCTATTGAATTTGGTCTCAATACCATCTAAATATCTTGAAAAAAAATGTCAAACATTCTTCTGATATATACCTCTCAGCAATAGAAGCTTTAGGTTAAGACTTATTACAAACATAAGACTTAAAATTTCACAAATATATATATATATATAATTCAAAAATAATATAAAGAAAAAACAAAATATTATGGTGTGAAATAATATATCTATAAAATGTTAAATTACCTTTAAATGGGATACAACCATCGATATTATACTTACCCACCCAATCATTGTTCATCAACTAGATGCCCATAAAAGTGAATCATGACAATAAAAATTATGGGGGAAATAACATATCCAAATGGATAAGTTTGAGAACAATTTTATGTCAGACATTCTCAAGATCAATGGGATTGATAACCATGCCACATATTTGTCAAGAAAATGCCCATAAATCTACCAATATTGGAGACGTATTGTTCTAAAACAAATTTTATATTGAAATGGGAAGTAATTGATCCATAATGATATGAAAATCATGAATTATCAAGATGGATATTTTATAGTATTTCATATTGATATATCTATAAAGCTGGCTCGAATAACCATCGAGCAACTTAATATTTACTAGACATTTAAAAAAGGCATTTTCATTCGATTTTTCAGTATAAAAAGACATGGATGATATTTTCCCATATCATTAGTCCACAAATCTCTTCTTACACCCATTGTTTGAAGATCTTTTCGGTCCTTATGATGTTCTATTTTCCTTCCAATTTTTTTCAACAAAGTACAAATTAAATTATCACATTCATTTTTATTTATATACATGACAAAAGATAACATGTTAGTCTCCTAATGTAGCAATTAAAAAAATATTGACTTTTTTACATTGTTTGGAGCTGTCCTCATTGTAATATTAATAGAATATTTCTTTACAAGGCATACCAAGTTTGAACCTCAAAAGATATTACAAATTTTTTCCAATTTTTTTTAAAGAGTCTAAATTAATCACCCTATGAAAGCTCTATGAGATATATGTTACCATCGTGTATGAATTTTCTTTGATGAGGTCCTAAAAATGGTAATCCAACCTATCCCAAGAATATATGTATTCTTCCAGATTTATTTTCCCTCCACTGATTCCACTAACCCAAATCCGATCTTTCTTGTTGATCCAATCAACTTGCACAAAATTAAGATCAACTCAAATTATTCTCTCAGACATTCTATCAGCATCCTCCTTTGAAACATTAATATAAATATATTAATTCTCTATCTCTTACTTAGAATGTAGAAAAATCTTCATGTCAACATCCTTCCTTGCCTCTTCTTGGACTCCATTAGATGCCATCTGATCAAACAACTAGTTTGGATATTCAAGAATTTTACATTTAGTCTCATCAACCTTGTAACTAGTGACCTACATCTCACCAGGAGGTGCAAGCAGGTCATGAAACTGCACAGGTTCCCTAAAATTAATACACTTTCCAGCTACATGAGTATTCATTGGTTTTGGGAGGTAAGAATAATATTTTTTCAGCTTTTTCTTTCCCCTAGGATTCACTGGATAGTATCCAACATCTATGATCTTTATATTACCTTTTGATAATCAATTCTATAAGAAACAATTGATTTTATCATCCTCCTCATAATCTGAAGGTGATTGGAGGGTCTCAGCACATGCCTCCTACTCTAAAGATTACTCTGCAGTTGATGGACCCATCTTCTTGGTCTTCCTGTATCTTATCTTTTTTCATCCCACTTATTCCTTTATCTCATCCAATCCATTTTAAAAATTCGAAAAATGTTTTGTAGGAGGACTAATTGGATATACCGTGGGGATAGAAGCATATTCTATGTCTTTGACTCGAAAGAGCCATGTCCAAGTCTCACTGAGTGAACCTAAGGGATTGTTCTCAGGTTCTGGAAACCTAAAGCAGCCCATGGAGTTCCCATCTCCCCGTCAACAGAAATAAGGGTGTCACCTATATCAGCATCATAAGATCCCATACTAACCCTTGAGGGTATAGATTCCACAACCACATAAGACCTAATATTCTCAATACCCACATGCTCAACATCATGAACCAGGTTTGGGGGGACTGAGGCACACCTACAGACTTATTGTAGGTGACCCAGATGACATCAAGAGGAGAAAAAATCTATCCAATACTCGAAACAGACCTTCTATTTTAACAGATATTTATGTTTGATCTCAATCCATACAAATTCATTCGGAGGTTTGGAAACATATATTTCTACACTGATTCAAGGATTAATTAGATGGAAAAGGGATCAAGATATATGTTCAAAGCACAAAAATATACCTACCATGTTTCCATTCTTTGAAATAATTGTATGGTTATGAAAAGAAATTTTAAGGTTTATGAAACTAACCCAAATTGGCACTATTGTAGGGTCAAAAAACCAGAAAAACAAGAAGAAACAAACACCATTGAAGG
Organism: Viscum album; assembly: GCA_963277665.1. NCBI lineage: Eukaryota > Viridiplantae > Streptophyta > Magnoliopsida > Santalales > Viscaceae > Viscum > Viscum album. The sequence goes on from OY728131.1 coordinate 753,145,492, forward strand.
ATATTCGACTGGTAGACCAAGAAGAAATAAGGTCATACTCTATCTCAAATTGAATGAGAATATGGAGGGTATCCAGGAGCCCTACTACAACATGGTGATTCAGATCACATGAATCGGAAATGAATCGATCGAAGGAATCAATGGATGGTCGATTTTGACCAAATAAAGACACTAGAGAGAGAGATGATGGAGGACTGAATTCTATGTGAATTTCTGTATCAAAATCCAAAGCTTGAGAAAACCCTGATCTAAGGATGGAACCTTGGGGTTGAGCACGATGGAAGGGAATGAGGGGAGATTATACGGGACTGTAAAAGGGGAAAGGGGAAAAGTTCAATCTAAAACTGTGCATACCCTCCCCCTCATAGGAGGGGGAGGGACAAGATCAACAGCCATAGTCATTAGGCAATGGAAGACCTAAGCAGTAGGGTTCAAACCTCATGGACATCTCAGTCGTCATCATTGTTATTCCCCCAAGATTGATTTCCTTCACCATCCTATGTTATTTTATTTCCAAATGAGACATTTATGTTTTCTACCTATTTTAAAATATTCATACTAGACAACACACTTAGAGGTTTTCTAAAATCCTTATTCCCATCAAAATGAAATCTCATCAATTGAAATTTATGACTATCACCAAGAAATCGACGATGCCCCCCAAAACACCACTTTATAATATGAGGAAAACATAATAGACTTGTGTCAAAGTTACAAGTTGAATAAGCTAATCTGTTATAAGTATTCCATCCAGATATGGTACCAAGTCTAGGAAAGTCATTTATTGTCCATACTAATGATGCTTGCATTTTAAATTTTTCAGACACGAAGACATAATAGGTATCAACTCCATCCACCCACAACTCTTTCAAATACTTCAAAAGAGGTCTCAAATAAACATATATGTCATTTCCTGGCATTCCTTTCCTAGTAATTATCATTGAAAGAATCATATATGTTTGTTTCATACACATCAATGGGGGAAGATTATATGGTATCAATATTATTGTCCAAATAATGTAACTTGAAATCATGATACCAAAAGGATTAAAACCATAAGCTGTAATACCCAAGTAAACATGTCGAGTATCTAAATAAAATAGAAGATGTGTGACATTAAATTTAATCCATGCTTTATAATCTATATGATTCCTCACCAAATCATCATTATATTTTTCACTTTCATGATAATTCATATGCTTGGCATTTTTACTAGACATAAACAATAGTGTAACCATTGTTTAAGTGGGAAATAACAGAAAACTTTCGATGGTTAATTATTTTTTTTCAATAAATTTTTACTTCCACCTAGATGATTCAAATTTATTATACATTTCTTTATCCTCATATTCCCCCAATAAAAAATGAATTCATTCATAAAATAATGTGTCTTAATATAACTAATCCTAAGTTTATTGATGATTTTATTAGCCTCATAAAAAAAGTTAGGGATTTTGGAAGGTTAAAAATCATCTCTTAGAAAATCCAAAATCATTGTCATTTCCTTATTAGTAATTACACATAAAAACTTTATGTGGTAAAAATTTATTATAAAAGACAATTTATAGTACTTTTTACATCCTTCATAAAATTCTTGATTCCCATCCTTCAATAACTCATAAAATTCAATAGAATTTTCAACCACGTTTACACCAAGATATGAGTCTGCATCATTTTCACCAAGAATATTTTCAATTCAAAATTCATCATTGAAAATTTTATCTATAGGATATAAAGGATCAATATTGTAGGGATAATTCTCATTATCTAATGCTCTAATAGACGGTAATTTAACTTCATTAAATCCATCATGCCATACCCACCTAGTGTATTCAATTAGAAATTTTTTTTGACTCAAAAGTGAATATTCTTAAACTCTACTCAACATTTTATTAAATTTGAAATTATGAAAAGTACATATTATTCATCACTCGATAGATTTATGCTCAAACAAAAAATTGGAAAATTTATTTAATCCTTAATTATACTCATTAGTTTTTCTTAACAAAGAAATCCATGATTTATCTATTTCTACTACATTAATTGAAATATAATATATCAATTAAATATGTTCAAATATACATAGAAAAAATAATAAAGATCTAAATAAATTTTATACAATAGAAAAAATCTAATGAAATTTTATTTATAAAAAACATTCATTAAAAAATAAAAATTTAAGTCTCTTTTCTATTTAATAAAATTAAAAAATACTTTTTTTTAAGTTTAGTTTTTTCGTTAAAAAACGTAAACAAAAAATATTTTTACCTTTTAACAATTATAGAAAAAATATTAGAATTTTGTTAAAAAAAATGCATACATCAGAATAGTTTAGAATTACTTGTTGAAAACTACTCATATCCTTTATTAGTTGTGACAAACAGTTGGAAAAATAAACGATGTTTGTTCAGTTTCTAAAAAAAACAGTGCACTTGCATTTTAAAATAAAACTAACGAAGTAAGTGACACACATTATAACTAATATGTCTTATAGGTATTTAACAGAAATTAAAGCCAAATACCAGAAAATTCAAATACAAACAAAATTTATGGCGATTATGTATGGGTATTAGAGCAAATAGTCATATTTTTATAAATAAGAAGTGGTTCCATAGATTGAAATTAACAGAATAAAATCAATGATGAAATTGTAGGAAACAAAATTTAGTATTAATTTTCTAAATTAATCTATAGAAAACAAGATCAAAATTGAGCAGTCCAATTACCACACTGATGTTGACCATAGCTTAGGTCTAGAATTATTATCCTTGAGATACAAAGTAGCTCTTTGACCCTTAGAAAATGGAAAAAATATTAACACAACTCATTCATTTGGGGTTTTGTTAAGGGTTTAGAATAAATAGGAAAAGGGTGAATAATCCCTAAAAACTGACTGTTCAGGTGTGGGTTTCCATTAGGTGAAGATTTCACAAGGGATACAGTAAGAAAGAAGCTTCCTCTAGGGGGTTTATATGATGCATTAGTGATGACAATTACCTAATTTTGTTGGATTTTTTTTGAGACATGTACATGATACCCACAAACAAGGAGTAGAAGAATAAATTTGATGGGTTTTGTGATCTAAGAGAGGAGGGGAGGGAGGACCTCATGAATAGGGGGTGGGGGCACTATCACACTCAATAGGGGGATGCATCTTTGGCATCTAAGAGAGGGTACACTATCATAATGGGAGTTAGGGACATATGAGAGGGGGTGTAGATGGGAGGTGAGTGTTGGGAGGTAGGGGAAGCTACCAAATGAGGTAGTGGGATGGGAAATACCAGCTAATTTGGGAGAGGGGAGTGTTGGGAGGGGTTATGGTAGAGGGGAAATATGGTTATCAAGGGTGGGGGTGGGGAGATATTAGGGAATAGGGGTTATCATTAGGGTTGGTGGTGATACTAGGGAAGAGGGGTTATTAAGGGGGGTGTGACACTAGGGGAGGGGATTTATCGGGGTGGGGGTGGGGGTGGGGTGGGGTTATCAAGGGGAGGGGTGATACTATGGAAGAGGGAAGAAGATGTTTCATATTATATGGGTTATCAGTGGTGGGGTTGGGAAATAGTTGGGGAAGAGAGAAGTACAAAAAGGAGTGATGTTTGAGAGGAAATAGGGTTGGGGTGGGTTAATAATTTTTTAGATGATTTGCATAAAAACAACCTAAAATTAGAAGGGGTTATTATTAAGCCCTTCTAATTTTTATTTATAGGGTATTTATAATAACCCATTCTAAATTCCTTCCACTAAATGCCGCATTTTTTTATACTGAATTGGGCCTAACATATCTCTTCCTATCAGAAGTGAAAAATTCTATCTTGATCATTCAACCAATTTCATATCTCCAATGACTCACCCAACATAATATTTATTACCACAACTTCAATGTCATGATTTTTTCCTCACATAAAATTGCGAGATAAAATTTTACTTATTGATACTAATCTCATGTCAGGAGACTAATACACATGTTCCTAGATAAAACAACCCTTGACACCTAAAACATGTGGTGTTCCTATTCATTGGTATGTCCTCATTATCTCATCTACTAGAGATCAATAAGTGAAACATTCATGAGTAGAAGTTTAAATGCTTATAATCCCACAACTCCTTATATCTATACATCATTTATGTCCAATCAGTATGATGTATCTAGACAATATGACATATGTTTACGATTAATGTCATACTATATCAAGATTCTCATTTTTTCCTGTGAACTTCTATAACCTTTTGATGTGAAAAATAATTTATAGAAATTATCATTTAAATAGTAGATGTAGAAATATCAACACTATGCCCCCGTAGTCAGTTGGGGGTAGTCTAAGTGGGTTCGGGTTTGGGGGGTGGTCGTGGGGTCGATTCCCCAGGCTAGTGATTTATTTTCCATTTCTTTGTAGCATTGTGGACCTCACTTGTGGTTATACAAATTTTTTAAAATATCAACACTATAATGGTAAATTTAAATCATACATAACTCAATGTATACATGGTATGGTAATAAAAAAATATTGTTTAAGTTGAATATAGGTAACCCACATTACAACAAGATCCAAGTGTTGAATCCCTCCAGTGGTGATCCACATGTACTCCCATGATCTCCGAAAGACATCGATGAATTATTGGGTTCTAGTGTCGTTGATTGATTATCTTTCATTTTTCATCTTGATTGTATCACATTTATTTGGCCTTGAATAAAATCTCTTGATCCTCTCATTCTTGAGAGGATGTGAGACAAAATAGTATAATTCTATAAAGAAATTATAACATAGGACAATTCTCGATTAAAATGTCTTGCAATGTATTATTGGTGTATTTATAAACCTAGGTTTAGAGTTTTTAATTTAATTAATTACACAAGTTCCCTTAATAAAATGTTAAACCCATGTCTGACCCCATGCCATGTATTAAAATAATAATATTATTTTTATTCCACGGTGTTCTCTTACTACTACAATGATAAATATTATTTTACTGACTTGTAAATTAATATTTATCACTGGACACAATCTTGGTCCCATCATCCTTAACATTTATTTAATACCTAAATAAATATTTCATTAAATATTTATTCATAAAACAAATATTATATTCACATTACGATAAAAAAGTATTTATTAAATATTCAATAAATAGATAAATGTTATATATCCATGTAATTTAACAACAACCTTATGATTAAATATTTACTTAATTTATGCTATCATCAGTGTTGAATAAAATCATTTCTATTTATTGAAAATAATATTTATCCTAATAATTAAATTCAAAAGGAATTTAACATAGATCAATAGAAAAACTTAGTTTGTGACTCTATAGGATTATTTTCCATTGGAATTAAGCAGGGTTTCATAAAGACCACGATTACTATCCAGTAATAGGTTAATTCATCCAGGAGACTGAATTTAATGTCATAATGTTTGAAACCAAATACAAGTGTTCACTGTGTAATATTATCCCTTTATCATAATATCTCATCAAGCTGGTTGCACTTTTGTTTCATGAACCTACATGCTTGGTACGTCTTTTTTTAACCATTTTAAATAAACTCATCATTGTATTGTGTCCATGAATTTTAATTTGATAGTTCAACTTCAATCAGGGGGCCAAGATATGAACTTCTATAAATATGGAAGAGGCAAATCCTTCCTCAAATTATCCACTAATAACATGTCATTCATCTTGCACCCAACATATCGTACTTCCCATAAACATATGGTACTATGGTTTTGATTAATAAATATAAGTGTGTGAGTCATGACATGAATTAATAATAATAATAAAGTTTAAATATCTTTACACAAACTCACATACATGAATATCCAATGACACATAAACATGCATAATTTATACAGGCGGGTCTATTCTCATAATCTTCCATCTTCTTGATTTCTAAGTGTGAACTTCAAGAGATGAAATATCATCCTCTTATGATTAATCACACCTGAAAGTCAACATAATATATTCCCCATCATAGAATGTTATCTGACCATAGAATGAGGTTTAAGTATATTATCACGACATTTCAAGGTTCTCATCATAGAAATAAACCACCATACCCTTTTCAATGTGACAAATACTCTAGGACATTATTTCATTAAATTCATATAGAATAATGATAAGTATATAATAATATTTTAATTAATATTCACTTCCTTGAATATACATGAAATCCAAAGTACAAAAAGTTGGTTCTAGAACACCAACTCTAATAGAATCCCACTTGGACTAGAGCCAAATGCTAACTAATTTTATTTTTCTTGACCTCAATTGAAGATTATGTTTCTGTTGAGTTAAGGCTTTAGTCTAGGGGTCTACCATGTTGTTTTCCATGGAGACTTTATTCAATGAAACTTCACCTCTATAAGAAAAATATCTCAAGAGATTATACTTCTGAAGCATGTGCTTCATCCAATGATGTGACCTTGGATCCTTTGTAAGAGCCCCCATGATAGTATTATTACAACAGAGTGTGATATGGTCTTTACTTATAGGTAACACATCATTATATTGGATGATGTTTTGTATCTAAATTTCTTCTTTAGCTACCTAAAAATCCATAATATACTCAAAATCTGCTATAGAATCTGAAACCATGGTTTTCTTTGAGATTTTATTGCATACAACACCTATATTAAGGGTGAAGATGTATCCCAACTACGATTTTAGATCACCTTGATCTCTTTGGAAACTATAATTTGTATATCTTTTGATCACTACATGAAAACTGAATATTTGCGACGGTCGATTTGCGATGGGATACAGTCGCAAAAGGTCTTTTGTGATGGGGCTCCATCGCAAATCGCCCGTTACCGAAAACGGCGTCGCAAATAGGTGTTTTTGCGGCGGTCCCATCGCAAAAAGAGTATTTGTGGCGGTATTTTCCCCCCATCGCAAATGAGTTTTCGTTTATATATAAAAAAGGTATCTGTGACGGGCCGTCGCAGATATATTATTTGCGATGGGTCAGAAACCTGTTGCAAATGCAAAATTTAAAAAATACTTGCGATGAAGGTATTTGCAACGGACCGTCGCAGAAATGTTTTCCCGACGGGTATTCGTCCCGTTGCAAATATTACAGTAAAAAAATATTTACGACGGGAAATCCCGTCGCAAATGTTCTCGTCGCAAATATTAAAAAAATAATAAAATAATTAATAAAAATCGTATAAAATTATATAAAAATAATAATAATATTAATAATATAAAAAAATTATATTATTATAATATAAATAAAGAAATATATAAAATATAATTATGAAATATTAATATAAAATAATAATAATATGATTATAAATAATATAATATAATATAATATAATAATACTAATATTAATAATATAAAAAATTTATATAATATTATTATTATTAAACTATGTATATAATAATAATACTAATATTAATAATATAAATAAATTATATTATTATAATATTAATAATAATAAAAATATATAATATAATTATGAAATACTAATATCAAAAAATAATAATAATATGAATATAAATAATATAATATTATATATTATGAAATATTAATATCAAAAAATAATAATAATAGTACTAATATTATTAATATAAAAAACTAATATAATAATATTATTATTAAAATAAACACACATATTTATGAAAAAATAATATTAATATTATTAATATTAATAAAATTATAAAATTATAAACTTCTCAATATTAACAATAAATATAAAATATTAAAAGTAATATTACTAAAATAAGCAGACATTAAAAATAATACTAATAAATAATAAATTATTAAAAAAAATAAAAACAAATTAAATCACGTAATATTCGTACCAATATGAAAGAGGAATTGTAAATAGTTAATATGACAATAAACTACGAACTCAAATGTTTATTACATCTAAAAAAATCAATGGGGGTGGATAATCTGGAGGACCTAGAGGACCTGGAGGAGGTGGTGGAGGAAACTCCATCCCTAAACTATGAGTCAGACGACGCATATACTTCATATACTCATGATGTTGCTCCTCATATCAATGTCTCACCTCATCCTGCTGCTAACACATCTGCTCCTGCCATCGACACATCTCCTCATCGTGCTGCTGACCCATATGCTCCTGCCCTTGACGCAAATCCTCTATAAGTTGACTATGATCACGCAGCTGCTCCTGATACTGTGAGGCAAAAGATGATGTCTCTCCACGATCTCCTCTCGAGCTAGATGCCGACATCGCAGTAGTACATAATAAGCTGCAGGAGTCAAATGATAGCCAATACCAACTACACGGCCCTTTTCAAAGCCATACTGGGTCGCCTGCATCCAAGCCATCTCTTTAAAATGGTGGGCACTAGTCTGATCACCCATCTCATCTTGAATCTCAGCCTGTGTCTAAGAGGTCGTGGCCTCATATGACTCCTTATGTTTCAATTAGAAATTAAAATAATGAAAAGATTATATGCATTTAATTTACAAACTGAAAAGAAAATAATACTGACCACAATCTGACACTGGCGGTCACCTCTAATCTCTCTAGTAGCCGGGTCAGTGTACATCCTCAGATAAACGCCGTACGCCGAAATATCGGGCTGATTGGATTACTATATGAATATAAAATAAACTTTTTATATATAAAGTTGTATAAAATATTAAAAAAAATTACTTACCAGACGCTCTCTATGCGCACTGAATGTACGACTACTGGCTCGATGCGTCACCTCTTGTCTCCCCCGATTCTGTCGACCCAATGCAGATCTCCTCTAAAGCCCACCACCCAACCAGTGTGTACATAATCCATCCCAAACGTGTGATGAAATGTACTCTGGTCAGTGGTCTCTATAGGACTCATCAAATTCTATCACTCCGGCTTTCTTCACAGTCGTCTTTCTCAAATTATGCAAAAACTGATGGAAATGGTCACGCATAGACACCACCCATGCCGCGTGGATAGTGGCACGCATTCTCTCGTCGATGGGATACCATAAACCCTAATATAATGTTATTAATGAATTAAATTTCAAAATAAATAATATTTAATTACGTACCAGCCAATGATCGAACATGGCGGCCTGCACATCAGCGGGAATCTGATCCCATGTGACCTAGGGCTGAGAAAAATAATTGCGCAAGATAGCACTCCCCTATCCAATAGCTATTTGCGTAAAACTGTGCAAAAAGAACAAATAATAAAACAATTATAATATTAATAAATTATAATGAAAGATAACTAAAATACACAGGTTTCCATACCACCGCGTGTGCGCATCAAATCCAAGAGGTGGACGTCGCTCCGGGATAGGATATGGAATCATCAGTCTGGAAAGACCACACCCCCTCAGAGTTCTCCCTGTAGTGCCAATAGCCTGAGGATCAGATGAATCAAAAACCTCATCATCCATGGGTAGATCAGCCTCTAGCAACTGACGATAAGTTTCAGAGTCCATCTGAAACATGAAATGATTGTTATTAGCAAACAGTTGAAAATAACTATTATGTATAGATATATATTTTTTATGATTCAAACCATCATTTTGTGGTGTCAATGTTCATCTTCATCATCATATTCATAGTTTTCAATGTCAATGTCTCCATCTTCCTCATCAACATCATCAATTTCCATATTAGTTTCACTTTCATCATCTCTTGTCATTTTAAATTTAGTTGTAACATCATTGACAACATCATCACCATCGACCCTTAATTGTGGGGTGTCATCCTCGATATTCATGTCTCTTTGTGAAAAATATGTTTTTTGAGGAGTTTCCTGAAAAATTTCAATTCCTTGCACTTCAGTGGAACCACATTCAGTTTGAGTAAACTGATTTTCTCGAGATTTGACTTTTATTATACTCCACCAATCATCCAACTATTTTGCAGTAGCACAGTATTTTGCATAATAAATTTGATGTGCCTGATGAGCCAATAAAAATGGTTCATTTACTACAAGAAGACTTTTATGTTTAATATCAACAATTTCATGAGTCGGATGAATACACAAGCCTCTCTCAGTATCAAGCCATCGACATTTAAACATCGTTACATAATTCTGTCCCAAATAACACAGTTCAATAATTTTTTTAAGCATGTCGTAAAATTCAACTTCAATATCTCTATGATGAGATCCCTTCAAACAAACACCACTATTCATTGGTCTCTTTGATTTCCCATATGCATGTGTATGAAAGCGGTAACCATTCACCACATATGCATTATAGGATTTAACCATTTTGGATGGTGGGCTACTCAATATACGCAATTGACTATCAATCTCATCAGCATGTACAGATACCTGAAAATTTGTAAAACATTTATCACTATAATAAGTAATAAATTGATTTTATATGTAAAACCAAAAAAGAATGTATGTTACCAGTTTTTAAAACCAGTTGCCAAATTTTTTTTCCGACGTTCTTCTAAGCCAGCTGCTGTAATTTGTAGAAATTGTTTCTTTATATGATCATAATATAACCTGCAAATACTATATGATTAATTTACCGTAACAGAATCTATAGAATAAGGTATAAGATCACTCACTATACAATTGGTAACATTTCTTTACATTTGACTAGAACATATGTATGTGCTCTATGATTTTCATCATCTGAAATCCATCTATCATGAACTCCACCGAAGCCAAGTTTGGGCTGATTGACAACTGATAATTGATTGTTCATATCATCATTAACATTCCCCTCGTTCTGGCCCATGCGGTTAAATTTTGAGGGATATTCCGATTCAAAAAAATGAGAGCAGAATAAAGCAATTTCTTCTTGAAAATAAGCTTCAGCAATTGAGCCTTCAATTGATGCTTTGTTACGGACTTTTCTCTTCAATTTCTGCATGCATATCTCAAATGGGTACATCCATCGAAACTGAACCGGACCTCCACATTTTTGCTTCATGTGGAAAATGTAATATCAAATGTTCCATCGAGTCCATGAAAGTCGGTGGAAATTTTTTTTCCAGTTTGCATATAATTACAACAACAGCTTCTTCCAGTTTTCTTAGTGTATCATAGTCTGTTGTCACCGCACACATGTCTCAGAAAAAATATGATATATCTGTTATCAAATTTCAAATCGTAGAATTCAACAAACCTCTTAATCCAATAGGCATAATTCTTTCCATTATAACATGACAGTCATGACTTTTTAATCCGGTAATATGACCATTTTTAACACATCTTTCCAAGTTGGAAGCATAGCCATCTGGAAGTCTCAAATCATCAATCCACTGACAAAATAATAAGTGACTCTCTTTGGTCAGTGTATAAGATGCTTTTGGCTTCATTAATCTCTGTGATCTGACATTTTCAAACAATTCATATTCTGGTCGCCTGCAAATTTGGGCAAGATCTAATCGTGCCTTTACATTATCTTTGGTTTTACTCAGTGTATCCAAAACTGTATGAAATAAATTATTAAAACAGTTCTTCTCAATATGCATGACATCCAACATGTGTCGGACCAACAAATCAGACCAATATGGCAGATTCCAAAAAATGATATTTTTTGTTCAATTGTGTTCTTTCCCAAAACCGTGAATTTTCTATTGGTTTATTGTCGGTCCAAAAGTGATGGAAGGTAATGAAAATACAACTGATTGTAACTCTATACCTGAGATCATTTTTGGAGGTTCATCTCTTTCAATTCTTCCTTTTCTGAAATGAGATTTATTCCTCCGAAAAGGATGGTCGATTGGAAGAAATCTGCGATGACAGTCAAAATAGCAAGGTTTTTTTCCATTCACAAGCATAAATTCTTTGTTGTCTTCCATACAGTAAGGGCATGATTTTGGACCATGTGTACTCCAGCCAGATAACATACCATATGCCGGGAAGTCACTAATTTTCCACATCAAAGCAGCTTTCATTACAAAATTCTGTTTCGCAGCAGCATCATATGTACCAACACCATGACTCCACAATAAATTTAACTCATCAATAAATGGTTTCGAATAAACATCAATATTCTTTTTTGGATGTCTTGGGATTAATAATGTCAAAAAGATATAAGGCTCTTTCATCAAAATCCATGGAGGCAAATTTTTCAAAGTTATAAAGACAGGCCAACATGAATAATGACTACCAAAAGATCCAAATAGACAAAAACTGTCAGTAGAAATACCCAATCGCACGTTTCAAGATTCTAAAGAAAAAGACAGATTCACTTGATCAAAATGTTTCCATGAATCACCATCAGATGGATGAATCAAGCTTTTACCATTTTAAATATTGGTTTTGTTCCATGACATCATTATCGCTGTGTTCTGAGACATAAATAAACGTTGCAACCGGGGTGTAAGTGGGAAATATCTCAACTGTTTTACAGGAATAAATCCAGACTTCCCTGATTGAGCTTATTTATACCTCGATTTTCCACATTTGGGACAAATATCCAGCAACTCATTTTCACCAGAATATAAGATGCAATCGTTTGAACATGCATGTATTTTTTGATAACTAAGGCCCAGATTACGAACGAGTCTCTTTCTCTCATAATAATTAGTAGGTAGCACATTTTCTTCAGGTAAAAGTGTTTTAATCAAAGAAAATATCGGATCAAAATAGTTATTTGACATTCCATTATCTGATTTAATAGCCATAAATTTTGCAACTGCTTCTAATTTTCTTATCTTACAACCAGGATATAATGCATCCTCAGAAGACCAGAACAACTCAGAAAATTCAGATGGTGCCAACTCTGGGGGTAAATTAACATCATCCCCAATTTTTGTTTGTTGAACGGATGACCCTGCAACATCATGTACTAAATATTGAAACCGTGATGGATCAGAAATCAAATTATTAGTATCTTCTTTGGAACTGCGTCCACCGTGTTGATACCAAAAAATATAATCTGATTGAAAATCATAACGCAATAGATATTTCCCAACCATGTCAAATGTCTCAAATGTTCTTAGAGAATTTTTTTACAAGGACACTTAATTGTCCCTTCTGAAACAAATTCTGGGTTTGATGATTCAAATGATAAGAAAGCTTCAACACCATCAACATATACAAGATTTAAACTAAACCCGTTTGGATTTCTGGGCTAATTTATCCAATCGCGGTCATATAATAATGATTGATGTTGATTTTCTTGCTCTATATTCATATATATGTTTCTACAAAATTTAAAAGCATTACTATTGTCAAATAATTTGATATAATAAAAACAATATCCTAAAAAAAGAAGATACATAATTACAGTTATTTATTAGTAATTACCAATAATTATAGGCGACACAATTAGTTTGTAATCATCCCCACTAATTATTTTTAATTTATCAATACGTATCAATACATGGCAAAATTAAATATGCTTGAATAATGAAATAAAATTTTGTAATCATCGTTATAGAGATTATATTACTAATTATTCTGATTTTTCCAATGGCTCATCTCTTTTTAACTTTCTCCCGAATGAAATCACTATGAAAAACTTGCTCTAACATACGTTAGAGAAAATTTTTCATACTGATTTCAGTGGGAGAAATTAGAAAAGATATGAGACGTTGAACAAAAGGTAGCCGCCAATCCACTGGAAATTGTTCCAATTTATAACCATATACTTGAATTTATTTGATTTTTGATTAATTATTAGTAATTATTACTAATTATTACAAATCTCAATATTTCCAATAGATTTTTCTATATTCGTAACATGTTGAAATCTTAAAGAGTCGTCAATTTTCATGTCATGCCTAATAAAACGTTTGCGTCAAACATGTCCAATTTAAACTCTATAATTGTCCTTACATGGTGGATCATCTCGCAAGTAGTGTTGCAATAGGACGACACAAGTAATGAGAAAGACATGACTTGGGTTGTCCTATTTCAATGATACTTGGGAGGTGATAAACCAAGCAAGAACAATTATAGAGTTTACATTGGACACGATTGACGCAAAATTCTTATTGGGTATGACCTGAAAATCGGCGACCCTTTAAGATTTGAACTGTTAAGAATATAGCAAAACTTGTTGAAAATATTGATAATTTTAATATTTTATAAATATTTTATAATTTTTATAGTATTAATATTTTTTATAAATATTAAACATATAATAATAAAATATATATATATTATTAATATTATTTAATTATTAATATTAGAGTAATATAATATTTTATATTATGTTACTATTTATGTTACTAATTACATTACTAATTATGTTACTAATTAGAAATGCGAAGATATGCATATAGGTCGGGTGGTTAATCAATCAATGAATAGAAATAAAAACGTAATTCACCACTCATCTACCTCAATTTTCTTTTCATTTGTGTGTTGAGGTTGACAGGAAACTTCTACCTCCACAAGTAATATGTGCTTTTAATGTCAAAATTATAAACCTCCTCACCTCTATATTGGCGAGGAGGTTGATAATTTTGACAGTAAAAGCAGATATTACATGTGTAGGCAGAAGTATCCTGTCAAGCCTCAACACACAAATGAAAAGAAAATTGAGGTAGATGAGCGGTCAATCACGCTTGTTAATTTTCCTAATTTTTTGTAATTATTTCCTAATTTTTTGTAGTTCTTTCCTAATTGTTTGTAATTGTTTCCTAATTTTGTAATTGTTTCCTAATTATGTAATTGTTTCCTAATTATGTAATTGTTTCCTAATTATGTAATTGTTTCCTAATTATTTAATTGTTTCATAATTATTATAATTGTTTCTTAATTATTATAGTTTTTTCCTAAATATTATTATTGTTTCCTAATTATTATAATTGTTTCCTAATTATTATAATTTTTTCCTAATTATTATAATTGTTTCCTAATTATTATAATTGTTTCCTAATTATTATAATTGTTTCCTAATTATTATAATTGTGTCCTAATTATTATAATTGTTTAATAATTATTATAATTGTTTCCTAATTATTATAATTGTTTCTTAATTATTATAATTTTTTCCTAATTATTATAATTGTTTCCTAATTATTATAATTGTTTCCTAATTATTATAATTGTTTCCTAATTAAATCTAATTGTTTCCTAATTAAGTCTAATTGTTTCCTAATTATTATAATTTTTTCCTAATTATTATAATTGTTTCCTAATTATTATAATTTTTTCCTAATTAAATCTAATTATTTCCTAATTAAATCTAATTGTTTCCTAATTAAATCTAATTGTTTCCTAATTAAATCTAATTATTTATTAATTAAATATAATTGTTTCCTAATTAAATCTAAATATTTCCTAATTAAATCTAATTGTTTACTAATTAAATATAATTGTTTCCTAATTAAATCTAATTGTTTCCTAATTATTTCTTATCAATTAAATAAAATTATTTCCTAATTATTTGATAATTATTTTAATTAAATCTAATTAATTCTAATTATATCTTAATTATTTGATACTTATATATTTATTTATAATTATTACCAAAATATCCCCCAAGAGTGTCGAACCAAGAGTGCAGCAAGGCCCATTGTCATGTACTAGGTTACCCCGAGTCAACCTCGAAAAACCTTGTCAGAGTTTTCACTTCTAGGTACATATGTGTCAGAGCCACCTCTACTTTTTTCGTATCCAGACAAGGATTATTTGGTACAACCACATAATCTGATTATACTATATAGCTAAAAATTCTATTAAAAAAATAAAATTAACAATTAAAAATAAAATTAACAATTAAAAATAATCTAACAATTAAAAAAATAAAAAAATAAAAAAAATATAAATACCGTTGAAGTAATTTACGCCTTCTAACTCCTTCCTTCCTCTTCTCGAAAGAAAAAATTAAAACAAAAAATTGTTGTTGCTCAGAAATGAAAATTAGAGAGAGGGAAGAATATAGATCTGAATGTTATGAAAAAAACGGGTGGGGTGTTTATATAGGTTAGATTATTTGCGACGGTCGTATTTGCGACGGTATCCCGTCGCAAATGCCTTCACCCACATTAAATATGGGTGGCGGGTAAAAGGAATTTTGCGACGGGGCCCATCGCAAATAGCCACCATTAGCGACAGACGAATATCCCCGTCGCAAATGCCTTCGCCCGCATTAAATACGGGCAGCGGGTAAAAGGACTTTTGCGACGGGGCCCGTCGCAAATAGCCATCATTAGCGACTGGCGGATATCCCCGTCGCAAATTTCTATTTACCACCGCCGGTATTGGCTACGGTGCCCGTTGAAAATTCCTTCGCCCGCATTAATTACAGGCGGCGGGTAAAAGGATTTTTGCGACAGGCCCATCGCAAATAGCCACCATTAGCGACGGGCAGTTATCCCCATCGCAAATTTCTATTTACCGCCACTGGTATTTGCGACGGGTAGATATCCCCATCTCAAATTCCTATTTACCACCGCCGGTATTTGTAACGGGACCCGTCGCAAATACCACCCAGTGAATACTTTTTTGCGACGGGTAAATAGTCCCACCGCAAAAAAGTATTTACCAATGTCGGGTAGTTGCGACAGGTTGAAGGCGACCATCGCAAATAGGCTTTACAGCGGCCGGTATTGGTGATGGGGCCCGTCACGAATAACACCTGGTAAATATTTTTTAGCGACGAGGCAATTTCCCCTTCGCAAATACTATTTACCACCATCGGGTACTTGCGACGGGTAGCCTTCTACCCATCGCAAATAGGCTTTCCGCATTTTGGCGCTCAAACCGTGCCATTTAAATTGTGACGGGTCCTGTATTTCTGTTGCAAATAACTGACCATTTGCGACAGGAATATATTACCGTCACAAATACGCTTTTCATCGGAGTTTTTGCGACGGGAATAAGGCTTGTCGCAAATACCCCGTCACAATAACAATTTTTTTCCCGTAGTGGATGACTAGTTCCTCATATCTTTTATAAACCAATAGCACATCCTTAGTTAATCTTAGATACTTAAGGATAGTTTTGACTACAATCCAATGGCAGTTACCTAGGTCTGCTTGATATCCTCCTACCATACTTAATGTGTACGTGAAATATAGCCTAGTACATATCATAATATACATGACTGACCTAATCACCTATTAATATGGAATCCTTTCCATCTTTTTTCTTTCCTCATATGTCTGAGGTCATATTTTCATAGAAAGATGAATACCATGTGACCCTATAAAATGCCACCTCCTAGATTTTTCTACACCAAATCTCTTAAGTATATTTTCAAAATAAGTAATTTTATTTAGACCATGCAGTCTCTTTGAGCTATCAGGATGGATCTTGATCCCAAAAATATATGCTGCTTCACCGATGTCCTTTATATAGAATCATATATTTAACCAAGATTTAATAGATTTTAATCCTGATATATCGTTTCTAATAAGTATAATGTCATTGACATAAACTATCAAGAAAATAACTAAACTCCCACTAAACCACTTATAAACACAAGGATCACATTAATTATTTAATAAATAAAATTTAGTTATGGATTCATTGAAATTAATGTTCAATGACTTGGATGCTTTATTTAATATATAAATGGATCATTGCAATTCTCATACCTTGTTGGAATCCTTTCAAGTCACAAAACCTTTGGGTTGTGTCATATACACATCTTACTTAAGTTTCCCATTAAGGAAGGATATTTTTAAATCCATTTTCAAAATATCATAGTCATGGTAAACCACTATGAAAAGTAGAATTTTTATGGATTTCATCATTGTAACTAGTGAAACTTTTTCATCGTAGTCTATACCTTGATTATGTTTGAAACCATTTTCAACAAATCATTCCTTATAAGTATTGAATTGCCTATCCATGTTCAATTTATTCTGGAATACCCATTTTAAACTAATGATATTTACATCCATTGTATTTTATACCAAAACCTAGACTTGGTTTTGATACATGGAATCCATTTCATAGTCCAACACGTCTTTCCAATTGGCAACATGTGTGTTAGTTAATACTTCCTTGTAAGTTTTAGTATCATTATTATCAACTAATAAAGAGTAAATATCATTAAAAACTAGAAAAAATATATTTATGGTTCTCTAACATCTATTTTAATCCTATAAAATACTTGTGTCTCTAGAACTTCTTCTTCCATGAGGTTTTGTGGAATATATTCATGTAAAAACTCTTGTGTACCTTGAGCATGAACTTCATCAAAGTCTATCTACCCCCTAATATATTTTATATATTTTTACCCTTTTAAAGAATAAGTAATGTCTTTACACAATTAATTTTTTGAGGGGTTATATAGGTAATATCCACTTGTTTCATTTGGGTATCCTATAAAGGTACACTTTATTCCTTGAGGTTCTAGTTTGTTTTTTGAAGAGGCCTTAACAAACTATTCACACCGCCACACATGTATGTATGCAAACATGAGTTTCTTACACTCTAAAATTGGTATGGAATACCATCTATAACATTAGTCAGACCTCAATTTAGTATGTATACTTTTGTCTAAAATCCATATCCCCAAAAGAATAATAGAGGACCCACATGACTCATCATTGATCTCACCATGTCTAACATGTTTTAGTTACTCCTTTCACTTAGATCATTCCATTTTTGTGTATAAAGAGGAGTGATTTGAAAGAAAATCCCAAAATATTGTAAATACTTAATGAAGTACTGATTAAAATACTCTCCACCATGGTCTGAACAAAGTTTCTTAATCTTCTTACCAAGTTGGTTCTCAAATTCAATCTTGTATTATTTTAATTTTTCAAAATAATCTAACTTATAACTCATCAATAGACATATACATGTCTACTAAATTCATTAGTAAAAGTTATAAAGTATGTGTACCCACCCCATTCTTCATCCATAAATGGTCTACACAAATCAGTATGAACTAATTCAAGAAGATTTTTAGCCCTTTATCATCTTCCACTAAATGAGGATTTAGTAATTTTTCTTTGTAAACATGCATGAAATATACCAAATGGTTTTATTTTAAATTAATCTAAATATAAATATTTGTTTAATTGGGTCAAATTCTTATTATTATATAACCTAGCTGTTTATGCCATAGATGGGTGTGGTATGATTCATGTAAAATAGTTTTATTATCGATTTACATTACTTGGTTTTTATAATCCTACATGTAAATACCATTATTTAAATATTCATTACCATTAAATATGATTTATTTATAAAATAATATATATTTAATCCCAAATTTAAAAATAAATCCATCTATATAATGCTTGGAAATATATATAACGTTTTTGGTAATTAATGGAACTTAATTGAAATCTCTTAAAACCAATATCATTTGCATCGACAATGTGAGGTGGTAGTTCCTAATAGTAAAAACAACAAGTAAAAATTTGTTGGATACTCGTAGATCTACATAAACTTGAGATATATTATTTATTTCACTTTGATCCTATATTTGAATACATATGTGAGCACCACATGCAGTATCTAATACCCAATTTATAGAAATAGAGAAATTAAAATTGTTAACAAACACACCTGAAGATTCCCCTTACTTATTTTCCCAGGCATAGTTTTTATTCCAGTGGCCCTTCTTACCACATGTGAAATAGAAAAAATCTTGTTCCCTTGATTTCCCATTGACCTTTATTTTCTTGTAATGGAATTATGAATAATATTTAGGTTGATATATCTTGACTTTTCCTTTCCTTTTATTCACCACAAGGACATAATTATTTTTATGATTCATATCCTTATCGACCTGGAAAATCAATATGAGAAGATCCGAGAGATACTTATATATGTTTTTTATATTGAAATTGACAACAAAATTGAAGAATATATAAGGGAGTGATGAAATAATGAGACAAGTGAACATTTTATCACGTATATTAAACCATATAACCTCTAGGTATTCAATGTATCTAATTAGTTTGACTACATAAGACCCAAATAGTGAACCTTGTCCAATTTTACACTAAAAGAGTGTCTTGGATATCTCAAAATATTCCTATGTAGATCTATTGTGATATAGAACACAGAGATACTAGATCATGACATAAGAATCAATGTCTTCATGTGAATCCATGATTTTATTAAAAATGGATAAAATCATTAAACACTAAATGTTCACCACGTCGCTCAAATTTTGATCATAGACATAGAACTCATAATCACTCATATGTTTAGTAGGTAGATCAGGCATTGAAGAATCTAGAATTTAATAATTACATCCATGGTGAAATACTAATCATATGTGTCTAAAACATTCCCAAAAAATAATATCTGTTACGATATGTTATTTAACCAAAATTGACGGTAGGGATAATGTAACGACCTGAAATTTTATGAATAAAATTATCCCTTTTGACTTAATTTACTTCCTTATGGATATAAAAAACACATGCACTTTTTTTTTATCAAATTGGATTTTAAATTAATGTTAAGTATCATTACCTTTCGTAATATAGCCATTGAACAAGGATCACCTGACTAGTATAAATACAGGGTTTTAACAAATCATTTTGAGATGGAAAAAGTAAGTGGTGGAATCATCCAGTAGGATTGTACCCTATGAATCCCATTTATCATATATTTTGAGATAGATATAATTTCTATACTTTTACCTAGACCAATTCCACGCCAATATCCACCAACTTAATAATGAGAAAAACCATTTTCGGTAGAATTTCAAGCTCATCGAGATTACGGCCCAAACCATGTTCACCAAACAGACCCATGAAAGCCCCACTATCGCACACCTTAATATTAGGGAATATGATGGTGTAATAAAGGGATATGTATCAAGAACATTTCAATAATATTATGTAGATTATTTTTTATGGAATAATGAATATATTTTCTTCCTATTTTTGTTACTTTGTAAATGATTTTTAAAGAACAAATAGAGTTTTTGGTTAATATTAAAATTCCATTAAAAAATATATTTTGATGAATTAATGGATTTTTAAAATAAATAATATTTTAATTTTTTATTAAATTAATTTTCTGAAATATAAATGATCGTATAATTTTTTTATGAATTCGAATGTAAATTTTATTAGGGTTTGAAAACTGTTTTTTGTAAAAACCCCATCATTTTCAATAGATATCCATTTTTTATTTTAAAAGTGAAAATTCAAATAATTAGAAAATTATTTATATAAAATTAATATTATTTTTTGAATTACGAAATAAAAATTATCCAATGGTGAATTTTTTATAATTTTTTGAGACAGTCAAATTTTTGGGTAAAAATTAAATACTGTATAAATATACAGTGTATTTTATGACATCATAAAGACATAATAATGATGTAATAAACACTATAAAAATGTATATTAGGCCAAATATTTGTTTCTAATTTAAAATAATGTGATTTTATGTTTATTTTAATTATTTTATAAAGCTATAGTGAATCCTCCAAGACTTATAATATATTTTAGGATTTTTAAATTGTTTCATTGAAAGTGTGACTCACCTCCACATAAGAAAGGGAAATATTTTTTTATATTAAGACCTTGGGATCATAAAATGATGTATACCACTCCCCGTTTTCATAATCCCTTGGAAAAATCCATGGGATGATTTGTGGTTTCTAATATTTTATTATGTAGTGTCTAAAACCAAAATAATAAATAAATCCCCCTACTTTTCTATATAAACCCACCCAATCTCCAATTTCTCTTCACTAAAACACCTTAAAACTATTTAAAACTCTTCTATATACTCCCAAGAGTCCTAAAAAGGCACCCCAATTTCCCAATAAGCCTCTCATAATCCTTGGAGTCACACATCCAAGTAAGGGATTTCTCTCCTCTCCTTTCAATTTAAGCACCTTCTTTGAGATTAGTTCTTTTAATTTTAATTTCTTATATTTAAATTAATTTATAATAATTAAATTACTATCCAATTGATGTTATTTTTATGAGGTATCATTTATTCCCCCTCATTTTTTCCTTTCCTAAGTCGTTACTATGTCGAAATCCCGTAAGCTTTTTTTCTCTTATCATTTCCATTCAAGTAATTATTTTAAATAATTATTATTAACTAACATTTTAATATGTTGGGATATGATGTTACATGATTCCCTTACTTGATTTTTTTATAAATGATGATATCCCCTTTCACTCTTATTTAACCCTCCTAATAACCTTTACGTACATTCGTTACCATGATGAAATTTTGCAAGGGTTCTTTTGCTTTCTCCTCTTACTTCAAGAATATTTATTATATTAAACATTCTATTTACAATTACTTATGTTGTGGAATATCATTAAATGTACATATTACTATACATTTCATGTATAAATTACGAGATACCCCTTTCTCTCTCAGTAACCCATTTTTTAAATATCTACATGACGTTGTTATGCTGTCGCAATTGCACCATGATTTTCCATGCCAAAATTATTGTGTAGTGAATATAATATCCATTGCTCTATCAAGGGTATTGACCAATATGTACATATAATTATTGATTTTGGATATATATGTATTTATTCCATATTTCTTTGATCACAGAATAAATTATTATATTGAATGAATCCATGTTATATGATTTATGTGGCACACTTAAGCATGATATTGAAATGTTTATGAAGGGTGCACCCTAATAGAGCTCTGATTCATTGGTTAATGACAAGTATCATTATATTTCATGTTGGTATAGGGGTTTTCCTGATTCTGTTATGATAATTTTTTCCACCGTTAAGTCTTGGTGGTTTAGCTTTCACTTATGTTTATGATGTGGTGTTTTAAGTTGTTTCAACACTTCCATGTTATGATTATCCTAATATATCATGCCTTATTATTCTTGTTCCTTTATGCCTCATTGATTTTCCTTGTATAACATGTATTATTATCCTCATGTTATTCCATGTTTATTCCCTTATTAGGATTTATATCACACCCCCTTTTTATGTATGTCCTTAGGTTATCCCATGCAATGTTAAGTACAAAGGAATGATTTTATCATGACAAATAAGTTTTCAATAAAGATGTTTTATTTCATGTTTTAAATTGTTATGTAATGTTCCTAAACCCCAAAAAACATGACCTGTCGATATTCTAAGTTGTATTAAGTGATATTTTATGTAATAAATCATGTTTAAATGTGAAATAAAGAGCAGGGTTTGTTATAGTTGGTATCACAGGATAGGTTTAGTTATTTTTGGGATTAGAATTAGAAAACCCTAGTGAAAACCCTTAGGGGTAATATTAAGTGTATGAAAACATCCCTAAATTTTGGTAAGTATAGATTAAGTGGTTTATCAAGAAAATACATTCATGTCTATATAATACAAGTGAATGTGGTTCTGGAATATATGTACCTAGGAGTAACAACTCTGACAAGGTGTTCTAGTCTTGAATCGAGGTAACCTGGTACACAACAATAGGTCTTACTTTGCACCTAATTTGACACTCCTAGGGGATATGATTTGGTCAATTCATAAACTCATTACAAACCAATATTAATGGAGTAAACAAAAAAAATACCCACAAGAATATATGTTAGGAATTACATCATTGATAACATAGATTGAATCTTATAAACTCATATGTTACAAAGATAAATTTAATTTTTAAGTTACCCCTTTAATGTAATTAGATTCCCCTTTATATGTTTAACTGCTTAAGATAATCATCCCTAAGTCTATATTGGATAAAGTAGAACTATAATAAAAATGTGAAAGGTTGGGTTATCATCCATAGTTCGACACATTATTCTATATCACAAATGTTTAATAGAACTATTCAAACCCCACCACAAAGTATGAAAGTAGATATGTCAGTGAAAATAGAAAATGGGGAAATTATTTCATCCCACATATATAAATCCACCCATGTCCCAATTTTTGGATTCAACTTCCTGGAGAAACTTTTCATACTTTCCTTGGAATTTGATGTAATTATTGGCATGGATTGACTAGAGCTAACATAAATTGCCATGAGAGGGAAATCACTCTCTATATGGTGAATCAACCCCCAATTATATATAATTGTTAGGAGGAGGATGAATCTTCTTTAGCACCACAATATCAATGATGGATATTATTGACCTACGAGAAAGCATATCTTGCTCAAATTATTGAGTCTATGGAAAGAACCATTCTCGAATACATGCCTATTGTGAGGGAATTCACTGATGTGTTTCCCAAGGATTTTTTTAGTCTTCCTCCTAATAGATCAGTTGAGTTTTTTATTGATCTTACACCTAGGGAATGAACAATATCAAAGACTCTGTATATAATGACTATTGTATAACTTGATAAAATGAAGAAACAATTACAAGAGAAATTGTATAAAGAGTTTATATACCCAAGTGCTTCACCAAGGGGTGCACCAATTCTCTTTATCAAGAATAAATATGGGTCAATGTGCCTTTATATTGATTATTGTGAGCTCAATAAAATCACTATAAATAATAAGTATCTTTTTTCATGAATTGATGAATTGTTCGATCAAATACATGGAGAACAATACTTCTTAAAGGTGGATATGTGGTTGGGATATTACCAAGTAAGGGTAAAGGAGGAGGATATCCCCAATACATTATTTTGTACAAGGTACATGCATTATGTGTTCATATGAATTCTATTTGGACTTATTAATGCTCCAAAAATCTTCATGGACTTGATGAATAGAGTATTTAGATATTACCTTGATAAAATTTTAGTAGTATTTATAAATGATATTATAATATACTCCAAAACCAAGGAGGAGCATGAGGAGAACGGGGAGCATCTGAACACTGTTCTAAAGACCTTGAAAAATGACGAGCTCTATGTGAGGTATAGAAAGTTTGAGTTCTGGTTGAAGGAAGTCTCATTATTGGGGGCATATCATCACAATAAATGGTATATTTTTTGATCCTTCCAAGACAAAAGAAATTGTGGGATTGATTAGGCCAACATATACTATTGATATCCATATATTTATTGGGTTAACTAGTTATTATTTCCGATTTGTGAGAAATTTATCATGATTGAAAAACCCTCTTACCAAGATAACTCAGAAGAGATTCAAATTTTCATGGAATGATGAATGTGAAGAAAGATTCATGGAGTTGAAAATGAGTCTTATCACTACCCCTGTGCCCACACTACCCACAAGTGGGGAGATTTTCAAAATTTTTAGTGATGCTTCAAAGAAGTTATTGGGTTGTGTGTTGATGAAAAATGAAAAATTCCTTGCCTATGCCTCAAGGATGTTGAAAATTCATGAGAAAAACTATCCCACTCATGATCTAGCGTTAGTAGTTGTGATCTTTTTGTTGAAAATATGGTGGAATTATATCTTTGGGGAGAAGTTTGAAATATATATGGAGCACAAAAGTCTCAAATATATATTCACACAAAAATATATGAATATGCTCTAATGAAGATGTTTAGAGCTTACGAGTGATTACGACTACTCAATCCACTACTATCTTGGGAAAGTGAACAATGTAGAATATGCTCTATGAAGAAAGGACCCAGTGATTCTATCATTGTTAAGAATTGATAAGGATCTTATATTTTTATATTTTAAGAGGGTGGATATGGAAATCATAAAGAAATGAACATCATCAATCCTTTCACAAATAATTACTCAAATATCTATTTTGTAACGGTTAAAGGATGGTCAAAAAGATAATGTGGTAATTTAGAAGAAAGTGGAAACTATTAGAAAAGGGTAATACTTAGAGTTCAATGTTAATTAATAAGGAATTGTGAGATTTGGGTCAATAATATGTGCTCCATAAAATCATGAGTTAAATAAATAACTTTTGGTTGATGTGTATAGTTCGACTTTCTCTATTCACCTAGGAAATAGAAAGATGTATTGAGATCTCTAAGAGAACTATTAGCGGGATAATACGAAGAAGGAGATCATTGAATATACATCAAAGTGCCTGGTATGTCAGTAAGTGAATGATGAATGATATAAATCTAAAGGGATGATGCAACCATTACCCATACCAACATGGAAATGAGAAAACATAATCATGGACCTTGTCACTGGACTTCAAAAGACAACTAAAGGAAACATTGCTATTTAGGTTTTTGTGTATTTTCTTACAAAGGTTGCATACTTCATTACAATTCAAGAGAATTTCTCACTAGATCAACGGGTACAGATATACATTAGAGAAGTAGTAAGGATTCATGTAGTACCACTATAGATTGTGTTAGATTGAGATCCAATATTCACATCTATATTTTGGAAAAGTCTTTAGCATGATCTTGACATTAAGATGAACCTCAGTATGGATTATCACACTCAAAAGGATGGTTAATCTGAGTAGACTATCCAAACACTCAAGGAAAAGTTGAGAGCTTGATCAATGGACTTCAAAGGTGGATGACACTGATATATTACTTTGGTGGAGTTCTCTTACAACAACTGTTTCAATTAAATCATCGAAATGGATCCATATGAAGCACTTTATGGGAAGAGGTGCATAACACTGACATGTTGGGAAAAGAAAACTTCTAGGTCCTGAAATGATCAAGGAAATGGCAGAGAAGGTTAAAAACCATTTAGTATCACATCAAAGCTGCTCAAAGTCGACAGTGAGATATGATAACAATAGTCTATGAGACATATAGTTTGATGTTGGAGATAGGGTATTCCATTGTATATCTCCATGTAAGAGAGTGATGAGATTTTGGAAGATGTTAAACCTTAGTCCAAGGTACATCAGTTCTTTTTAGATCCTCGATATCATCAGACCAGTGTCCTATCAACAGGAAATACCACTGAACCTATCTAAAGTACATGATATATTACATGAATCCCTCTTAAGAAAGTGCAAACCAGACCCATCACATATACTCAATCTAGAGGTGGTCCCATTAGAGAGTAACCTTTCCTATTAGGAGCATTTGTAGAATATCTTAGATTGTAGAGAAAAAGTTATATAATATAATACAATTCCCCTCATCAAGGTGTTTTAGAGAAACCAAATGATTGAAGAAGCAACGTGGGAACCATAGGAGGTGATTAAGCATAGTTACCCTCATGGGTTTTAGTGTTGGAAAAGGAAATTTTGAGGGAAAAATTTCTTAAGGGGGAAGATTGTAATGACGTGAACTTTTATGAATAAAATTATCCTTTTAGAATTAATTTAATGTCTTATGGATATAGAAAACACATGAACTTCTTTTTTATCCAATTATATTTTAAATGACCATTAAGTATCATTACCATTGATAATATAACCAATGAATAGGGATCACAGGCTAGTATAAATATAGGGTTTTAATAAATACTTTTGACATAGATAATGGAAGTGATAGCCTCATCCAAAAGGATTTCAACCTTTGAAGCCCATTTATCTATGATTCCAAGGGGGATAAAATTTATGGGATTTTACCTATACCAAGCCCAATCCATGATTCAACAACTTAATCATGAGAAAAAACATTTATGGGAGAAGTTCAAGATCACTGAGATCATGACCCAAGCCATGCTCACCGAACAGATCCATGAAATCCACACCATAATGCACCTTACTCTTAGAGAATATGCTCGTGTAATGAAGGGATATGTATCAATACCCTCTCAAAAATATTATGTACATTATTTATTATATATTATTGAATATATTTTCTTCCTTTTATGGTTACTTTGTAAATGATTTTTAAATCAAAAATAGATTTTTTGGTTAATATTCAAATTCAATCAATAAATATATTTTGATGAATTAATGTATTTTTTTAAATAATAATATTTTAATAAATTATTATTATTATATTACTTTTCTAAAATATTAATTATCATAAATTGTTTTATAAAGACAAATGTAATTTTTATTAGGGTTCAAAAACTGTTATTTGTCTAAAACCTATCATTTTTAGTAAATGTATGTTCCTATTTTAAAAGTGAAAATTCACATATTAATAAAATTATTTAGATAAAATTCATATTATTTTTTGAATTAGGACTTTGAAATTAGCGAATCGTTGATTTTTCAAAATTTTCTGAGATAGTTGAATTTTTGGGTAAAAATTAAATACCGTATAAATATACTGTATGTTTTATAACATCATAATGGAAAAATAATGATGTAATAAATAATATAAAAGATATTTTTATCCAAATATATGTTTTTATGTTAAAATAATGTGATTTTACATTTATTTTATTTATTTTATAAAGCTAGAGTGAATCCTTCAAGACTTATAATATATTTTAAGATTTTAAAATCATTTCTTTGAAAGTGTGACTCACCTCCACATAAGTAAGGGAAATATTTTATTATATTCATCCCTTGGAATCATAAACTAATTTACATTAATCCCCTTTTCTAGAAACCATGTTAAAAAATACATGGGATGATTTTTGGTTTTGAATATTTTATTATGTAGTGTACAAAACCAAAATAACAAAGAAATCCCCATCCTATCCTATATAAACCCACCCATATCCCATTTAACTTCACTAAAACACCTTTTAAATCATCCAAAAGCTTTTATCTACTCTCTATAGTCCTTACAAGGTACCCCAAAGCTCCATATAATCTTCTCCTAATCCTTGTAGTTACACATCCAAGTAAGGGATTTCTCTCCCCTCCATTAAATTTAGGAACCTTCTTTGAGATTAGTTATTTTAATTTCAATTTATTATATTTAAATTCATTTATAATCATTAAATTACTATATAATTTATGTTATTTTTACAAGTTATCATTTATCCCCCCTCATTTGGACCATTTCCTAATCCATTTCTATGCCGAAATTCTGTAAGATATTTCTCTCTTCTCATTTCCATTCAATTAGTTATTTTATATTATGATTCTTAAATTATATTTAAATATATTGGGATATGATGTTACATGATTCCAATACTTTAAATTCGTTTTATAAATGATTATATACCCTTTCACTCTCATTTAACCCACTAATAACCTTTATGTACACTCGTTATTGTGCCGAAATTTTGTAAGGGTTCTTTTTTCTTTCTCCTCTTACTTCAAGACTATTTATTATGTTATTAATTATACTTTCCATTAATAATATTGGGAAATATCCTTACATATACCTATTACTATCCATTTTATTTCTAAACTATGAGATACCCATTTCTCTCTCATCAACCCATTTTGTGAAAATCTATATGATGTCGTTATGCTGCTGAAATTGCTCTGCGATTTTCCATGCCAAAATAATTTTGTATTGAATACCATACCCATTGATCTATCAAGGGTATTAAACTTTATGCACATATACTTATTGATTTCAGATATTTATGTTAGTATTCCACATTTCCTTGATCATGGAATATATTATTATGTTGAATGAATCCGTGTTATATGATCTATGTGGCATACTTAAACATGAAATTGAAATGTTTATGAAGGGTGTGCCCCAATAGAACTCTAATGATTATGTAATATGTAGTATCCTTATACGTAATGTTGGGATAGAGGTTTACCATATTTGACTATGAGACTTTTTTACACCATTATTTTTTGGTGGTTTATATTTGACTTATGTTTGTGATGCAGTGTTTTGAGTTTTTCCACGTTTCCATGTTATGATTATCATGATATATAATGCCTTATTATTCATGTTTCTTTATTCCTCATTGATATTCCATGTCTAACATGTATTATTATCCTCATTTTATTCCATGTTTAATCCCTTACTAAGCTTTATAGCTCACCCCTTTCTTATGTATTCCCTCAGGTTATCCCATGCAGTGTTAAGTATGAAGGAATGCTTTGATCATGTCAATTATGTTTTTAATAAAGATGTTGTATTTCATGTTTTAAGTTTTTATGTAATGTTTATAAAACCCAAATACACTATACCTCTCCATCTTATGAGCTGTATTAAGTGATATTTTATGTAAAAAATCGTGTAAATGTGAAATAAAGTGAAGGTTTGTTATAGATAATGTATTTGATGAGATTTTTAATATTATATAACATTAAAAGCACATATTATTATTACTTCACTTGATTTTAGTTAATGTGTGAGAAAATAATAAATTTTATTTTATTAAGACTCCCACTATTTAATAAATTCCCAACATCCCTCACAATTGGACTTGGAATGTCTAGTTGCTCAGAAATTCTAGTTTAAAGGATCCATATGCACCATCTCATAAACCTAGCAAGGGACCAATTGATTAATTAAAGGTATTTAGGTAGGAATGTTTTTTCCAACTATGGGATTTTAGTTTTTTGATCCATTGAGTAAACTCCTCAATTTATAAATCCTAACTTGTATTTCCTCAACAATTGCCTCCAAGATACACAATGTCTGAAAATGGATACTCTTCTTGATTTAAAAAGGTTAAGTGAACCATAAAAATTTCATAATAAATCCCCTAATAAAAGTAAGTGTCACAACAAGGGTTGGCCAAACACTCTATTCTATTGGTTTCATTTGTAATCAATAATGGAAGTATTAGTCTAACTTAATATTAAGTTGAGGTATTTTATTTATTATGAATACAATATACTTATTTTTCCATTTACAAGACTTTTTAATATAAATTGGATTTTACTTTAGGTATTGACCATGTTTTAATAAAGTATTTATGCATAACCCATTTATTTTAATTCCATTTTTTCATATTAGTTAATTTTATTTATGTGTTCACATCCTTGGACTTATAAAATAAATCATGTATAATACAAAAATAAAATAAATAAATAAATGACATGATCGTGATCTTATCTAATGGTTGGTTTATTATGTGGATAATAAATCAACTTATGGCCCTAGGGATAAAATTCTTGTGCCACACCTACGTGTCTCCCATTTTGGTTT
This sequence comes from Viscum album, assembly GCA_963277665.1. Lineage (NCBI taxonomy): Eukaryota > Viridiplantae > Streptophyta > Magnoliopsida > Santalales > Viscaceae > Viscum > Viscum album. Next base: position 753,176,092 of record OY728131.1, read on the forward strand.
TTTCTCAGTTCCATCTTAATTCATCTCTACCTTGGCTCAATCTTGAACAAACTCCATATGCCTTCAGATACTCCTTTTATTACATAGGTTTTATAACTCACACACATGTGAGGGGAATGAAAGGATTGGTTAATGGGTATTATATAAAACTTCCTTGTTCATGAAATTCCTACACAATAAAAAATGCATGAATAGATCGCATTCCATAATATTTAATTTAATAATAATTAATTGATAAACCATGAAATGAAGATAAATTAAATAAAACCAACACAAACATAGGTCTGGTTAAAGCTCATGACCAGTCATACACATAAATCACCTACACATTTAAAACATATAGCTAATATTCATTTCAATTAGTAATTTAATAAGATAAAACACACATGAATTAATTTGATTAATTATATTATTAGTTAATCAATTCATTTTATCTTATTTCATCCAACATTCATAAAAATTCCCATCTTCTATGATTTTAAAAAAAATAAATGATTTAATTTTTTTTAAACTGAATAAAATAGTACACAACTTTGTACTTGGAAGAAAATCAATGATTACCTATATAAATTAATCAGTGTGGTTTTCATTGTAAAAAATTAACTCATATGACATATTGTGTACATGTAATGTGTCATGATTTAATGTCATGTACTGCCGATTGAATTCCACTCAAATCACATGAAAATTTATTAGCATGTACAATTTAATGTGTTGAGTATTTAGTATATAATAACCATACATGATTCATATTTTCAAATATTATATGGAACTAATTAATAATTTAATATAACATAAAACCTAATATATGGTGTGTATTTTCAACATAATGACCCATGGAACTCATTTTTATTAGGTTAAATTAAGTAATTAATTAAATTTAATATCTTTATGTAAATATGTAAAGTGCACGGTGTGTGTAATCCAACCTCACAGTGTGTACTTCTTTTTAGTGGATATCCACATTACATGCCTAGGTACTCATCATGTACTTCCCGTGGACATTTATAAAGTACATGACATATATAAAAGATAAATTATGTATACATAAAGTCGCATAGCCTCTATTTTGTGTATGTCATGTATTAAAAACTCAGGGTGTATTAATTACACAATGTGGTTTGACCCTGTGTTATCTACCTTGAATGCATGTGGACTACATGACGTGTAGTCATTACATATGACATGTACTCTGGAAAATCCATGTGCCATCTTGGGTAGTCTACATATGGTGAATCTATTCAACACACTATGTACTAATTACATGATGACCTGAAAACTACACGAGAATCCTTATACAATGAATAAGGATAGATGACATGTAATAAAAGAATGCATGCAGTGTAGTATTTTTTTATCCAACTAGAATTAATTTCACTTCCTGATGATATCTTATGATGTGTTTTCATTAATTATTAACCAACATTAGAAATATGAGTGAGAAAAAAATTATAGGAAGAATAGATTTTGTTGACATATCAATAAAAATTAAATTTTGAAATGAATTTTGACTTTTAACTATGTAAGTATCAACAATCAAATAAATAATTATAACTTTTTATGTAACTGTTATGATATAACTTGATGGTTCTAAGAATAGTGAGAGTGATTATTGGAGCCTATCCCAAATCAGAAAATTAGAGATTTGATGGATCATTCTTAAATTGTAAAATATGTGATGGTCATGACCAATAAAATTTTTCCAAAGAATACTGACAATGAAATGTATCAAAACGAAGAGGAAGTCTTTTCATGTAAAATTTATAAATAATTTAATTAAATTTAAAGAAGTATTAAATTTTTATTGGTATATTTCTCTATAATAGATATTGATAATCCAAAACCATTTTCAGTAATCTATCGTTACATTTATAGGATCCAAGTATAGAATCTATATAGCAGTGATCCACATGTAATCTTATGATCTCCAAACGACACTGATAAATCATCACGTAATAGCATGGTTGATTGATTATCTTTCATTATTCATCTTTACTGCATCAAGTTTATTCAGTATTGAAGAAATTATCTTGCTCTTCTCATTCTTGAGAGGATGTGAGAAGGAAGGGGATAATTCTAGAGAGATATCTGTTGTGTAGAATGATTCTTGATTAATCTCTCTTAAAATGTATTAACAGTCTATTTATTGACATAGAGTTAGGGATTTTAATATAATTAATTTCAAAAGTTACCTTAATAAAATTTCAAAGCCACATATAACCCAATTCCTTGTATTAAAATAATAATAATAATATTTTTATTCCATGACATGAACTAACTGGCATAATATTAAATATTATTTTACTGACTTGAAAATTAATATTTATCACTGGATAAAATCTAGATTCACTCGTCCTTCTTGACATTTTCAAATACATGAATAAATATTTAATTAAATATTTATTCATAGAATAAATATTCTATTCATAATATAGTGAATAAATATTTATTAAATATTCAATTAATAAATAAATATTATATATCCGCATAACTTAAAAAATTCCTGATGAATAAATATTTATCAAATTTATGTGATAATTAATCACAAATAAAATTATTCCTTGGTCTTGATAATAATATTTATACCAATAACTAAATTTAAATATAATTTAATTGATATCATTAAAAAAACTTAGTCTGTAACCATTTAGGATTCATTCTCATTGGAATTAGGCAGACTTTCCTAAAGTCCATGATTACTATATAGTAACAGGTTAAGGAACCCAATAGAAAATTTTAATGTAATAATTTAAATAACCACATATGAGTGCTTATTGTGTAATGTAATCCATTTGTTGCAATATATCATCAAAAAAGTTACACAACCATGTATTCAACCTATTTGATTGATACACCTTTCTTTTATTATCTGAAATAAACTCATCATTACACCATGACCATGGAATTTAATGAAATATTTATATTTAAATAAAAGGTTTTAGATATCAATTTCCATAAATATATAAGGGAAAAATCCTTCCTTGAATTATTCATTAATAACATGTCATTCGTGATGCACCCAGCATGCCCTACTTCACACGAACAAATGATATCATAGTTTTGGTCAATAAATCTAAGTGCGCAAGTCATGACATGCATTAATAATAATCATAAAGTTTGAGGACCATTATAAACACTCCAAAATAATAATATCAAGTGAAACATAAACAATCAAAATTTATACTGGCGGGTCTATTCACATAATCTCCCATCTTAGAGATTACCAAGTGAAAACTTTATGAGATGAAGATTTGTCCACTTATGAGTAATCTCACCTAAAATTAAATATACTATATCCCCCATCATATAATGTTATCTAACTGCAGAATAAGGTTTAAGAATATCATTAGGGAATTTCATGTTTCTCATCATAATTGGGGATTAATATGCCATTTTCAATGCAACATATACTATAGAACATTATTATGGGTCTGTAAGAGAAATAATTATTTTAAAACTTATCATGTCATTTAAGAAAAGGATAATGGATATGAAATAGGTATTTAGGTTACCCTATGATCCTATTAAAGAAACCAGATATTCTTCTAAACATGACTAGAAGAAAATTTACTGATTAAAGGTTAAAAATTTAGGAAGGGTACACAAATCATTATCATAAGTCATGTTTAAGTTAATGTTTTATATTATGATTATATTGGTTTTTTATTTATTCTAATGTATATTTATATGATGTTTTTATTAAGATAATTATATTTCCTGAAAAAGAAATGATAAATTATTAACTAATTACATTATGTTAGCTTTAACATATTTCTTAAATAATCCATGATATAATATTATTCTTAAATTTCCTTAGCATAATATACTATATTTAGTTTTATAATTTCATTTTGACGCATGATAAGCATGTTAGATATTAAATGTATTGATTTTACCGAATTATAATGAATAGTATATTGATATGCTTCATGCTGTTATGTTATTAGTAAAAGAATGCATAAGAGATTGTTGTTGTCATATATAAGAATAAAATTTTCTATAATCGTTCATATATATGTATAACCTTGTTGATTTATTACAAGTCTTAATACGTTGGAATACTTTGAAAGAGTTCTTTAACATAATGATTAAATTTTTTTAGTGGACTGCTATATCACATATTAAGTTTCACTTGATGTTTAAAATGTTGATTGAAAAAATAACTATTATATGTATATATTTTTATTTAAGAGAATGATAGATTTATAAATTTTCATTACTTATCATTTATAAATAATTTAAGTGTTTTTATATATTCCCAGGGATAACTTATTTTAAAATAAAGAGAACCTTGGTATATGTGAATTTATTGATGTGGATAACATTCCAAATATTGTTAGATATTGTAAGTGAATTGTTATAAAAGCATTAAAAAATATATTACATGAAAAAATTGATCAATTTATTATTAATTCTTTATTAATCATAACGCGTCTGAGTTATTTTAGTTCTAAATCTAACATTTTTTGGATTATTTATTAAACATGCTATATTTTTATTTAAGTATGAAGTATTAAATTGAAGCATGTTGTGATTATTTAGTGGTTTAATAGTGTGATATAATTTCAACAAGAAAATTGCAAGGACAAAATTATTTAGATTCATTAAATAATATAATATATTTTAATATAATTATTTCATGAGTACCCTCATCCAAATGTTTCATGTAAAAATGGTTTAATGTTATACACTAGATTGGTAATAAATGCCTTAATGATTTAAATTATTGAGATGCTTTCTTAGTGATATATTTTCTTTAAATGTTAAGTTTATTTAATATGGTTGTTGTGTTTTGATTTCAATATTGGATTCAAATATTGATGTGTGAAAAATTTGTCATTATATGTTAATGTTTACATGAAAATAATTATTTTTATATTTTTTTGATATCCCTGGTATGATTTTGTTGATATGGAATGAAGTATATGTGGTTTATGATAAGAAATGTGTACCATGTTAGAAGATGTTGTTTCAGATAGTATGTGGATTTGTGATGTAAGAGGATATGATGTGGCTTTGATGTTGAAATAAAATATTGTGTATATGGTTTGGTTGTGATAAATGGTGATATATTTGAGTAGTAAATGTGTTTTCGAAAATGATCTTCACTGTGATGTTGATGTGATCTATGTGATATGTACCAAAATTTCTATTTTGTTTCAATTTTAAGAAACATATCTAAATCATCATCAATATATTGGGAATACACATAAGAAATACGAATATTGGGACCAAAAATTATTAAATTTTTAATGTAATAAGATACCTAAGATATTTAGAGAAACATCAATCCATGAGGCTGAGGAGTGGTTAGAGGAGATAAAATTTTATTTTGATATGTTGATGGTTTTGGATATATTTAATGTTACTTTGGTGATTGGTTTTATTCAAAATATGGCCCGAATAAGGTGGATTATGAAACATTGAAACTTAAATGGGATTCATTATACAAATTTTCTTAAATTATTCAAGACGTATTTTATTTTAAATGTGTATATAGATGAACTTAAAAAGGATATTAAGGATATAAAATAGGTTTAATATAACATGCATAGCTATGGGAATCATTTCATGGATATGATTAGATTATTACCACATTTTATGATTAGTTTGGAAGAGAAGTACCACAATTTTGAGTTTTCTTTGAAGCAAAAGATTCAATAATCTATCACATATTTTTATTTTAATTCTTGGGAATAAGAGTGGTAATAAGTTAAGTTAATAGAGAGAGTATTATCCATGATGATGGGATTTAATTAATACCACTCTCAATTTTTTGAGGAGGTTGAGATTATATGAGTTATGGGTCTCAAGGTTTGGAAAAGCAGAGAGTGGGATGTTTTTTAGAGTTATATAATTCCTACGATCTTTGGGTTTGGGTAGTTCAAGCATGGATCTGAGCTTTGGGTTTGAGTAGATAAAGGTTCCATGTATTAAGTGAGTTGAAATGAATCCATTCTAATGTGATGGGGTACTGTTATTAAAAATTTACTAAGGTTTATTATGCTTCTTTGTTCTTTAGTTGGTGGTAATAAATGGTTTATATGTGAGGTGTGTCATAGGTTGGAAACTCTACTCATATCTTAAATAACTCCAAAATTTTGTTGAAACTGATTTTAAACCCTATTTTAACTGGTTTGTTTTGATTTGTGTTAAAATAAATTTTTTCTTAGTGATTTTTTATAATTTTTCTAAACTTTTTTAAATGTTTTTTATTCAAAAAATAGTAAATTATTTAAAGTGGATTTTGACTTATTTCAAAAAGCAGTAATTATTTTGAAATGAATATATTTATGGATAAAGGAGTAGTCAGTGAGAGGTTGGTTGTGAGTTAAGATGGTTGATTCTGTCCTTCACCACTATGTTTGGCTTTCCCTTAGTGTCAAGGTTTCTATTTGAGATGTATCTCATATGATTATAGGGTTTTTGGGTATTTTCGTATTAGGGAAGAGTTAGTGTTTTATCTAAACCATTTCCTTCAGAGTGTTGGTAGTGCATTTATCCTGTTTGAGAGGTATCTCCCCATAGATAATTATATTTGTGTATTTCAGGCAAAATTAGTTATTTTTTATTAAAATAGGGGGAGATATGATTCCAAATTATAATATTCAGTTGGCTCTAGAATGATTAATATTGAGAGTATCCCCACTAACTATGGGTAGTCTCTAAAATGAGAATCACATATGTGGTAAATAATATAATGGTATGGATTTCACCTAGTCCTTTACTTTTTCTTCTTGGGATATTAAAGGCGTTGAGGTTGTGTTTGGAGATGGATGGTAGGAGGGTGTAGATATAGCTAAAATTTCACATAGAAATATTAGACCATGCTAAAGAAAATAGCATTGTTCTATGACTGGTTAGTTAAAAGAGATGGGTTTTTATAGTCTGGTGTATTGTGTCATAGTTAGTGAGGTTGCATCATAGAGTGTGATATTATAGTCTGTATATTGGGTTGTATAAGTATATTTTTCCTACAGATGGTCGAGGGTTGGTCATCACATCATAAACAATTGGATTGATGTGTGAGGTTTCCAATTAGAGTGTTTTAGGAGGCATTGTTTTGTGGAGGTCTTGGTGTTATAATTTATTTATTCTACCATTTTTGAATCATTTCACCATGGTGTTTATATTGAAATTTGGTCTCAGTTTATGGGATTATCAAGCTTTAAAAGAGGCTTTTGTGATATTTTATCATGCTTCTTAGAGATTATTTTAACCCAAAATCATTGAACTATGATGCCTATTTCTATTTTATTATTTTCTTCACTGGAATTTTAATTATAATTCCTAGATTCAATTTACATTTGGTTTGGTATCATTTTTCTCTCTCAAATCATAAGTGATATTTGATTCTCTTCTTAGTAGTTCTATATTCCTATGGTTAATCCTCAGTTCTTGGCTTCATGTGACGAATTATTTATAAACCAGGATTCTCTTTATTTATATATTTTGCATTTTATTAATTATTCTCATTAACTCATAGAGCTATTTACATAGAGGTTTTTATAGTGGTTTTGTTTTATATTGATATTTTATGGCTGATGGGTTGATGCACGATGATACAATATAGGTTGGTGGATGTTTACTATGTAATCATCGGTGTTTGGATTAGTTCACTTGGTGCAGTATTCCTCAAGCTTCATTGAGGTAAGGTATTTCAATTCCTTTTCTTTTATAACTTAGAATAATATATATATTTGGATTATTGTTCTATAATCAATGTTTATTCTTGTATATCCCTAAATATTTACTGATTGTTATAATTATCCTAATTCTTTCATAAATCCCTCATGAATTTTCCCTTATAGATTCCCTTAAACCCCTTTCTAAATTATAACCTTAACCCTCCCATTAGATTCATTATCAATTGACCCTTTGTTTAACACATTATCCCTTGGTAACCTTATCCTTGATGAACTCATGATATGGTTCTCTAACATTGTGGAATATGAACTCTTCCCTTAGTCACAATGAAAAGGGTTCGGTTTGGGGGAAGGGGTTATCATTTGCATCCTTTATTATTATATCTCTATACACTTCCCTAAGGCTTGGTGATATTGGTTTTGTCCCGGATAAGGGGTTATTATTATGATTCTCATTTCCTTATATATATATATATATATGGATATCTTTCCCTAGCCTTGGTGATTGGGGTTTGGTTTGGGGAATGGTGAAATTTTATTTTTCTTCTTTCCTTAAAGATATTTATTTTTTTCCTTGGGCTTGGTGATATGGGTTTGATCTGAGGAAAGGGAATGTTGTTATGCTTCTCCCTTTCTATTATTTATGCATTCATATATATTTACTATTCCTTAGTTAATTATCATTTTTATTCTTTATTTACTTAAATTCTTTCAATATAATAGTGTTACTATTATTCCATGGTTTCTTTATAAAATAAATGTTAATTTAATAAAGATAAGAACTTGGTTAATAATTGAACATGGGATTTGATCATGTCGACTACTTTATTTATTATACCATGTTATTCATGATTGATTTTATAATATATAAATAAATATCTTCATGTGTGTGTTTGTTTCTAGGATTGTGTTAATAATACCATAATAAATAAAATGTATTGTTGGGAAGTAAGTTATATATAGTAATGATAGGAGAAAATAAGAATCGATATTTAATTATTATAGACATTGAATATGATGATACATGGGTGTTTGTTGTATTGGATTGTTGTTGTAGTTTAAAATGATTATTATCTTGATATGGGTTATTATATTGAGATAAATTTAGGGTTTAGTTGATGGTTATGATATATGTATAACTAGTTCTTACATCCTATTCTCTTATAGGTTAGTTTAGCTAGGTATTAATATGAATTTTAGTGATCTAGGGGGTGTTTTTGTTAGTCTTCTAGGGAGTAGTAAATGCACTGCTGTTTACTACCCATTACTTAAGATATTGATGTATTTAGGTTCGATTTAGATAGTGATGACTTGTTAGAGAGGTTTGGGTAGGAAGGAAAGAAGGTATTCCATTCATTCTTAAGGTGGTATCATTAGTTATTCTTAAGTATAATGTGCGTAAGGCTATTTTAAATAAGAGGGATCTTTATAATTATGATTTTAGAAGAGTTGGGTGAGTCTAGGGGCTGGAAGTATAGAAATATTTTCATGTAATATTTTAGTACGATGATCCTATATATCTAATTTATCATATAGGCATGGGGAATTATATAGCTGCTAGAGTTGGTTTGGTGTTGTCGTAGGAAAGTGGTGTGGTGGGTTGTATGGTTGTGTTATAGTTTTTCAAATATATGAAGTTATGTTTTAATTAACTAAATGAATATGGGAATGGTATAATTAAACAATCAAAATAGTTAACTGAATGTATAATGAATTATGGTATATGATGTGCTGAAATTATTGATTAATCTACATATAATTAGTAAGATATGAATTGATGTGGTGGTAATGATTGTTTCATCAATTATGTTAGCTCATATGATTGGTTATTAATTAATGGATTATTGTGGGTATATTATTGGTTGTTTTTTTTATATTTTATAAGTAATGATTTGATTTTATAATTACATGTAATTAGGATGAAATGGATCAAGTTTAAGTTATGTATTGATGTTGGTGTACATTGGGGGAATATATAGAAGGAGGAAAGAATAAGGTTGATGCAATTTTAGATTAAATACCTTAAAATGAGGTGGGATACTAAAATGGTGGTGATGTGGTTGTGGTAATGGAGATTTGGTATGATATTAATGATTTAATGTTTTTATAGTGAAGTGATGTATTATAATTGTGTGGTTGTTAATTCATTATCATACACTTGATCAGTTATTCAGGGGATTTCTTACTGAGCTCGCTACCAAGTTGTGAGTTAGAAAAAATGTTTCAAATATGTGGTTAAATTTTTTATTTGTTGTTAATAAGTGTTGTATTTTTTTTAGTAAATGAATAGAGTTTGATATTATTAGTTAACCCACTGATTGTATGAATTAAAGTGAATATGGTTAACATACATGGGAATAAAATCTCGTGAAGGATGAACGTGGAAATGAAGCATGGGGATGATCATGAATGATCTAGAGTGTGATGATAATTATAAATATATTAAGGTAAATATTATTGTAAATAACTTGATAGTTCTATATATTAATTTAAATTATGTGGAGATCAAGGCTTGGATTTGTTTTCTAGTCTATTGAGGTTTTGTAAGGAGTAAGAGAACACATGAAGTTATTTGAAAAAGTAAGGTGGAATTTTGGGGAAGGCCGATCACATCATGCCACAATTCTATATATCAATTCCTAAGGATTTAACTTAAGAATAATACTAAAATATATAATATTAAATCTAGAGAGACTATAATGAAATGGTTTATCCCACATTACAAGGGTAGTTACAGATTAATAAATGAATCTGGAGATGGATGTGTATTGAACCGTGAAGGATATGACCACTCTAGAATCTTTCATATATAAGAGTAGAATTTAAATTTTTATGGTTAAATATAGAGTAATGTATGGATGGATACACTATGAATATAAATACCTCAATAAAACTATCCTTTCATAAGAATAAATCAAGGATACATATAAGTAAACTTTACCAAATCTTATCATGCACAAGAATAACTTAAGATTGTGTAAGAATAATGGATTGATTGTTACACCAAAATAAGTGTACTAACATTTCAATACATGAATATGTGATTACTATGGTATAAATATTTTATGTATTAATATGTTAGGAAAAAATTAGGGTTGATTTGGAATGTAGTGGTGGGAGGATCATGCAATAGTATGTGTGTTACATCGTAGCAGTGTGAAGGGCCATAAGATCCACTCTACAAACATGGTGGCTATGATGTGAGAAGAATGATTTTGGAAGAAAATTATAAACACTATTATGATTTTAAAATATTTTTTCATGTCATAATTAGAGGGAAATTCTGTAATGAAGGTCTTGGTTCTAGTATATATAGAAGATTACATCATGATTCTTTGGGAGTTTTGGATAGGATTCTACTTGGATTATTTGGATCTAGAGTTTAATTGATCATCACTTTGTAATCGATGCTATCACACCCCAATATATCTAAAATAAATGATGATAATATCACTATGAGGAACCTCACATCTTGGTCAGGGAGTTTCTAGGAATAAATGAGGATTTATTAATAATTTTAGAAGGAGGATATTCGTATTGAGATTCTGGGAATTGAATCAACATAATTAGAATTATTTTAAAAAATTAAAACTTTTGGAACATAAGGAATGATCATGGAGGATTATATGATGATGTATGGATCCTATCCATTTATTGGATGGTTAGAGACTTCATTTTTTTTTTGAAAAAATTACAAAAATATATTTTGGAAGAGGAAAAATATATTTACATAGATCGTTTTGAATATAAGATAATGAGAGGAGAGCCATAGTAAAGTTTTAATTACCATATATGGTTGATTTAATTAATGAGGCTCTAAGTGTATGGAGTTACATTGCTAAATATTACTAATTAATAGTTTAATAGAGAGAATGAAAAACATAATTCCAATGTGGAACAATTTTTATCTGGAATGATTTTTCTATTGTTATGTTTTTTTAAAAAAATAATTAACCCCCGCATTGAGTTCCCATTTTCATCAGGATTTGGAAGAAAAGGGTCAAATATATACAAGGAGTTTTCCACATCTTTCTTTTGGAGTATTGAACGTGTAGTGAAATGGATCATAATATAAAATATATTCTAGACTCAATGATGAAAGGTGTCTCAACAACCTATGATGATATGGAATATACCTTCATGTATATAAACTATTTAAGAGACCCTTGCATCTATAAACTAAAAAATTCCTTCCATGAAGTAGTTCATAGAGTGTATGAATAAGGATAAACCCTTTATAGGTATTGTTATATCCCTAAACCTTTGATAAGGTAGTGTACCTTAGCACAACATAACCATGATCAGAACTTAAACCCATAAAAAGTGACTATGTTGTATCTTTTAATATATAAACATTATTTAAATGCAATACTTGAACATATCATAGTGTGGGTAAACCAAGTAATATCATTATTTCCTTGTTCTATTTAAATTCTTTATTTTTATTTGACACTTTGTGTGTTTGAATATGGTAAATCTCGAGAGATTGTATGTGTTCCTTTTAATGAGGGAACAATATCTATCAAAGCGGTGAATGAAATTAAAGGGAAAAGTTTTAATTCATTAATATCCCAATTCACCCCATATAATGGTGGATATACTTAATGTATTCCCAATAAGTTCTTTTAAATCCAACATGTTCTAATTTTTGGTTAAATATTTAATTTCTATTTTTTAATTTTTTTAACCTATGGATTCAATGATTAAGCCTCCTACTTTGAGTGTAATTAATTTTAATGACTAGAAAAAATGAGATTTATTGGTTCTTATATGCTTATAGTTATGAGTTAATAGAATATATAAATTAATATATTGATCTGATAAAGAAAAATAAACATTTTCATGATGTAGAGACACATAAAATTCAAAACCATGGTATTTCTATCATAGTATTCAAAAAAACCATTAATTGTGCTATTTATTTTGAAAATTAGAAATTTTTGAAATAAATACATAGAAAATAAGTGTAATAAAAGGTATTTTTGGAGTCTAGCTCAAAATAAAATTTCAGATTTTGTGATAATGAAAAATTAGTGAAAATGTAGAGACAATTTCCTTATTTCAAAAGAAAATAATTAAAGTATAAATTATAAGGAGACTCTTAAGAAGATTGAATCTACAATCAAGGAAAATAATTCTAATTCTATTGATAATTATAGTTCTAATAGTATTCTGGAAGATGCTTTTAAATCTGTAAATTTAGACTCTCATGGATATTGAAGCAGATGTTGATTTAATGAAATAAGTGGGAATGATGTCAAGTTTCCAATTTGAAATATATTCATGAAACAACTAAGATGAGATACAATCCTTTTATCATAAGTTGGATCAACTTGAAATCATTTTTAAGGTGTACTATACATTCATATAATATTTGGTGATATAAAATCAAGGATTAAATAAATAATATGTGTTATTGAATGAATACATTATGAAAATGGGTGAAACGATGAAGGGAAAAAGTTACTTGGAGAACTTTCACACAATCTTGAATATAAAATGGGAATAAATAAAATCTAAAATAAATAAATATCCTTCTGAAAACAAAACTTTAAGATGTGGTAGAATCTATAAAAGAATATAACTCTAGGATGTATTTTATAGATACCCAACTAAAATATAAGGTTATAAAGACATATGATCTTAAAGAGAGGTTGGAATCCTCTAATGGAAAGCTGAAGACTCCTCCTAAAGTAGCCACAATAAGTAGTATCTAAGAAGGTGGAAATATGGAATCATTGAGTAGGTTAAATATTCTTGCTAAATATATAAGCTAAGGATCTTGAAACAAGGTATCTTTTAATTGATTCTATTATCGAATCATGTGGCACACCATGAGTGTGTGTGTGTCAAGAATCCCAATTTCTCAATAGTGAAATAAAACTTGATGTAACATCACAACTAAGGAAAATATTCACGAGTTATGTATTTAATTGGATATGATTTATATATTATTACCACTAACATATGGAAAGGTAGTGAAACAATAAAGGTTAAGGTAATTACAAGAGTACAATCCTCATTCCCATGTTGTGGGGGAGTCAAGCAGAAAAATAAAATGAATATGTTATATTGAAAAACAAAATTCACTAGGTTGGAAGGAAGAGATAATTAAAGGAAATTAAAGGTGAATCATTCACCATTAGATAAGTCCATTTATAAACCCTCATATAGAGAGTGAAAAAATTCATTTATAAGAAATAAATAAGTGGTCATCATTGAAAAAATATCAGATGAGCATGTGAAGAAAGGCTCAACAAGGATCAATAAATATGAATTAATTATAATGAAAATCTAATAGGAGAAATATAAATCATTACAAAGTTGTTTAACAAAATATACCATAAGGAAATAATATAATACTAGTTGAATAACCATCATATGAAATAGGACACATGATGAAATATGAAATGATGAAGCATTGGAGTAAGGCACATGTACAAGTGGGATTTATCTCATAGTAGAGCTAAATAAGAAACCATTGAAGATAGAGAATTATAATGAATATATTTTGAGTAAATTTTTCTCAAGTATTACTACTCAAAGGATAATCACTAGAAAGGCTTGGAAGTGATTTAGAATTAATGTGTTTGTTCATCATGACCAACTAAATTTCCCTACTTGAGGATAAATAAGAAACACCACTTTTATCTTGTGTTTAAATGTTTTTAACATTTTATTGAATTGATTCAGATTTAAGGTAGAGGTAAAATCTATGGGGTGTACATTCTGAATGAATATATATGAAAAAAAATGGTTTTAAAGAATTTACCAGTGATTTCTATGCACAATATAGAATATAAAGTGGGTTTAGAATTATTATAATGGAATATAGATAAATATATAATGTTAAGTGGTATTTGAGCCTTATTTGGAACAATAATGTTCTGATAAAGTAAGTTCCAATAGGCATTTAAGTTCAATATGGAAAAATGAACCTGGAATGGTAAGATGTGTTAGATATTTTCAATTTTTATGTGGTCCTAATATAAGTCCATGTGGTTTAAAATACCTATATAAGATTTCAAATGATTTTAATCTAAAAATGATTATCAAAAAATGATACCAAGACACATTTGGGGGTATCCAACCCTAAAATAAAGGAAAAGATAGATTTATGGATAAGTAGAGACATTCTTGGAGGAATAAATTTTTTTTATTATGAACTAACAAAGTGGTATCATATCATATTTTATTTCAGGATATAAAATACTACTAAAGGTTGACTACCATGTTATAAATTTATAAGTGGTACCAAAAGCTATAAGTGGTTCTAGAGCTGAAGAAATTTAGTGGGAGATAAATGATGAAATTTTAAAGGCTAATTGCATCATTTGAAATAGTTGAAATACTTAATACTGAAGGAATATCATGGATATCTAGTGGTATCATGAGTTCATCAATAATAGTTGAATCAATTTCTACAATAGTGGTATAGATCACCACTTTATGCTTCATTGATTATTTTTTGATAGTGTTGTGTAAATGTGATTAATATCACCATGACAATTATTGAATAAATTAAAATTTCAATTTTCATGAGTTTACAGATTTAAGTGAGTGACATGGACACATTTGATATTATTGACTTTAAATCTTGTTTCTTACACTGAGTTCTATCTCAATAGGATTATAAGATTTTCTGATTTCTCTTTTTCAATTGGTAACTTCACTCACTGAAACCTTTGAGAGAATTAAGCTACAGGTGAAATGTTTTAAAGGATAAAATAAGATCTGCAAATTTTATTCCAATAATTGGTATCCATCAAAGA
Organism: Viscum album; assembly: GCA_963277665.1. NCBI lineage: Eukaryota > Viridiplantae > Streptophyta > Magnoliopsida > Santalales > Viscaceae > Viscum > Viscum album. The sequence goes on from OY728131.1 coordinate 753,191,510, forward strand.
TGATAATGGGTTTTAATTAATGGTTTAGAATGGGAAAACCCCCTTACCTTCAAGGTGAGGTGGGGACCATTCTTTTATAGAATGAGAAAGAAGAATGTACAATGGAGTATTCCGATGTGGGACTCGGAAATACCCATAATAATAATAAAAATAGGGTTTAACACTCCCCTTCAAGCTGGACATGCCCAAATTGGACAACGAGTTCCAAAAAAAATTAAAGATGACATCATACATGACCAAGACACACTCCCCCTCAAGATGGGTGTCAGATGCTGTGGATCCCCAGCTTGGAACTGAGCGAGGTGAGGTGAGCACCGGGGAGGCCTTTGGTGAAGATGTTAGCAAGCTGGTCTGCCATCAGAATATGGCTAAAGCTGACATGATTATGCTCCAGGTGGTGGCGAAAAAGTTACAGTCCACCTCAATATGCTTCTTGCGTTCATGGAAGATGGGATTCGAAGCAATTTTAGTGGTTGCCTGATTATCACACCATATTTGAGCAGAAGTCTGCTGAGGAAATCAAAGCTCCTGGAGGAGTTGCCGAAGCCAAAGGATCTCTATAGTTACGGTGGCCATGGCACGGTACTCAGACTTGACACTAGAGCGAGAGACGACCGTCAGTTTCTTGCTGCACTAAGAAATGAGGTTGCCTGCCAAGAATATGGAAAACCCAGAGGTAGATTTCCGAGTGGCAAGGAAACCAGCATAATCAGCAACGCAAAAGGCCTCAATATGCTGATGAGGATGCTGAGAGTAGCGAAGACCACAGGCAGGATCTTGCTTGATGTACTTGGAGATGCAGATGACAACATCCCAATGAGAGGTGGTCAGATGCTCCATAAATTGACTCACCTTGGCAACCGCACAGGAAATGTCGGGTCGAGTCATGGTGAGATAATTGAGTTTTCCCACTAGTTGAAGGTACCGCTCGGGATGGGGTACAGTGCCGAGGAGGCATGAAGAGACCGTTCCCCAGGCTCGAGAGGAGTGTCGACCGTAGTGGCCTGAGTCAGCCCAGCATCCTGCAATATATCTAATGCATACTTCCGTTGGCAGAGTGAGATGGTGTCCGAAGAATAGGAAACCTTGATGCCTAGGAAGTATGTGATAGGACTGAGATCCTTAGTGTGGAAGTTCTGGTGAATATGGGCCTTGAGTTGGGTGATACCCATAGAGTAACTTCTGGTGGTGATAATATCATCCACATATACGACCAATAAGATGCAGCCATGGGTGGTCGTCATGTAGAAGACAGTGTGGTCCTTCATACTGCGAGAAAGCCCAAAGTCGGTGATGACCATGATAAAGAAGCCAAACCAAGCACGGGGAGACTGCTTGAGGTCGTAGAGAGAGCGGCGTAGATGACAGGCTTGAGATTCATTGCCAGAGGCACAAAATCTGTGGGGCTGCTGTAGATAAACTTCTTCCTCAAGGAAGCCATGGAGGAAGGCATTCTTGACATCCAATTGATGAAGAGGCCAATAATTATGGGCGGCGAGAGAGATGATTAATCGGATAGAGGCCATCTTGGAAACCGGTGATAATGTATCAAATTAGTCAATACCGTAAGTCTGTGCGAAGCCTTTGGACACAAGTCGAGCTTTGAGGTGATGAAGAGTGCCATCGGGATTCATCCTGATGATGTAAATCCATTTGCTTCCCACTGCCTGTTTGCCCGCTGGAAGGGGTACAAGATCCCAAGTATGGTTTTCTCTAGAGCCTGAAATTTATCCCGCATTGCAGCTAGCCATCTGGGGTGAGATTTGGCATCACCAACTGTGCGAGGTATAGAAACTGTCTTCAGAGCAGACAGACCCCTGTATGAAGATACAAAAAGAGGAGTATTCTGGCAGGAGCGATTACCTTTCCATAGGGCACCAGGAAAGTCCTCGGGTGGTGGAGCAGGAGCATCAGATGAAGCGGGAGGTCTGATGAAGGATGCCTTTCGTCTGGAGAAACTGCTGAAAGGAAGTGGAGAGATACTGACGCCCATTTTCCGAGCGGAGACATTTGACAGATGTGTAAAATTGAGTCTGAATTTCATTGTAAAAGGTTTGGAAGGTGGAAAACACTTCGGAGTGTTCTCGAAGGAGGTAAAGCCAAGTCATTCATGAATAATCATCGATGAAAAATATATAGTGTTTATATTTAAAATGACTCGAAATGGTACAAGGACCCCAAACATTTGAATGAACCAGATCAAAAGGGTTTGAGGCCCATGTATCCACCCGAGAAATTTATGTAGTGCGATGATGTTTTGCAAAAGTACATGACTCACAATGAAAAGAAAGACTCTGACTAAATTCTGGAAAAAGATGATGAATGGTGGATGCCGGCATGTGTCCCAACTGGGAATGAAGATCCAATGCTTGAGAAGAGGTAGACAAGCAAGCGATGCGTGCCAGTCCATCGAACATGTAGTACCCGTCCCGAAGTCAGACTCTACCAGGTTCCTGGTTGATTGTCTACTCATGAAAAACAACACCAGAGGAGGTAAATAAGGCAGAACAGTTATAATATTTTTCAGCTTACTGATGGAAAGAATATTAAATGGACTGTGGGGCACATGTGCCAAAGAGGGTAGGTGAAACGACAGAGTCAGGGAGAATGCACCGAAGCCCGCAATTGGGATAGTGGATCCATCATTGATAGTGATGGAGGAGGAACAGGCATAAGGGAAGTAAGAGGTCAACATACCAGCATCACCGGTGAGGTGGTCGGAGGCACCTGAGTCATGCATCCATGTAGGGGAGCGACGGTCGACAAAGGTTGAGGAACGAGCAGAATGGGCCAGAGAAGCCGAGGATGGGCTGTGGTCGGCAGAGTCGCAAGGATCATGAGTCACCCGGATGTCATCCATAGACAGGTCCAGAGAATGAGGAAGAGTGGCGACTGCTGACGGTGCTTCCTGGATCGCTGTCTGGCCCTACTACGGGCGCTGAGATGGACGTCCATGTAGGACCCAACATTGGTCAATTGAGTGACCAACCTTGCCACAATGTTGACAGAGGGACATGGATGACCTTCCACATGACCACGTCCATGAGGTCCCGATGAGCGGCCACTACCATGACCGACGAGCACCGAGTGGTCGCTAATGGGGGCGGGAGGAGGAAGAGTCTGTTGGGCCTTGCTCAACCGATGATAAACCTACGGGATCTCCAGCGTCGAAGGGCTAGCGAGCAGATCGGTTTCCGTGGTGGAAAATTCCGAAGCGAGGCCGCTGAGAAGAGTGAAGATGCAGAGTTGTTCCCGCTGGGTTTGAGCCTCTGTCAGTGTCTGGGGAACGGGCTAGATCTCCTGCAACTCATCACGAAGCCCTTTCCATTCCAGGAAATATGCGGTGAAGGACTGGTCCTGCTGTCGAAGATGGGATAGGTGATGGAGGATATCGGACACCCGAGCCAGGTTGTTGGTCTTAGAATACATAATGTTCAAGGAGTCACAGAGCTCCTTGACTGTATTTGTCGTGCAGGTGACATCCTTGACCGATCGATCCATGGAATTGACCAGCAGAGTGAAGATTTTTCTATCAGCAAGCTTCCATTTCCGATAGCTGGGGTCAGTCAAAGCCGGGGGAGGATCCTCAATGTGATGATCAAGTTCCATCCCGGTCAGGGACATCACCACTATCTTCCTCCAGATGGAAAAATTGGTGGAGTCTAACCGGTCATCGATGAGGCGGGTGGAAGTGGTGATCATCTGAGGCAGATGGGAGGGGAATGCCATGGAAGCATTGGGTAGCGTCGGTTAGCGGGTGGGTTGGCGTGTCGGGAAGTCAGGAGTAGCAGCGGATAGCAAAAGGTCGTCGAGAGGTGGAGCACGCCGTGCGCACAAAGAACTGGGAGTAGCTGGGTTTTTTTTAGGATTCTGGGTCGCCTGGAGTGAGCTACCGGGATCGGTCGCTTTGAAGGGAGTCGCGACTGGAAAAGAGAGAAGAAGAAAAAAACATGATGCACGCTGGGGAAGCTACGGGAGGCACCGCACATGCACATGAGGATTTCCAAGGGTGAGGAGCAGGAGGCGTTGTGGAATCTGGGAGCAGGGAGCCGGGGTTGGAGACGACGTGCATCGGAGGACCGCCGGAGAGAAGTGTCATGCGTAGCGGGAGGTGCGCAGAGGACCGGTTCGGTCGCCGGGAGATGCGGGAACCGATACGAGTAGTTGTGGGAGCCAAACCGTCCGCCTAGGAAGTGACAAGAGTTGTGGGGTGGGTGGGTCCGTAGGCGCCGGGAAGGGCCGGGAGGGTGCGCCGCAGGAGAAGCGCGACAGAAGGTTCGCCATCAGGAGGTTCCACAGCGGGGTGTGGTTGTGACGCAGGAGAAGTGCCCACCGTGAGGGAGGGCACACCGGGGAGCCGGACTGGGCAGGAGCCGCTGGGGAAAGAGGGTGCAAAATATTGCACTGGGGAGGTGGGTCGGACATAGCCGGAAAAGCCACAAATAAGGGCGGGGAAAAAATTGGAAGGAGGAGAGTTCGGGATTAGACTCGCTCTGATACCATTTAGAATGGGAAAACCCCCTTACCTTCAAGGTGAGGTGGGGAACTTCTTTTATAGAATGAGAAAGCGGAATTTACAAAGGAGTATTCCGATGTGGGACTCAGAAATACCCATAATAGTAATAAAAAGAGTGTTTAACAAATGGAATAAATCTATAGGTTTTCACAAGGTATAAAAATCAAGAAATTATAATCCATGTGATAAAAGTTATATAATTATTGAACTAAGCTATAATATTTAGCTTATAAGATGATTTAATAAGATATTTAAAGAGACCAATGTTTTTAGAGATAACATTCTAATTATTGATAAGAACTTTAAATTTTGGATGTCAAAAAGTTATATCAAAAGGGACATAGAGAATTTTTTTCTAAAAGGAGAGTAAAAAATCTATAAATATGTAAAGTAGTGACTATGTTTGATATTAATAGAGCCTTATATTACATATCAAAGGGTGGTATTATTATCTCTTAATCTAGAGTTTTAGTTAGTTTCAATAAGTTGAGTTGTTCCAATATGAGTATAAAGTTCACTAACCTAAAAATATGGAGCAAGGTTTTTTTAATGGGGGAGTAAAGGTAATGAAGACACCCCTATTGGGTTATATGATTAAGGGGGAGAAAATGAAAAACAATACGGAATAAGAGGTCTCTTTTAATTTTATTTACTAAGGGGGAGTGAGAATAATGTACCATAAATAGATAAATGGGTTTTAAAGTAGTTGGAGTTAAATTGTGGAGTATGATTTATGATAGTATTTTCAAAAAAGTAAAAAAATAGAAAATTTTATAACCATGAGGTTTCATGTTGGATTTATTGATAATGATTATTGGATTTTTTATAGTAAATGAATAGAGGATAAAAATTAAAACTAACCCAATGGTGATTTGAAGGAAAGTTAATATGATTACAATACATGAGAACAACATCTAGTGAGTGATGGACATATAACTAAATCATTAGGACAATCATGGTGTATCTAGAGTGTGATGATAAATACGACTATATAGAGGTATTTGTGAATAAAGTAACATTAATAGTTCTATATATAAAGTTCATAGAATGAGGATATCAATACTTTTGATAGTCTGGTCTTCTGAGGTGCGAGAAAAAGTAAGATCATACATGGAGTTATTTAACAAATTCTGGTGGATGTTCGGTGAAGAAGGATCACATCATTCTTCAATGGTGATGATCATTCCATAATGGGTTTAAAATAATAATAATGTTATGATATATAATACTAATTATATAGATACAAATCTATAAGAGTTTATTCCACGCCACAAGGGCGGTTATGGATAAATAAATTAATCTGAAGATGGAAGTGTATTTTGTCTTAAAGGAGGTGACTGGGTTGTAATATATAATTTGTTAGAGTGTATTCATAATTTTTAATATTTATTCTAGAGTACTGGATAGATTTATATTCCATAATGAGAAACACCATGTTGAAATTGGTATTGTGTAGGGGTAAACCAAGGCTATGTAAGAGTAAACCTCAATGAAACCTGTTATGTATAAGAATAACCCAAGGATGCATAAGAATAACAGCTTGAATGTCACATCACAATTGGTGTTATCACATAATAATCCATCATTAATTAAATATTATGGGATAAATACGTGATGTAATAAGAGGTTGGAAAAATTTGTAGTCCTAGAATGTGTTGGTTGGAAGAATCATGATGCAATGTATGTGTCACGTCACAACAGTATGAAAGACAATAACAGACACTCCAAAAATAAGGTGACTATGAAGTAAGAGGATTGAATTTGGAATAGTGTTTGAAAAATCTTGAAGATTTAGATATATGTGACCATGCCGTAACTGGAGGAACACATTGTAATGAAGGTCAAGGTTTAAGGAGATATGGAGGATTACACTATGATACTCAGGGTGTTTTAAATAGGATTCTACCAAGATTTTGTGGATCTGTAATTTGACTGAGGATGAAATTGAAATAAATTTTTTCAAATATTGATCTAGATTAAATCAAATAAGATTATGAATTGGCGAGGAACCTCACACCATTACCAGGAAGATTCTAAAAATAAATGAATATTTGAATGGAATTTAAAAAGGGAGAGATTTGGCTTAAGATTCAAGGAATTGAATCAACTTAATTAAAATTAGTTGACCACATTAAAATGACTGGTATATAATTAATGATCATGTATTAATATTTGAAGATAAATATATCCTGACCGTTGATTGTTGGGTTTGAGGTTTGAAATACTTTTGAAAAACTACACACAAAATTTTTGGAAGAAGTGCATGATATTAACATATATGGTTTTAATAAAAGAAGAAGAGTGGAACATAAAGTGATAATTATCATATGGATTTGAAAGACAATGACTAAAATCTTTACAAGGGGTTGCTCACATCTAGTTTATGGAGGACCAAAAGCATAACTAAGTGAATCATAACAGAGAATCTATTATAAAATCAAATATACAAGGTGTATTAGTAACCTATGATGACATGGAACAGAAAATCATGTATATAATTTTTTTAAAGAGATCCTCACATTGATAAGACTATAATGGACTTCCACTAAGTAGTTCATAGAGAAGGAAAAGATATAGTAACCCTTCGGAGGTATTGCAGTATCCCTAAACATTTTTAAAGGTAGTACACCTCAATAAGGAGTGACCGCGAATGAAATTTTTGTCCACTAAAAGTGATTATAGTTGATTTTTTACATCAAGATGGCATCTATGTGTTCTCTTTATATATATTCTAGTGTTATTGAACCAAGTAAAATCCATATCTTCTGGTATGATTTCAATTCTATATTCATATTTGACACTCAGTGTTATTGACAACAAGAGATTTTGAGAGGTGGTAGATTTACAAGCCCTTTTCATTTGTATTTCTATCAGAATTTGGAAAGATTAGTTTACTCCCCTCATTAATTAATGGAAGTGTATTATTGATATAATGAGGTGTTTATAGGTGATATAGTTAAAAGTGGTAGTTTTGAAGTAATGAGATATCATATTTTCTCTTGATTATTATTTATTTCTCATTCCACTTTCTTAATTCCAATTATACCTCTTCTTAATTGATATCATACATGTGTATCATTGAATATTTATTTCACATGGATATTAAATTGTTTGGTTATATGATCCTAATTATTACTCCCAAGTACTCATCCCTCTATAGTTTTATTGAGTTTTTTTATAGGATAGTTATATGGATAATTGGATGATACTTTTTGTGTGGCATGAGTGGAGTCCTAAGAGGTTGTTTCTACATTATATTTGGTTGTATTGTATATGTTTTCATATACTGATAGTTTACGTGTGGGAATTTTATTATCTTTATAGAGTTGATTGACGGTCCTTATTAATCCTCCTAATATTTAAAAGGGTAATATCTCCTATATGTGCACTGTATAACCTCTGGGCTAACTTCTAACCCATTGTCTATTAGAGTCAGAAATTAGGGGTCATAATCATCTTCATTGTTAGAACATGGTTGATAGTGAGATAATTCCATGATAGGTAGTTAGAATATAACTTGATAGGATGCCTCCAAATATTCTACAAAGTTCCATTCAAAGGTAAAATCCTTATGTTGGTATTAAAAGTTGTGAAGAAAATATTTATTTTTAATTTAAATAGAAATTTGAAGACTATAGAAATATATTATCCATTTTCATTTCAACCCCATAAGTGAATCAAGAACTGGTAAAATTATAATAAATCTATTCAAGGAATTCACATGCATGATTTTATTAAATTAATCAGAGTTAAAAGTGTCTTCATCATGGGATTAACCCACAAGGATCTAAATGGGATAACTTGTAAATATATCTCAATAAAACCACCATGTTAGCAGTGATTCTATACTACCTAATCACTCAACTAAAAAAATCTATTCATGATTAGGGTAACCTAGTTTTCATGCATAATCTAGTCCTAACAAGTGTATTATGCATCTAAATCCCAACTTGAAGTGTACATGTTCCCATGCAGTTTCAAGTTAGTCATTAAAACAAATACTTTATTAAAACACACATATCTCTCCACATGAACTCCATTCATAGAAACAAAATACATCATCTTAAAAAAATATTGTATAAATTTATCACATTTAATAAAAGTGTGACTCATAAAATGATATAGGTACAAATATACACTGTCATTAAACTAAATATATGCTTAATTTCAATAAACAGTTTGAATAACCCCTGAGGAACATTTTAAAATCATTTTAAACGCATTTGAAAATTTATTAAATCCAAATATAAATTTAGTATTTGAAAAATAATTTATTTTCAATTTTACGAAAATTAAAAATCATTCCAAATAATTAATTATTTAATAAAAAATATTTTCCATTAAAAAAATACATTTTTATATCAGGGAAAAACATTTCAACATTTAGGGTATCCAAAAAAGATATATGAAAATTGAATTCATGATTATTTAAATTATGCAATGTATAAAAACCCATTTGAGTATAAATTAACAATAAGAAACATATAAAGAAAAGAGTTATAAAATCCAAACATGAAGGTTTATATCCGATTAATGGATAAGGTATATAATCACCTACATCATCGATACCGAATAATATTCACAAGGTATTACTAGCATAATATCCCTCATAAAATCCTAAAAAATCATATAAAAATAATTATTTAAAGTAAAACAATTATTTTATATAATATATTAAATCCCTGGAATATAAAAAACTTAACTATAACCAATATATCAATGATAAGACTGCCAATGGGGTGAATTATACTTGTAGAGGATGTGAATTTAGAAAATTACCTCTCTAATCTAGGTGTTTCTCCTTCATATGATGAAACCACCAAATATATCTAAATATTTAATGCATAGATTTATAAAGGTAAATAGGGAATAATGATAGAAGAATAAAATAGAAAGGGATACAAGAAAAAGGAAAGTAAAGGAAATGAAATTAAATGAGTTATACCTTACCCCCTTAGAGTAAGAGAAGAGAATGCAGAAGAATCTCACCCTTAAGTCACATTTGATCAAAAATGAGGGAAGAAGGGGAGGTTTTACCCTATTCTAACCCATTAAAACATAATAATTAAGATAATAATATTATAATAATTAAAAAATAATGGTAATATCGCACATATCATACCCTAACTTTATAAATATTCAATAATAATAACATAATATTTAAATTCCATTTCAATTTCAAATGAAACAAAATAATTTTGTTATTTAAATTAAAATACATAACAAAAAATATATTTATTTCAAAAAAACATAAATAAAAATATATCCACTATAAAATATACACTAAAAACATATAAGATATAAAATAATCACTAGATATAGTCTCAAAAATCAATTATGGGAAGTCTTGTGATGTTTTACAGTGACACATAATGTTTAAGGTGACTTTTATGGGATGAAAAATTGTAATTTATCGTCTCTTAACCATGAACTAGACCACTAATTTCCTATTATACTAAATTCCACATAGAACAATCAAAATGCACAGTCTCAAGACCATGTTCTAGTCTATGAACCATCAATTTTTTTAAAAATTTAAATTTTTTTCACCCAAAGTATAATAATAATAATAATACATATTTTAAAAAATATAAGTTGAATGTTATAGAAAATATCTTAGCATTGGGATATCCAAATTATTACTTTTATAGACATGGTGGTATGAATTTTGTGGTCCCAAACAATGATAATACTCTGATAGAGGATGCAAACCAGGGTATACCTATTTTTAAAAGACCATTTTCAAGAATCCCATTCCACTACTAGTATAAACTCTCTTCCCTCTCCAAAAATAATATTTAATTGATTAATAATTAAATAGGGGTACAATTTTTTACTCAGATAATACAAAGAGAATACAACAACAAGGTGATGATGTACCATAATAAATAAGAATGATTCTTATTTTATAATTTTGAGTGGTTGTGTCACACCCCAAGATTTCACAATACATTTCATTTTTAGAAAAATAAATTAGATAGCTTGCATTGTACGCAACACCAAGTTTGAGCACACTATGACCTATTAAACTAGCCATTTTTTAAAAAAGGTTGTAAATAGTATTAACCATATTATGCAATTTATAAATTTTATTTTTCAAAATAGGCTTAATTTTTGAATTCTTAATATCACAATTAGATTAGGGTGAATTTTTGGTATGTTTTTGAAAAGTTTCAATTTTTAATGAGTAGTGAGAATTACTGTGTAATAGTTAAAAACTAACTTTTTCATTTAAATAATTATTATATAGTAAATTTATTTTTAAAGTCCAAATCTATCAATAATCCATATATTAATCCAATTTAGGTCATTAGAACTATTTTTATAATAGAATTAGATATACAAATTTATTGAACTTTTTAATGTCTCTTTTATCCGCCTTCTAGACACATTTTCTAGATTAGCATTAAATTTAATTTTAATGCTTTTGTTAATAGAATTTTGAAAAACAAACATACATGGCTGTAATTAGTAAAAAATTTTGGTCTAATAGGAACAAATTATTTTTTGATGAATAGTCACTTTAGCAAATTTTTATTTAGTTACCATGGTTAATGGTAAATCGGGTAATTAAAGGTAAAAAAAATATTATAATATTTATAAATTACCCTTACACTTTTCCCAATTTCATTTTATAAGTTTTTATTGACCACGAGAATACTTGGGACGATTTTGGGACCACTTGGAGCCACTTGGATGACTTTAATATATTTATAATATTATATTTAAAGAAAATATAATTTTGTTATAATTTTTTTTAACAAGTAAAATTTTTTTAATATAAGGTTATATAAATGATTTGGTAAACTATAAATACCAATTATAAATATAAAATGTTTATCTACATCATGATAATTTATTTATATTTTTTATACCTTAAATAAATAAATTAAATATAATACAATGATGATGCACTAATTGATTTATCAAATGAAGAATCAATTAAATGATATTAATAATATTACAATAAATATAATTTTAAACATTTTATATCATACAATAATTTTTTGATATCATGAATATATTTATCTTAATGTTATTTAAATACTCATTTGAATATATTGGGATTATTATTTAAATGTTCAAAGAATTAATCCTTTCTCCATTTCAATTTTATTGATAATATCATGCATATTTATTTATATATATATAATGTATTATAAAAAACATTTTATTTATATTTTTAATTTCATCCAAATGTTTTCAAAAGTAATATTTTTGAGGTTTATATAAGGGACTCTTTAACTAAAACATTGTTTTAAATGTCTTAAATATTTATTCTTCTAAAATATTTCTCATTAATGTACATGTTTTCAAACTGGATTTAAGGATTTATTTATATGGACATGAATGTTTTAAAATGTTAATTACTTTAAAAAATTTCAACATGGTATGAGATACTTTAATTAAAAAATCTCTTTTTTAAATGTCTTATTTTATAAGTATGCGACTTCTAAATAAATTATTTCAAAGAAAAATTGGTATTTGTATCAAGATATTTTAAAGATTTTAATAGATTATTTTCATATATTTCAACATACTTTGTTGCATCTTATTCTTAATTGAGTTTGATCTCTTATGATATCATTTACTATATTTTATTGAATGTTTTATGATCAATTTGATTTTGGATGTGCTATTTGGATATCATTGTTGGTTTATGGTTAAAATATTCATATTTCATATACTTTTTTTAATATGAATGATTATGTTGCTTATGTGTCACCATTTTCATATGAGGAATGTGTTAGACTTAGTAAATGATGGGAGGGACCCACTATAGCCCCATGAGGCATTATTAGGTCTCATGAGATTAACTAATTTGAGTTTTTACCAGTTTATGTGTGGTCTTGGAATGAGGCCTCGATAGTGTGGTTATGATGTCCAGAATTATACATTCCCTCATTATGAGATTTGATATTGATATTACATGTGATTATTCATCTAGTATAATGTCCATGTGAATTTTTAAATTGAATTATTTGATTTATTTTTTCCATATTATATTGGTGATTATGTTTAAAAAGATTTTTTTTAGTTTTATACCTTTCCTTTAAGGTTTATTCTTATTTATGATAGCTTCTACTATATTTTTTTAATCTTACTGAGTATTTAAGATCACCCATTTTCTTATGTTTTATTTTCCCAAGATTCCAAGAAGTTTTTTATGATTGATATGTAGGGTTAATATACGAGAATAATGGCATTCTAAAAGAACTATCTATGTTTCATATTATGTTTTTTAATTTTAATGTAAAGTTCATGTATGTAATATATTTTCGAAGAATTCTAAATTGATCAGTCCTTTGGGATTTAATTCCTTTTAATCATTCAAATGTATTAAAATAATGAACCGGCTCTAGGCTTCTAGGGTTTAGGGCCTTACAGGCTGCACAGACCTTACTAGTTTATAACCTTTACATAATAAATATATAAATCAATCATATCCTAATACTACATAATTAACTGAGGATTTTATAAATATGTTATGCCTTTTATGAAAAAATGAGTATAAATTACACCAATTATAGAGTAGTAATCAGCTCCATTTTCATCCAAGTGATGAAACTTCTAGTACTTCTATAGAGATTAATGCCTAGATATCCTTCTATAAATTTTTCTCCCACCAGTATAAAATCTAGAATCCCTACTGCATTGTGCACACACCCACAATTCTACTGATTCCCCTTATCTATCATAGGAATCCTCACTCATATTTTAATTTCTATCAATTTATTAAAATATTCTTTGTATTTCATTCTACATTAGAAGATTCTTAAAAAGCACTATGATTCATAAATTACACAATTACAACCATGTTTCAAGATTGAATGACTTCTCTATAATCTACATCATTATATTTTTAAATTGGTGAGACAATCAGGGTAATAATTTCTACCATTAATCACAATTCAATCATTTTTTATATCTCTAAAGATTTTCTCCATTGAAAACACCATAAATGTTATCTTTAAAGTAAATAAATTAACTTCCAGGATATTTTCTTCATGCACTACAAAACCAATGAAATCCTTCTTTCGTTACTTGCAAGAAAGTGTTAAACCTTATAGATACCACATAATAACTCTTTGTGAAGCATATAATCATAGTGAAAACACATTATCTATATAATAACAACTTGAATCATAATTTTCTTTAATAATAATTATTTTTATTTAAAAGGCATGTACATTCATCATCTGAATTTAATCCCATAAAATTATCACATGTTTTCAAAAAAAATTATCTTATGTAAGAAATACTAAATCTTATGTATCACCTTGAAACATAAAAATATATTTCATATTCCCATTAATATCTTATGTACTACATCAATACATTATAATATCTTATGTATTCTAATTAATATCTTATGTATCACTTGGAATATATTATGCATCATAGTGATATCTCCAGGTCTTTTCCAATTCCACCTTATAGGATCTTATGTATACTTTGAAAAGCCTCACCTATCTCTTGACATATATTACATATCACAATAAGACCTCCATCAATTTTCTAAATCTAAATATCCAAAATAATACATATCCTTTTACCATTTTTTAAATTTTTAGTATGTTATATATGAACTCCAACAAACTCAATATTTATTTGTAGTTATACCCTTTCAATAAGAAATTCCATATCCCACACACCAACTGCTACAAAATCAATCCTTAAAAATATGGAGTATTCAATGATTTATTAAATCATGCAATATAAACTCACACAAGTCATTCTTAGTATGTAAAATAAGTGTTAAATGAAAATATAATCATGGAACACCTCGTTGAACCTCATTATTTTCTCTATTCATCACTGCTACATAATCTATATCTTAACAACACATTTTGGTTATGTGTTACAAATAATAATTTCCCATTATCTCCCCCTAAATAAACATTTACTTACTTCCCCAAACATAAGAAAACTACTCTCCCTTTTCATTATAAATCCATATCTTCCCCATTTTCAACAAACACAAAGATAACTTCCTTAATGTTTCAAAAAAGAGAAATATTAGCCAAACTAGTTAATGAATAAGAGAAAATATATCTTGATGATAATTGGGTTCTTTATATAAGCCATATAAGTGGATGAAAATGTTTATAATCCAAGAGTAAATCAGTACCATTCAAAAAAATCTTTGGGTAATGACGTTTTCATGATGTTTTCAACTTCATATTTTGATAACACGTAATAAAAATTATTTTAACCATGATCAACCTTCTCCTTTTTAAATTTAGAATTTATCACAATGTTCATTTTATTTTAATGATGGAAATTATTATTTCTATGATTAATAACACTTGAGTAATCATAATTTATTTCAATGTGATATTTTACATTGACTCCAACATACTCAAGATGTATCTTCATCCATAGAAGTTATGAAAATACTTAAGTTATTGAAATATATTTATCTTTGTTAGTGATTAATGAAATATAGTCTTTATTCTTGATCATACAAGATATACACACATGTCCAGGGAAAAAATATGAAGTTCCCCAAACCCACATACACAAATCTGGTTCCAAAACAAAAAATTCACACATGTGGTTTGATACCAGTGAGATGACTTGGACATAACTTAAAAATATATTTTACACCATTTTAATATTTTAAACATTATATATTATAAATTCACATAATCTTAAAACCCGAAGTTTTAGTTTATTTGGATATTAGATTAATAAATAACTTATATTACATAACTGTGAACACTTCTCCATAGTTTCACCCCACTATACCCCCTTCTAGACTTGTTATATGTTACACTCTTCTTTATAACATATGGAATGGAAACATAATAAATGGTTTAGTTCATATTCCTAGTTAGGGTAAACATAATAGGTAAATATTAATATCATAAACAAGTATAAGATGATCATGTAGGTATGGGAACACAATTATGGTGCATTGATATGACAAAAGAGAATCATACCCAACAAAACATAGATAATAAATCATGATCTGTGATATAAATATTTTTGAATAACATAAGACATTAATAATAGGTATGTAGAAACATGATCCAATAATCATGAAAACATAACAAAGGCATAAGAATGTGGAATATAAATAATCCTGAGAAATCATAACACTGTGAAAAAAGCTAACCATAATCATATCTACACCCAATATTGTGAACATAACTCCCCACAATCATTTCCAGATAACAAATTGTGGATGAATCTATCCATAATCACTTACATTAATAAAATTTTCAACAAAACTATCTACAATCATGTATATTAAAAAACTTATGAGCAAAGATACCCATAATCATATCTATGGAAAAAATTATGAACAAAGACGCCAGAAATCATGTCCATACACAAAATCATTGTACCATGAGATAAAAAACTTTACCCAATATATTAGGGGATATATAAAATCAACACATCAAATAATGATAAACCATATATAAAAAACCAATCATAATTCCTCGATATATTAATTAACCCACAATAAATAAATGAGTTTTGTAAAACATCCATAACACATTGTCAAAATCCATCTAATCAAATAAGTTTGATGGTATCAGAAGAGAACATCCCCAGTGAAGCATAATAAAAATTAAATAATGATTATTTATATGAAAAATACTTTTATAAAATAATTATAAAATTTATTTGAAAAATAATAAATAATATGCTTTACCTTTGATAACTTTTATTTTAAAAGAAAATAAATTATTAAAAAATATAAATAGAAATTGCCTTGGAAAACCATGAGAATTTATATAGGATGTTTCTTAAATAAAATTATTAAGATGGAATGAAAATTAATGTTTATAAAAAACATTTAAAAAATATATTCCTTTTACACATTTATGAATAATGTTAAAGTTAGTGAAGAATGTTCGTACTGAAAATGTTAAAAGAAGATTACTTTGGTAAATAAAGACAATTACATTGAAAAACACCATAATAAATAATATAATTAGTGATAATGGAATCTATAAAACAAAAGAAATTATTTATATGGAGGATAAGGATTACTGACCAAAAAGAAGAGTTAAGGTCATCTCCACTTACAAGCACCCTTTTGGATGAATTTTGCACAGAAGGGAAGTGAAATGGTACTAATACATTTAAAACAACATATGGATTTGAATATACAATGGGTAACATGATAAATATTTTAGAATATATTCATGTGGTAATATGTAAACCATATAAATAAATATTGTGGTGAATATAGAATATATCTCATTGAATGAAAATTTAGGTGATAAACCATTAACTTTACTACAGACGTCTTTGAAAGAATATTCACTTTATGTATAATAAATATAAAAATATTAATAAATTATTTAATAAAATTATTAATATATATTAATATTTATACTATTAAATTATAATCACTAATTAAACATATATTAGTTAGTTATTGTTTATTTTCATTTTTGGATATTAGTAATTTTGATTATTTTCATATATGCTTCATAATAGAGATATAGGTCCACATTATTTGATACGAAGTTCATAATTAATATATTATTATAGGTATTATAACCATTTTATTAATTATTTTTTTATTCCAATTTGTATTTGATGTAAGTTATGTGTATTACTTGTGAGAATTGAATCTATGACAAGCATGTTTTGGGTAATTTACTGATAATAAAAAGTTAATTTATAATGATCATTTATTTTTTATGTCACTCTTATAGAATAATATTAATAAAATAAAATACAATTTGATGTTTCATATTTAAAATATTAATTTCTTGATACTCATTCATGTTGGAAATTATGAATATAGTATAACATCATTCATATATATAGGTTATTTAACCAACCAAAACAAAAACATATTATACTAACAAATGTGTATGAGTATAGAGTTATATACTAGTAATAGAATTTTATCAAAAGAATAATTATGTTAATATAACATAATTATATTTGAGAATGAGATTTATAAAGGGTGAATAATATAATTTAATTAATAAATATTTTTAATAACCAAGTACTTACTTTGATGAAATGCATCTTACTTGAAATGGGTTCCTTTGGAAGGAAGGATCTAGGCTTCCTTATTGGAACTGACAGCTACTAAATATCTAATAAGATATTATTAGTTTAAAAATTGGTATCTATTCAAGATATTTTTTAAGTAAAAGAGTGTCTTGTAAGGGGTAAAGGATAGGTCGTTTTATAAGTGAAAATGAGGGACTTTTCCTTGGAAAGTTGAGTTAGGTGAAGGGTAAAGATAGAATCTCATGGGATTTAGGCGAGTTTAGTAAGGAAATATTGGTAATAAATTTAGACTTTAATACCATATATAATAAAGAACATATATAATTCATAAATATAATTTTAATGAATCATAATTATATCCTTGATAATTTACCTTTTTTACCACTTTTTACCTTGTTAAATTATTTACCACATATTTTTTTACTAAAAATATAATATGATTCATATTACCCAATTTCAATATGATTATTCCAATTTTTACTTCATTTTATATAATTAAATTTATAAATATGTGAATTTTACATATAAATGATGTTATGTTCAGTAGATTATACATAGACACCTGAGGGGGGTGAATTAGGTGTTTTTGAAAATTTTACCAAAAACCAAATATTTATTTTAATTTTAATCATATTTGGTCCTGAACATTTTGTGTCAGTAAAATAATATGGTTATTTTTTAGTTTATCCTATAATAAACCTAATTTAATTCATATACTAAAAGTAAAGTGGCACAAGTGTTTTTATAAGGTTCGATCCCTCTCGGGAATCATACTCCTTGTCATGGTTGGGATATCAAAATCATGAATTATACACTCAAATATTTTTATCAATACAAGGGGAGTTAGATAGGTATTATCCTAAAACCATGGAACACAATACCATACAGGTGTGATATCACTATCTTACATAAGTGATCACTGTAGCATCCAACTGAACTTTTTATACCAGTGTACCACCAATTCCTTTTCAACTATTCCTTCACATCTTGAAGTAGATCATAATAAATCCTAGGATTTATTTTCACCCATCATTATAATAAGCTTACTCAACTATAGAGCCTTATAATGCCTTCAAATTATTTAACACAATAAAATACAACATGGACTCTACTATGCTTAGATTTCTGGTTCTTTCAAAATATCTTTTTTCCAGCCTGCTAAACTCTAAAATTATTGATTTTCAGATACAATAGGCTAAAATTAAATGTAAAAAATAAATAAATTCACATGATCTTGGATTATGGTTCTCCTCATCCTTCTCTCTTCTTTATCTTCAAAACCCATTAGGTTTCATATGCTCAGTTATCTTCTTCTTTCTTACTACAACATCCAATGAATTCTCACAGCTCTTCTTTTTTTGGAGATATTTTAGTCTCAATTTATCAATACACACTATAAAACAACAAAAACATATTATCCTTTTTGAAAAATACTATACTATATTTTATTATCATATCACATGCATGGGAGGCAACATTTAATGGGTTATTTCATTTTCAATTTTCATAAATGGAGGATTTGGGGGATAAAGAATCTTCTAATGAAAAAGTATAATTATAAAATACCCATTTTTGGATTCCCATAATTTTCATTATACCACCTTTTTAAAATAAATTATATTTTATAAATACCCTTAATAAATACACCTCAAAAGTAAAATAATATTTTTATTCTATTCTTATACTAGATCAGATCGATTCACAACATAATCAACCTTGTTATAGTGTCAATGAAACATTTTCAGTGCATTATTTCTCAAAAAAAACCCCAAAATAATCCTCACTTCATTCTACACTACTGTATTAAAATATACAACATACATATATTGTGGCACGGAACTCACTCTTGTGGTGTGAGAGTATTTCACAAAACCTATATATAACTCAAATTGAGTCTATAAACAATAGTATAAATGCATAACTCTTATTTCATCCATATTTATAATCAAATATATTTATTTATAAATTATTTAATATATTATGTATAGATCAATATTTGAATAAAAAATTTATTCATTATTCTTGAAAACCTAAAAAATTAATTTTAGTGTATTTGATGATGAAATAATTTCTATATTATTTCTTTTTCATCTCTATAAGCTTGAATATCAGCCTCAAATTCACAAATACCTTTTATCACATTTAAATAATGGTGTTTTTTCTTTAAATATCAACATATGAACCACATCATTTGATTCATCAGAATATCACAATTATGTAAACTTGATTTTTAACCCAATAAAAACTTAGCGTTATTTTAATTATAATCTTTTATGTGGTCTGAAATATCTTATGTGTAGATGATTTTACTTTACTATTTATTCAATATTTATCAATTTATATAAATTATCTTACACGATGACCACTTTTTTTTTCATAGTTAAATTTAATTATACATTGGACACTTATCTTCTACGTAGATGAATTCAGTTATGCAAGACACAATTATCATCTGCATTGCATTATTTTCTTATGTAATACACAAAACGTTTGTGCAAATCTAAATTGAATTTTTTAATTTTCACCCATATAGATTAATTATTTTATGTGGGACTCGATTATTTTCTATGAAAATAAATTTAATTACACAAGACATAATTATATTAAGAGAGATGAAATATCATATACAGTAAGAGAAATCCCCTCTTCATTTTAATCCCACATGGATAAATTCTCTTATACATTGAAAACTTCACTTATATATATAAGTTATCTTATGTGTTATCTCATGTAAATTAATTTCCTTTACATGTTTTCAAAATTCCAACTCGAGAAAATTAAATACGGAAATACTTCAAATCAATTCTTAGATTCTTTAAATTAGCTCTGAACCATCTCGATCTCCTAAAATTAATTTAGAACCACGTGAAATTATTTAATTAATTATTATAATAATTAAAAACACATTTTAGATGGTTCTAAATCCTTGAAAAATTTAAAATATTAAAGATAGTGTATCTCCAAAAAATCCTCTACCTTCTTATTCTTATATCTAATTTGTAATTTATTAGAAATCATCCAAGATATTTAAAACACTATAATCAGCATCTTTCAAGATTGATCACTAAATTATGGATTCTTAAACATAACTTAGCTCTCCCAAAAAATTTAATTTTTTAACACTTTTTAAATAAACCTTATACAATCCACCCAATGTATTTTAAAATCCTTATTTTATTAGTCATTAAACCATGGACTTGAATATTATAGACGGTGATTGTCAAAGTTTTAGAAATCATATTTTACATGATGAAAAAAATTCAAAATCATCTAATTTAATAGCCTCTTATTAGAAGCTGTTCATCTAGATATTCACAGGTTGTGAAAACTTCCAATTTCTTCTATTGTGTCCTTTCTCCATCACCTAAGATATTACATTTTCATTAATTTCATTGAAAATAATCTTGAGAACAAGAATAATTGAAAATAAATACAACCAAATAACTTTTAGAACATTAATATCCTTCTTTTTGATTGTTGTTAATTATAATTAAACTCCATTAGTCAATGTAATACTTATCCCCCCAATTGAAAAACATTTTAAGGTAAAATATATTTCCCACTTAATTGACATAGTAGGGCATGATAAAGACTTATGTTTCTACATACAATTGATATTATAGTAAGGGTATTATCATTTCCTTTAAAATATTCTATATTTCTAAAACTCATCTTCTCCCCATATAAGTCCTCTTTCACTTTGAGAGATCCATCAAACTTTCATTTGAGATAAGTGTGGAACCGTATGTTTTATTTTTAATGATCTATAAAATAACAAACCCTAAGTTTTTGGGTTAAACATTTATATAAATAAATAGTTGATACTTTATAAAAAAATCTATCCATAAATTCACCACATGTGATACCAAATTCTATATTTCAAAGCATGAGGGTGTCTTTAATAGCTTTGATTTTTTTAAGAACCTCCACTCACTTGAACGTGTACATCAAAACATTTCAAGTAAAGATTTAATATTCCCCATTTTATTAGATAATCAAACCTTGATAATAAATATTTAATATGATTCATAATAGAATTGGGAGAATAAAAATCATATTTTTTTTTAAATTCATCAATGCTCTCAAGAATTTCAAATCTAGTACAAATACATAAATATTTTAATGCTTGGTATCTTTTGATATACCTCCATCATGGGATTATATTCATATTTTTTCACCTTAAAATCCAAAAATTATAATACAAACATAGCTGTCTTGGTGTAAAACCCTATACCTTCTCCGTTGTATGAAACTGCTTAAAGTTTTATAGAAAATGTGTGTTTTGGCTAATAATGAATATTTAGAATGTCAAGGGTGGCCCGAGATAGATTTTTAGAAGAAAGGGTGATCTTGATATTGAAAAATAGTAGGAAATATCTATTCATGATGTACAAATCTTAATTTATGTCATGAATGATCTAGGAAGAGGGTAGGATCCCCCTACCCCAAAAAGTAAAGGTGTGATATGAGTTGTCACACCACAGAAATTCTTAGATGCATTTTAAAATATTTTTTGTAAAATTAATTGATTCGGGGGGGGGGTTAAATTAGGAATGGGTCTCTCCTTTTGGTAGAAGCATGAAAAAGTCCTCTCCCTTGGTTCTCCTCTCCCCCTCCATGAGATATCTCCCTCATTCGTCTATGGATTCAAGCACTGCTAGTTGCATTGGAGAGCCTAAGGAAAGTATATTACTCATATTACCTATATTTTAGTTTTCCTCCACTTTCAAGAAATTTTCCTTCATGTTTTTATAATATGAACTATATTCAATGTGTTTTTATAGTTCTTATATTTCTCCCAATTTATGTTGAACTGATGAGTGATACTCGATGGGTTGACTATCCTAACCATAAATTAGGTGGTATATTTAAATTAACCCATAAACAAATTTATATATATGAGTTATTAGGATATGTGGTAATGAAAACTTTCTAATAATTGAGATAAATTTAAATGATATGTTTTAAAATATATTTTTCTATCATTCAATTCCCAAATAACATTTTTTAGACCATATAATGATAATTCCTAGTAGGCACTTAGGTAATGAGTATGACCTTAGAATTAGCTAGTTAAAGGGTGAGTTTTCCATGGAAGAGTAAATGGAATATTTAAAGGTACTTTCATATTTGAAATGGTAAAAATTAATTTTTGATTAAATTCATTGGTTTTGAAATGGGATTTTACAACCATTGATATTGTAAATGGAATTTTGAACTTTAAGTGAAAAAATGTGTTGGTAAACAGAAAGCCCCTTTTCATGAGTGGATTTCAAAAGTGGATTGGAATATGGTAATGAGATCTTTTAAATTATTAAATGGGTTAATGGTATGGATTTTATGTAATGGGATAGGTTTTATTATATAGCTTTTTATTTATTTAAATTCTAATAGAAATAGTTCATGAAAAGGATTGTGGGATTTTTTTCTTTCTGAATGTGTTCCCTTGATGGAAAATGGTTGCATAAAAATAAATAATAATTAATGAATGTATATTGATAGGACTATGGATTATAATTCCTTGTGAGGATTCCTTAGGATTTCTATAGACCTAGACTTTTGTGTAATACCATGAGAGAGTCTTATATCCCATTAGGGGACTCCCAAAAATTCCATGGTATAATGACACCCTCAGATTCATGGAGGTCCAATGATATGGGATGTCTTGATAAAACCATTAGATTACACATATATTTATTAGTATGAATCACTTTGGGTGGATTCCCCTTGTATTTATGTAATTTATATATTATCAAATGCTAAAAATTAATGTTTTATATTCTTCCAAGGTACCTTAGTGAATGCTATGAGATGAGATCCCTGGATCCAGCCCTGTTATGATGAGTGGAATGCCTCATGCATAAGCTAGGGATTCCTATTAGGATATGATTCTGAATGTGAAAGATGGTTCCTTGAGTTTCTATTAGTATATTAGATTAGGTGAGTACTAGGGGTCACACTTACCTTGGATTTACATATGGGTTTTTTTGAGATGTAATTCTCGGTAGAGACACATGGGTTCCCTCAAGTTGTTACAACTATGGTTTCTTTAGTAGTTTACTTTGGAACCAATCAACCCATGATGAATATAATGACCAGAGACTCAATTGATTGAGCCAAAGTAATTAAATACCTATTTTGGGTGTCATTGTGGAGCCTGAGCAGAAGTGGGTTATTTAATTCTTTTTATTTGAATTGTTAATGTGTCCATTGTTAGACTAATAA
The DNA here is from genome assembly GCA_963277665.1 of Viscum album. Taxonomy (NCBI): domain Eukaryota; kingdom Viridiplantae; phylum Streptophyta; class Magnoliopsida; order Santalales; family Viscaceae; genus Viscum; species Viscum album. Next base: position 753,215,241 of record OY728131.1, read on the forward strand.
ATTCATTAATTGTATACATATGTAACTATATCACTCCTACATGGACTCTTTTATAGACTGGTTATTTTAGGAATATAATTGGTGGAATCCTAGTAAGTTTTACTCACACCCTACTCATGATTACATGGAATTTGGGTACCCATGTAGAAGACTATATGAATTTTAGGGATAGGTTTGGGTAAGCATCCTATGTTATTGGTTTCTTGGGATTTGTATGGATTTTATAGAGTTTGTACATCATAACTAGGTAAGACTAGATACAGGTTTGGGGATGAGTTTTCATTCTATGTTTTTTGTTATGTTTGTCCTTGTATATGGTATTCCCACATGGGATCAGTTATGTCATGTATGATATTACTCGTTTTTATAGCATTTGATATTGTATTTATTTTTGGCACTTTCCCTGTCATATATAAGATTTTGATGTGAACCAAATTATATGATTTATTTTTTAATGCTTCTTGTCTACTCTGATTTGTGGGTATATTCTCTCTATTGTACCATGTTAGACCCACATATTTAGTTGTTATCTTCTAGTATATATGGAGGAATGATTGAGGCCATATGGTGCACTGACCTTGAGTGTCAATTTAGTGGATCCTGAGATGGGGAATTACACTTAAGAATAAGGAAGATCTTCTAAAAACAATTTAATATTATCCATAGGTCTGATAACTATTTCAAAACCTATAATATACATTATTTGAAGGTCTAAAGTGTCTAGATCTCTTCATTATTGTATCCTCCCCAACCTTCTAAATCTTTTCAATTTTAGGAAATATGGGATTCTTCTTGACTTATAAAACTTACTTCTTAGCAGGAATGGACTTATTCACTTGAGAAACTAGAGTATTTTAATTCATTTTTTCTTTCTATAATGTTCTAGACTCTTCCTACTATTCAAGACTTATGATTAATATATCTTTAGGCTCAAGATCTATATTCTTCTTTAATGTGTAAATCTTATTTGCAATAATATTTTTTGAACTTGACTTCACTGGTTATTTACCTTAAGATTTCATCTACTCATCTTGTTTAGGTAACCATGTAATACATTTTATTGTATAATGACCCACCTTATTGCACCTTACACAAACATCTTATTTAGAAATTTTATTCCCTTTATATTCTCTAATTATTTATAGGTAGTGTCAACCACTAATATAATCCTAGAATCTTTCTCTTTGATGGATTCATTTCATGCTTTTGGATTACTCCTTTTTTCATTAAGATTCATGGAAATAATTTAATGGTCTATGATATGGTCTTTTTTTACGTAATAAAATATTAATTTACCTATGGTATTTCCTTATCAATATTATTCTTTAATGTATTCTTGGATGTTGATGGATTAGTATATTTCTTTATATATTTACATTATAAGGTAGAAACACTTTCTTAATTTTCAATATTCTTAGGATTTTGTGATTCTAATTTTTCTTCCATAAGTGGATGATACCAAAATAATTATACCATCATTAATCATATCAATAACCATCTTTATTTCACATATCACATAATTTATCAAAGGAATAAAGTCTATTACCTATGCACAAATTGTTCCTCTTCTATGGGGTATGATTCACCTTAGTAGGTTTATTTCAACCTTCATCTTTGATCCCTCATTATCTAGGACTTATATGATTTTTAAACAATGATAAATTATTCCGCAAATAAATGTAGTTGTTTTAAAACCTTTTATAACACCAAAATATAGTAATTAATCATATTAATTTTCAAGTGTATGTAATCTATCTATATTTTCATGCTTTCTGTATTTAGACTATTTCATCACCCTTTTGGGAACCATTTAGGGGGAATGCTTTTTTAGGACATGATTACCACCCCTTGATGATGTGCTGGGTTTCTAAACATCTTTAAAACTCCACATTTGTATAGAATTTTTACATTAACTTGTACTGAAAAAACATATTTAATGTAAACTAAATATTTTGAGTTAGAGGATACCTTTTTATATAATTTGAAGGTAGATGCTTATCTAGATGATTTCAAGTTAATCTTGACACTATTTTTTGTCTTATTTTATGAAAGAATTATTTTTATTTTTTCTGTGGTAGAAAAAATTTTCTCAACTATTTAGGAGGACTCGACTTTTTTTAGAATCTTGATTCCCTATTTTTACTTCCAACTCTAAACACTTAAAATTTAGAGTATAATTTTATCCATAACTTACTTCTATATTTCTTACCATTTTTTTTCAACATTCCAAATTGATCCTTTTGTATATTTCTGATTTATTAAAATGATCTATCAAGATCCTTCACTCTATTTTCTTTGACATCCAACTATGGAACCTTGACGTTCATATACACTTGATGTAGCTTATAAAATACATGAATAACCACTATAATATTTTTTTAAAAAAAATTATTTCTCATAGACATCCCTTTTCAATTTTTCATTACTCAAAGATTATCTTTTATTGATAACCGAGATACATTAGAATTTATCTTTAACTATTTTTATAATAGTATTATACCTCCAAATATTTTGGGCTAAAGCATCATCCATCACTTAAGCTTATTCTTATATCTATGATTTTTCATATAGTATCCATTTTCTGCATGTGAATATATATGTAATCACTTTAATAGAGAAATATTTCAAAAAAATCCTTAAAATAAAGATATATGTCTTCAAAAAATTCAATGGATCCACCATCACAATATGAACTTGTCTCTCTTGAGGAATAATTATAATTAGATTAGCCTAATAAATCCATACCATTATATGAATTATTAGATTTTTTTAATAATCTTAGCATCTTTATTATGCCTATTTCTCAAGGTATTTATTGAGACCACAAAACTTTTCTAATAAGGATGGAAGTAGGTTCTTCCATTAGATTCACTTCTTCAAATATCTGAGATCTAACTTCATGTATATTAGATAAAAAACTTAGAAAAATTTCTAAAACCAATCAAATATGTAATTTTTTATGAAATTATTTGTGAAAGAAAACAATATTCAATTAGAGGGAACCTATTCTTTGATACAAATTTTTTATGCCTAGTAAACCATGTAGACATACCTGAGTGGGGGTGAATCAGGTGTTTCTATTTTTTTTTACCAAAAACCAAATATTTATTTTTACTGTAATCCCCTTTGGCCTTGAAACTCTTATATGGGTAAAATCATATGGATATTTTTTTAGTTCAACCTACAGTATTCCTAATTCAAAACAGATACTATAAGTAAGTGGCATATGTGTTTTTACAAGGTTTATCACCTCAAGGGAATTCTACCCCTTGTCCTGATTGATATTTACATTTCATGGATTCTCCAATAAAATATTATTATCAATATAAGTATATTTTTCTAGGTATCATCCTAAAACGAAGGGACACTATATTGAATAGGTATAATATCACTATATTAAAGAAGTTATTATTGCAACATCCAACTACACTTTTTATACCAGCATCCTAATAGTTAATCTTCATATTTTCCTTATCCTCTTGAAGTATATCATAATTTATCTTGTAATGTATCTATACATACAAGGATGACATGCTTCCTCAACCATATAATCATTCATGTCTTCAAATTCTTCAAAAATATCATATGCAACTCAGTCTCTACTCCGCCTAGCTTTCCAGTTCATTAATAGAATCTATTTACTATCCTAATAGCATTAGAACTTATTATTTTCAGACTCAAATATATAATATTGGGTCTACAATATATATATATATATTCACATTTCCTTTTCTTCAATAACTCCTCATCCATGTTTCATATTTATCTTCAGAATCTAGTAGGTTGCACAAGTTTAGTTCTCATATTCTTCCTCAAAAAAATACACTAGCTTCTCTTTGTACTTATTATTTAATATCTTTGAATTTATTGAATTCTCAGTAAACACTATAAAACAATAATTATGACTCCTTATACCTTTTAATATTCTTATACTCAATTTTATCATTATCTCACACGCATAGGAGACATCATTAAATATATTATTTTAATTTCAATTTCCATAAATAGAGAAATGAGGGAAAAAGGAAGTCACCAATGTAAAAGGAATTTGATAAAATACCCATTTTTAGATTATCATGATTTACCTCTTAATTATTTTCATCTCAAAGGATATTCCAAAAATACCCTTAATAAATGAACCTCACATGACCAATAATATGTTTATTTTATTCTTATATAGGTTTAGATCAATTAAAAACATATTCAACCATCTTATGGTGTGAATAAAACATTCGTGGAACAATGATTCTAAAAGACACATCACAATAATCTAAAATTAACTCTACACTACTATATAAAAATATAAATCATAAATATCTTGTGATGTGGAAGTTATTCTTACCGTGTGAGAGAAATTCATGAAACTTGTATAAAATTTGACTTGAGTCTATACACAATATTAGAAAATTAGTACTATTATTTATTCACACATACTTTTCAAATAGATCACTTCATAAAAGATTTAAGATATGGTTTATAGATTTATATTTGACTCATAAATATCTACATTATTCTTGAAAACCTGATAAATTCATTTCAATATATTTTATATTTCATTAATTTCATCATTCTTTGATATTATTCTCTATTAGATTGTATATCAGTTACTCAACCACAAATAACTTGTGTTTCAAATTTAATTCATGATGTTTTTATCCTTTAAGTTCATCTCATGCACCATCTCATTTTATTCTTCAAAATATCACAATTCTTTAAACTTGATTTTTCACCCTGTAGAAACTCAAAAAATTTCTAAGTCAAATATCATAAACAATTTAAAATATCTTATACATAAATGATTTACCTTTTCCATATCTTCAAGATTCAACTATTTAGATTAATTATATTACATGTTTGACAATTCTATTATGTATATATTAATTTACTTATGCATTATCCACTTCTACTCTGCATAGATGAATTTACTTATGTGGAGACAATTCTCATCCACGTAGCATAATTTTCTTAGGCATGATACACATAGTTTGTGCAGAGCTAAATTAAAATTTTCAATTTTAATCTATATAGATGAATTATTTTATGTGGGAATCAATTCTCATCTATATAAATTAATTTACTTATGTGGGATATAATTCTCCTATATTGGATTGAATAACATATGTTGTAAGAGAAATCCATTTTTCATTTTACTCCTGCATGGATAAAATACCTTTTACACCAAAAACTTCCCTTCCATATAGATGAATTATCTTATGTGGTTCCTTATGTAGATGAATTTAATTTCCCCATTTTTTGTAAATTTATTTTGAGAAAAGTAAATCCATAATTTCTTCAAATCAATTTCGAGATTATTAAAATCAACTTTGGGCCTCCTAAATCAATTAAAATTACTTCAGAACTACTTTAAATAATTCCATGATTTATTAAAATGCTTAAAACCACATTTTTTCTAGTTATAAAGACTTAAAATAAATTAAATACCCATGATAGAGTATATACAAAAACTCCCATGCCATATTATTATCAACTATAATTCAGAATTTATTAGGTATCATCTAAGAGATATAAAACACTATATTCTGTGGAATTCAATCTTGATCAAAAAATGATGGATTATTTAACTTCACCTATCTCTCCCAAACACTTTGAACTTATTTAACACTTGATAAATAAAACATATACAATCTATCAAATGTATGTTAAAGAGACAACTTTTCTCACTCATTCAACGTTGGAAGTGACTATTATAGACAACACTTCTGCAAGTTTTAGTACTCCTCTTTCACATGATGAACATCTCAACAATCATATAATTTAATATTCATTACCTAGAATCTTTCCATCCATATCTTGAAATGCAGTAGCAACTTTCACTTCATTTGGGTGGATCCTTCCTCCATCAATTAAGATATCATATTTGCATTAATTACATTGATAATATTCTTTAAAAGAGACCTAGTTGACAATAAATAAAATCAAATACCTTTGGTAAGTTCAAATGAAAATATAAAATATATAAAAAACTATTTTTTCTATAAAAATGATTTCTTAAAAATTAAGTGTTTATTATTATTATTTCCATTCAATTAAAAATTAAATGAGTTTTAATGTATTTCTTATATTAATAAAAATTAAATTAGATTCATCATTTAGAATATATAAATTTAACTTATTTATATAAAAAATACACAACACATAAAGTGATAATTGATTATAAATAACCCTTTTTTACCTTTAATGTGGTAACTAAATATTACCAAGATCATCTATAATTGTGTCTAAAAATAAAATTGAACTTATTTCCTAATTTGGAAATTATGATTCCAGATATTAAATTCATTTTATATGATTCAATTTTAATGAGTGATAAAAATTAATTTTAATATAAGAAAACATAATACATTAAAAAACAATTTTTAGAAAAATATATTTTTAAGCATAAAAATGAATTTAATATTATTCATTAAAATATACTAATAAGTTAATGGATGATAAATTATTTATTAAAATATATAATGAATACATTTCATTAAAATAATTCTTGATCATTGATTATTTTAGTTTTTGAAAATACTTAGAGAAAAATATACTTTGAAAAAATAGATTTTTTTAATAGTAAATAATTTTTACTAACTAATTAATAACCAATTCCTGATTATATATATATATAATACATTTACTTAATTTTCATACTATAAATATGATAAATTAAACTTTTTCAAAAATATACTATATAATAGAAAATAATTTTTTTCAGTAAAATACTTTTGTTTAGCCATGAATAATTTAATTAGTATTCCTTTTAGTTACGTAAATATATCTTTTATTTTATTAATTTATTTTTATAATCATTATTTTAATTTTATAAATAATTTTTATTGATATTATTCTATAAATTTAATAAATATAAAAATTTCATATTCCATAAAAAAATGCTTTAAAATAATATGTATTTTCAAAACTGAATTAGGATTCTTTAATTATATTAAAAAATAATTTATTTTGTTTCAAAAAATTTATCTCTAATGAACATGTATATTTTTTACAAGTAAATAAGCTTTATGTATATTAGCTATATACAAATAATTCCAAATTGGTAACATGTTTACTTATATTATACCCAACAACTATATGACATTATTATAATAGTCATATAATAACTATATTACCTACATTAACTCCTATAAATTCATTCTATTATTATTTCACATGGTATAATTCTCATTCCCTTAATTTTCATTTTTTCAACAATAGGATTTCTCTTTTCATGATATTTTTTTCCATTTTAAATTTAGTTATACTAATTGTGATTCTCAAGGGTGAAGATGATAATAAGTATTTTCTAATTTCAAAATTATTATTATTTTCTATTTATTATACCCTTTTTAATTTTAAAACTTTAAGATTTATAATCATACATTGTATGTAATAATCCATGTTATGTAATAATATAAGGTATGCAATAAATGGGTTCATGTTCTTTTATTGTATTTTTCCATCATGATTGAATAAGGAGATTTTAGTGTTATTAATATCTTGTATGACTTATTTTCTAATCAATTTTAATTATTTAAAAAAATATTTTAGAATAATAGACATATAGTTTATGGAAAAAATGTTTCCTAATAACATGGGTGTTCCATTCCTCCACCCTTAAATAAATTTCATGCTGGAAATTTTAATTATCTATTACTGATGAAAATAATTAAGGTTACCTATAAGATATAAAAGAATAAAAATATAATTTCTAATGAGATATGAACCTCCCTATATTAGTTAAGATTAGTAAACTCATCTTTTCTATCATAGTGTTAATATCGAAAAATTTGAATTTATCCCTAATCATTTGAGAAAAATACCCCTCATGATTAGGTATTAAGACACTTATAATAGAAGTAATTCCCATAGGGAGTTCATAGTAAACCATTCACTAATACACTACTAGGAAGTTGGGTTTTCTCAATGATTTTATACCAACGGTTCAATAGAAGCATTGGTATAAGTGTCCTTTACCAACGATTTGAATAAACAGTTGGTAAAGGTTGAGTTAGTGAAGGATTTCCCAACAGTTTGAAGAAAACATTGGGAAATCTAAAAAAATTGCTCCCTTTTCTAATGGTTTGTACAAACCATTGCTAAATTCCATGATTTTCCCAATGGTATTTATAAAATGTTGGGAAAAGTCCTCCCAAATGCAGCAAAACTGCCCCCAATTACACAGAAGCAGATAACTCTGCATTTCCCACAATTTCCAGAAGCCCCCACGCAGGTGAACCCTAACCCAAGGTCTTCCATCCAACCAGTTGTAACTCCCCAATCTAGGTTATACTCCTTCAACCTCTTCCCAAATACAGACATATAAGCCCTCATTAAGGTAATTGACATGGTTGGTGTGTGGTCTACCAAACTCTATGAGCTAACATGGTGAGTTGAGGTATCTTATCCATTTCTAGTGTTGTTCATCCCAACTATGAGCTAATTATAAGGATATCCTTCTATTATCAACCTCTCTCCATTTATTTCACTATCTAGAAATATGACATCATTGTTACCTATTTCTAGATATTTTTGGAAATTTTATGATTCACAGTATTTGATCTTGAGTCAATGACTAATATTTGATTGGTAGATGTCTGCGAGTATATAGAATATGGTTTATAAACTCTCTATTAAAATAATCATTTTTTTGTGTTCTTTATGATGTGTAGTATCATTGACATACTTTATTATTAATCTCAAATTTAAAAATAAATGTTTTTGTCTATACTTTATGAAATTAAACCTCTTTACGATCCATGAACAACCTATTAGTGTGGAAACCAAAACTTTATCCACCCATGGGGTGCGCTTGACTTGGTCAACTAATTGGGTAACGAAAGGTATGACCATAGGGGTGCCAAGAATGAGTTATTGATCATGAGTGAATGATTTGGGATGCCTATAACACATAATGGGACATGAGGCACATGCCTCTTATACGAGACCTATTTAAAATTAATATAAATAAATTTTAATTTAATTTTTGAGTACTTGTTCTTTGATTAATGATTTTGAATTCCTTTAAGAAACCAACCAAGGATTTGTATTAAAAACATATCTTTTAATTCCATTTGGAACCCCCTTGGATTAATGATGATTTGGTTTATAATACCTTGGGTAAATATACAATGGATTCATAGTGATTATGAATTAGGAAGTCTTGGGGAATTCCCACTTGGATTCTAAACTAGAGGTCTCTCTCTTTACATAGGCTGGGAACTCCTTCCTTCCTATAAATCGAACTGAAGTCAATCAATTTTTTAGTTCTAAACTCCAAATATGTAAGGATTAACTTAGTTTTAATGTTTATCATCTATTATTCTATGTTTCTATTTTGATTTGAACTAAACCAGGTGGTGACATGTGTGGAATGACATACCCAATAAGTGTAGCTTGATTTTTTTTTCTATTTTCGTTTTACAATTCAAGTGTCATGATTATATGAATCAAATTGATTTGAAGTTTTAATAGCCACTCCTTTTATGTATTTAGTGAATTATATCGACTAATGGAGGTGCTGGTGAGATGTATCCCCGCTCAAAGATGGTAAATGGTTTGTTTAGTCATATTTTCTCGAGGTGGGTAATGGATATAAGAAGGATCCATGTGAAGGGATTGGGGACAGTTGGGGAAGTGTGGTAGGTGGTTTTCCTTTTTTTAGTGGGTTGATATGGTACTTTCTGTGGAATTTAGTTTGGGTGTTATGAAATGTAATAACTTTTCACAATATTTCCATTTTTTAGCATCAATAAATTATTTATAAAACTCTCATTACACATTCTGAATCTATCATGAAAAGACTTCACTTTTTAATATACTGAACAATTTTCTATCAGGTCTAGGGTGTCTTCTTGTATGTGATAAATAAAAAAATTACAAAACACATATCACCTCAAATTTAGGCACACATAACTGAATTAGTATATCTTTACATTGTTTTAATAGTTCACTGCATCAACTAGAAACTCCTTCCTTTATCGTTTATATAAATATATTTTCAATTAAACTTTAATATTATTGAATTGCTTATGAGAAAATGACTTATAACAATTCTTTTTACAGAATAGATAGAATTTAGATGTATGAAACCAATCAGATATCAAGTGATTTTCAAAACAATTTGGAGAGCTTTTTAGATTTTTCATTTCACAATACTTAAGATAGTGGTTGCATACACTACCCATGTTTCAATTGTGTTGGTAGACCTTGGTTGAGCCATGAAGAATTCAGCTACCACATAACCAAATATGGTTTTCTAGAAAACTACTATGTGTGGTATCTCAATGGGGAGAAAATTAAATCTCAAATTTCTGATGATCGAAATGAAAGGACTGGACTGAAGAATCTGTTAGATGGTCAGAATCTTTTTATTCGTCATCATGAAAAAGAAAGGATTTTTACTCAAGAAGACTTCGATATGAGGACATATGATGTTTCTAATGAAAATGATGATATTTCCAGGATGAAAAAAATTGAATTATGCGGCCACAACTCTAGTATATTAACAATGTGATAAAATGAAAAAGATGGATTTTTTAATCCGATTATTTCATGGGAAAACTATGTATTGGATTTCTAATACAACAATCGATTACATTCTTACATTCGTGAAGGATTTACTTCCAGACGATGCATATATTCCCTCAAACCACTATATGGCATGGAAGTTAGATGAGGAACATGGATTTTCAAGAAAAAAATTCATTCTTGCCTGAAAGATTTCCGTTTATTTTGGGAGGAAACCACTGAATGAATTGATTGTATAAAATGCAGCACATCTTGCTAGAAGTCAAAATCTGATGAAACTCCATCCCTTGTGAAACAGAAGTAATGTGTCACTTTCCATTGATCCCTATACTCTAGAATATTTTTTTTCTGATGAAATATCAATAAAAATGAGATGGAATTATATCAAGAGAAATAAGACTAATTATGAGTTGGTTCACCCTACAGATAGATTTTCATGGCAAACATTTGATGCTTGATATCCTGATTTTGCATCTGACATGCGTAATGTGAGGTTGGGTCTTTCACGTGATAGTTTTAATCCGTTTGGGCAGATTCTTACTTCACACAACACATGGACAGTTTTTATACACATTTATAATCTTCCTCCATGGTTTTGTATGAAAAAACCATTCACTTTCATGAGTATACTCATATCTAGCCCTTCTGATCCCGACATTGATGTTTACGTATACATGCAACCTTTAATAAAAGAGTTGAAAATTCTTTGAGATGTGGGTGTTCGCACATACGATGCATATTCAGAAGACATATTTCAGATGCGTGTTGTGCTTATGTGGATGATCAATGATTTTCTGGATTATGCAATGATGTATGGATGGAGCATGAAGGGAAAACTGTCATGTACTGTTTGTATGAATAATACACGATCCAGAAGACTGAAAAATTGCTATAGTTTCAGTTTAATGGGACATCGACGATTCTTTCCAATGGACCATCCATATAGAAATAATCGTCGAAGATTTGATAATGCCATAGAGACCAATGATCCACCTTAGAGTATGTTTGGAACTGATGTGGTTAATGAATTTAAAGATTCCAGTGTTTCATTTGGGAAGGGTTAAATGAAATTTGGAAAGAGAAAGAATGTTTCCACTAAAACCTGTTACAATTGGAGGAAGAGGAGTATCTTTTTTGATTTGCTTTATTGGTCAACCAATTTGTTACGTAATTGCTTATACGTAATTCACATTGAAAAGAATATATGTGAAATGTTTCTTTTGATACTTCTAAATGTTAAGAGAAATAAAAAATATGATTTACGGTCTTGGCATGACTTGGTGGATTAGGGCATCAGACCAGAATTGCATCCTGTGCGTATCAGTGAAAATAAATGGAAAGTTTCAGGTGCTTCTTATGTGATGACACCTAAGAAAAAAAAACAATTTCTTGAAGTATTAGAGACTATTAGAGTTCATAATGGCTATTCAAGAAACATATCTAAACAGGTCAATAGAAGAGAGTTGAAGCTAAAATCTTTGAAGACTCATGATTATCATGTTCTTTTGCATGAGTTGATTCCAATAGAGATTTGTCATCTTTTGTCCAATAATTTAAGGGAGACTGTTATTCAGTTGTGCCATTTGTTTAGAGATCTTTGTTCTAAGAAGTTTTCCATGTATTTCTTGTAAAAAATGTTGACAGATTCCCCATTAATTTTGTGTGAGTTGGAGAAACTATTTCCTCCATCATTTTTCACAGGCATTATGCATCTGACTATCCATATTCCCATTTAAATACTTCTCATAGGACCTATTTATTTTCATTGGATGCATCCAACTAAAATAAATATGTACACATTAAAGTCTTATGTCTGAAACAAGAATCATCCTGAATGTTCTATCATGGACGGTTACTTGCCTCAAGAATGTATGGATTTTTTCTCAATGTATTTGTCTGATATTACTACAAGAATGAACAGACCAATGAGAAATGAAGATGAATAGTATGAGAAAATTGAACCCAATTTTCCATCACTTCCTCAAATAGGAGGAATTCCTGGATCATATACATTGAAGACATTAAGCCTTGAAGAGCGGGAGATGAAACATCGCACAATTTTGTTCAACTGTGATTTGTTCTATGACTACATTAGGTAACTAAATTGAATATGTATATGTTACATATACAAATCTATTAAACTATTCATATTTTTTATCTATAGGGAACATAAAACAATGATAAATAGAAAGAATCATTCTTTATCTTTGAGAAGGAGGGAGACTTTGAATAGAAAAGAGTTTTCTACTTGGTTAAAATTTAAGGTAAAATATTACTATTTAAAATAATTAAATAAAAATTTAATTAAGATTAATATTCATCTATATTTTAGGTATTGAGTTTTCCTGGTGACTCTGTCTCTGAGGAAATAAGATCTTTGGATTTTGGTCCCAATACCGTGGTTCATGACTATAAATCAATTGTTATCAAAGGGTACAAATTTACTGTCACTGAAAGAGAAAAGAACATGAGAACACAACATGATAGTGTTATGGTTACTGCCACAATAGATTGTTATGCCATTGCATCAGATAGTAGACCGCGATTTAAAAATTTGGATTATTATGGAGTCATTGAAAAAATAATAATATTGGATTATTACTCTCATGGACTAGTCAGGATGATGAAATTCCATTGGTTTTATTCGATGACAAGATAGGGAAAATTTATTGATGATTGTGGATTTCAAGTAATAATTATGACTCGTACTCTTGCTATCGAATAACCATATGTATTGGCATCAATGGTTAAACATATTTTATTAGGTCAAAGACCATCTTTGACCTGAATTTGGTATCATAGATGAAGTAATTCCAAGACATATTTTTGATAATGGTGATGATGGAATTGACACTTTCCCTACTGCCATTGGAACAAATCCATTTATTTCTTTTGATGACTCTAATATCTCAATTGTCAGAGTTTATTGTGAACCTGAAGTTGTGGTGGAAAATATATAGAATCATGCATCCATGTTCTCAATTCTTTTGGTTTTCCTCAAGTTAGTTTATTAAGGTTGGTACTATTCAAATTGATTTAATATTGATTACAAATATGTTGTATCTGACTTGACCGTTATGTGAATTTTCAATGTTTATTGGTTGGAATTTTTATTTGAATTGAATTTTATAATTTGAAATTGAACTGTATTTAAACCTACAAAACCAACATTTATAACTTGGTGAACATTTCAATGCTTGAACTGTGATTTGTATAAAATTTGTATGACACTAAGACCTCTCTTTAACATTTTACCAGGTAATGAACATGATGGTTTGTATTCTTCTCCAAAACATGTATTGAAACCTACATCATCTACATGAGCTAATGAAATTAAAATTTTCCTTAATTTTGAAAAATGCTTTACCACTTATGAATATGGTAGAATCAATGTTCCATGATTTTAATAGACTGATGACACTTATTAAATAATCATCAAACTAAAAATTAAATTTCTTTATTACATCTTGTACGATTTATTGACTTAATTATATATTTTTTCAAGATCACCTAAAACAATGGTTAGTTAAATTATCCATGAATCCACCTATTCCCTCTCATTTATTTTGTTTTTTGGGTAAAAAATTAGTTATCCTTTTCTATTTACTTTCATATTTGTTTTAAAATGCAGGAAATGAAACCAATTGAAGAGAAGTGACAAAAACATATTATGGACAACAATTGTCACATGACTGAGCTGGGAATTCCACCACTAGTGCATGCAGTGAGTATTTTATTTCAAATATACTTATTTAAATAATATATAATGTCATGTGATTAATTTTTTTAAAATATTTTTTCAGAATCCATCTATTAGGAGGAATTTATTTGATGGGTAGCCTAGTAGTGGTCCTAGTACTCGGGGTGTTCATACGAGGGGGGTGGTATGAGAGCTAGACGATCTGGTCGGCGTACCCGATTAGACCCTACCCCTCCCACTAATATACCATCCATCCCACATTCTAATCCCGATGTGTCATTAGGGACACACAAGATATTTAGGCCTCCCATGTTTTCACCACCCTTTAAATCTGGGCCTCCTCACCCCTCGGTACCATATCTGATGATGATTCCCACTCCCCATCTATAATTTTTCCATCCATCCCTATCATCTTATTTTTCTTATACTTACTTATCTCCAGTTTTTTATATTCCATCTTCTTCGACTCCTTCTTTTCCAGAGTTTGTCCTTGCAGAGCATACATTGGGACCCACTCCATCTGTACAGGGTGTTCCTTCAGTTTTTGTGGATCCAATGGAACCCATTGATCAGACTACCGCATGTATACTTATACAACCCTAACAAATTGTAACACCATAATTTATTTTCATTATAACATGTATTGATAAAATATTTTTTTTTTATTTCATAACAGATACATCTACTGATAGGAGGTGGGGGAGGGGCGTACATGCATGCATGTGGTGTGAAACCTCCACACGCAGTTAATGGTGGACTATAATGAAGATAGTTAGATGATTGAAAAATCAGGGCACAAATGTCAATGTTTTTTGCCGACGCTTTCCAAATACTTCGACATCATTCCTGTCAGTCCGCTCTCATGGATACAACTTCCAAATGAAGTCAAGGATAAATCCTGGTCAGAGATATGGGTAACAAAACTGTTGTATTTAATGAAATATATTAATTTTTTTATTTATATGAATTAATATTTTGGTGTCAGCTGTGGTTTAATTTCCTCGATGGTTAGGGTGCACGACCAGTATGTCTAAATGATTTAGACGAGATTTGGAGAGCTTATAAGCCTGAGTTGTACATTGGCTGGTGTGCTAGAGTGGGCACAGAGTTAGAGGCGGTCCCTGTCATGGATGATTCTCTGTTAGAATAGCACCAACAGATGATTACTCATTGGACGACTATCCAATTTACAGTATTAATAAAATTAGAGTTATTTAAATGAAATTTTTTTATGTTTTTCATTAATACTAATTATTGAATTTCATTTAGGATTCATCTGGAAGAAATAAAAAAACATTATTTCTAAGAAACACATCCACACATTGGGAAGTACTATGATTCTAGATCATTAGAGAAAACATCTATGACCGTTTATAATATTTCTTCATGACTTACACTTTCTATTGTTTCCTCCATAATTTATTCGATTGCTAAAGTTGTTATATAGTTTTAGTTATGAATTTTTTTTCATATCATATTTTTAATTATGTTTTCCTACATTAAATGTCATTTTAGAGGCATAAATTGAATATAGAAGGATGTGTGCCTCGATAAAAACTGTTTTGCTTGAGTAGAAAGAAGAAAGATGGAAGTGCGGTTAATGAAATGACTTAGCAGCAGATTGTAAGTTTCACTTTATAGATTTAAAATTTTAATCTATATTTTGTTACTTAATAATCTATTTAAATTTTTAACAGGATTTTTTAGAGGTCCTTGAAGCCTAGGAACCTGAAAATTTTGGGCCAAACGATCACTTACAGCAGGTGTTGGGAGATGAGCACCCTGGTAGAGTACGCCGCCAACCTGGGAAGAGTATAGTTTCAACAAGGTATTGGCCCTTTTCAGGTATGAGTTGTAGTGACACCAAGTTGCAGCAGGTTAAGGAACAGACAGAACAGGCTGAAAAAAGGGCCACAAAGACAGTAGAATAGTCTTCTAGGGCTAACAATGCATTTATGAAACTGATGGAATTTTTACGTCCAACACTTCCACCAGAGGCCAGAATTTCTTGTGATGAATATATGTCATCGATTCATTCTATATATGGTTAACCAGGTGGCATGGTGGTCTAGAAAATTGCGATGAGGAGTCCGAGACAGAGGAGGAGGAGGGCGAGGAGGAGGTCGAGGTGGAGGATGAGGGCGTGGAGGAGACCGAGGCAGAGGAGGATGGCGATGATGAGAATGAGGCTAAGTATGAGGGCGAAGAGGAGGGCGAGGATGATGATGAGGATGATGATGAGGATGAGGGTGAGGGTGATGATGATGGTGATGATAGCGATGGTGATGAGGGAAAATTTGATCCATTACATTTTTGATTGATATTACAGACCTTTGATGTTTATTTATTTGTTGTGCCTGAATATATGTGTGAGTAGGTAGGTCACACTATCTTTATTTTTTATATATATAAATAATAAAACTTGACTTGATGAATTGTTGTGACCGATTCACCCCTCCCCTAGACAGCCCCCACCCCCTAGACACCCCCACCTCCCTAGACAACCCATACCCTCTGGATACCCCACCACCCCCGTGGATAGCCTTCCCACCCCTTGGACAGCCCCACCCTCTATTCATGGGTTTTCCAGTTTTGGGAGTTGATTTGAACATTGATAAAACACCGGTGGTTACATAATATTTTTCACCATAAATGAAACCTTAAATTTAATAATTGATAGTAAATGAGATTCTAAATGATTTAAATTATTATTTATATATTATTAATGTTTTATTTTTAAGAAGCATGGATGCTGTGAAATCCCCCTATTTTAATTAAATTGTAATTTTTAGTGGAATTGAGAAAATTGGTGTTCTGATTATAAGTTGATATAATGAAATTATTTTTCTAACCATGATAGAATTTGCTGAGAAAATATATAAATACCATCCCATAAACCCAGACGGCCCCTCAGACATCCCCCCACCCTCCTCCCTGGACCCCGGACAGCCCCCCACCCTCCTCCCTAGACCCCGAACATCCCCCTCGGACAGCCCCCACCCTCCTCCTTGGACCCCAGACAGCCCACGGACAGCCCCCCACCCTCCTCCCTAGACCCCGGACAACCCCCCTCCTTCTTGGACCCTAGACATCCCCCCACCCTCCTCCCTGGACTCCGGTTAGCCCCCCACCCTCCTCCCTAGACCCCGGAAAGCCCCCCTCCCCTCTCTCTAGACATATTTGTTTTTTTTGTGATATTTAATGTGTTTGTTGTGTTTTTTGAATTATGTTTTTATATGTTTTTTGTGATGTTTTTTATGCTGGTGTATGCAATGAGGTGTATTCATTGTATTATGTAGTGTGTAATGCAGTGTGTTATGCAGTGTGTCTGTTTTTTGTTCTCTTTTTATGTGTGTTTTTTATGCAGGTCTATGCATTGTATTATGCAGGCTAGGCTGTTTTTATGTGTCTATTCTTTATGAAATGATTATTTATGTGTTTGTTTTTTATGTAGGTGTATCTTGAGGATGTTTGTAGAGTTTTGTGTGTCTGTGAACTCCCTGGACAGCCCCCCTCCTTCCTGGACCCTGTACAACCCCCCTCCTCCCTGGACCCTGGACAGCCCCACACCCTCCTCCCTAGACCCCGGACAACCCCCCGACCTGACATCCCAACATTGGGCGAGCGTTGATTTGGAGTATATAAAACATCACGACAATTCATGAAAGGCTAAGGACCACCTACCTTTATTCCGAAGACAATCTCACTCTTAATTCGACATCTCATATCCCAATCAAAGCTCTCTTCAAGATTCACCATAAATCCCAATAGAAAAAAGGTTTTTAGATATTTTGAAGAATATGAGAGAAGATTTCAAACCCTAATCTAAAAGAGGTAGTAAGGAGGGGATTAGACTCACCTGGATCTTCAATCCACACTTCACGGCACTCAAAAAGCCCAAGGATCGAAGGAGATCCTCCCTTAAGAGCTCTTGGGAGATTTGGATTGTGTTGATACTTTAGCACAAGGATTCATGGGTCATTTTTTATGTATACGAGTCAACCCCACCTCAATCTGAGGCATGGTGTGGCTGGTACCACTCAAAGTGTCGCACTTTTATTTGAAATGGACAACATTTTAAGTGAAAACAATATATGGCATAAGGAAAACTGACCAAATTCATTAGGATTCTATTGATAGTTTAGGAAAATGATCCATGGGTAATTTTTGACATGTAAAAGTCAAATCCTCTGCAATTCGAGGCATGGTGTGGCCGGTACCACTCAAAATGTCTCACTTTTATTTGAAATGGACAGGATTTTAAGTGAAAACAATAACTTGCATACAGAAAACTGACCAAACAGTTTATGATTGTATTAATACTTCAGGAAAATGATCCATGGTTCATTTTTGACATGTACGAGTCAACCCTGCCTCAATACGAGGAACGGTGTGGCCGATATCACTCAAAGTGTCCCTCTTTTGTTTAAAATGGACACCGTTTTAAGTAAAAACAACAAACATATGGAAAACTGACCAAACATATTCTTATTATGTTAATTCTTTAGAAAAATGATCCATGAGTCACTTGTGACATGTACGAGTCAACCCCGCCTCAATCCGAGGCATGGTGTGGACGATACCACTCAAAGTGTCTCACCTTTATTTGAAATGGAACACATTTTAAGTGAAAACAACAACTGGCATTTGGAAAACTGAACAAACTCATTAGTATACTATTGATACTTTAGGAAAACGATCCATGGGTCATATGTGAGGTGTAAAGGTCAACCCTGCCTCATCATGAGGCATAGTGTGGCTGGTATCACTCGAATCATCTTTCTTTTGTTTAAAATGGACACTCTTTTAAGTAAAAACAACTGACATTCAGAAAACCGACCAAACATATTTGTATTATATTGATACTTTAGCACAAGTATCCATTGTTAATTTTTGACATGTACGAGTCAACCCCGCCTCAATACAAGGTACGGTGTGGCCAGTACCACTTAAAGTGTCTTACTTTTATTTTAAATGCACAACATTTTAAGTGAAAACAACAATTGGATTACAGAAAACTGACCAAACACATTCAGATTCTTTTGATACTTTAGTAAAATGATCTATGGATAATTTTTGATGTGTAAGAGTCAACCCTTCCTCAATTCGAGACATGGTGTGGCCAGTATCACTCAAAGTGTTTTTCTTTTGTTTAAAATGGGCACTCTTTTAAGTAATAACAACTAGCATATGGAAAACCGACCAAACATATTCGAATTGTGTTGATACTTTAGCACAAGGATCCATGGGTCATTTTTTGACATTTACGAGTCAAACCTACCTCAATCTAAGGCATGGTGTGGCTGGAATCACTCGAAGTGTCTACATTTTATTTAAAATAGACATCATTTTAAGTAAAAACAACTGACATACGGAAAACTAACCAAACATATTTGGATTGTGTTGATACTTTAGAAAAAGGATCCAAGGGTCATTTTTGATGTGTATGAGTCAACTCTGCCTCGATACGAGGCACGGTGTGGCCGGTACCACTCAAAGTGTCTCACTTTTATTTAAAATGGATAACATTTTAAGTGAAAGCAATAACTGGCATATGGAAAACCAACCAAATGCATTCTGATTGTGTTGATACTTTTGGACAATGATCCATGGGTAATATGTGATGTGTACAAGTCATCCCTGCCTCAATCTAAGGCATGGTGTGGCCAATATCACTCAAAGTGTCTTTTTTTTGTTTAAAATGGACACCCTTTTAAGTAAAAACAACTGGAATATGAAAAACTGACCAAACCTATTATTATTGTGTTGATACTTTAGCAAAAATATCCATGGATCATTTGTGAGGTGTACGAGTCAACCTCTCTTCAATCTGAGGCATGGTGTGGCTGGTACCACTCAATGTGTCTCACTTTTATTTGAAATGGACAACATTTTAAGTGAAAACAACAACTAGCATACGGAAAACCGACCAAATGCATTCGGATTCTACTGATACATTACGACAATGAGCCCTGGGTCATTTTTGATGTGTATAAGTAAACTCTGCCTCAATCCGAGGCACAGTGTGTCCGGTACCACTCGTACTGTCACACATTTTTTTGAAATGTACATACTTTTAAGTGAAAACAACAACTTGTATACGGAAAACCAACTGAACACTTTTATATTGTATTTATACTTCAGTACAATGATCCATGTGTCATTTTTGATGTGTATGATTCAACCCCAGCTCAATCCGAGGAATGGTGTGGATGGTATCACTCTAAGTGTCTCTCTTTTGTTTAAAATGGACATCATTTTAAGTAAAAACAACTGTCATATGGAAAACTGACCAAACGTATTCAGATTGTGTTGATACTTTATAAAAACTGTCCATGGGTCATTTTTGACGTGTATGAGTCAATCCCGCTTCAATACGAGGCATGGTGTGGTCGGTACCACTCAAAGAGTCTCACTTTTATTTGAAATGGACAACATTTTAAGTGAAAACAATAACTGGCATACAAAAAAACAATCCAAATGCATTTATATTGTGTAGATACTTTAGTAAAATGATCCATGGGTCATATGTGACATGTACGAGTCAACTCTGCCTCAATCCAAGGCACGATGTGGCTGATATCACTCGAAGTGTCGGTCTTTTGTTTAAAATAGGCACCATTTTAAGTAAAAAAAACTAGATTATGGAAAAATGACCAAACATATTCGGGATGTGTTGATACTTTAGCACAAAGATCAGTGGTCCAGACTCACACAATCCACTTCTCATGTGAGGAACTCCTACCTTTATTCTAAAACAAATGAAATTTAATATGCTAAAGAAAACTACATTCCCTAAGTCACACAAGCTCATTGATACACACCAATTATCATCATCACTAAGTTCAATGACACCTTCCCCAAACCATGGGACATTATATTTGTGTTTGGTTGTAGTCATTTA
This sequence comes from Viscum album, assembly GCA_963277665.1. Taxonomy (NCBI): domain Eukaryota; kingdom Viridiplantae; phylum Streptophyta; class Magnoliopsida; order Santalales; family Viscaceae; genus Viscum; species Viscum album. The sequence goes on from OY728131.1 coordinate 753,236,372, forward strand.
TCCATTTCCTTATTTTGGGGTTATTAGCTTCTAATTTCTGAATTCAATCATGTATGTTTTATAAAAAATCAAATTTTGTATGTATTATTAATTCTATATAACACATATAATTACGTATTTAGTTTTTTATGTATTGTATTCATAATTGATAATTAAATTATGTATATATTAAATTTAGTATTCAATTATCAATTGAATTCTGGATTGCACATGTAATTGTCATCTCAATACTGAATTGCATTCTAAATCAATTATGTATGTTTATAATTACCTTATGAATTGTGTTTTAATTCTATATGTGTATAGTTGTAGGGTGAATTATGTGTTAAATATATATTAATTAATTTTGTATACGTATCTGTTATCGTTGGTTATTTTAGGTAATTACAGTTGGAGAAGCTGGAAATACAGAAAGGGCAGCGTGAAAATGTAAATCTCATAGCATCACAGAGCAACAGGTTGCTGCCTGAATTGCACAACAAAGCCTATTCCAACAGTTTACAACCATTGGAATAGGGTTGTGAATGCGTTGTATACCAATGGTTCTAAGAGAACCATTGGTAAAAACACATTCCCAGCGGTTTACAAATCATTGGGGTATAGGTGAAATGTTTAGATATACCAAAAATTTGTGTAAACTGTTGGTAAAAAGGTTTACAAAACTATATTCCAACGGTCTGAAACCATTTGAATAGTATTTTTACCAATGGTTTCTAACCATTGGTGAAAATTTATACCAAAATTTTGACATAACTGTTGGTATAATGTATATTTCCTAACATATACCAATGGTTTTCAAGAAACCGTTGGAATATGTTTTTCCCTACAGCTTACTTTCCAACTGTTTGGATAATCATTGGTATATATTACACCAATTGTTATCCAGCCTTTACCAATGGTTTGGAACCATTGGTAAAGGGTTCATTTCCAGTAGTGATAGATGATCATGGGTATATTTGGGATATGAAACATGATTTACTTATTTTGGAAATTAATATGGGATCATTTTATAGATATTCAATCCATTCCCAAAACCACATCAAATTTTACTAGAGGGAGACTAATATGATTTTCATAGATTACATTGTCTCAAAATTCAACCATATGATAGTTATAAACATGGAATAAAAGTATTATACCACAAGTATATTTCACTCATTATTCAATATCTAATCATTGGGGTTGTTATTTGATGATCTTAGAAAACATTACAAATATGAAGGAGTGGGTAGAACTAGAATGAAATAATTCATATACAGTTCTATAGTGGAATATAAGTGTACCATATAACACTTCATTTTCATAATCCACTTTAGTAGTTGAGATTGAATTATCCCTTGGATTAGGAGGTAACTAAATCCAATTTTCATTATTAATCCTTAGATTAATGCATTGGTTGGTGTAATTTACATACTTTTTACAAGTAAGACATTGGATTGTGAGTGGTTAATTAGGATGATCATTATTTTTATTATTAATATCCCTTTTATATTCATGTGATTTATGGCCTTCTATCCCAAACCTAAAGAATTTCTCTATTCCTTTGATAAAATTTCCCCATTATTTTTTCCATACCTTTGGCATATAAGAAGATTAATTTTCATTCCTCTATAGGTGTAATAATTTGAGTTTCCAAAAAACTTAATTTTTCATCTTATTGTCCTCAAAACCATGAGAATAATATGAGTTTCCAATCTTTATTTCTAAATAGATAAAATATAAAAAAGTATTTTCCTAGCCACCAAATTCCCTTATAGATATTTCCTTTTAAATATGTGGTTTTAAGAAACTAAATAAATGATCAATATTTTTTAATGGTTAATTATAAAACCATAACTGTAACTTGGAAGTATTTTGAGAGTCTCTTCATAAGCACTATTGGCCTACTTCACCTTCCAACCAATAGAAAAAAATATGATTTTATTTCTTTTAGTATTAAATAACTGGAAATATCTTTTCTATAATATTAATCCATTACTGTACAATTAGTGAACTGAAATATACACTAATGGTTAGTAGTTATCAATGCATGAAATACTCAGTTGCATGTTTCTCCTTCTTTAGAGCATTTGGAATCTCAACATGGTTCATGTTATTGTTCATTACCCGAGATAGCATTTTTATAAAGTTTTTCACTTCATCCATCATCACATTTGTTTTTTCATTAGAAGAATCACTTCATTGTCTATCACAATAATTGTTAACATGATTCCTCAAGGTTCCATCATTAATAAAAACCAAAAACGTTAGTGTGATAATTAAGCAATAATAATCAAAGTAAGTAATTTTAGGATAATGTAAATCAATCATAATAAGTCATAAATTATGAAACATTTATTTCAACTTATGACATTTTATGTTCATCCTACATCACTTTTGGTTCCTATTATTATAATCCCCAAAATAACTAAACCCTAATCTAACACCAACTAAATTTTCCCCGACCCACACTTCCAGATCCTGTGCCAAAATAAAAACTTCACGCATATGATTTAATACCAGGTGAGATGGAATGAGCATAAATAAAATATATTTTACATCATTTCCATAATTTTTAATTTTATATCTCACAAATTCAAACAATAATAGAGCCTAAAGTTTTAGTTTAATTAGAGATTAGATGTATAAAAAACATATTTTATGACACCATGAACACTTACATATAATATAACCCCACCAAAACCTCTTTTATACATATCATATGTTACAAAATTCATCAAATACTGGGGAATGAAAAAATAATAAAGGGGTAAGATCATATTCTCAATAAGGGTAAACATAAGAGATAATAAAAATGATTATAAGTGATCAGAGGATGATCATGTTGGTATGATAAAAAAAATAAAGGTGTATTGATATAACAAAAGAGAACCATACCCAACAAAACAGAGATCATAAATGATGAGTTATAAAACAAATATTTCAGCATAACACAATACATGCATAATATTAATGTGGAAAAGTAATCTAATAATCCTAAAAACATAACATATAAAAAATAACATAGTCTATAAATTTTCATAGGAAATCATAATATTATGAACATAGTTAACCATATTCATGTACACACACATTCTTATGAACATTGTTATCCATAATCATGTCTAGGAACAAAATTGTGAACAAAGTTATCTGCAATCATGTATATGCACATAATTGTGAACAAATATAACAACAATCATGTTCTCTCACAAATTTTTCAACCAAATCTATCCACAACCATGAACATGCACAAAACTGTGAACAAATCTATCCAAAATTATATCCATGCACAAACTTGTGAATAAATCTATCTCTAACCACATCCATGCACAAAATCATTATCTCATATCATGAGATATAAAAATTTACCCATGTATTTGGAGGATATAAATTACCCACCCATCAAATAATGATAAATCATACATATAAAAATATACATAATTCTATCATAACTTAATTAACATATGTGAAATAAACATGCTTCCTGAAATTTTTTATAATAAATTATCATAATATATCTAGAGAAAAAAGGTGGATGGTATCATTAGAGAATATCCACAGTGAATCATAGGAGACATTAAATGACAATTACATAGATGAAAAATAATTTTATAAAATTATTAGAAAATTTCATTGAAAAATAAGAAGAAATATTCTATAATTTTTAAAACTTTTATTTTTAAAAGATAATAATTTATAAACTAATAGAAATAGAAATTAATTTTGGAATCCCTAAAAATTTGGAGAGGAATTTTCTTAAAGAAAACTTATAGATATAGTGGTAAAATGTGTTCATACAAAAAAAATATAATGGACCATAATTTACATAAAGATATTACTTCAACATTGAAGAATATTTATTACATAACATAACAAAAACCTTTCCAGGACCATATAGGTCTAGTGTCTCTAGAAACAAGGAATAATAAACAACTGGTTCATAAAACATCCACATTATCTCCTGCTTATTTCTTCATAACTAGAATAATTTTTGACATATCTTACTTAATACCCTTCTTTATGACTTTGGGAAAATAAGCATATGAAAGGGTAAGCTCAAATTCTTGGTAAGGATAAACAATGGAAATATCAATCATATCATAATCATAAGAACGTAATATTTGAAAATCTTATCCTTCATATAAAAGATCATAATATCATGTTATGGGATAAATCATAAAATTGAAATGTAACCCCAATATTAATAACATAATACATTAATTTTTTTTGCATACATATATAAGAATATAAAATAATCTCATATTATTCAAGGATCATTGCTGAGACCATCATAAAGGACAATTTCCATTACTGAACTGAGTTCACTTCTCATTCCAGCCCTATATTACTGAACAAGATTTACATTCCATTCCAATCATGTATATATCATGAGATATAAATATTTACCCAATGAATTGGAGGGAGATATAGGTCTCAAACATATCGTAATTAAAACATTATTATGTGTTCTAGAAAAACAAAAAAAACATTCACCATATCATAACCCATGATATAAAATGGGTTTTTTAAACATTATTCCATTTTACTTCATATAAAACAAATGGAATGCCTAAATAACTTTACATCATAAACAAAATAAAATAATAGTAATATCAAGGATATTAATATAACCCTATTTAAATAATGTCATATTTTATGGAAAATAATTTTTATAAAACACTTGAACTTAATTCCTGAGGAAAATATCCTTTATTTTCCAAAAACGTTTTCTTTTCTCAAAGTGCCATGAAATTTTAAAAGAAACGAATTTAGTTGAAAATAATCTTGAAATAGTGTAGTGGAAGATTAATGTAAATATAGTGTCATGAAACCATAAAAATCCATTCATGTCGTATAAATTAAAAAAACATTCCCCTCGTACTTTTTCCAAAAAAGTCAAAAAGTACCTCAAATCGAATAATGACAAAAGATTCCTTTCATAACATTTAATAAAAAATAACCAAAGGGTAAAATTAAATTTTAAAATTTTTTGAAGAATATAAATAATATTAAATAGTTATAAAACTTGTATGTGGGTGATAAATATACCCCAGTGAATACTTACATATAAACAATCTCGGATAAAAATGAGATTGCAAAATTATCCCTTACCTTTGGTCCAATATCCTTCATATGTATCTGAACATACTGTATATTGATTTAAATAATTTTATTGAATTACTTTATAATAATCATATATTTTATGATATCATATATGATTATATTATCATCTATTTGTTAGTAACATTTCATTGTCACTCGTTATTCAGATATTGACTGCTTTATGTTCTTATGCAAGATTTTTCGGATAAGTTCATGTTCCACATATTGGATTATAGTTAAATAATTTACAGAATGTTATTAGTATAATATTAATCATGATTATTCATTAAATTCATGTATATAATCATGGTTTAATGATGACCATGTATAATGAATCGCATCGCATCTTGGAGATAGTTGGTCGTACGTGTGCATGAGCGATGATATCATTCCCAAAATTATTGAATGGTATTGAAGTGGATGGTGTATGATATTTTATGATTAGTATAATGATATAATAATAAAATATAGTTATTATTTACATAATTATACCCATCCAAGTAAGGTGGTGTTTAAAAACATATTACAACACCACATGGATATGGTAAGTCGTGCGTACGCATGCGAGATGATTTTGTTTTTCATAGAATGGGTAGAAGGTGAAATATCGTTGTTTAATATTTTTAGTAACATTTATTTATATTATTTATACTTATTTTATTACTTTATAATGAAACAATTAATTAATAAGAAGTAGAATAATGGAGAAGTTTGAAGGAATCGATAGAATAGATTACCTCTTCCTTAACGTGCTTTCTCTAAATCTCTTCTTAGAGTACTAGAGTTCATCTTTGAAGAAGACCAGAACCTCTAGAATTAAAATAGGGAATTTGAGAGGGAAAAAGGTCAGGATATTTCTAATATTTAAGGCTCAAAATGAAGTGAATAGGTGAGGGAGGAGGTTCCCTTTTACAATTGAGGTGAGGGGCACTTTTGTAAACTCCATAAATAATAGTTTATAATAAAATAAAACCCTACCCAGAAAATCTCCAAAATATCCCAATTTAAAATATGAGATGATATAGGGTTGTAATAAAATCAACCAATAAATTTTTGATAAGTTATATTTTCAATTTAAAAAAAATATTTTTAATTGACCCTTAGTTATTCTATTGAATTTTAATTATCGTAATAATATTCTAAATATTTAATGGTTATAAATATTTACTTATATGGTGTTAATTGAACATAAATATATATTTTATGAAATTTTAGATCTTATAATTATAAAATTTTAATTTCTCAAAATTTTTATGATTTTTAAATAATTTAATAAAATGTTATTTTCATAAAATATCAATAGTTTCAATTTTAAAACTATTCATTTATTTGACTTTCAAAAGAATCCACAGAGAATATAAATTCAAAACAAAATGTTAAACACACTCCTAACATGTCATAGTAACCTAAAAAAATTTTGGATCACATTAGGTAGTTGATATTATATATCTTTTAATATTTTTAATATCATTTATTTGATATTTCTATTAATAAAATATTTTTTACATCATTATTGGGTCATCATTAATGGTAATTATGTAATCTCTAAAAATTGAAACTGAATTTTTATGATGTAGGTAATTATTTAATATTTCCATATACTATCTATATTCAATATTATCCCCTAGATGTCTATATGTCAATATTAATATACTTATATAAAACGAAATTGAGAAATTTTGTCACATTCATTAGTTTTTATTACATTCATGTCATATTCATAGGTAAGTGGCCATAAAGTGATTCAATTTCAAAAAATAGATAATAAAGGTAGATTCTATCCTTCCAATATGATTTTTACAGGTGTTAAGGTAATTTTATAATATTATTTTTTACCTTTAATTACCTGATTTACCTTTAGCCATGGTAATAAAAATAATGAACAAAGTTACTATTCATAATGCATAAAAATAAAATTATCCTATTAACATAATTTAGACCTAATGATTCCAAATATGGAGTCTATTTTTAAAAATTAAAAATACAGAAGATTCGGTAATTAATTTAAAATCAATCCCGTTGTCGGAATAAGAGAACATGTTTTTTAAAAGTTAAAACATTACGAAAGATGGAAATGTTTTTACATATGAATTCAATGAAAAATTAATGATAATTAAATAAATTATATTTAATGATAAACATATCTTCTAGTTATAGTTTAAAACCATTCAATATTATAATTTAACAATATAAATTATCTCGACAAAAAAATTATTTTCACATAAATTTAGTGTGTTTTTACTATTCATCAAAACTTTAATGTTATCAAAAAATATCACAAATTCAAACAAATTAAATTTTTATATCCTACTTTAAAAGAAAATATTTATGTTGTCATAATAATTTTAGTAATGTGTAAAAATAATAATTTAAAAGGGGTTCTCCATTCAAAGCCATAAGATTACCCCTTTTAAAAATAGTAGGTTTTTATACAACAAATAGGGTTTATTCAGACCCTATGATTAAAATATCCATTGGATGAATAAAAAATATTTTATTAAGTATATAAAATATATATCGCATTAATTTAATTACTAATAGTAATTAAATCAAAATACTAATATCTAATTTATATTTTTTATAATTAATTGATAGCCAAATAATTCACAATAAATTTTCAGAAGTTTGTTATAATTATTCCCACTAACCTAACGACTATGATATAATTGTAATTATATACTAATTATGTCTTTCATTTATTTTAAATTCAAAATTTGTGCATCCCAAGCTACTAAATAATAAAAATTATTTAAAGAAAATATTTTATAAAAAACATCTAAGTGTTACATTCTACCCCCCTTAAACTGAATTTCACTGTTAAAATTTGTCACTTGGAAACAAAAAAATGAGGATACATCTCCCTCATAATATCCTCAAGTTCCCCTATATCTTATTCAAATTGGTGGTTCCTTCATATAACTTTAACCAAGTGAGTGGCCTTGTTTCATAGAATTTTTTCGTTACGATCCAAAATCTCTATTGGCTATTCTTCATAAGAAAGATCTTGCTCTAGCAGTATGGCTTCTGAGCTTAGTACATGTGAAGGATTAGGTATGTACATTCTTAGGAGAGATACATGGGACACATCAGGAACTTGAGATAGATTTTTTGGAAGCTCCAATCAGTAATCTACCATCCCAATACAATCTATAATTTTAAAAGGACTGATATACCTTGGGCTCATCTTTCCCTTCTTTCCAAATATCATTACTCTCTTCTAGGGAGATATTCATAGAAACACCTTATCACCCACTTCAAACTCTAGGTATTTTATTTGATTATCATCATAACTTTTTTGTTGAATCTAAGCTTTTATTATTTGTTTTTGAATATATCTAACCTTTTCTTCCATTTCATCAACAATATTAGGTCCTAATAGCTTTCTTTCCCCAACTTCATCCCAACAAGTTAGAGTTATGCACATTTTTCATAGAGGCTTTATAAGGATCCATCTGAATACTGGAGTGAAATATATTATTATAATAAAAATATACCAATGTTATAAGTTATAATCTCCCCTAATACATGTGGTTATCAAAAATTGAGGCCAACATTAGAGGGGGTTTAAACCCCCTATAATCTAAATGCCACTAAAATCATTATAAATTTACCAGTGCTTCTTCAAAACCACCTCTAATTTAAGTAGGCAGGAAAATTATCTATAATCTCTCATAACCACTGATAATGTTTTTAGAAGGGGTTATAACCATTTATAATGTGAAAAATAACCCCCTCCAATCTTGTCATTTTTTATAGTGAGAGCTTCATAAGGATCCATCTGAATACTGGAGTGAAATCTATTATTGTAAGAAAATTCTAACAATGGTTGGTGTTGATCCCTACCACCTTTGAAATCAATAGAGAATTCTCTCAACATGTATTCCAGAGTTTGAATTTCCCTCCCATAATGAAAATCTATTTGAGAATGATAAGTAGTGATGAAAGTTAACTCTACATCTAGAGAATGCTAATGACTTCACCAAAACATTGAGGTAAACTTCAGATCCTGATCAGATATAATGGAAATTTGTACTCCATGAAGTCTTACCCCTTATTTTACATATATCATAGTAATATGATCAAGGGAGAAATCATCTCTAATAGAAATGAAGCTTTCCAACTTTGCAAGGTGATCAACTATAACCCATGTAGAATTATGTCCTTTAGATGTTTTTCAAAGTAAAAAAACAAAGTCCATAGTGTTGTTTTCACATTTCCATTCTGGTATGGGTAATGATTTTAATATCCCCTCAGACCTATGTATCTCCACCATATATTTTAGACAAACCAAGCACCAAGAGACATATTCGGTAACATCTCCTTTCATGTCATCCGACTAGAAATACTCTTTCAGGTCCCTGTACATCTTTGTTCTTCCAGGATAAATAGAGAATGAAGAAATATGAGCCTCTTCCAATAGCTCCTTCTTTAATTTTGGTATGGTAAGAATACAAACCTGGTTCGTGAACCTTAATATTTCATCCCAATCAAGGTTGAATTTAGGAATATTTCTCACCTTCTTTTGTAACTCTATATCTTCCTTATGTGCCTCCTTAATCTTCACTTGTATAGATGGTTGAACAATCATTTGAGAAAGATAAGATTTCTCCCCTTCCATTAAAATTTTGAGATCCATCATTTGAAAATCCATAAATATTGGATCTTTATTGATCCTTATCATGGATAAGATATTATGGTCTTTTCAACTCAAAGAAATAGCCACCTTGTTTTCTTTCCCAGGGTGGTAATGTATCGAGAAGTCATAATCTTTAATCAATTCCTACCATATTCTTTTGCACATATTACGATCCTTTTGTGTGAAAATATACTTTAAACATTTATGATCAGTATAAATATAATACCTTTCACCATAAAGATAATTCCTCCATATCTTTAAGGAAAATATTACTGTAGCTAACTCCAAATCTTGAGTTGGGTAATTTTTCTCATGAATTTTCAACTGCTGCGAGGCATAAGATATCACCATATCATTTTGTATGATAACACATCCCAGAACCTTCTTAGATGCATCACTATAAATCACAAACCTTTCTTTCATACAGGGCAGTGTGAGTATAGGTGCACTGGCTAACCTTCTTTTTAGCTCTTTGAAATTCTTTTCATATTCCTCTGTCCAAATGAAATTAACTCTTTTCTAAGTCAACATGGTGAGTGGATTAGATAATCATAGAAAATATTTCACAAAACATTGATAATATCCAACAAAACAAGAAAAATTCAGATCTCAGTTAACATTATTGGTCTCAACCATCTTTCAATAACCTCTATATTTTTTGGATCCACATATATCCCCTCTCTTGATATTATGTGACCCAAAAATGAAACTTTCTAAAGTCCAAATTCACACTTGTTAAATTTTTCATAAATCATGTCCTTTATCAGGGTCTTCATTACAATTCTCAAGTGATATTCATGTTCTTCCTTTCTCTTTGAATAGAAATAAATATCATCTATAAAGACTACCATAAACTGATCAAGATAGTCTCTAAAGACTCTATTAATTATATCCATGAAGATAGTATGATAATTAGTGAGACCTAAAGAAATAACTATAAATTCATTATGTCCATACCTTGTACGGAATGCCATATTTGGTATGTCCTCATTTTTTCCCTTAATTTATGACATCCTAAATGAAGATCAATACTGGAAAAGTTTTGAGCTCCATTTAGTTGGTCAAATAAGTCATCAATGTAGTGAAGAGGATATTTTTTCTTCATTGTGATCTTATTAAGTTCTCAATAATCAATGTAGTGTCTCATTGATCCATATTTCTTCATGACAAACAGAATAAGTGCTCCCCAAGGTGACGGACTGAGGTGTATGAATCCCTTATCAAGATTCTCTTGGAGTTTCTTCTTCAATTCTTGAAACTCAATTGGGGCCATTCTGTAAGGTGTCTTTGAAATAGTCATAGCACCCGGTATGAGTTCAATTAAAAACTCAACTTCACGATTTGGTGGATCACATTGAAATTCCTTTAGAAAGACATCATCAAACTCTTGTACAATGTGTGAATTCTTAATCATGAGTTTCTCCCCAACCATTTGAGATAAATAACCTTTATTTATAGGAATCAAGACTCATAAGATCGATGAAATTTCTACTGGAAGGTTATATTCATCCTCGCATTGATATATGATCATAGATTGATCTGGAAGATGAAATGTGACTTCTATTATTTGGAAATTGATATGATATCCATATAGATAAAACCAATCCTTGCCTAGAATCACATCAAATTCCACTATAAGAAGGATCACAAGATTTTCAGTAAGCACTTTCCAACAATCTTCAACCGTAGAAGAATTATAAACTTTTGATGCGGCAGTTGGGACATTAGAAGTTGTCACAACTAACTCAACATCTAATTATTGAGGTAATATGATGATACCCTTAGAAAATTATTCAATAATAAAAGAGTGGGTGGATCGAGAATCAAATAAAACATTTTTTACTTTAGAGTGGATGGTAAGTGTACCTTTCATCACTTCATTATCGTACACCATATCACCGATAGTGATTACATGTGAAATTCCATTGTTTTTGGCCGTTAGAGTTTGTTGATGTTGATCATCATTAATAACCCTAGGATTGGAGAATTTATTAGCATAATTCCCCATTTCCTTATACTTGTAACATTGAAGTTTTGGAGGTGAATTTTGTGCATCATTTTCTTTTTTCACATCATTAGACATATTTCTCCCATTAATTCAGCATTAAACTGCCTGATGACCTTTTTTTCCACACTTAAAACATTTACTAGCCACATTAAGAAAATTCCCTCCGTGTTTATTTCCACAATTTGAGCATAAGAGAAAACTCATCTTATTTTTAGTGTGGTATTTATATTTTCCTTTGAGTTCCATTTTCTCTTCTTATCAAACCCATATGACTGATGTGTTACTCCAATCTCCATCTCAACCTTGAGAGCACATCAAAAAATTTCCTTATATCAATTTATGTCCCTTATGGATGATTCCCTTAGGAAACTTGGTTTTGAGCTACTAAAGAATTGATAAATTTTACTCTTAGGTTGGATAATAATTCTAGAGTCATGCCTTAGATGTGTTATAATTTTTTTGTAGGTACCAATGGATTCATCATCCTTTTTCTTAAGTTCAATGAAATCCTTCTACATATTTGTTTGAAGAATATTAGGAAATTACTTATTGAAAAATAAGTTCGTGAACTCATCCCATTCCATGGACTCAATTTCATTTCTTTGCCTCATATTCTTGATAAGATTCCACCATTTATCAGCTTCACCATCCAAATGATATATTGATAAGATGAATTTATCATGTTTAGAATATTGTAGAACTAAAAATATCTTTTTAGTGGTACTAATTCACTGTTCATCCACTAATGGATCAAATGGCCCACTGAATGATGGTAGGAACTGCCTCATGGAGGATTGAACAAAATGTTTCTCCATCATTTTCTCATTTAAAAGTATGACATGATTCATATCTTCATAAATTTGTGTTAGCATAGCTTCAAGATTTTTCATTACAGCTCTAATAAGATTTGGTTACTTAGGGGGAAAATCATTGTATTTCCTGTCACGTTCAACATTAAAGTGGTTCCTTTAGGTTCTAGACATTAACTAAACCCAAGAAGTTTAGTGTGAGAAACACTAATATTAATAGGAAAACCACATAATCGAGAATAAAATTACAATTTTGGACACTCTTGGTTTTATCCTAGGTTATTCATGAACATCTCTAAACCACTAGGATCAGATTGTAACCTATACTTACACATATCCTTAGGGTTCTTACTAATGTTCTCTCATCCTAGTTTCCAAAGGTTAACTATACCTTTGCTCTGATACCAACTATAATGGCCCATACTTTACATATAGATATTACTTCAACATTGAAGAATATTTATTATATAACCTAACAAAAACCACTCCACGACCGTATAGGTTTAATTTATCTAGAAACTAGGAAACATAAACAAATGGTTCATAAAATATCCACATTGTCTCCCACTTATTTATTCATAACTAGATTCTTTTTTGGAATATCTTACTTAATACCCTTCTTCATGACCCGGGGAAAAGAAAAATATGAAAGGATGAGCTCAAATTCTCAGTAAGGGTAGACAAGGTAAATATCAATCATATCATAAGAACATAACATTTGAAAATCTTATGATGTATATAAAAGATCACAATATCATATCATGGGATAAATAATAAAATTGAAATGTAACCCCAATAATCATAACATAAGTCATGAAATTTTGTGGCATACACACATAAGAATAGAAAATCATTTCATATTAGTCAAGGCTCATTGCTAAGACCATAACAGCAGACAAAGTCCATTACTGAAACAAGTTCACTCCTCATTCCAGTCCTATATTACTGAACCAGATTTACTTTCCATTTCATTCATGTCTATATCATGAGATATAAATCTTTACCCAATGAATTGGATGGAGATATAGGTCCCACCCATCTCATAATGAAACCATTCTTATGTGTATCACAAAAACATAAAAACATTCACCATAGCATAACCATGAAGTAAAATGGGGTTCTTAAACATTATTTCATCATAATTCATATAAAAATTGAATGACTAAATAACATTCCATAATAAACAGAATAAAATAATAGTAATAATAGGGATATAAATATAACCCTATTTAAATAATGTCATCTTATATGGAAAATAATTTTGATAAAACACTTGAACTTAATTCCTGAGGAAAATATCCTTTATTTTTCAAAAACTTTTTCTTTTCTAAAAATGCCATGAAATTTTAAAAGAAAATAATTTAGTTGAAAATATTCTTGAAATAGTGTATAGGAAGATTCATGTAAATAATTTTTCATGAAACTATAAATATCTATTCATGCTATATATGTTAAAAAAACATTATCTGCGTACTTTTTCTAGAAAATTCAAAAAGTACCTCAAATCGAATAACAAAAAAATATTCCTTTCATACCATTTAATAAAAAATAACCAAAGGGTAAAATTAACTTTAAAAAATTGTTGAATAATAGAAATAATATTACATAATTAGAAAACTTGGATGTGGATGATAAATATACCCCAGTAAATACTTATGTATAAATAATCTCGGATAAAAATGGGATTGAAAAAATATGTCTGATATCCTTCGTATGTATTTGAAAATCCTATATAATGATTTAAATAATTTTATTGAATTAATCCAGAATCATAATCATTTTTATGATATCATATATCATAATATTATCATCCGTTTGTTAGTAACATTTCATTGTCACTCATTATTAAAATATTGACTTCTTTATGTACTTATCCAATATTTTTTAGATAATTTCATGTTACAATTATTATATTATAGTTAAATATTTTAGAAAATGATATTAGTATAATATATATCATATTTATTCATTAAATTCATGTATATATTCACTGTTTAATGAAGATCATGTAGAATGAATCACATCGCATTGTGAAGACAGTAGGCTGTATGTACGCACGAGCATTGATATCATTCCAAAAAATTACTGAATGGTATTAAAGTGGATGGTGTATGATATTTTATAATTATTATCATGTTATAAAAATAATATATATTTATTATTTCCATCATTATACCCATCCAAAAAGGTGTTGGTGAAAAACAGATTACCCCATGACGTGGAGACGGTAAGTCGTATACACACACACACACACACCCACACACACACACATAGAGTGATTTCATTTTTCATAGGACGAATAGAATGTAAAATATGGTTGTTTAATATTTAAAATAACATATAATTATATGAGTGATACTGATGATATTAATTTATAATGAAACAACTAATGAAGATGAAGTAGAAGAAGAAATAAGTTTGAAGGAATCAATAGAAGAGATTACCTCTTCCTTGATGTGGTTCCTTTAAATATTTTCTTAGAGAACTAGAGTTTGTCTTTTAAGATGAGAATAAACTATAGAATGAAAATAGGTAAGATGATATGGAAAAAGGTCAAGGTATGACTTATATTTAATGCACAAAATTATGTGAAAAGGAGAGGGATGAGGTGCCCTTTTATAATTGAGGTGAGGGGATCTTTTGGAAACTCCATAAATAATAGTTTATAATAAAATGAAATCCTACCCAAAAACCTCCAAAATGTACCAATTTAGAATATGAGACTATATAGGGTTGTAATATCATCAACCAATAATTTTTTTACACGTTATTTTTTCAATTTAATCCATATATTTTTAATTTACACTTAGTTATGGTGTTAATTGATCATAAATATATATGTTATTACATTTTAGATCTTATAATTATCACTTTTTAATTTTTAAATATTTTTATAATTTTTATATAATTTAATAAAATGTTATTTTCATAAAATATCAATAGTGTCAATTTTGACACTATTCATTTATTTGACTTAACAAAATACACATAGAAGATAAATTCAAAAAAAATTAAATACATTACTAACATGTCATAATATCCTATAAAATTTGTATATCACATTAATTAGTTCATATGATATTTCTTTTAATATTTTTAAAAGTACTTATTTGATATTTCTATTAATAAAATAATTTTTACATCACTATTATATCATCATTAATGATAATTATTTAACATATAAAAATTATAAATAAATTTATATGATGTAGGTAATTATTTTATATTTCCATAAACTATATATAGTCTATATTATCTTATAGTTATCTAAATATTAAAATTAATATACTTATATAAAATGTGATTGTGACATTTTGTCACATTCATTAGTTTTATTACATTTATGTCATATTCATAGGTAAGTGTCCATAAAGAGATTAAATTTAGAAAATATAATTATAAGGTTCTAATTTAGTCATCCAATAGGATTTTTAAAGGTTTTAAGGTAATTTTATAATATTATTTTTACCTTTAATTACCCAATTTACCTTTAACCGTGGAAATAAAAAAAATTACCAAAGTTAATATTTATAATGAAAAAAAATAAAAGTATCATATCAAAATAATTTGAAACTACTGAGTCCAAATATTGAGACCATTTTTAAAAATTCAAAATATAGATGTTTTAGTAATTAAATTAAAATCAATCCTATTGTCGAAGTAAGAGAATGATCTTTTTTAAAAGTTAAAACATTGAAAAAGAATGAAATGTTTTTACATATGATTAAATTTAAAATTAATTATAATTACATAAATTATATTTAATGATAAATATATATTCTATTTATACTTTAAAATCATTAAATATTATAATTTACCCATTTAAATTATCTTGATAAAGAATTTGTTGTCACTTAAAATTTAGTGTTTTTTTACTATTCATCAAAATTTGAATGTTATTAGAAAATATCATAAATTCAACCAAAGTAAATTTTTATATCCTGATTTAAAATAAATTTTTTTATATTTTCATATAAAAATTATTAATGTGTCAAAATATTAATTTAAAAGGGGTTCTCCATTAAAAGGAATAAGACTACACATTTTTTTAAAAAATAGCACTAAAAAATATTTCATTTTTTTCAATAGGGACATGTATGTTGGTAAAAGTACATTTTATATTGGTAAAACATTTTACCAACATATATCTCCCTTTCACTAAACTATCGGTAAAAAAAATTTTGCTAAATGTTTTTTCAACAAATAAAATAGTTCTATTACAATTATAATAATACCAACAAATTATATATAAGTTGGTTAAAGGGTTTTGAAATAAGGACTAATGAAAATTTTTTCTATGGGTAATAATATTACCAACATAAAATACGTCTTTATAAATTACATTTAAATAAAATTTATAAATTTTTATTACTAGAAAAATTTCATATTATATTTATTAATTTATTATATATAATACATGAGCTTTAATTATTGAATCGAAATAACTCATGTTAAAACTTAGAAAAAAATAATTATATTAATAATGAAATTTATACAACAGGATCCATCAAACCCCACCCATATAACACCTCCCCCAACCCATCCATGCCAACGCATCAGCTCCCCCACAAGCTCCCAGTGATCCCATCCATGCCATGTTAGCACAGCAGCATCCCATCCATGGCAGCAAGCTAGCAAAAGCACCACCCAATCCATGCCAGCGATCCAATAAAAGAACCACCCAATCCATGCCAGTGAGTCATCTCAGGCATCAACCGATCCATTCCAACGTACCAACTCTTGATAGTTGCATCAACACAAACCTGTGGTCTCCAGTTAGTGCAACATCAATATAGTGAAACCCCTTTGATATATCATCAAATATATGAGAGGATGCTAATCTATCATGATTCCCTATGAATTCCTTCATCATGTCTCATGGGAAACCTAAACTAGAAATCTTGTATGAGAAAAAATAGTAATGTACCAAACTCAGTTCTTTAGATAAAAGATACACAACCCAACTTCAAGTCAACTTGAACCCAATTCACAACTAGCGGTATACCAACTAACACTAAACCTCCATTTCTGATAATTTGAAGAGTTGCATAATAGCCATATCCAATGAACCCAGAATCAACTTCCAGATATGAAAATCTAGTCCTGTGTACTAGTAACTCAACCTAGAATCAGCTTCTATGAAATATCTTTTGGTCATGCTGGATAACAAACTAGTGACTTAATGATGCCCATAAACTAGAGTAGGCTCACACTATCATGGTTCACATTGGCATCAAGGTTTACCCTTTTAATTCACTCAATTATTCATGAAATGACCAAAATGGTGAATATCAAACATAGTAGGCTCACATTATCCACATGAAGAAAGCCATCCCCAATTTCTCTTATCATCCTCACTCATGTAAGAAGGTTCCCTTTCTTGTACTTTTGGATGAGAGAAGTTCACCCTCAATCTAACACTAGAAAAAAAAAATAAGATATGTGTAAAATATAAAACATTGGAAAATTATATTCCTATAAAATAAAATATCACATCAAACAAGATATTGAATATTAAAGTATAAATTCTTTAAATAAATATCGTTTAGTTGAGAAGTTTAATTTTCAATCCATGCACATTAGGTTTGATTTATTCTTCCATTTCAAATAAATCTAATTCAGTATGACTATTAATACAAAACATGAGAAATATAGAACATGCTACTATGAATATTAATTTAGAACATCCTACTAAGGTATTAAAAAATAGTAATGGTCTATAATGATAATAAAAGAACAATCTCATATGATAAGCCAAATTTCTCTCATTCGGCATGACTATTAAGGCATAACTATGACATTAAAAATTCAGTTTTCAAAAAGTATAATAATTTATGAATGAATTTAATAGAAAAGTTTTATTTTTCCAAAAAATTTCAAGTTCTAAAATCAAAATCTTAATTATGGTGATGCTTGCATCTATTCCTGTGATTCTTAGTATTGCCTGCATCGTTTCATGTTATGCTTGCAGCATTTCCTGTGATACCTAGTGTTGCCTGCAGCACTTCATGGTGATTCTTGCAGTGTTTCCTGTGATTCCTAGTGTTGTCTGCAGCACTTCATGGTGATGTTTGCAGAATTTCATGGTGATTCATGTAGGGTTTCCTACTTCTTCCCAAAATAAATCGAGATTAGAGTGATCATATGTTTCCAATATTACCAAATTCCCTTCATATATGGATACAATAATTTTTTCTATCTCAATCATGGATAATTTTATGTTTTATGAGGTCTAAAAAATAAAATAAATG
Organism: Viscum album; assembly: GCA_963277665.1. Lineage (NCBI taxonomy): Eukaryota > Viridiplantae > Streptophyta > Magnoliopsida > Santalales > Viscaceae > Viscum > Viscum album. The sequence goes on from OY728131.1 coordinate 753,255,161, forward strand.
ATAAAAGAGATCTAGGAAACTAACAAACCTCACTCAATGCCCACTCAATTACCACATCTTCTCATAAAATCATAAGCACAACTGTAATCATCCTCAAGGACTCTTTAATAAGTGAATAAATGAATAATATGCACATGGATAATATTCAATCTTCAAAGGCTGCAGTTGACATAATTTTCAATACCATGGGTCTATAGTCATATTTAAAACTACAACAAAGTTATTAAAGATGTAACTACATTTATTGAAATGATTACAAAACATATCGTTGTGAGTGGTCATGTTGTAATACATAGACTAGTTAATAGTTTCATTGGTAAAAAGTTTAATAGCTAGTTCATGGATCTAATATCTGATTTAGCACTTGATGCTTTTACAGAAGTTGGTGTAAACTTTTGTCAAGGTCTGTGATAGGTTTGCATTAAGTATATAAAGTTTTAAAAAATCTATCATGTTCAATTATAGGATTCCAAAGTTTATAAATGTGTATTGTCTGACAAAGACATTGCTGCTCCTAGAAAAATGAGAAAAAGGAGAATCATTCATGATTTTACTCTAGAGTTCAAGAATAAAGAGAAAAAAACAAATGCAGGGTTGGTGAGAAAAGATGATTGGGGAGTCTGAAAATTTAATAAATTGAGAATTTTTATATACAGATCCAAAAGTTCAAAGCTGATTTGGTTATATCAAAGAAAAGGCTAAATGATTTGGAATTCCAGAAAGCAAAGCTAGAGTCAGTGTCATTATACGATGGAGAGAAGTGGGAAACAATAGGATAGAGATGGTTTATGGCAATGTTTTTTGTAAATATACTTGATTGAAATTAGGAAACTGATGTGGGAACAAAATCAGGGATTTTTTAGGTCAATAAAATCAGTGAACAGTTTTTTCCTTTATATAGTGGAGTGTTCGAAGCCAAAAGATTACCCCATTATTCTAAGGGGTACTAGAAAGGATATAAATAATTTGGAAGGAATTTTTAGGTTTCTTTTCTCTAGAAATAAATATTCAAAAGAATCCAAAGTAGGTACCTTGTGGTGGTGATACTAAGATGTCAGTTTCTTCTACTTTGAAGTAGAAGAGCTCATTTATTGAATAAGTTGAGAAATGGCCTTAACAATCAGCTACTATTTCTTTTTGAGGAATTACCCAGAATCTTAGCACAAAATTATGGAATTAATGTGATTAGGACTCCTAACACTCTACAAGAAAAGTTTGGGAACAGTGAAAATACATGGATCAAAAAAATGGGAGTACAGGTGCCACAGTGAAAATGAAAGAATAAAACATATGGAATGAAGAACAAACATTCAAGAAAGACATCAAGGTTTCTTTCATGATTCTAAGGATTGCTGATATCATGAGTGGAATAATGAAGAAATATGCACATGGTGAAGGACATATTTCCTCAATCCATCATGTCAGGAAGAGAGTGGAGGCTACCAATGAACAAATTCTCCCAAACTAAATATCTAATTAATTATGATAGATTTTGGTTTTGGTTCTAATTCAGAATTTTGTTTTGTTAATGGAACGAGTTGCAAAACATTTCACCCAAAGGAGCCCAATCTTCAATTTTTTTTAAAAATATCACGGGAAAAGGTAAGGAACTTACCAATATACCGGCTGAATTGTTTCTATCCACACATAAAATTGTTAGAACCTCTAGGACTGGGCTAAGACAACAGAAAATCACCATAAGAGTAAGAGAATATATGCAATTAATTTCACTGAGAACAAGAAAAAAAAATATTGATAATAGTAAGAGAAATTAACTGAGGAAAATACACTCAAATTGAAATTAGTTAGCCCCAAGAGATATATAAATTTTAAAGAAAATACTAAAAATATATGTAATGGATTTACAGTACACAAAATAATCATAGTTAGGATAACTTACTACTCAGTCTCTTTGCACTTGATCTGAGTAACAATTTTTAGATGACTATCACTTTGCAGTGTGAAAGGGTGTACTATGAAAAATTACTTCTAAGTCACTTTTAAATAAGAAATTAAAGGATTATAATGAATTAAAATAAATAAATCACCTTTTATGACTAATATTTATTTAGTACCAAAAAATCCACCAAACCTCCAAATGTGGAAGTATGATTTATACATGCTTGATATATCTTCGCTGAAGGTCCCACATCCAGGAACTAGTGTAATCAAGTTTATTTTATTTTGGTGAACTTTTTATGGGATCTAATGATTCATGCTATGATTTATAGTAATTTCAAATATTATGGAACCATTTCAATTTGTTGGACAAAAAAGAATGTATCATAATGGAACCAGATATAAATTTAGTGAAATCAGTTATACAGAGAAGAATAAAAAAATATATGCTGAATAGTTTTAAGGATTTAATATTAATATAACTCACCATATTGGATTTATTAAGTGAAAAATAAAAATTTAACAATTAAATGAAAAGGTCGGGGTATTGAATAGTAGTTTTAAGATAAAAGGATATCGGTCATCATTTACTTGTAGTTATGCAGAAAGTGAATAATAAAGTAAACTATCATAAAATTCTAATAATCATGATTGAGTATTTAACTTGGATAATGTACTAGAAAATATAAATAATTGATTAAAAAGAAGATATACTATTTGTATTGATGATTTTTAATTAAAAAAATGTTTTTATTGATTTTGGTTAAATTGTTAGATTTTCATAACTAAATTTTCAATGTGAATGAATTAATAAAATTTGAAAATTAGTTTTATTGATCATACATCCCATTATATCAAATCTAGAAAAAACTTAATCCTTAATAAAATATATGTAAGTGTTGTCTCAAAATGTGAGATGGTTTGTCAAAATAATTAACTAAATAACTGGATGTTTCAAAAATTTTACCAAATACTTCTAAAAATGTTCATAAAAAATATTTTAGGGCTTTTTCAATTCATTCATGGGTGTGAATACATGTTTTTCAATTGTATGTGTGTGAGAACCATCAAATAATATTAATAGGAACAAGAAAACAAGTATCATACATGTCAATATTTTATAATAATTCATAACACCAAGAAACCAATACAAAAATCCATATATATTAAATAGTACATGTGAAAACAGTAATCAAACTTTAAAATATAGAAGAACCTAATGAATCATGGGAGGTAAGTGAAACATATAGACATAGATGGAATAAATAAAGGTTTTCTATCTATAATTAAATCCAATTACTAGAACAGTTCTACAAAGAAAAATCTAAGTGACCAAATCTAAAATAGAAATTAAAGTTCTGATAGTTGGATGAAAGGGTGACATTACAATCAGGCTAAAAGAATGATGCAGGGAAGCACTTAAAAGTTTATCCTCAAAAGACCAAAATCTTTTCTCATGAAGTTTAACACACCCTAAATATAATAAAATTCCATAAGTATCAACCAAATATTTGGATATTGTAATAATATAACCAAATCCATCTCAAAAATGATTATATAAAATCGTTCAAGATTTTAGAAATTAATTCATTTTTGTTCATGCATGTGTTTGAAGTGTTTGTGATTTGGAATCACCAATTGATACTAGTAGGAAAAAGGAGAAAAACATCATACATTTTTATAGTGTATAATAATTCATAAAACCAAGTAGACAATATGAAAATTCATCTAGATAAATGAAATCAAGAGATAAAAAATGAAACATGAACATACAGTAAATCTCGATGTATCAATCAAGAAACTTCAACACCCAGTAATTAAAGTCTTACATAAAGTGTTTCAATATAGGATACTGTATAAGTGCAATGCTATTTTAACCCCAATTCCCCTCAATTCCCTTATTTGAATATAATATGAGTCATACCTAATCCCCAATCATGGACATCTTGAATCGAATTAAACACTACAAATAGGCCCCAACTGTTAGGTGAAGGTTTACTTGTTCATCTTAAGTGTTTAACATCACATTCCCTTTTAAATAAAAAATCATTCGATGAAGAAATTAAATCCTAAAATAAAGATTCTACGGTGATAAAATTGTTCTCTCGAGTCTTAGAATTTATAGAATGAATCTTTTGTGTAACAATCAAGGTTGTCCATATATATAATTCCAATCCCATGAACAGATTATCCACACTACCCTAAAATTCTTTCAAAAACCGCAGTTAAAATAGACCCAAGTTTGGGATTATGAACCTTAACCATTGAGAATCATAAAAAAAACACCCAAAATTGGGTTAGGGTTAGGATGAGCCCCGCACACTGCAAGGAAGAGAAGTAAAGTCATGAAAAAAAGAGAATAATAATAGAGAGGGGGAGAATGAATGAAAACCGAAGTAGAACGCGCATGAAATCGGAAAGAGGGATGGTCAAATTCCATAGCCAGAGGAGGAGGGAGGCGAGCAACTGAGGTTCCTCTAGGCTGGGGTGCGCGACACGAACTGGATGCGGAGAGGGTGGGGTGACTTTGGGGAGAAAGGGAGAGGGGAAAATAAAAGGTAAACAAAATAATATTAACAAAAAATAATAATGGTAATAATAATAATAATAACAAAAATATTTTTCAATATATCTAACGCATAGTTTGACCCCGTAAAAATAAATTAACTGGGTCTGAGTATGAAAATAGAAAGTACGGTAATAGTGATTGGATCCCTACGGCTTGATACTTTTAATTTGGGGAATATATTTTTATATTATAGGTATAATTTAAAAAATTTACCATGATGTATAATAAAATTATATATAATTTATATGGGATGAAAAAAGTTTTAAATTTATATATATTTTGAATAAAAAATTACATTATATACATATAATAAAATTATATATAAGTGACTCTCTTTTTTTAGTTTTTACTAGTGTACATTCGATCTTATTCAAGTCTCCAAAACTTATAACCATTAATCATCAATTATATATATATATATATATATATATATATAATATCACAAACATATAATATTCAATGAAAACATATGATTGTATGATTTCATTAAAATATTTATAATTTATATCATTTATTCAAAATAATATACATATTTATTTCATTTATTGAAAATAATATATATATTTACATTCTTTTTTTAGTAAAATATTTTATGTTATTGAATAATTTATTGAAAAAGTTTTTTATAATGGTAAAAAATATGTTGGTAATAACAATTATTACTAATATATTCATTTTTTGGTAAAACAATTGTTAGTATTGGTATGATAAAGTAATATATTTAACTGTTGGTAAAAGATTCGTTGGTATTAACCGATCAATATCAACAGATATAACTGTTTGTAAAAACAAGTGTTGGTACTGAAAATTAATAATGATAAAATTTAATATCTGTTGGAATTGCTTATCTTTACCAACCGGTATATTATCTGTCATTAAATTTCTATTGGTATAATTCATTTTTTTTTTGTGTAGGTTTTTATACAAAAAATTGGGTTTATTCACACCCTATGATTAAAATATCCATTGGATGAATAAAAATATTTTATAAGTATATAACATATATATCTCATTAATTTCATTAATTTCATCACCAATAGTAATTAAATCAAAATAAAAATATCTAATTTGTATTTTTCATAAATAATTTATAGCTAAATAATTCACAATACATTTTCACAAGTTAGTTATAATTTTTCCTGCTAACCTAACGGCTAGGCTATAACGACAATTTTATACTAAGGGTGTCTCATGGTTTGTTTAAACTCACGATTGTGTGAAATGAAAGCTACTAAAGAATAAAAATTATTTAAATAAAATATTTTATAAAAAATCAGGGTGTTAAAAAACATTTATAAAAAATTCACACTTTTGTAGAGAAGGTATAATTGGTGGAAAGTAACTACACTAGAAATGTTAACAGGAGATTTATTTTTGTAAATAAATTCAATTCCACTAAAAAATACCTCAATAAATAATAAAATTATACATAAATAAATACATTAAACAAAATAAAGATTATGAATATGGATTAGAATGATTCTCGACTTAAAAAAGTGGTAAGGTCAAAGCCACTTATAAGCATCTTTTCAGTTGAATTTTGGACAAAAGGGAAATAAAACAGTAATAAGATATATCAACCCAAAAAATAACCATAGGATAAAGAAGTATATGACGTTTAAGAGATATATAAAAAAAATTCTCCTCAAATAAGATTTTGGACATATACAATCTCAGTTTCAAAATGAGATCAGAAAATAGACCAATAAGGATTTGGTAACGTCTGAATCAAAATCCTTTAAAAGAATAAAAATGATATGGATTTCAATATCCCATGTATAACATGATAAATATGATAAAATAAATTCATGAGGTAATATTTTTACCATATAGAAAATAAATTTGTAAATATAGAACATATCTCAATGAAAAATTGAGATGATGGACCCCTACCTTTACTCCTGACTTCTATGAAAATGCTTTCACATCTAGTACAATAAAAATAAAAATATTAATTAGTTATTGTAGAACCTTATTCATATATATTATATTTTATACACTACATTTATAATAATTCATTACACATATATTAGTTCGTTGTTGTTTATTTTCATTATTAGATGTTTGGTTCATTTGTTCTTATTCCATGGATTTTTGTTCATGTTTGGTGGGGTTCATGATGTTTACTAGCTATGAGTGGTGTTATTTTTTGATAAAAAGTGATGGTGATTTGGTTTCTTGTTGGTTCTAGAAGAAATAATCCATTAGTGATGTGGATGGTGATCTGTGTATTGTTCAGAAGATAGAGTGATGTTGAGTAGTGGTCTCGGACGGTGTGCATGGATAAAGGCTTGATAAAACCTTGGGATCCCAACCTGTTCCTGGTGATGATTCTTGGTAATATGTTTGAATTTTATTTTTTATTTTTTAAATTTTTTTATGGAAGGTTTTTATGTTTAATGCTTCCCACTAAACCTTGAAGTTTATTTAAAAATAAATTAAAATAGAATTTGAGAGAGATCTTCATCATTAGATGTTAGTAGTTTTGATTATTTTCATATATGTTTCGTAATGGTGATATCGATCCTCATTATTTGACACAAATTACATAATTAATAGATTAGTAACGATACTAGAATCATTGTTCTCAATTGATTTTTCAGTACCATGTTCATCTGATAGAAGGTGTGGGCATGGTTGGTGAGAATATAATATATGATGAGCATGCTTTGACTAATTTACCAATAACAACAAGTTAATTTATACTGATCATTAATTTCTTTTTTCAAGCTTCTAGAACTATATAAGTAACATAAATCTATATATAATATAATATATTACTAGTATTAATTTCATGATACTCATTAATTTTGGAGAAGGTGAATATATATATCATTGTTTATGTAGGTAATTGAACTAACCCAAACAAGAACATGTTATACTCACGAATGTATAAGATTATAGAGGTATATATTAGTAATAAAATTTTTATATAATCAAAATGATGATAATATACCATCATTATAGTGGATAATGAGATTTATAAATATTATATATGAGAAGGTAATTGGAAAATATTATGAAGTACCAGGTATTTACCTTGATGAATTCTCTCCTCATAACATGTCCCTTAAGAATGAAGGATTTTTTCTTCTTTATTTTAAACAAAAGCTACAAATTGTCTAATAAAATTTTAGGAGAGGTAAAATGGGTAGGTAACCAAGAGACTGTTAAAATAAAAAATAATTTTTAGGGGTTAGATTGGATATCCTTTATAGGTGATAATGAGGGACTTTTCCTTAGAAAATTGAGTTAGGTGAAGGGTAAAGATGGAATCACATGGGAGTTAGGTGAAAAAATGTTGATGTGATATTTAGTTATGACTATAAATCCTAATAAAGGACTTATAAGATTTATAAATATAATTTTAATTAAAAAAAATTCAATCCATGATAATTTACCTCATTTTAACCCATTTTATATATATTTAATTATTTACTATGGTAATTATTATTTTTCAAAAAATATAAGTTGAACCCGATTAACCAATATAAAAATTTTATTCAAAATTTTGAATTTTTTTAATCAAATTAAATTTCTAAATATGTGAAATTATATTTTAAATGCAAAGATAATATATTTATATATAAAAAATATTTTTATAGAAAAATGACTTTTTAAACATTAAGTGTTTTCTATTATTATTTCACATAAATACCAATTAAATAATTATTTATATATTTGTTAACATATCTATATAAATTACATTATATTTATCATTTTAAATATATAAATATAATTATTTAATATAAAAATAACAACACTTAAAAAAACAATTCATTGAAAATAAATCTTTTACCTTTATCGTTGTAAGTAACTTTTACCTCTTTAACTTATTATTGTTTCTAAGAATAAAATTGAAAGTATTAAATAATTTGGAAATTTTTTATTCCAAATATGAAATCCATTTTAGTGGATTCAATTTTAAATAGTGATAAAATTATTTCTAATATAAGAACACATAATGCAATAAAAAATGTTTTTTAGAGAAATGTATTTTTAAGCATAAAAATGAATTTAAAATTATTAATTACTAATTAGTAATATTTTAATGGATTTTAAATTATACACACATACACACCCATATATATATAAACAATACATTTCATTATAATCACTATTTATCATTGATCATTTTAATTTATTAAAATAAATACAGGAAAATAATTATTTGAAAAATAGTTTTTTTAAGATTAAATCATTATTAATAAATAATTAATAAATTATTCATGAAGTATTATTCATTTTTTTATATATAAAAATAAATTTTCATTAAATATCATACCCCAAATCCAAGATATTTAACTTTAAAAACATTTAATATATAATAAAAAATAATGTTTTTAAATAAAAAATTTTGTTTTGCCATCAATAATTAAATTAGTATGAATAGTTCCTTAATTATTTATTAGATTACATTAATTTATTTTAATAATAAGTTCTTTAAATTTTTCAATACATTTTATTGATATGATTCTTTAAAATTAATAAATTTTAAAAATTACATATTCCCAAAAAAAATATTTAAAATTATAGGTATGTTCAAAAATGAATTAGTGTCATTTAATTTTATTACAAAATCATTTATTTTTGTTTCAAATAAATTATTTGTAATTAAAATTTATAAATTTTCAATCTAAATAAAATATATATTTATTAACAATATATCAATAATTCTAAACCTATAATATAGTTTCTTATATTATACTCGACGACTATATAACCTCTTTATAATGGTTTTATGATGACTATATTACACAAATTACCTCTTATAAATTAATTAATTTCTATCTTTACAATGAACAATTTTCATTCCTTTAATTTTAATTTTGAATTCTATAACATGGTTTCTCGTTTCATGATGTTTTTTAGTTATTATATGTTTAGTTTTACTAATGGTGATTCTCATTGGTGAAGATAACCCAGGGGATTCCTTATTTTTTAAAAAATAATTATTTTATATTTATTGTCCCATTTTAATTCATGATGATTATAATTCATGTTCTGTAATAATCCATGGTGTAAAATAATGAGTTACATTTACTTTTTTTTGTTATTTCCAAAATAATTAAATAAAGTGATGATAGTTTGATTCAAATATTATATAACCTATTTATAAATAAATTTTAATTATTTTAAAAGAAAAGAAAAATATATTTTAGAGTTATAGACACAAAGTTTATGTGAAATGTTTTTCCCTAGAGCTCGGGGTGTTACAAAAACACTACTTGATGTATACTTTATATTACCCACTGAACTAGTCTAATATGAATCTATGTATCCTAATAACTCATATTATGATATAGCATTATTAGACAACCTGAAATCCACTATTTTTATAGATATAATAAATTATTTTTTCACTTCTAGAAAGACGATTTCTTTAATATAACTTTTGTAACTTGTGTCTTGACAAGTAGAAATCATGATGTCTGGTCTTATTGCTCATAAGTATAGTAGGATTTTAATGACATGCCTATACTCTATGAAATTGACCTCTTCACCATAAAAACACTTGAATGATTCATCTGAGTATCAATTAGTATTTTCATAGCCTTGTAATCTTGTATTCCAAATTGTTTCAACATATCCTTATAATATTTTTTTTGATAAATTAATGTGTCATGACTTCTAGGTATCACATGGATACTATGAAAAAAAGATAATTCATAGATCATTAATATTTAAAAGTCAAATTTTTTTCCTCTAAAAATTATAATGACATCATAAATAAGCACCTTAATCCTTTGATAATTATCATTTTGGATATAGATATTGTGATCAACTCTACCACACTAAAACCATCTTTTTTCAAATGATTATCAAGTCTGTAATACCATGATTTTGGTGTTTATTCAATCTATACATTAATTTCTTCAACCATAAAACTTTGGTACCATATTGATGAATAATAAAACCATATATATGAACAATAAACTCCTCTAATTTAGGTAAACCATTTAGAAATTTATATTTAATATCTATTTATAAAACCTTAAACCTTCATTGCACCACTATGACCAAAAAATAACTAAATTATTTCCAACCATTACCCATGATAAAATGAATCATCAAAATCAATTCATTTAATCTCTTAATATACCTTATACATAATAAATGATTTTTTTCAATTAATTTTTCCATATTCATTGAGTTTTTTGTAAAGTACTTATTTGGTTCTGATAAATTTTTTATTTTCCTACCACTAGAAAATTTCCAAGAATGATGTTTCTCTATTTTATCAAGCTCTTCATGCATATCCCTAATACAATTCTCATCCTTAGTATCCTATTCAAAATACCTAGGATATACCTAAGATAAGAGTAAATTTTGTTATATATTATTCATTATTTGAGTTTTCATTAGAAAAGTATAGTCACCAAAAATATTTTTTGCATAGATTTTATCCTTTATTATTGAATTTTTAGATATGAATAACTAATTTCTTCTTCCTCAACATCAATTCCTTATTTATAATTATCATCATCCCCTTATACTCCCCTATATTTTCTTAATTATTTGTCACTTTCCTTCTAAATTAGCTCTCTGTTTTGGGAAATATGATCATTTTACATAATAATAATGTATTGTAATTCAATAATTTTCCTTTTACTTTTATCAAATAATTTTTACACGTTTATGTTTGAAGAGTATCAAATAAATATACCTTTATATCCTAGAGATTAATATTTTTATGGATATTTTCCTTGTTTATAATAAAACATTTACTTTCAAAGATTTTAAATTACATTAGCAACGGATTCTTCCCATACCACATCTCGTAAGGAGTCTTGTATTTCCCCAAGTATAACAAAGCCATGTATATGATATAGAACAATATCAAGGATGATTTCTTACAATTTTTCTCTAGTAGGTCTTTCTATATGAGTATTTTTCATGCCATGTTGTCTATGATTTTATTCCTCATCTCAAATACATTGTTCTACTAGGGAGTATTTTTCTTTCAAAAATGGTTTTCGATCTCATGCTTCTCAAGATAATCCTCTATTTGGATATTGGTGAAATTAATTCCATTATCAGACAATAACATCATGATTTTCTAATCAATAATCTTATATCCCATTATTTGATAATTTGTTATGAAATAAAACATTTTAGACTTATGGATAATTACTATTAACTAAATAGTTCAGATGTAATTATCAATGAACAACACATAGTACCTTTTTTCTTTTGTGGATTTTGGTTATATTGTACCATGCACATAAATGTGTACCAATTCAAGAAAATATATTGACTTCTTATCTTTCTAAATATAAATATTCTGAATGATATTTCCCATTTGAAAAACATCATATGTGTGAGTAAGATCATGAGTGAGCTTTGGGATATCATAAGAACCTTCAATAAACAAAAAATATTCCAAAGTATTTGTGCTAAATTCGCCAATACTTTGACGCCACTTTTGATTTTTTTTTCTTATTTGGAAAAGAAACACATGTTTTTTCTCCACTAACAAGGTTGATATTTCCTTTCATTCACTTTAAATGCAACACAATAACAAAACATCTTTTTTTATTGTACAAGTATTCTTGGTGAAGCTTTTTCATGACCTGAGTCACATAGTTGGATGACAATAAGAATGTTGTGACCAAGTAATTCAACAACCAATACATCCATACATATTATATCTTTAACTCCAATATTGGATTCCCCTAAGATGATGATTTTTAATCCCTAGTTATTATAAAATCTCACGAATCCTTCTTTATCATATTTGATTCCCTTTACAAGATCCTTATTTTCCATCACATAGGAAGTGAATATGCTATCAAGGATACATACACTAGATCAAACCATTAATCTCAAAGTAATATTCACAACATTATACTTATCAACTCTTCATTTATTTATATATATATTCTATTTAAACTCATTGTTTGGTGAGTACACTGGTTCCTCTTCTACATCCGTTGGGTCTATTTCATCTTGTAAGGTTGAAATATAATTTTTGTGTTTTTACCCTACTAGATGATTCATGCACCTAGTATCTTCTTCTGTTTTGAGTCTCCTTTAGAATATTAATTTTAACCATTGATGGCCAATACATGGATTTGTTCCTATAACCCCCACACAAAAAACAATAGTCATAAAAAACATACCAAGTGTATGAATTGTTGCCCATATATTTTTTTCTTCTTATAACTTAAATTTTATTTTAGCTATGAAACACATGATTTAACTATACCCCATATTTCTAAAACATAACACCTAGTTTTTGTTATTTTTTAGTATCTCCATTTCTTTTATGATACTACTTTGGGTTTATTTAATTTCACTATATTCAGTCTTCATCCACGAAGTGAGTGATTATGGATTCACATATATTATGACTACCTTTTTCTTGTGACAAATCCCAACCCCAACTTTTCTTCCATAATTAATATGTTGATTTTGTAAGAAATCATTTAACTCCTTAGTTGGATATTTTTGTCTAACTTTAAACTTTATTAGTGCCCAAATAATCCAAATTCATGATGTTAAACTAGTTGTTAAGAGCCTCAATTGATCTTTAGCCTTTCACAGTAGACTAGAAATATCTTCATTGAGATACTTGATGTATTTAACTAAATCATTCAATAAATTAGTCAAACCAATGATAATCTAGATATGTTATTCAATTTTAATCTTTATATCAACAACCTTCAATAAGTTTTATAGATTTACAAATGTTTTTTTTGGTATTAGGCTTAAAATTGGATTTCTCATATTCTTACTGATGGATATAAAGTTTTGAATCTTGAACAAATCTATCAGATTTATTTGTTTTGGCTCTCGAAAAATATATTTCCTTTAAGATAGTCTCTAACTCGAGTTTGAGGTATAATCCTCTCATAACATCAATATTTTCACCATGAATATATTCCTCTATTTTTGGTCTATATATAACATCCATAAGAACCTCTTCACTGATGTATTTGTTGTCATTAATCATTTCCACTTCATTTTCATTATCGCTACCATCTTATTATAAAATAAAGTTCTTCTTTTTGGAGAATTTATTCTTTATGATCCTCTAATATTTCATATATTTGGATGATTTATTTCTAGGAACCTCATCTTCATCCTCATTATAAAATTTCTCATAACAATTTTTAGTCATATTCCCAACCTTTCCACACTGAAAACAAATGAGTTGAACTTTCCCTTTGAATTTTCTATTTCTCATATTCATATTTTAGGAAAAGAATTACTTGAAATTATCGACATCATTATCTTTTGGATAATCATCTATATAGAGTCCCTTTAATTCCTTAAAATATAATTTATGATATTTATCCTTTTTAATTGAATCATTATCATTTTTCATCATTTTATATAAAAAAATAGTACTTTAAAGACTATATAATGTGAGTTCCTTTATATCTTTGTCCCTAATCAATGAAACATTTACATTTAATTGAGGTGGAAATCTTCTTAAAATTATATGAATGATCTTCATATAGTCAATAGTTTCTCTCAGACCATGAATTTCTTCCACTACCTCATTCAACTAACCTTATAGTTCATCTATGGTGTCATTAGGGTGAATTATCAAGTCTGTATACTTGTTTTATAGAAACTACAATTTAGATTCATATACTTTTGGGTCACCTTCATTGATTTTTTACAACATACCCCACATAGAATGTGAGCATTTACACAACATCAAATTCATTTAGATTTTATTGGAAAATGATCTCCCTAATAAATTAATTCTTTTGGAGTTAGTATCAAATTATTTATGATCTATTTTAGATAAATCCTAAATTTCCATGATGAAAATAATTTCATGTATGACCACAATGTATAAATCCATTCCAATAGATCTAAAGAAATATTAAATCAGATTCTTCCACATTTGAAAGTTATTTCCATAAAATAATGAAAAACCATTATGATTTATTGTTACTACCATGGAATCCAAGATAGAGAAAGTTTAACAAGACCGAACCTTTTCTTGGATATGAATTTTTTGGAACCAAACAAAGATAATACCCTGGGGGGTGGGTTGGGGTGGGGAAAATTACGGTATACCAATTTTAAAATACCCTTTTTAATAATCTTTTTACACATATAGTATGTAATATCTTCTCTCTAACATAATAATATTAGAGTGTTAATGTAGTACAGTGGGACATGGGAATTTATACTTGGTTAGAACACATTGGGATAATCAAAGGATCACACAATGAAGATGTGTAAATATACCAGAATCACAAATCACACTATTTTTTTTTACAAATTGGAGTAGATGAATTGACCCTCCATGTTTACAACCTTAACAAAAAAAATAGATAACTAATTTCTCTCCTCAAAATACATAACTCACTAATCCTTTTATAAACCTATTATTCCTTCCATGAAAAATGAAAATATTTACACCAGTGATGGTGTAGAAATAAACCCCATCTTCATACGAGTGATAAAATTCCTTAATATTCCTAAGAAATGGACTCCTAGATCTCCTTATGCACCTTTATCTCCTTTAACACAAAAGATGGAATTCCCACTGCATTGTGCACACACCCATGAAACTAATTTTTCCCTTTATTCTTTATCGGGACCCTATATCATCTTTTACTTCCCAATAAATTATTAAACTATTCTCTATTTTTTCTTCCTCATGAGTAGATCCTTCAAAATCACTATAATTCATAAATTTCAAAATTCCATCCCGTTTCTAGATTTACTACCTTTTACAGAATCTACATATTTCTATTTTTAAATTGGTGAGAAAATCATGTCAATAATTTCAATCATTAATCACAAGTCTATAATTTTTTATATCTCTTGTGATTTTCTCTATCCAAAAATCCATGAATGTGAGGTTGAATTTAAATAATTAAATCCATTATTTTATCTTCATGCACTCTGAAAACTACGAAATCCTCCTTTTATCATTTGGATAAATTTGATAAATCTTACAAATCCCCCATTGGAAATATGTGTGAATAATCTCATCACAGAAAATACACCCTTTTAATGTCATCTTATCTTTAATTACAATTACTTTGAAAATTACGATGTTTATTTGAAAGATTTGCAAAAAAAATATTTGAATTTAATCCCTTAAAATTATCATATTTTTCAAATAGTTTGATCTTTTGTAAGAAATAGTAAATCTTATGTATCAACTTGAAACATCAAAATATTTTGTATATTCTAATTAATATCTTATGTATCATCCTAAAATTTCAAAATATATCATATATTCCAATTAATATCTTACATATCATCTTGAAACATCAGAATATATTATGTATACCAATTAATACCTTATATATCATCCTGAGACATCAAAATATCATATATATCAGTTGTAATACACTACACGTCATAGTGAGACCATTAAAAATTTCCTAATTCTACCCTGTGGTATCTTACATATGATTAGAAAAACCTTAGACATCATTTTTTATATATTATGTATTATAGTGATACCTCTAATAATTTTTCAGCTCTATATCTCCAAAATGATATCTATCCCTTTAACATCTTTATGAAATTTTCAATAAGTTTCATTTTAACTATAGACACTCAAAATTTATTCATAGTGATTCCATAAATCTTTTATGATATTTTAACGTTGATTTTTTAGTAAAAGAACTCAAAATTCTTCCAATGTTTTTTAATAACAAATGTATTTCCTTTGAATTTCATTTTCAATCATTAAGAAATATTTTCATGGGTTTTCTAAAGCTATAGATGAATTTTATAGTGTTTGAGGTTATTGGATTTATATATTTCTCTATGTGTATTCTTGATTCCAACCATGTCCTTTTAAATTTCACCTTAGATCCATATTGTTACTAATGCTAGGTTTAGAAGAATTGGATATGTTTTTCTTTACTATGGGTCTTATATGGATTTTTATTCACATTTTTAAGAAGAAACGTTTTATTTGTATTGGTTAATAGTTTGAATCATTGATTAATCTTGAATAATACACCATCAAAGGAACTTGACCATATTTTTCTTAGATTTTATAGAAATGTACATTACTCGTTTACTTCTCCTATTTATCTAGATTGTGAACGGATATATCGGTTTCTTAGAAACAAATGATATATGAAAATATTTCATATTATTATACATATTTTAAGAGATTAGTATAATATTTATCTAATTATAATGCTAAAAAATATAATAAATTAAATATCAAATAGCTTAGCTATACAAACATCTTCTATATTAATCACTCCTCTTAATAAAATTTTGATTTATTTGGTATGATGGAAATTAGAACCCTAAAACGGAAAATAATGAAAATATTATTTTTTTTATATTTCATAGAATAGAAATTTTTTTCCAAGTAATTATAAATTTTATTATGTGATGGAATTCATATTCGCTTATGATTGGGTGGAAAATGCGGTCTTTCAAGGAAAATTAATTCTTTCAATAGAAATATCCCTATAAAAAATATTAAAATTCAAAGATGTTTTCTCCCATATCTTTTATAAATATCAATATAAATTTTAATTATATTATTAATTATGTTTAATTTAATAATATTAATAACATTGTTAATAATAATAATGATAATTATTATTATATTATTATTAATATAAATATAAATATTATTATCATTATCATTATTAATATAATATATTAATATGAATATGAATATGAATAATAGAAAATATTTAGTGGGGTATAAATAAAGGAATATACATATACATATATGGTAAATAAGAGGGTTAAACACACGTATTCCTAAACCTGGTTATATTTTGGAGCATGTCTGTATTATCGTGTCCTTTTTTCTATAATCCACACATTCCTTTCTATTAAACCATGCAGTTTTATATACCATTCACTCTATACACCATACATGATATCAATTTAATTTATAAATCATATTCTTCCTATAAATTAGAGTATTTATCAACCATCTCATACCTATTTTCATCTAGCCATTAATTCATGCAGCTATTCACATGAATATAATTCCATCATAGGATCACTTTACACTACTTCTTCATTGAACAATTTTTACCCCACCTTTATTATTTACGCTTCTCTTCAAGACCAACACACTTCCACCATGTATTTTTCAAACTATAGTTATTTAATACCAACAATAATTTCCTAGAAACCCTCAATATAATTCATGAATTCACATTTATGTGGTAAATCATACAATAAATGATATTGATAAATAAAATGAAAACCCCATCTTAATAATAGTACATATTAATATAAACAGATTATTTGGGATATAATACAAATAATGAAGAAATATGATGAAATGATAGGCCATATCCTCCAGAAGGGATAACTCATCAAATCTGTCAGTAAAAATTTTAAATAGCTTGAAGGTCCATTGGATCATATCCTAATAACTATAATATTATTATTTTTTGATTTTTTGGGCACCTTCTATTCTTTATTCCTATCTAACCTCACCCAAGTACATTGTAGTCCATTAATGACAACACCTCCACCCACATGTCTGCCACATGTGTGTTACTAGCATGCTGGAAAAAATATAACCCCACAATAATTTGGGGAAATTAAAAAAATCAAGAGGTCAAACCCCAAATAATATGTGGAATAGGAAGCACCCACTCCACTCAAATGAGTGAACATTCACAAGAAACATTAATATTAAAATTAATAATATTATAAATTTTAATAAAAATAATAATAATAACATTATTATTGTATATATATAATATCATCGTCATCATTATCATCATCATAGATATTACTATTACCAATAATTGTATCATCATCATAATCACTATTAGAATCATCATCATAAATTTTAATATTAATATTATTAATATTATTAATATTATTAATATTATTTTTCTAAAGTAATAAAACATGGAAATGAAAAAATAGAGTGGATTGAAATAATTGTCATAATATCACCATCATCAACACAAAAAAAATAATAATAATGATAATAACAATAATAAAATTAATAATATCAATATCGTTATTAATGATAAAAACAACAACAACATCATCATTAATATTTATATTTATATAAACAATATTAATAACATTATTAATAGTAACATAATCATCATCATTAATATTAATATTAATATAAATATAATTATAAATATAATTATTATTCATATTATCAATTTTATTAATTAAATATAATGATAATAATAACAATAATTATTATATTTAAAAATATATTATTATAATATGATAAATTCATTTTTTTTCCTTTGAAAACTATAACTCCCCATTCCATTATGAATTTTTTTTACACTGAATGTGATTTTAAACACAATTTCTATTCAATTTTTCATTCCATTCCCCATTACCCTTTTCCATTCCTTTTCCATCACATTTAATCATACTAAACATGGACTTAGTGTACCTTCAATTAATTAAGTGTCGCAAACCATTAAAACTTAAACAAAACACTCAAACCTCCCTTTCATTCCTCTAACTTCCCCATTCAGACCCTTCTCCCACTCAGTAGGGAAGAATTTAGTCCTTTAAGTATTTAAGGACTCCAACTAAGAACATTCACCCATTTATCCCTTCTTTATCGGACCAAATTTCTCATTGATTTAAATTTAACTTTGATAATTTTTGTAAGAGTGGATAAGATTATATCCCCCTCTCAAACAAATTTAACAAAATATTTTATTCTCCATCAAAATGAGGGTTTGGTTAACCCATCATGCATAAATAGTGAAACTTAATCACACACCACTCAATTTGACCATGAAATACAAAATTCCAATTTTATCATAAAATATCATAAAGACCGCATCTTATGGTATGTTAGACTTGACTCCATTATCGAATTATTCTATTTTATTATTATCATCCCAATGTCTTGAAGTTTTATTATGAAATGATGTTGTGTTTTTTCATTGATAAAAAGGAATTTATTTTTTCTCATATTTTCTATATTGATAAGCAAGGATGTATTTGGTTGATCATGGATTTCAATGATCATGGTTTAATTATATTGTTTTTTTGGGTATTTGTGAATATTTTCATTTTTTTAATAATTTAATGTATGGAACATTATGTGTAATGTCCCTAGCCTATTTTACCCAATCAAAAATTATGTCAAATCACTATATAGCCTTAAGCATTCCTTTATATATATTAGAAGTTTTTTAATTGTAGTGAGGGACTATAAAAAAACCATTAGATGACTAAAAACTTGATATCATATCCATCAATGAAAAAAAAATAAACATCATCCATAATAAAATTTTAGAGTATTCATATAGAATTAAAACCACATGATAACCATAAAATATATACAAAAAACATATTATATCAAATGAATCCATTAAATATTATATATAGTATACATAAAAATTGATTATCCACTGGGATGAGAATATAAAAAAAGTATTTAAAATAATGAAAATATTGAAGGATATCTACCTACAAAAACATAATCCTCTCCATGGTCTCATCTCCTAAAACATATTAAGATGATCCATCCCAATCACCTATATAAACTATACTCAAACCTATATATCAGCTATAAATTATATACATACACCAAGGTGTATGTCTAGTTTGTGATAATAAATCTATGTAGGAAACTACTAATGGAGCCCCTAATATACATCACAATATATCAAGCATATACATGATAACATAAATAATGAAGTAAAATGTTTCGTACTAGTAATCAACTTGAGTCATCATGTATTAACAAATACACCAAAACACATGAAACCACTTTCTTTAACCTATGATAGTGAATTATACCAGTAAAACTAGTGGAAAACATAGATAGTGTCCCAAAATCTTAATTTTCAAACCATAAGAGAGAAATAACACCCATGTGGTGAATCATGAAACATCTAACTGAAGATACCATACATTCATTTTGTAGACCATGACACACCAAAACCAAAGAAATATTATACAAGAGATGGATCATGGAACATATTCTATAAGAGACTGTTTATTTCTGGGGTGGATCACAGCAAATTACACCCAAGAAATGATTAACCATGCATTGGATCATGAAACACACATAAAAGGGACTCTTTATCTAAGGAGTGTACCAAGACACACCACACTCAAGGAACTATAAAAGTAGATTGAACAACCTAGGGGTGGATCATGACACACCATGCTCATAAGAAGAAAGTATGGGGCAGATTATGATACATCCTCCTCCACTAGTAATAGAACCTTTTCAAGAGAGTAGTTTCTACATAAAATTATGTTCTATAAACATCATCAGGATAATAACAAATCATATAAATGGAATAAAAATACTAGGTAAAATAACTTTTTTATTATCTCAGGTATCCAGTGCATACCATATCCTAAATAAAAACCACAAACCCTTATCATACCTTAGCATAACCCAGTCTACCGAGGGGATAAATCATCACTCACTATGCCATATAGGTTATTCCTATTATACCATGAATACACTCACATGTAATATTAAGTGAAACCTATTATCCATACCATATCACGTGAGGGGAAATATCTAACTTGGTTCCTTAATATATAACTCGGGTATTTATTTATAAATACCTTCTATTTTCAATAACCTTTATAGTGATTAAAAATCCCATTGGATATAAATACATTAGTCTCAAGATACCTATTAAACTATCACTTATAATCCTAACCATTACTAACCACTTACATAAAGGTCACAATACCCAAATGACTATTGACCAACTAACTCATATAAAAAGTATTCTAAAGTACCCATCTTCAACTCAAACCCTCAACCCACCCCAAGATAGAGTACATAACCAAACTCACCAATACATACAATGAGTCCAACTCATGGATCATGGATAAATATCCATGGTGTTTATATCAAAAGAGAACTTAAGACTCAACAAATTCCCTTCCTTCACTCACCCTTTGATGGTTCCCATGAGACATGATTATCATTGGCCATCAATCCACTAAAACTATATAATACGACCTTATAACTAGGATAAAAAATACAATTAAGGTTTATACCTCTAAAAAAATACCCAAGACTTTGATCATCCCTTGAAGGGAGGTTCCAAATAACATTAAAGATAAACTAGTCACCTATGTAACCAACTATAAGGTGTATAATCACTATAACCCTTTTAACTAATCCATGATATCCTATCCAGGGTAATTGGTAATTTATTACAACCCTAATGAACATTTTAGGTTTTTTAAACTTAATTAGTTCTTATTAAACCTTGGTGAGGTTGTCATTATGTGATCCTAAATTTCTAAACCTAGGTTAGAATGTCAATTATGCTACTAGGAGACTCTATTTAATCCATTTCACAATTTTAAATCCTCTTGGACCCAATTTAGGACACCATAACCTAAACCCCCCTGCACACATATTTAATAAAAAAAATATGCAACATATTGATTAATATATAAGGGAAAACCTACCTTATTATTATTATATTTAACCCTTTTATATTATAAGTTTATTCACCCATGTTTTACTGAAATATAATAATCAATAAAAAGTACATATTTATAGATTTCCACAAAAAACACATGTGATTTAGATGAAATATTGGGATGAACATTATAAATTACCATAAAATAACCTATAAAAACACCATCATAGATAGTTCATTGATCAGTTGAAAGACAAAGCTTTGGGAGGTTTAGAATAGGAGAGAAGAGGGGGTAAAGGGAGGGGGTATCCTCTTGGATTTGATACAAGTGGGCGAGGGAGAGGGGTGTGTTGCAAATTTTTTATAATAAATTTTAATTAATTTAATATTTTAAAAATACTTTTCAATAGCCCATGAAGTATATGGCAGGAAAAATAATTCCTAGTGGGTGCCCATAAACCTCCCAGAGGGTTCCCATAGGCCTTTTGGTGGATAATTGGGTTTTACTTTTCCCATGTATATCTCTCCAAGTACTCATTGAACCACCACCAGGTACTCACTAATAACTACAACATTTTTATTCATTTTTACCATATAGTCCATCCTTTAATTAACCGCCTAACTTTTCCTATGAACTCTTTGATTCTATAAAACCCTTTATAAATATATCCTAATATTCAAAATAAAAATTGAAATCTCTATTTTTTAACACCTTATTCTCAAAACTCATGGAGGTTCAAATTCTATCTAGACCATTGACCCATAACGATGTGGGTAATTATAAATTCCCCAACACATGGATTCTCATCCTCAGAAGCATTCAAGAACATATCTATAATTACATACCATCTATTAAAAGAAACTTTCACCTATTTTTCTTGATTTAATACTACATATGGTTTTACTAACCACATACTTAATCTATATATACAATATTTTCTTCAAAAATATTATTTTGATCCAAAATATACATAATTGTTTTAATAAAATGACATATATAATTCCAATTTCCACTTAACTATTCCCAATTATGTGCAACAATACTAGTAAATCCTCTAATTCCCCGACTTACATTAAATATCAAGGCATTACCACTAAAATAATTAATCCCTCTTCCTAATAATGATGTATCAACTCTTGTTACATTATAAAAACTCATGATTATCAAAACCAGATTCCATTTCATAAACCATATCATCATATTTATTTCAAAAGTACTACTATACTTGAATCCCGAGTCATACTTAGTCTATTAATTGAACTATAAATCACTACAATCACTCAAAAACACTGACCGCACCCAACCACCATAAATAAATTCCCAAATATAATATTTTCTAAGGACTACATAAGATTCATCCTATCTACACCCCAAAATTAGGAATGAAACCCTAAATATAAATTGAGAAAGTATACTACACATTTAAATCTATTGATTTTATGATATACCTGGCACAAGGGTCATACTCTATGTAATCAAAATAATTCTCCTCACTATAGAAGTATCTATATCATAATATGAACACCTGAATTTAAATTCCATTAAGACCATGATATAAAAATTTGGATAGGGGAAATCTCATCCCTTTAATCTTAATATTGAAAAAAAATTCTTATTCATGGGAGAGGATAAAACTAGCCTTCAAAACCATCGAGGGGCACTGAATATCATCAACATCATAGTGAACATACAAATGTTGTCTCTCTCCAGTCGTTCTAACCCCCTACTATGCACTAGTAGTAGCAAACCCCTTAACCACCCATAAATTCCCTACTTATGCTATACACATGAGTTGTTCACATTATCCAATTGTACAGACTATATTAGTCATATAAACAAAAATTACCAACCATCTCTCATGAACTAGATCAACTGTATGCCTCAACCTACATCAATATTCACTAGATATCAAAGCCTCTTATTGTGCAACACTATCCTCTCACATGCCTTCCAAACCCCACCCTAGTTCCCATCAACCCTCTCAACACCTGACCATCCTTAAATTATATTTCACCATTGACTACACATACACTGAGGTGTGTGGGGGGTTCATTTGATCAATAATTCGTGTGCATAGTTTTTGTAGAGTTCATGTGTTTTATGATTTGTGATTCACAGAGAAACCATGATCGATTGTAGTTCAATATCATTGAGAAACTTTTAGGTGTTTCTCTTTGGTGGTATGGTGATAAATGGCATGAAGTTTCTTATTTAAAAATTCCTAATAGTTACTTGGGGTGAGCTATGAATCCACACACACATAGTGATCTCTATTCATTATTTTATGTGTTCTGTTTTTTCTTTTTTTCCTAAATTTATTGTTACATAATTTCGATAAATTTTATGGTTTCTCTAGAAATTATATTTGAACCATGTTTGATATCCAATAAAATTTATATTAATTATGTGTTCATTAATTTAATTATATGTGATTATTTCATTTTATATCTATGATTTTTTCACATTCTTCAATGCCCACTTGTGTGATACCTAATAAGTAATAATGAGTGTGTGAACACTAGAGAATTTATTTATTTATTATTTAATTATGTGTATGATAGAATTATAAACCACACTTGAAATAATTCATAATAGGTAAATATATTAATTGAAAAATTAATATTTTTTCATCATTTATTTACACAGTTACATTTATTACACCTAAGAAGTAATCCAATTTTATAGATTCCAATACTAATAGATATCTCAATTTTTTCATCAAATTTCACCAAGTGATTCAATATTTAAATGATTAAAAAATTATTCATAACATTAGAGAATGAGAAATTGAATAATATTTGAGAAAAATTAGATTATTTTTTAGTCCCACGGAATGAGGCTTAATGATATTTGATTAAGACATAATTATTGAATTCTACTTTAGGATTTTATATAGTTTTATGATTATTTTGTTTTAGTTATAAATAAATGGATTTAATTTTAGTTTTTTAGTTATTGTTTTTTACATACATACTTAATATTTATGATTATTTTATTGATTTTATCATTTTGGAATTAATTTGAATTAATCATGTATTACATAAGTGTTTTTAATATTTTTTAGGTTAATGGAAGACTCTTATGTATAATTTAAACCATATATAAGGGTATTAAGGTGATGTGTGAGGGTTATACACTTAAACATTGAGAATATATTTCAAAGGGGATACGTAAGAGTCATTTCTATTCCTTGAGTGACAAATAAAGGTAATTACTTTTTCCATAGAATTTAATTTGACTGTATGTAAAGGTTAACCCCATGGAAAACTAATTCATAATTGTACATTCCTTTTTTGTGAGGATAAAACTTCTCTTATGTAATATTACCTTCATGGAAAAGTGATGTGTAAATTCCAATTCCTTTACAAAAAGAATGAAATTCCCCATATCTAAGAGTACCACTATGGAAAAGCAATACATAAAGGTCAATGCATTTTCCATGGGGATGAAACAAATAATGAGTAAGAGTTGTTTTTTTGATATGTAAGTCTTATTTGAAGTTGTGATGATATGTAAATGTTTATACATTTGTCATATCATGATGCGATTAAGTTTGATGGGATAAAAAAAGGCCTTTTACTCAAAGTAATCATGCTCAACTACGTACAATGGATGTTCTGGAGTGTTTTGGAAGACTTTATTACCTTTATTTAAAAAATTAATCTCAAAGACATGGATCAAGGAGGTGGCCATGTGGATATCATAAAATTTATGGGGTTATGAGAATATTCTATTCTAATTTATTTGAAAAATTATGAAAACTAAATTGCGAAATACTGATGGTGCATGATCTAAGAGTGGGGAAAGGATTCAGTTGGGATCAAGGGAACACATCATTCATTAATTTGAATTAATTCCATGCCATCCATGTGAAGGAGATCAAGATTTATGGATTATAAGTAGACCGTAAAATATTATAAGTATTATTGAAAATTTGTCCTTCCCTTTGAAAAGGGAATGAAATGCAATGTAAAGTGGTTTTAGCTAATTGATTTTAGATTATTCTTTTTGGATTATTATATTAACTATAATGATAAAAAATATTCCAATTGTGGAAAAGTATAGAATATATACCCTAACCTACGATAATGAATTATAGTAGTTAATATGAACTTATATCTTTCTCAATTTTTATGGAGTTGTATTTTATGCTTTAGGTCATAAGAGATTCCCATTGTTTATTGAATTTCAATTCATTTTCCTTCCCTCTTAGATTTCATGAAAAACCCCTTGGATATTTTTCATTACTCATATGATGGATGTAAGTGAGGAGTGGTTCTAGAAGATAAAAGGTCTTTGATCACTTGGATAGTATAGATAAAAGAGTGTAATGATTATTTCATATCTTTGTTCATGATGAAGACACTAAGTGAGGGTAAGGGATTAAGATTATATCTGATTAGTGATAAAATAAAAAAGTTTTTATTGAGTAAATTATGATTTTATAGGTTAATTGAGGGAATTTCCAAGGTGTGGCCATTATTTCTCTCCTTTATTTAAAAATATACTTATCTTACATTAAAGGTAAATTTAGTATTTTCCCTCATTATGAGATTACCATATTCCCATAGTACTACATTTTACTTGAGTTCAAATTTGTATTTCTTGGGTGTCCTACGACAACCACATCTATAAATTGACATTGTCTCCCGATATAAAAACCAATAATTATTATTTTTTTCATTTTTTTATGTTTGAAATGTTTTTACTATATTAATATATCTAGTTATAATAATTTATTTGGTTTTTAACCATAGGTTAAGATACATCTCATGGATAGATCTATACATTTAAGGATCATTGAGTATTTGGATATAGATATTGTTACTATTACATTAATAGACTCTCAATACTAATCTATTTATTAAATAGTTTCATAAAATAAGAATAATATGTAAGACAACCTAGATCAATTAAACAAAATTATTAGAGATATTCGTGCACTAAATTTTAAGTATCAGAATAATCAATTAGTTTTACCAAATAATAAAGTTTACCTTGAGTTAAATTATGGACTAATAGTTTCATGGTTTGTAGGTGAAGATTTCAACATGAATTTGAAGTAATTTTGTGTTGTTGGAATCACATTCAAGCCAAGTAGATTTCTATAATCTTAAATAAAATGGAAGGCATCCCCATTCTCTCCAAGGGGATCAAAAGAGGAATGGATGTAAAACCTACAACCTCAAGATTCCATAAATTGTGATGATCTCTAGAGAGACTTCATTTATAAGTTCTTCCCTACTTGAAATATCTTATGGACAAGGAAAGAGGTTTATGGAATGAGGAAACCTATTGGAGAGTCTCTTTATGAGTAATGAGATAAGTTTAATGCGATGTATTCAGGTTGTCCACATCAACCCATAGAAGGTCATGATTCCTAGTAATTATTTTATGAAGGCCTTTTATATATTTATAAAAACCTATTAGATACTTCTTATAGAGGATATATCATAATAAAGTTTCTAGTTGAGTCTAAGGAGTTAATAGAGAATATATCCCAAAACTCTATGTACTTTAGTACAATGAAAATGATATATATTCCCTAAATCCTTTATATGGGTGTGTGTAATATATCTTTATACAAGGAAATCATAATACATGGAAAGAGTTTCAATTTTACTGACTATTGGTTATATCATATAGTATGATACAAGGAAATCATAAAATTCCTTATAAATTTTAGCATGCATAATATACATGGATAAGTTGAAGCAAAAAATAAGGGAATATCATAATGGGCATGAAAAAGGGGTTTCATGAAACTACCCTAACTATCATATATAATCACAATTAAAATTATCCAAAGTCATATGTATCCATTACCATGAATTCATAGGGTATTATTTCAATGACATAGATTTTTCTTCAAATGATATACCACAGAATCTATCAGTTAAGTATGTGTTTCTTAAGAAGTAATCTTTAGGAGTAGATGCACTCATACAAAGGGTTGAATGAATCAACCAATGAATTAACTCATGTGTTATAACACATTAGTTAATGCATGAATCATTGAGGAGAATACTATAGGGTTATATTAACCCTATCCCTATATGATAGTTATAGGTGATTATGATATGGATGTTTAGTTAAAAATCCCAAGTGCATGCATCTATCTTCTCTTCCTTCCTCATATATGAGGTTCCATCACACAATGATAGGAAGAGGGATCCCATCCAAGTAAAAAATAATTCCAGTAATACTATATAAAACTATGAAGAGGAGATTTCATTTGTATTTACTTAGTGATCTTGTAAAACCGACATGATAGTGATTAAGAAAGTGCAGAGGCTCAATAATGTAAGGAACATAGTTTATAATTGTTATTCATTTCTAGTTTTATACAATTTTCATACTTCTAAAGAATGGTGTTCTTAGTATTAGTTTCTAATCTCTTTCAATAATTAAAAAACATTTGTTTAATAACCTAAAAACCTATCAATGGTATCAAAAAATCCCAAGTTCTTGGATTTAAAAATTCTGTATGAAAATAAAAAAAAAATTGTATTACACATCGCATCAAATTTATAAAATAAAATACGTTAAAAAGTTATTTAAATTTTATATCATGGTGCATGATATACAAAATCATTAATAGAGGACATAATTGAATCTCATGGACTTTCTTAAGGTCATAGCACACAACATCCTCATATAATAAAATATGATTTTGTTTCCCTGAATTGTTAAATAGGAAATCATATTGAAATATGATAAGACACATATCATTTGAAGCGATGTTTAGGAAGATGATGGTGTTGTACAAAATGACCTAACTATTAGTCATAATGTATGGATGATATTAGGTTTCAAGTGTATTCTTTTATTCATGATGAAATTTATAATATGATATATTGAAGGAAATTTAATTTTCTTTATTTTTAATTATAAATTCAATTAACCATTTATAAATTATTTATAAATAGTGGAAAATGGATTTTTGGAATATTTATTAATTTATAAAAGTTTTATAAATTATTTTTTTATAAATATTTTTTAATTAATATTTGTTTATAAAACATTTATTAAAAAATATTACTTAATATTAAAATTTAATATTTAAAATGCCTTTTAAAAATTTATATGGAATTTCCAAAGGATTGTAAATAAAGTTTTTATTTGGTAATCTAAAGGGTTAATTTACAAAAAGCTTATAAATTATGAAATTAGGCATAATATAATGTGTTTATATTTAAGAAATTTTTTGAAATGATCATAATGACTAATTTGAAATGTTTCAATTAAATAATCCTTATTTGGAATTATTTCAACCTCATAAAAAGTGTTTTAATGATTGATATGATTATGGTTTAAATAATATTTAAATATATGATAATTAATATTATATAAATAATTTACATAATTGAATTATAAAATGTTGATAACTCATAAAAATATCATATCTTTAAATTAAAATTATATATAATGGTATATATGAAATTTTCATATTATTAATTGAATATAAATATTATTTATTCAAAATTATAGAATTTACATACTATATAAAGCTGAAATTTAGAAGTGTTTATAGTTAATCTTTATTTAATGTATTTTTTTATAGATATTTATCTTTGTTTAAATATTTGAAGTGTCTATTTATTTAAAGGTTATTCCTTTCTTTATTCATAGTTATAAATTTCTTATAAGTTATGAATATAGGTATTCTTTAATTTAAAGTTATTTAAACTTCTTTTTATAAATTTCAAATCCCTCTATTACATATTAGGTATATCAACATAAGATTTAGTTTTATTCTACCTTGAATTTTTTTTGTAATTAAATCTATGATCTTAAAATTTAGTTGTTAAATATAATTTATGCATATTATGTTTTTGTGTTATGATGATTTGGATTCCCACTTGAGTAAAGTATCCATAGAGAGAGGGACTTAGGGTCATGCTTTCCACTGGCTGGGAGGCTATGCCTTTTCCATTAAAGGTGGTTGTTTTCTATCTATATCTCCAAGATTACACATTAAGATATTTACAATCTCGAATAATAAAAAGAATTTATATAAAAAGTTTATATAACTTATTCATGAGAAGAATTTGGATATGTGTAAATATGTTTGAAATTTATATTTGGGTGAGTAACATAAACTGTGTGTTTTGTAAAGTGTTAGGCATCAATATGGTTTGAACATATTGATTTACTGTAGGGAAAAATATTCAAAAACTAGATTTTTATAAGTGTTCATACATAAAGGGAATAACATTAGATAAGTTTGTGAGATTAAATTTCATTCTAAATACAAAGTGTTAGATTTGTTTTAAAGAGGAACTTTTCATGGAATAAATCATCCAACTAGGTAGTTTCATAGTAAAATGGAGTGCCCCTAGATTGTATTTTGTATGGAAAGAATGTAATGGGTGACACTAGATCATCATTGGGTAGGTTCTACCAAAGAAGGGTTCCTCTAGATTATATTTTTTTAGCTTGTTATTGGTGTTTTCGTTGGGTGAAACTTAGATAGGAAACCCTAAGGGTTAGTATATCAGAGAAATATAGTTGAGGGCATCCAATTGATGGATTATATAAAGAGTTGTATATATGACTATACAAGAGTCATATATGATATTATTGGGATTATTCCCAACCTAAATAGATAAGTGGTTAGAGGAACACTAAAGAAAACTCATTTCTTAGTGAAATATAGATCTAGGACTACTAATAGATTTGATAAATTTTAAATGGGTCTTCATTTTAATGGGACCCCATTTATTAAAATTCTATGTTAATGGTAATAAAATATGAAGAATATCTGAAAAAAACTTCTTTTGTAGATAATAGCATCATAATTTTCAAACTTAAACTTGAGATTTATCCTAGTAAGGAGAATATTTCTGTAATAAACCCTTAAATCAGTAAATTATAAAAATTTATTAAGTATAAAGAGTAATTTTACATTTAATAACAACAAATTACTGAATATTAAAGTGTATAAGTAGTTCAATAGGAAAATATAGATTATTATGAACCATAAAATGATTCACTTGCGGTTTCAATGTCATTATATGTGAAATGAAATAAAGAATTTTAGTGTCCTCCCATATATTCAGTATAATTGAATATGTCAAAGACACTAAATCTAATTGTGTATCTTTTATGACATTGGAAGATTTATTAAGGCTTATTTTGGTTAATTAATTCATTCCATTATCATCTATGGAAATATTTCAACAATATAAAAGATATCAAGAAACTTTTACGTGATATTTTCAATTGTTGAGAATGGTTGAACCCAAAATATGTTGTTTAAGTATTGATACTATATCGACTATACAAATGGGTAAAATTTCAAAATAGAAGATAAAAATCCAGTTAAAGAGTCCAATAATGTCTCTTCAAGAATCTAGTAGTGTTCATTAAAACGTAAATTTAAAATCAACGGGGAGAAGTAATAATTCCATAATATGGAAATATTTAGAATAATTTGTGGGGTTTTAGAAACACTCTAGAATTTCCATGTCAAGTATCAGTGATATATAAATCTATTCTTTTATTTTTAAGGGTATGTGATGAGAAATTTATGTTTTATAAGTGTTTTAAATATACATGAGTTAAAAATCAAGGGAATAATGTATATATCTTATAGTTTTCATTAAAATTATGAAGTAATGAATTTCAATTTCAAGGATTTGAATGTAAAGGAATATATCAAGATCATATGAATATAAGAACAATATGTGTAACTTCATCTCATTTTTATTATATTATAATAGAATATTATTATTAATAAAGAGATATTATAAACAAAATGAGATGGTTAATTGTAAAAATATGATTTATAATTAATCAAATTCTATAAAAAAAATCAGAAGAAGATAAGGGTAATTTTTTTATCTAGGATAAAGTTTTTATCAAGATATTTGTTAAAATATGAGGGAATATGGTCCCACCACTTATCAATAAAAAATTTTAATAAAGACTGATTTTCATAGGAAAATCCTCTAATCATATAGAATACATATATGATATGAAAAAATATTTTATTTATTAAATATTAATATTAAAGGGAGATAATTATTATTTCATAACATAAATAGTTTTTGTATCTTATCATTATATTATAATGATAATTAAATTTCTAAGTAGCTAGGGGAAGTGTGTTTGATCTTAAGAAGTTGAAATTTTTCAAAAATAAAATATTTTACCAATATAAATTATGTTATAATCACTTAATTTCATAAATATTTTAGGATATGTGATGATAAGGAAAATTTTAATGAGTTATATTTAGTTACTCTAATAATTTAATATCAGTATTGTTTAAAGGACTATTCAAATCAAAGTCAACGTCACTTTATATTAAAGGATTTCAGGATGTGATGGTGAAAAATAATGTAAATATTTACATTATTTCAAGACAAAAAATTGATGGAATTGGTTTACAATGATAATGATGTAAAATATAGAAAGTGATTTAAGTATACAACAAAAGTTGATGTCATAACATTTTATATTGTGAAGTAAAGAGTTTGAATATATTCAAGGAGTTTAACATTAAGAATATGATTACTGAATCTCACCATCATTAAAAATTTATTTCTTTATAGATGTTTCTCACTAAATAGTTTAGTGGGAGAGTTTTAGTAGATAGTAACATAAAGATGTGATAGTTAATACATAGAGATTTAATATATAAAAAACCTCTATAATTTGAAGAAAACACAAGGGTGATATGGTTTTATATCATATATGATAAGATATATTAGTTCTTATGTTGATTTACGATAAATATTCTTACAAAAGTTTTAAGAATATAAAAGTTATCTTATAAAAGGGAATCTTTATTTTTATAATACTTTCATGTTGGTCGTTTAAATGTATATATAGATATAAGTTAGGTGAAATATAATTATAATAAAACTCTCAATGTATGGATTTGAGTTTATACCAAACTAATGTTCATTTTGAAGTATAACATGTTACGATAAAATGTTAAGGTTATTGTGTGTTGGATTATTGTATGAGACACATAATTTGATCAGGAGACACAAAATAAAGGAAAATTTCTTTTGTGTGCACTGGATGTCCCACTAGGTATACCACATGGACTGTCATACACTATGTATATAGTATACAAGAGGTTCATGGATTATGTTTGGTCCATATTACCTAAGGTTAAAAAGGTAAATAGTATGATAACCTTAAAACCATGATTTCTTTTTTACACAAGTTATTGTGACTTAGTTAATCAGGGTGTGGTTAGGTATGTTGTTGATCACGTCATCAGTTAGATATCAACCAAGATGGGATTTATCCTCTCATATGAAAATTATTACATATGGGCCCTTAATTAAGATATATTTTCAAGTGTATAATCAAACCTAAACCGTACGTATGATGTTATTATTTATTTAGTTGAGGTGAATTTGATGTTTTCAACCATAATGATGAATGGAATGTGATGTATTTATCAACCAGGTTAGTCTATACTTGAAGAATAGAGAATGTATGAGTTGGATATATGGGATTAATATACACCATATATCATCACCGCTAGATGTCTTTGAAAAATGGAACATATGAGAATGCCTACTAGCATGAGATATTGATGATGGACATAGGTATAATGATACATGAATTTTATGAAGGTCACCCCATATCCCTTTATAGATTGAGTATCAATGACTATTTTATAGAGGCATCTATTTGATTACATTTATGGATCCATTGCATCATATTTTCTGTCAATGCTATAAAGGCTGATAGGGTCACACTTTGTGTTTAAATTAATGAGTATTGAGTTTGACATAGAGAGTTTCTCTAAAATTATTTTAGATTTAATAAAAATGGTTTTTGATGAGTATTAAAAAGGTATTACATGCGATGTGATATGAGGAAAAATTAATGATAGCTTTCCAAATGTGTTTTGGAAGAAATAAAAAATAGATTTGGATTTTATTTCATGATTTATCATATATGATATGATATAAGGTTGAATGAAAAAAAGTATTTTAGGTTTTAGTGAAAGTGGGAGATTGAAGGATATATATTCCCTAAATCCATGATATACACATACATATATATATTTGTGTGCGTGTGTGTGTTTGATAAATTTATAAGAGGAAATTTTATTTAATATTTAAAAGGAAATTGTTATACTTAGAATGGTTTATCATATTTATATATATAATTCATTTTTTATAATATGATATAACATAATTATAAATGGATCTATAAATTTTATCATTAATGAGATTAATTACTAATTAATAGTCAATGATAAGGGAATATCATAAGGGGTTTGAAAAAGGGTTTTCACCCCCCCATTAACTTCACTATCAAATATAATCAATATACATGACTAACTAATGTTGTAAGTATCCATTAAAATGTATTTGTTGGGTATAATTACCATGGTGTAATGATTTATTCAAAGGATCTTCCACAATAACTATTTTTTAAGGATAAATTACATAAGAAGTAATGCACGAGAGTAGATTCCTTTATATAAAGGGTTGAATGAGTCAACTAATACATTAAATCATATGTTATACTATATGATTTAATGTGTTTAACATCAAGGAGAATCCATGGGGATTATATAAACCCCACTTCTATATAATATATATAGTAAATGGTTTCATGGATGCATAACTCAGACTCTGTGATTCCTAAATCTCTCTTATCATCTTTTCGGGTATATAAGGTTCTCAAATACAATTATATGGATAAGGACCCTATCCAAGTGTTAGATGATTCAAGTTAGACCATGGATACCTATATACAGGGGATTTCAATTGGCTACCCATAGTAATCTTTTTCAAACACATATGATGGTAATTAAGAAAGTGTAAGGCTCGATAGTCAAAGGTGCACAATTTACAACAATTCTCCATTTCTAGTTTTATGATATTTTAATATTTCTAAAGCATGGTATTCTTGGTATTAGTTTCTAATCACAATTTATATTTAAAAAAGAGTTAATTAATCATCTAAAAACCTATCACAAGGACCAATACAAGAGGAATGAATTAGGTAATAAGTTACATATCTTATTTAATTGAGAGATGGCCAGGAACTCAATCACAACTACCTCCTATGTCCCGACAAGAATCCTCAAATGCATAATGTCATCAAGGAAAGATGCTTAACCTCCCTGTGATACCACTTTGTCACGAACCTGCCTGGGTACCCTGGTAACCCGATAACTAAACTGGACCTGACATTACCCGAAGGGCGTTCCGGATCCCCATGGGTCGGCAACTAGAACCTGGCATCGTACAACATACAAGTGGGAATGATTTTTGCCACAATAATGCAGAAGCAATAGAAAAAAAACAGTATGCATTACAAAAGAAACTCCACCAGGAGTAATGTACAAGAATACCAAGAGGTATAAAAATCCCAAAGTACTACAACCCAATTACTAAAAAAGGAAAAATAGTCCCAAAGTCCCTAAGGACACAACTCACCAAGACCCTAGATCAACAACTGGATCCACCAGAAAAAGATCCCTTGCCCTTGCTCGATCCTAGAAGAAGAAAGTTTACAAACACCTGAAGGAAAAAGTTGGGTGTGAGCCTAAGCCCAGTAGGATACCACCAAAGATTCTGTAACATATTCCAAATATTGATCATCGAAAGAAAATCTTTCAATTTTCAAATGAACAGGTTTGGCAGTTCAAATCATATTTTAAAAAAAATATGCTATACATTTTCAAATGATGGAAATAAATATTTTAAGAAAATGATTTACAAATGATGGAATATTTTTAAAATAATGGATTAAGTAAAACATTTATATAAAATAGTTTATATAAATTATCTAGGCATGTAAACAGTTTAAAAACATTTCCATACATTTATATCTCAAATATAAATAAACAAGCGAGAAACATGGTCATCTGCCAAAAGATACGATAGTATTAACCAGTTATAGGATTTCACACTCTCTATGTGAACTTAGAAAAATGTGTATACACACGTCCCTATGACACTGGACAAAGGATACTCATCACCAACCTATCAGGTATGTGACCCGCTGCAAGTATGTTTTAGAACGCTGTCATAGCATAGAGTGTATCTAAATAACTCACTAACTACCTAAGGTTTTCATACGCTCTTAAATGATTGGAAAACTATTTTAATAATGATTAAAATATGATCAATCCCATTCTTCCATTTCAAAAGTGCCAATTTCATTCCATTTAAAACCAAAATAGTTTCTATTAAAAACATTCCTTTTTACAAGATAAAACCACTGGGTTTTTATCAAATCATTTTAATCCATTTTCACTTGTTTGAAATCCATTCAAAATCAATTCCATCATCACATAATTTATTTTCACAGTTAAATTAAAAAATTTAATTGAAATAATTTCCATCAAATCCACAATTTAAATTGGAAAATTCAAATCATCAAATTTCCATAAACACACCCAATTAAATGGAATTAGGGTTTTCTAAATTTTCATGCCAAAACCATTTCAAATATCTCGATTCACTAGAATCGGGTTTTTATAAATTTAATTGAAATCAAATTTGAGCAATTGAATTTAAATAAACAATTGAAATAAATCAAGAAAACACAATGATAATCAATTTGGTAAGTCGAAACGGAACCACCTACCTCGAAGTTTTTGACTAAAACCACAACGGTTGAGAACGCTCCAGAAAACCAGGTTGCTTCTTCATGAACCCTCCTTAGATCTCTTCTCATAATAATATTAAGACCAAATCTCATAAAATTTGGTACCACACACTTAGATATACCTATAACGGATGTAGATCTATGAAACTGAGAGAAGAGGATAAGTAGATCTAAGTAGATCTAAGAAACCGGTCAAGAACGATGAAGAACGATCACATACCACAAGAATCTGGCTTCAATTCACCAAGAGGAGCCTTTGGATCACCTCCGGAACGATGGGAGAAACTTATATGACCTTAGGTGAAGACAAATCCCGAGTTAGGTCCACCTAGGAGGAAAAACGAGGCACTTAGAGGCAAAACCGAGTGAGATCGACAATTTAAGGATATCCTTTAAGTGGTCGCACAATTAGTACACACGATTTGAAAATCTGTGCACTAGTCGTGCATTATCTTCTGCCTCGGCCACCCTTCTCGCATGGTTTGGTCGTATGGTTAGACAAACCGTGTGCTGCCCGTGTGGAAGCTACTGCCTCCAAGACCAACTGCGCACGGTTTGGCCACATGGTTTAGACAACGTGTGCGCTGCCCATGCGACGTCCCCTTTTCCCCAAAACAAAATTTTAAGTTCTCCCGACTCTCCCAAGTCACTACTCCAAAATAGAGGAACTTAGAAATATTAAAAGTATCTTAAAACATAACGTGATGTTACAACCTCCCCACTGTAAGATCATTCTGTCCCCAGAAATCCTATGAAGAAACCTCCACGTCAAAAAGATAAGGCCACTGATCTCTCATTAGTGCCTCCCTTTCCCATGTCTCATGATAATCAGAACCATGCTGCCAAAGTACACGGACTAGAGGTATCATTCTCCCATGAAGTACCTTGGTCTTAGAATCAACAACCCTGACTGGTCATTTAGTAACAGTTAAATCTGGTTCAATCTCTAGATCACTCCATCTCACAACATGAGATGGATCAAAGAGATACTTTCACAGCTGCAATACATGGAACACGTAATGTATTGACGTTAGATGTGGTGGTAAAGCTAGATGGTAAGCAACTTTCTCTATAAGCCCAATAACCTCGAAAGGTCCCACAAAACAAGGAGCAAGCTTCCCTTTCCTCCCAAGCTGTCGATGACCTAATCGGTGTGAAACTATCAAGAACACTTGTTCACCAACTGAGAACTCTAATGGTTTACGATGATGATCAACATAAGACTTGTGCCAACTCTGTGCTGTCAACATTCTCTGACGAATCAACTAGATCTTAGATGTCGTCTCTTGGACCAAACTCGATCCTACCAAAGAACTTTCACCAATCTCTGACCAACATAAATGATATTTACAAGGACGACCATACGAAGCTTCAAAAGGAGCCATTTTGATCACAGACTGATAACTATTGTTATAAGAAAACTAAACTATCCCCAAATGATCATCCCATGACCCACCAAAGTCAAGAACACAAGCGCGGAGTAAATCCTCAAGGATCTGAATATCTCTCTCAATATGGACATCTGACTGTGGATGGTAGGATGTTCTCAAATAGACCTAAGATACCAGTGCCTCTTGAAGGCCTCTCCAAAAGTGAGAAGTAAACCGAGGATCCCTATCAGAGACTATAGCGGACAGAACTCCGTGTAAACGAACAACTTCTTTCACATAGATATTTCCCAACTTCTCAACTTTGGTTGTATCTCGAATATGTATAAAGTGAGCTGACTTGGCCTGTCTATTGATCACAACCCATATCGCGTTCTTCTACCTCTGGGTTTTTAGGTAACCCAACCACAAAGTCCATAGATATTTCATCCCACTCCCATGTAGGGACTGGAAGTGGCTGAAGAAAACCCGAAGGTTTCTGGTGCTCGGCTTTCACCTGCTAGCATGTATAGCAATGACATACAAACTCAAAAATGTCTCGTCTCATACCTGGACAATAGAACTGTCGTTGCATGTCATAGAACATCTTCATGGTTCTTGGGTGTACAACCCACTGATATATATGGAAACCCCCCATCACATCCTTCCTCGCCACTAACGGCACAACGTAACAGTTTCGATAACACAGAACACCCTCATTGGAGAACGACCACTGAGTGTCAGTCTCCCCACCATAAATAGAGTCCCTAACTCTATAGAATTCATCATCCAGTTGTTGTTCCTAAAGAATTAACTCGAGGAGAGTAGAAGTCAACCGAACACTAGCTAAAGAAACTCCATTCCCCTTCCACTGAACTCCAATATAAAACTGAGCAAAAAGATCCATCAAACTCCACTCTTCTGAAGATTCTTTCATAGACTGCGATGGAAGTTTCTTGATTAATGCATTTTCAACTACATTCCCTTTCCCCGGGGTATAGGTAATATCAAATTCAAAAGATTTCAGGTACTCCACCAAATGCCTTTGGCGGAGATTCAAATCTTTTTGAGAGAAGATATAACTCACTCTCTTGTGGTTTGAATACACAATAAACCTTTCTCCTTAACGGTAATGTCTCTAACTCTTAAGCGTGTTCATTACAGTTGCATGTTCAAGGTCATGGGTAGAATAGTTCTTCTCATGATGCTTAAGCTGACGAGATCCATAGGCAACAACATGATTACCCTTCATAAGGACACATCCCAAACCTGAACCTGATGCATCACAGAAGAACACATAACCTATTCTAGCCTTAGGAAGAGTTAACACCGGCATAGTAGTCAAAAGATTCTTTAGCTCAACAAAAGAACTTTGAAATTTTTCATTCCAGGAAAACATCACTCCCTTTCGAGTGAGAGCAGGCATTGGAGAAGCTAACATTGAGAAGTCTTTAACAAACCAGCGATAATATCCTACTATGCCAAAAAAGCTCCGAATCTCGAAAACATTTCGCGGTTGTTCCCAATTCATAACAGCCTTCACCTTCTCAGGATCAACTGATATTCCTTTTTCTGACATGACATGTCCCAAAAATTTCACTTCCCGAATCCCGAAATCGCACTTTGAAATCTTGGTATAAAGTCGGTGATTCTTTAGAAGACTCAGAACTATTCTCAGATGATGCACATGATCCTCCTTAGACTTGTATTAGAAAAGAATTTCATCCACAAGACTACCATGAAAGTATATAGATACTCACAGAAAACCTTGATCATCAAATCTATGAAAACTGTATGAGTATTTGTTAAGCCGAAGGGCATAACAAGGTACTCATAATGGCCATACCTACTCTGAAAAGCAATCTTATGATTGTCAGATTCTTTTATCCACAACTTATGGTAACTAGATCGAAGATCAATTATTGAAAACCACTTTTCCCCTTTCAATTGATCAAAAAAATCATCAATTCGTGGTAATGGATATTTTTTATTTAATGTAACTCAATTGAGATTTCGATAATCAACACATAAGCGAAGAGAACCATTAGCCTTCTTGGTGAAGAGAACATGTGATGCCCAAGGTGGAACACTCGAGCGTATAAAACCTTTCTCAAGAAGATCGTCTAACTGAGACTTCAATTCTTTTAGTTCAGCTGGAGCCATTTGGTAAGAGGGAAAAGAAACTGGTTGAGTACCAGGTATTAAGTCAATAGAAAAATCAACCTCCCTTACTAGTGGAAAACTAGGGAAGTCAGAAGGAAACACGCTGGGAAACTCAGCGATGACTGGAGGAAGATCACCACACCTTGAATCTCTCTCTAGATCAAAATCAAACACTGATATAACTTTCCCCAACTCTGAATAATAGGGTCCAGCTCTTCTTGACCTTGGGTCCCATTCTCCTTGAAAAACAAGAGGCACACCACTGAGTGTAGTAAGGTAGACTCATCGAAGATAACAATTGATCAGGGATTTATTGGCAATGAGCCTATCCATCCCAAATATGACTTCAAAATATTTCATGTCAACAACCATGAAACTCCAAGCATGATCAACATCAGATAGAGAGAAGACACAAGCAGGACTATGGAGACCCTTCTCTCTCATTGTACCAAGGGGTGTAGTAATATCCATCGCACAAGATAAAAGTTCCATAAGTAGATTAAGCATATTAAAAATATAGGTTGAAATAAATGAGTGAGATGCACCAGTATCAAAAAGAGCTGTCACTAATGATGAAGCTATAGTAATGGTACCTCTCACAGTTGCAGGACATGTATCAGCTACCTCTGGAGACTCTTCCACTGCGTGAAGAAACTTCGTTCCGGATGCATGTGGATGGATCCCTTTTGTACATGAAGCATTTGATTTCCCCATAGTTTCTGGAGGTGCTGATGATTCTATTCCACTACGTGGAGTAGAGAAGTGATGGAAGAATCTCTGTAGGTGTCTTAAACGTCAGTAGGAGCTACAGTTCTTGGGTGCCTCAGTGCAAACCCTCTTAGAATGTCCTGACTTCCCACACTAATAGCAAGTCAAAGAATCCCCTCTTGGTGCTACCAGAGGTCTGGGATGACTCTGCTGTCGAGAACTACCATGAGAAAATTCACGCTTCCAATTTCTTTTAAAGGAACCCACACTACCACTAGGAGGGGAAAGAAACTCCTTCAACCCTGAATTTCCTGACAAGTCCATCTCAACCATCATCGCCCTATTTAGCAATTTGAGAAATCAGTCACGGTTTTGTAGGCCTGCTCAAGCTTGAAAAACTCTATAGCCTTGGTCAACACCATTGATTCTAGATAGAAATGGTTAGTGAAAAGAACCCTAAAGTCTTTCCACTCCAAACCCTCATGTTTCCTAGTTGTCACCATCGTGTCCCACCATCTCTTACTTGGTCCCTCCTGTACGAAGGTGGAACACTTCACCTTGATCACAACAGGTGTCTCCAAGAACCCAAACATACGTTCAATCTTGATGAACCATTCCTCAGCATGTTGAGGGTCAATGGAGCCTTTGAAAACTGGTGGCTTCTGGCATAGGAATTCTTGAGAATGACTTTGGTGTATATCACTATGGGGATATGTAGCTAGAGCCTGAATTGGAACTAAAGGTGGTACCTGTCCCAGAGACTGGACAGTGTGAACAATCACCTCAACCAAACTCGGATCCACAATAGGACTCGCTTGCTGAGATTCAACAGTAGCCTCTTTTTGGATCTGATTTCCACGTCCCCCTGGAGGCATGATGCTACATAGCATAAAAAGACATAGATTAAAACCCAAACTGAGTAACAAGGAAAATTATGCTTAAAATAAGGGATAACAAGATTTGGATCCCACTCTATCCAAATCAAAATAGGGAAAATAGTAGAACTAACCCACAAGTCTTATTTCCCTAACCAACCTTGGTGACTTAAGGTTCATTGTGGTGAGAGCTGGCCAAACACTCAATCACAACTACCTCCTAAGTCCCGACAAGAATAGTCAAATCCATACTGTCATCAAGGAAAGATGCTTAACCTCCCTCTAATGACACTTTTTCATGAACCAGCCTAGGTACCCTGGTAACACGATAACCGAGCCAACCCTAACATAGCCCGAAGGGCATTCCCAATCCCCATGGGTCAGTGACTAGCACCTGGAATCGTACAACATACAAGTGGAAATGATTTTTTCCACAATAATGAGGAAGCAACAGAAAACAAAATAGTATGCATTACAAAAGAAACTCCACCGAGAGTAATGTACCAGAATACCAAGAGGCATAAAAGTACAAAGTACTAAAACCCAAGTACTAAAAAGGGAAAAATAGTCCCAAAGTCTCTAAGTACACAACTCACCAAGACCCGAGATCAACAACTGGATCCACCTCAAAGAGATCCCTTGCCCTTGCTCGATCCTGGAAGAAGAATGTCTACAAACACCCAAAGGAAAAATTAGGGTCTGAGCCTAATCCCAGTAGGATACCACCAATGATTCAGTAACAGATGCCAAATATCAATCATCCAAAGAAAAGATTTCAATTTTTAAATAAACTGGTTTGGCAATTCAAAGAATATTTTAACAAAATATGCTATACATTTTCAAATGATGGAAATAAATATTTTAAGCAAAGGCTTTACAAATGATAGAATATTTCTAAAACAATGGCTTAAGTAAAACATTTATATAAAACAGTTTATATAAATTCAGCAGGCTGGTAAATAGTTAAAAAGAATTGGCATACATTTATATCTAAAATATAAATAAACAAGCGAGAAACATGGTCATCTACCAAAAGATATGATAGTACTAACTAGTTATAGGATTTCACAATCTCTATGTGAACTCAGAAAAATTTGTATACACATGTCCCTATGACACTGTACAAAGGAGACTCATCACCAACCCATTAGGGATGTGACCCACCGCAAGTATGTTTTAGAACATTGTCGTAGCGTAGAGTGTATCCAAATAACTCACTAACTACCTAAGGCTTTCATGAGATCTTATATGATGGGAGAACAATTTTAAGAATGATTAAAATAGGATCAATCCCATTCACCCATTTCAAAAGTGACAATTTCATTCCATTTAAAACCAAAACTGGTTTTATTCAAAACATTCCTTTTTTCACAAGATAAAACCATTGGGTTTCTATCAAATCATTTTAAGCCATTTTCACCAGTTTGAAATATATTCAAAATCAATTCCATCATCAATTATTTTATTTTCACAATTAAATTCAACAATTTAATTGAAATCATTTCCATCAAATCCACAATTTAAATTGAACAATTTAAATCATCAAATTTCCATAAACACACCCAATTCAATGGAATTGGGGTTTTCCAAATTTCCATGCCAAAACCATTTCAAATATCTCGATTCACTGGAATCGAGTTTTTATCAATTTAATTGAAATCAAATTTGAACAATTTAATTTAAGTCAACAATTGAAATAAATCAAGAAAATACAATTATAATCAATTTGGTAAGTCGGAATGGAACAACCTACCTCGGAGTTTTTGACCAAAACCACAACGGTCGAGAACGCTCAAGAAAACTAGGTTGCCTCTTCAAGAACCCACCTTAGATATATTATCCTAACAAGATAAAGACCAAATCTCATAAAATTTGGTACCACACACTTAGATCTACCCATAACGGGTGTAGATCTAAAAATCGAGAGAAGAGGAAAAGTAGATCTATGTAGATCTAAGAAACCGATCAAGAACAATGAAGAACGATCGCATACCTCAAGAATCCAGCTTCGATTCACTAAGAGGAACCTATGGATCGCCTCCAGAATGATGCTATATCCTTATCTGACCTTAGGAGAAGACAAATCCTGAGTTAGGGCCACTTATGAGGAAAAATGAGGCACTTAGAGGCAAAACCGAGTGAGATCCACAATTTAAGGATCTCATTTAAGTGGTCACATGGTTAGTTCGCACGGTTTGACAAACTGTGCGCTAGCCGTGCGTTAGTTTCTACCTCGGCCACCCTTCTCACATGGTTTGGCCACACAGTTTGACAAATTGTGCACTGCCTTTGCGGAAGGTACTGCCTCCAACACCAAATGAACACGGTTTGGCCACACGGTTTAGACAACCCATGCATTGCCCGTGCAACTTCCCCTTTGCCCCAAAGCAAAATTTTAAGTTCTCCCGAATCTCCCATGTCACTAGTCAAAAACAGAGGTACTTAGAAACATCAAAATTACCTTAAAACATAACATTATGTTACAGATCATGTGTCAATTTAAGTTACACAGGATGAGATGCATCATGTGAGGATGAAAATAAGCTTAATAAGGATTTAACAAGGTTAAGCCAATGTTATTACATGAGATCCACACTTGAGAAATATGTTGTAACAATAGTATGTATTTCATTCATTTAAATCAATTGAGTACAATAAGAACATGGATTACATGCTCAATATTGAATCTAGGAGAAGAAGTAGAACCAACAAACTCAATAATATAAAGACAATGTCCTGAATATAGTGTAATTTATATGTGGATATGATTAATGAAAATAAGTCTAAATGTATAAAGAAGTGAGGATTTAAATCTAAGCATAATTAGTGTAAGAAGGTGAATATTCAATGAATCGTGCTTCCAATGATAGTATATCACGTTGTAGTTACAACTGTGATTCCTTTCATTATAAATAGGGGAAAATATATAAGAGATATCCATACTAATATCATGTGATAGATAAGGTGGTATAAAATGTTTTCATTAATACATGGAATTATTATGAGTTATTTCATGATGAAAATTTAATGAAGTATAACAGAAGGGAATTTCCTGAGTCTTTTGGAAAATTAAAAAATAAGATTCAATGATTTTATATATTGTGTGAAGAAAATTAAATTTGATTCATTATTCTAATTTTGAGGACGATTTTAATGACAAATTTAATTATAATACTATGTATTGATTTAATGAGATCAAGTATTTAGGAATGTTAAAGGAAACTCAAAGGTATAAGGATCAATGAGATATTTTATGATAGATGAAATAAAAATAAGATTGATAATACC
This sequence comes from Viscum album, assembly GCA_963277665.1. NCBI lineage: Eukaryota > Viridiplantae > Streptophyta > Magnoliopsida > Santalales > Viscaceae > Viscum > Viscum album. The sequence continues at coordinate 753,299,953 of OY728131.1, forward strand.
GTGCAATTGAATACCCTATATTTCAGAAAGTTTGAATATTGAAATTTATGATTAATTAAATAATTAGAATAATATCCACATACTATTAATATAAATAAGATAATAATTAGAATAAAAAAAATCGAAACATTTATTTTGATGAGAAACTACTATGCTAATAAATAAATCTGATACAACATCTGGTTCATATTTTGATTTATAAAAAAGATAAAAAAAATGGGAATTAATTTTTAATACAAAAGAATAATTCTTGGACCTTAATAAAAAGTAGTAAATTAAATATAATAATTGAATAAGTGTGGCACAAAATATCATATACTATATCCAGGATTAGAAGACTAAGTGATCCATCTTATATCATTTTACTATATAATTATGAATAATATTTATAAAAATCATATTATTTCTACTATATAGGGAATAATATAAATCATATAGTCCAGTAAGTACTCATACCAATAGTGGATATGTTTCTTCAAGAAATTACGAGCCCTTTCTATTGAATAAGGGGGAGACAGGCCATCATTTTCTTTATACCCGGTTGGTTGCTGGATAACGAGTACATAATTATACCCTATATTTTTATTTATTTTATAATAAAAATAAATATTCGTGTTATTGGAAAAAAACCACCATACACTTAGATGTAGTCATCTTCAAGGAGGTGAACCTCATTTTGAAATGTTAGTGCACTTTTTTGATGAATTTCTATTTACATATGTATAAAACCAAATAAAGGAGAGATAAAAGAAGACAGTGTTCCATACACTAAAAAAGTGAATAGGTGACATGAAAGTAAAATTAAAGATTAAATAAAAGTATACCAACACTAATTCACCCCTCTCAGTGTTGGATTATCACTTTTATATCCAAACAATTGGTATCAAATCTAGGTTACACCTCTTTTGGATTCTAATTTTTTGAAGACTTTTAAGAATTCAATTTCTCTTTTCTACTATATAAAGTACATATCTGAAGAATCATATCCATTTCCTATCAATGAAATCATGGAAGATATATCTACCAATACCATGAATAATAGGAAGAAAAGAGAAGGAATAAAGTTGAGAATAGCCACATCTAAGAAAGGGGATACAAATGAATCTATACTAATTAAAGGCAATCAAAGTAGATTTTATTCTAATATTTATATTAATAATACATTTATTAAGTAAATTAGTGGTGATAAGGAATTTATATTAAGTAAATAGGATGAAATTTCAATTTCCCCATGAAAAAATTATCTTTAAAAGAAGTCATACATGTAAGAAAGAGATTTAGTAGTGTAATCATCTACTAAAGAGATAGAAAATTGTTCAATCCTTTGTATAACATCATATTTATAGGAAGGAGGGATAAAAAAGTCACATATCAAAATTTTCCTTAAGGTGAACCGTGTATTAGTGTATATGAACAAAATTATAAGGACTAAATATATTAATTAGTTGGTATTTTTTAATAAGTCTTATACAACTTCCCTAAATAAATTATCATATATGTTTATTATATTTTTATAAATATATAGGAGGAGATCACCTAGTTAGATAATGAGAATAAAATAATAGATAAGTATTTGGAATAATGTGTGAAAACCAATATTGATTTTTGTAAATATATTTGGATCCTTAATTACTATGAATGAGGATCTTGAATAAAATACCCCATCATTGAGAATAAATGTATCACTGAAATTCATGAGAGCGAAAAATATAAGAGAAATATTTAGGAAAGAATCCATGTATCTAAAGAATTAATAACATTAAAAATGATCATATTTAGGTCATTGATAAAAGGATTAATGAGGTTAAATATATGATATAACAAAATAAAAAAATGCATGAAGAAAAATTTTAAGAGATAATTATGACTTGTGAAGAAGAACTAAAACTATCATAGGATGAGAAAAACATTATCACTATGAAATTCTTGGAGTTTTTTTATTAAATTAAATAATCCATAATAATTTAAAAAAATTTATTTACAAAGAATTAAAAATAAATATGTTTCCAAACAAACCATTAAGGTAGAATCTTATCCTAAAAGTCCTCTATCTAGTGACAAGAGGACATTAAGATCATCTTATGACAAATACATAACAACTTCAAAAGGATAAAAACCAAAATAAGTACAATATTTGTTGAATAAAAATATTTAAAATCCCACCACTGAATTTAGAGTAGTTTAAAGAATAATTATAAGTTTTTTTCCCCAAAATAATTCCATGTCAAGGTTTAATATGCACAAAAAAACAATAAACACAATTTTCCCAGACTATAATACAAAAGAAGAGACCATGATTTGTTCGCTACTTTTGGTGTTATGATAGATTCAATCATATAAAATATTAGTATTAATATAATATATCAACATGTAAATTTAAATGGAAGCCTATATTATGTGGAGAAAAGTAGTGAGAAAGATGAAAATACCATAGGAGGGAAAGAAGAGCATATCTGTTAAAAATTGGTATGAAATTTTAAAATATATTTATGGTATTTGCAATGGTAGTGTTCATAGTGAAGAGTTATGAATATATAAATCATTAAATCATTCAAATATATTTATTCATAATAGAAGACCATAGAATCTGAATAAATAAATAAATACTCCCTGTGGAAAGATTCATATGAAAATTATAAATAGAACAGTCCTAAAAAGTTAGTGAAGATGGATGATGAGTCATCATTTTATAGTAATAAAAAATAAACATTTATTCATTAAAAATCCAAGAAGATCAGGAAGAATATGATTTATATAAAAATGGTCTACTTATTTTTTTTTAATAGTAGAAACACCATGATTTATTTCAAGAAGGAAATGGAATAAGAAACTAAATAGGGAAACATTAATTATTAAAGATTAAAACTAGACAATGAATGAAATAAAAGAATTAGTATGGAGTATGATATTCATGAAATTCATTATGTAACTTTTAAATAGGCAATTCATATTCCTAAAAAATGTTTGGCTATATTTTCAAATGATATGGAAAAAGAAAGAAATATCAAATAGGTCGAATATAAGGCAAGAAGTAAAGGAAAGAAAAATATTTCACATAAAGAAAAATTAAAATTTCATGAGAGTTTATCAAGGGATAATAGTTATAGAACTCATGAGGAGATTTTGTAGAGGTGTAAGAATTTTAGACATAATTTCATAGATTCTATGAAAATCACACTTTCTTAAGAAGTAATTTTAAAGAATACTGAGAAAGGAACAAGTGATTCATGTTCCTTGATGCCTTTTATGAAGACCCACCACAAAGCGAAAAAATAGAATTTATTCTACCTAAAGTTAATGCTTATTTTAAACATAAAAGAGTTTTTTTGAATACAAATGTCAAGGAAGGAGTATAAAGTAAAAGAGTGTCATGATTGAGAAGATATTATCATACTTGTTACTCTATTTAAAATTTCAAAGAGGTTCCACCTCATTACCTTATTATTTGGGTTATTTTTTCAAATAAACAAGCATGGAGTTGATGGTGAAGACAGTTCTCAAAAGGATAACTATAGAAGATGTGTAAGACAAAATAACTGTTCCATATCTGAGTTAGTCACTATCTTGATAATATTAATCAATTGAAATTAAAAAGAACATATGATACTAACAAATACCTTTATTAGGTATATATGGAATGCATCCACTGAGAGGTAGTTTCTAGAGAAGCTTCCAGAATATTACACTTCATAAAAATTTAAATTCTGGAAGGTGGTTAACAATATTTAATTAAAAAGGTATGAGTACTTACGATCTCATATTTGGATCTCAAGAAATGATTCAGGTATCATGGGGGATAAATACTTTATGTAAATGAATTTAAAAATTGGAAAATGGTGAAGTGTTCTTAGGGATAATTACTAAAACTTTTTTCTTGCACATTAATGTTTCTAAAGTATGTGTTGTGGTGAGTTTAGAATCTTAGGTTGTTATTCCAAAAGAAAAAAAATTATTTAATACAATTTTATTAATTAATCCTTATATTACATGAAAATCTCATCAATGAGGTGGGGTAATAAATATCATTTGGCATCAAATTATTTGTATTATGGATAACTTTTTTGTCTAATTCAAACCCTCATATTTTCTACATCGAGAATGGATCATGTTTAATTTGAGTGTGATGAATAATGGAACATTACTTAATAATGGATTGATGTCAATATTTATCATATAAATTTTATTTTTTATCAATAATGTAGAGATATAAGAAAATGATAATATTAAATGAGGAAAGGGGAGAGAAGAAAAATCATATCTGAAAAGTGGTAGAAAATATTGAACTGAAATTTTCTGATAGGTATTGAAAAAAATAAAAAGGGGGAGATTATTGAATCCTCTTTGTTTTGTGTTTAATTTGTTTTTAATGTGTGTAAATGTATTTTGACTAATAATTTCATGGAATTATATTAAAGTTATTAAGAATAATGGTAAGAAGGAAGAATTTATTGGAAGAAATGACTTCTATTATTGTGAAGAATGTGATCATATGATAATTCACTAGGATGAAGTTAGATCTCACTTGTGATGATAGGTGAGATAATATTTAATCAAAAATACATGTGATAATTATGTTTGGAGATTAAAAATTATATACATCAATTGATGGAGATGAATATGATCCATCATTTGGTGGATTTCATTAAATAATTATATATTGGGTGAATTATAAATATAGTAATAATGAGAATGAATAATATTTTGATGATTCTAAATAAAGTTTATTAAATTAAAATTTATGATAATTATTAAAGAAGATTTTATGTGGATGATATTAAAATAATACTTATGAGGAAATGCTATTTTTCAAATTTATCATATGGAACTTCGATATAGGTATATTTATTAAGTTGTCATACTTTTGTAAAAAAACTAGAAAACCAAAGATCAACCTACCCATGCCTTCTCTATCTCTCAAAGGAATAATGGCTTAGCTCATAAGAAACATGGCCCAATCAAGTAGTTACAATATTATAATAGTGTACGTACACTATGTAAAAAATGTGAGAGTGTGTTAGAATAGTCCAAAGTAGACCCAAATACATCATCAAGATTCTTAAGAGGTGTTGGGGGATATAAGGAAGCACTTTCCATAGAAGATGTTTCATGTGGGATTGAGTTATATAGGACACTATTACTAAATGTTTTGGAAGATTTAATGAATGTGAAAATCCATGTGTCACACCAAATGCATCATCCTCCTTGCACTTAAAGAGTTTCTGTGTGGAAAATTTTCAACCTACCATAAGCTCACCTACCACAATCTCGGCCAGTAATAAAAAAAAAGTGAAAGTGTGAGAAACTACTATGAATAATTGAATTAACCACATTGTTGTTGGTCATATGACCATGAAATCAACCAAATGATGAACATGGAATGATCACATGATGAACAATGATCTCACCGTGCATACCTACAGTGGGTGAGTGAACTGAAAGTGAACTTGAATGCAACTGACTGTATGAAGAGGTTTCAACCTGTTGCATAAAAAATAGTGAATTGAATGAAAATTTAAAATTTTTATTCCTTAAAGAAATTTTAAGGAGTGAGGGTAACCCTACAATGTTTATAAAAACACCAATAATCAAATAATATAAAATATTAATATACCATTCTATAAAAATATAAAATAGTTAGAATCCTTTACCCTATAAAATATAAATTTGATAGAGGTTTCCTGCATGTCTAGGTCATAATTTATGAGGTACTCAAAGTGGTAGTCTATATTCTTTTCAAGTCAAAATGCTCTCCAAACTCATTTACCCTCATTGCATCCACATGTTAGAATCTGATCCTATTTGTTGATCGAAAAATATTTCTATTCATTGATGGAAACTCAAAGATTATTTTTGAACATTCTAGTGGCATCCTCTTTTAAAATATTGATTTATAAATAAACCTCAACCATATCTTTCTTATAATAGAGAAGAATATATGAGACACTTTATTTCACAACTTCCTCTATAGCTATATCCTTCAGAGCATCATCATTCGATTCCAGCATCTGATATGGATTTTCTTTCCTAATAGCTTACGCTTCCTCAAACTCATCACAAAGATGTGTTTCTTTATCTTAGGAATTTCAAGTTCCTAAAATACACCTATATCAGGTGAAAATGCATCCAAACTTACTTATTACTCAATATTCTAAAGTTTACCAAATGATATGGTTTCCATGGGATTGGGTAAATTGGAGTAATCCTTGCATTGTCATGTTATTATCCCTTTATTGAATAGATAATATATGTAATCATGGATACATTTCTTCCCATTACTATATCCAGAACCCATTGGAACCATTTAGTGATGATATTTCTCCCCATTTAATGTAGTTTTAGAAACTACCTCTTTATCACTTGTCGCTATTTCAACCACGATCCTGGAAATGGACTACTTCATTTTCTACTAAGGAATAAGTTTCCACCACCCTTCATGATTGGTATTACTCTATGATATTTCATTAAATTAATTGAACAAGTTGTATAATTGGATTTAGCTATGGGATCCCACAAATCAAAAGAATCACATTTTTTAGATTCTCTTGCACCCAGATTAGAAAGATCCCAAGGGTTGAAAGCATCTGCATTGATTACCACAATAGAATTTAGAATACCACTAGAAACACCAACCTATATCAATGAAATATAGATTTATTCTGATGGAGATGAATTAAAATTATTTTTAGTACCAATGAAAATTCTTATAAAATCCCAAAAAATATCCTTCCCTTCATAACCATTTCCATAAGTCAAAGTTTGACTGTAGGTGAAACCAGTAGCAGAGGGCCTCGACCTAGCATGTATGACCTGTTATACTAGCTTGAAAAATTAAAATTCATGACTCAAACAAGAAAAAAATGTATGCAACCATAGATCATGGTTATAGTGGCCTCAACCCCTTCTAACGAGATTCAACTTTTTCATTACATTCATTACCCAAGATACAAGCAGAGTGTCCTGCATGAGGACTAGCTTTCACCCCATGCCGAAAAATAGATGGAACATGACCCAAATGATTATGATATGATCAGTAGCTGAACTAATATTCAAATATTACCTACCTCCTCCAACAAATCTATCCTTTAATACCAATACAGATAAAATCCATTAAGGCCTTGGAGACATATACTTGAATAAAATACAATGGAGAAATGGGGTGGAAGAAAGCATGGGTATGATTTTCAGTACATAAGAATCATCCCACCATGTTACCAATCAAGACAAAAATTCCTAGATTTTTAAATGGAAGTGGTAGGAAAAAAAGTGAAATATAAATTATCATGAGTGGCAGATCCCATTTTTGGTGGAACTTGAACAATGAATGAAAAATCACAAATAGGAATCTAGAGATAGAGTGAAGAGAATTATCTTAGGATGAGATCAAGTCATCATCAGTCGCAAAATTAATCAAAAAATGCCATGGATCTAGAAGTATTATAATCACCCATTCATGTAAACCTGTGAATTGAAAATGAACACATCTAGGCCATACACTAAGGGGATTCTATTACCAAATCGAGCCACCAAATTGATACTCAACATAGATAAATCATTTTTGAATTCATTATGAGAAATTAGAATCTAGTGAACACCATCAGCACATAATGATCCAATAGGGAAATCATCAATCTCAGGAATGATTGGGAGAAGGATAAGGTTTGTGAAGGTGGAGAATAGCCAAAGATGGGAAGTAGGATATGCTAGGATGGAACCCCCTATAAGGGAGGTGGGATCATAGATGTGGTTATACTCTATTCCATCAACAAAGGAGTGATAGAGAGAGCCTAATGAATAATAGTGAACTAACCAAATGATAAGATCATGTGGAAATACAAGTGACCACAACCAAATTAAGCTACCAAATGTAAAATAAATCTTTTATGAGCATCTAAATTGACTAAAAGAAGAACCTAAACTGAGTAGAATGAGTGACCACAAACCCAAACCAAGGGAAGAAAACTAACCATGGTATGTGTGTTATTAGAATTATGACAAAAGAATATCTAATCTCGAGTGATACATATATGTGATGAAATTGATAAATAGATATTCTTGGATAAGTGAGATCGATACATGTAAACTTGTTTTCTTAGAAATTAAGTGATAAATGAAATAATAATTACTCAAGTTGTACCAAGATCAAACTAGTACAAGTGATCTATTTAAGTTAAGATCATGATGTGTGAGTATCATTTAATCATGATCCAACTTGATATGGTTCATATTGCAACACCACATTAAAAATTATTAGGAAGGACCCAAGAATCAGTGCATAGACAATTGAATGTTGAGTTGAGTTGAACAAGATGATATGCATCATGTGATTATAAAAATAATCTTAAGAAGGATTTAATGAGATTAAAAAAGTGTTATTACATGAGAACCATACATGATAAACATGTTTTAACAATAGCATGCAGTGCATATATTTAAATCAATTTAGAAGAAAAGAATATGGATTATAGGCTCAATCTTGAATCTCTTATAAGAAGAAGAACCCAATAACACCATACTATAAGGATGACATCACATCTATAGAAACATTAATATGTGGATATGATTAATGAAATAAATTTAAAGGAATAAAAAGTGAGTATTTAAATTTGAAAATATTTAGTAGAAGAGATAAACATGATGATATAATGCATTGTGCTTGCAATGATAGTATATTATAATTATTTTACAACAATGATTACAATGACAATAAATGATAAAAATTTATGAGAGATATTCATGATGTTATAATGTTATAAATAAGGTGGTCTTTAATGAACTCATGCATACATTGAATTATCCTTAGTTATTTTATGATGTGGAATTTTTGTAGAATAAAAGAATAAAATTTCTTGAGTATTTTTGAGAATTAAATATAAGTTTCAGTGATTTTGGATATCTTATGAAGAAGTTTAATGATGAGTCTTAATTGAGATTTTGAGGTGGATTCAAATGAGAAAATAAATTGGAGGATTGTTAAACGATTGAAATGAGACCAAGCCTTTAGGAATATTAAAGGAAACTAAAATAAATGAGGCTCAAGGAGAGATTTTATGAGAGTCAAAATAGAAAGTAGAGTAAAGATCCTATGAAATTAAATAACAACTATTTTAGGAAGTTTGAATATTGAAATTTATAGGAAATTGAATAATTATAATAATATTCACATATAATTTATATAAATATCTGAAAAATAAGAATGAAAATGTGTTTTTGACACCTTTATTCTAAAGAAAAACTCTTATGTCTGGAAATAGATCTGATATAGCATATGGTTCATATTTTTAAGTATAGAATAGAGAGAAAAAAGAGAATTGGTGATTAGTACAAAAGAATCAATCTAGGAACTGGAGAAGTAAAAAATGTAAGAGCAGAAGATAATAAGTTCATAATACATGTAAAGACCCATAAAATTCAAGGGAAATTTTTTCTTAATTTTCTTTGGAATTTTACAAGAGCGCGGTTTCTGACGGCACCTGATTCTGAGGCCCGGTGTGCCCGGAATTAATTTCCGAAGTTTGGCTCGGGTACGTTCAGTGAACGAACGAGCGGGAATTTCTAACTTTTGAACCGGTGCCCGGAAACGAATTCCAAGGGCACCGATGAACTCGCAGCTCCGATATTCGCTTAAGGAGACCTTTTCCGTGGTTGCATTTTATGCGAGTTGAGAGTTAGTTTTGGGGGGATTAAAATGAAGTTAAATAAAATTTGGATGCACAATTTTATTTTTAACTTGTTGGTTATTATCCTCCCAAAGGGAGTTGGAGGTGGGACCCACATCCACTTAACCCCCTTGAGAGGATTAAGTGTGGTGGGGCCCACACGAAGCTTAACTCCTCAACTCCCCTTAAAACTCCCAAGTAACTCCTCTCTTTTTAATCTTGACAACTTGAGTTATTAAATGAGTTGAGTTGTTTAATTTCAAACCTTTGAAATTCAAGTTGTTTAATTGTGTAAATAAAATAAGCTTTAAGCTTATTTTATTTTGGTTGGTATCCTTTTCCACCTTGAGAGGATTTGGGAAGTTCTCTCCATCTTCTTCAAACTTGACGAAGAACACGAGGAACACTTAAGCTCCGACGAAGAACGCTGCTTCTCTTCTTCGTAGCCAGTGTGTTTCCGAAGATCGACAACGCCGCATCTTCGATCTTCTTCCTGTGTCAACGAAAGGAGATGCCGTTTCCTCCTCGGACTTTCTTCGTCAGCTTACGAAGCTTCTCCAGCGACGTAGCTCTTCGGACGCACCTCGACGCCAACGGAAACGATGTTCGGTTTCCGCAACGCCCGACCTCCGCGACGCTTGTCTTCCGTGGTTTATTGACGTGCTCCGCACTTGAAACTGAGGTAGGGGTTTATTTTATTCCTTGTTCATGATTTATACCCGTGATTATTTCTTCGTGGAATTTTTCCAATTGTTAGCAAATAACGCGAGGCGGCCGGACCGCACGAACATGGCCGACCCTCCTCATTTTACATGTTGACTCTGTTATGGATTGAAACGGGTGTGGCGCGGTGTCGTCGCACCGCGCAGGATCATACGGCAAGAAACGCGCGGCGCCGTCGCGCCGCGTCGTAAAATAATGCAAGGACGCGACGTCGTCGCGCCGCGTCGAAGAAAGTCGGAGACACCGCAGCTGGAGCGGGGCCGCGGCGGATGGGCGCGACGCCGTCGCGTCGTGCCGGACAACGAAGGCCGTGGCTGGTTCCGGGCCGCGGCGGAACGAGAAGACTGACGGCCAGCCGGGCCACCGGTGTCGGAAGCCGGAAGGGGACCGACCTTTGCCGGTCCCATTGGGGAAGAACCGGACGGCCAAGTCGGACCGGCCGGAAGGGAGGAAAACCGGGGGGAATTAATTCCCCTGGCCAGCTAATAAACGGCCCCCCATAATGAGGGGGGGGGTTTCACAAGGGGGGGGGGGGCAGGCGCCCCCCGTTCCAATCAGCTCGGCCTTCGGCCGAGATGGCCGTGCGCCCAGTGCGCTGCCTTACGCCGAACCGGCGCGCCTGGCCGGTCCACCAGGCCAGGCCGCGCCGCGTCGGGCCGCGCCGGGCCGGGTCGACCCTGTCCGGGGCGGGTCGACCCGGTTCGGGCCAACCGGGGGGTCTTGGGCCAGGACGGGCCGGGCCCGAAACCCCCGTTACCGAACGGTTTGGATTCAAATGCCCATAACATGGGCTACAGACCTCCAAACGACGTCCTGTCAGTGGAGAGGCGATCCTTGGATCAAGACGATCATTTCGGTATATCGCACTCAAGGTTTCAGAATACTTTGAGTTCAGCCGGGTTGGTTCGTACATGAAACCAACCGGGCCCTCGGAGCGGAAACGCTCATATCTTGAGCTACGGACGTCTGATTGACATGTCGTCAGCTTTGTTAAGTTCCTCTTAGTGAGACGGATCTTTTGGCATACTCCGCCCGAGGTTTGGACGCATGTGGAGTACGGTTGGGTTGGTTTTGCCTTAAAAACCAACCGGGCCCCTGGAACGAAAAAGCCAATAACTCTCAGACCGGGCGTCCGATTGACGCGCCGTCTGTTGCGTTGAGTTACCGTTGACGATACAGAACTTTGGGATACATCAACTCTAGACTTTGTGACAGTAGATGTATCTGCCTCTCGGCTTATGGATCGGACCCTCCCGAACGAGCTTTCTATGTGCGGGAACCCTAGAGCTGGCTGCAACTGCTTCTGTGACTTCGACGATGACGACTGTACAGTGATCCTCGGAGGATTCGACTGCGACGATGATGGAAACAGAACGGGAATCCTCCGTGTTTTCGGCAGTGATCACTACGGTACATCTTGGGATACATCAACTCTGGACAACATGTCAGTTGATGCATCGACATCCTAGTTCGTGGGGTGGACCCTCCCGGAACGAGCATGCTGTGTACGGAAACCCTAGAGCCGGTTGAGACTTGACGGCTGCAGACCCACGACAGAGGTGCGTTTGGTTGTAGCGGCACAGGGGAGTGCTTGGTTGTAGCGGCAGACCCACGACAGAGGTGCGCTTGGGTGTAGCGGCACAGGGAAGCACTTGGTTGTAGCGGCAGACCCATGAGAGAGGTGCGCTTGGTTGTAGCAGCACAGGGGAGCGCTTGGTTATAGCGGCAGACCCACGACAGAGGTGCGCATGGCTGTAGCGGCACAGGGGAGCGCTTGGTTGTAGCGGCACACCCACGACAGAGGTGCGCTTGGTTGTAGTGGCAAAGGGGAGCGCTTGGTTGTAGCGGCAGACCCACGACAGAGGTGCGCTTGGTTGTAGCGGCATAGGGAAGCGCTTGGTTGTAGCGGCAGACCCACGATAGAGGTGCGCTTGGTTGTTGCGGCACAGGGGAGCGCTTGGTTGTAGCGGCAGACCCACGACAGAGGAGCGCTTGGTTGTAGTAGCAGGCCCACACTACCCGATAGGTCTAGCGCTTGGTTGTAGCGGTATAACCACTGTACTTGATGGAAAAGGAGTTTCCCAATAGCTTTGGGTTCAACATCCTGAACGAACCTGTGTAGGTAATTGCGGGGGTTAGTACCTACCGATCCTTTGTGGGTATGACGGCTTAGATGAATCAGTGGCTACATCTGATCATCTCTATCGTCTTTTGAAGAAGTATACCTATGTGAGCTGAATCCTGTTTGCTTTCCTGTGTGGATTGTGTTGTGCTATCCTGTGTGGATTACGTTTTGCTTTCCTGTGTGGAATACGTTTACTTTCCTATGTGGACTGAGTTGTACTTGGGCTCCGAGGTTGGAGCGTATTGAAATGATGACTTAGGTATATGTATGGGCATATACCTAAGCAGTGTCGGTTGTTACTTCGTGTTTGTACCTTTCTTTTGTGGTTTATCCTTTGTGGATTTTGGGAGACCTTCGGGGGTCTCGGGTTCCCTACTGAGTAGCTTATACTCACCCCTGCACTGGCTATGCCCACACTACATTGTGTTGGTTGCAGACGACGGACATCGTTGATCGTGGTTGAGGCTCGCAGAGCAGGACGGTACCTGGAGGTAGACCACTGGGCGGGACGAGCTCGGAGCGGACGGCGGGACCCGAGGAGCAGTGGAGCTATATGTACCCACCCTTCAGGTGGGATTTCCAGTGGAAAACTCGGTGTAGCGGCTTTACTTTACAGATGTTGTTTTCCCTTTCGATTTGTACTTTATAGTTGTGCTTGTATTTCCGGCCCCTTTTACTTTCCGCACTTACTGTTGTACTCAGTTTCTTACTTAGTGTTTACTTCTTCCGCTTGTACTCTGTGGTGCTTATTTACTTTACAAAGGAAATGCCTTCCCTTTTTATCGGGATTTACGCCTTGGTGCTAGTCACCAGCCCCTGGCCTATGGAAGGCGGGCTTGGGGTAGTCACGGCACGGGCCCCGAGGACGGGTCATGACAAATTGGTATCAAAGGAGTTCGGTTCTACCGCGGACTCTGATCTTTTCTATGTGAAGCAATAATGTTTAGCATATTGAGTGTGGTTATCAGTCCAGGGAGTCCAGTGTTGGTGCGGCGGCCGACGTATCCGTACAGCAGGACCCTGACTTCTGATTTCTGACTTAATGCATGAAAACATTGATTGCGTGTGTGTTTCAAATTTTTCTTTGTGATTACTTTATATCAGCTCACCAGGTAACTGTTCTGACCGTGGCGCACCTGTTTCATTTTCAGGATGGCCCCACGATGGCAGCCAACTAGGGTTCTGAGATTCGAGCGTGATGACAGCCCACCGAGCGACGAGTCCTCGGTGCAGGGCCCTTTGTCAGCAGTGGCACCGGCGGTAGCACTACCCGCCGAGCCACCGATGCTTCCAGCACCAGCTACTGACGATGCACGTCGCCTTAGTGCACTGCATGAGTTCCAGCGCCAGTGACCGCCAAGGTTCCGCGGGGAGACGGACCCTCAGGCCGCCGAGGACTGGCTGGAGGCAGTTGTACGAGTTTTCAGGCTAGTGAGGACACCAGCAGACCTCATGGTGATCCTCGCAGCGAGCCTCCTGCACGCGGCAGTAGGCAGATGGTGGATCTTGATGCTCCAGGTGCACGATGAGACATCTCTACTTTGGACGGACTTTGAGAGCCTCTTTTTCTCGGAGTTCGTCCCAGCCACCCTCTGTGCGGTGCGTATTCAGGATCTACTACAGCTGCGGCAGGGCAGCATGACAGTGGCCCAGTACTCGGCGAGATTTACTGATCTCTCGCGCTACTCCACAGATATGGTACGGGACCCATTCTTTCGGTCCCGGACCTTCGAACATGGACTGAGGAACGAGATCTGGGCTTCGATTATCTCCCTCAACATTCCGACACAGGCAGAGGTGTTGGAGAGAGCCCTCTTAGTGGAGAGTTTCCTTGCTGAGCAGTCTCCAGCAGCAGGACCCACCACTAGACGGCATGCGGCATAGTCTTCTGCGGCGGGCAGTAGACAGGTGACGCAGGGGTCCAAGAGGACTAGACCTACCGGTGGTCGACAGCATGACTCTGGATCGTTTGTGCGAGGCACTCGGGGTGGACAACGACTTTCCATGAGCGGACAGTGTTACTCCTACGGCGGGGTTGGTCACATGGCTCGTGACAGTCCGACCCGCCATACGGATGACCAGCAGATGAACGAAGGACCCCCCAGGCAGAGGCAGAGGTTCGATCAGGGTGGGCCGCAAGGAGCAGGCGGCCATGGTAGGGGAGCTGCCCGTGCAGCTGGAGGTGGACGACGCTTCGGGGTGTTGCCACCACCACCACCAGGAGGTCCACCCCGACCGCAGGGAGTTGGTGGACATGCGAGAGCTCAGCTTCAGGCAGCTGAGGCCTTCGATCATGGAGCTCTGGGGGTAGATAAACAGGAGCGGGACTAGTGGATACGTCTTTTGTACTTCTAGTTCCTTGTTACTATGGAGTAGTGTCTTTGTATTATGAGCTACAATAATAAAAGACGAATACCCTTGTGATGTTTTTAATTCCTATCCTCTTTTGTGTTGTTACTAAGAGGTTCCGGTTTAGACTGTTGACTTGACCCTCACTTGTGAGACATCTACTGGAGGAGACCGAGTTACCACACACTCATGCCGATAGTGTGACTCAACCCTTGGAGGCGAGAGTAACAGTTGGACCTCTTGGTAGTAGCGTCGAGGCCTTACGACGTCATCCTTGGTATGGATTAGTAACATCCATGTCGGAATTGACTGTATTAGGCAAAGGAAGTGGTTCATACAGGGGATGAGACCAGATTTCTCTTATCGGTAAAGAAGAAATCTTAGCAGCTCTTGTGGGACCGGAGATGGTCCAGGCCATGACAGAGAAGGTCCAGGTCATCCAGGGGCAGATGAGGACAGCTTAGAGCCGGAAGAAGTCATACGCTGACAGGAGGCGGAGGACACTAGAGTTCGAGGATGGCGATCACGTCTTCTTGCGTGTCTCACATCGACGTGGATTACGGAGATTTGGCCGAGGCGGCAAGTTGTCTCCATACTTCATCGGACCCTTCCAGGTCCTCAGCAGGATTGGCGACGAGGCTTATTGCCTGGCTCTACCACCTCAGTTGCTCCGGGTGCACAACGTCTTCCACGTATCTCAGCTGAGGAGATACGTGCATGACCCGACGCACACCTTTGACCATGGGGTGACTTTTGCGGAGGTCCCAGTGGAGATCGAGGATCGACAGGAGTGGGTCCTACGTGGACGATCGATTCCTCTAGTGCGCATCAGATGGCAGCATGGGAATCTCCAGGAGAGCACTTGGGAGTGGGAGGCTCAGATGCGTGCTCAGTACCACCTTTGTTTCCCTAGTTTTGATGTATCTTTACGGGGACGTAAAGCCCTGAGGTGGGAGTAATATAAAGACCCGTAAAATTCAAGGGAAATTTTTTCTTAATTTTCTTTGGAATTTTACAAGAGCGCGGTTTCTGACGGCACATGATTCCGAGGCCCGGTGTGCTCGGAATTAATTTCCAAAGTTTGGCTCGGGTACGTTCAGTGAACAAACGAGCGGGAATTTCTAACTTTTGAACCGGTGCCCGGAATCGAATTCTGAGGGCACCGATGAACTCGCAGCACCGATATTCGCTTAAGAAGACCTTTTCTGAGGTTGCTTTTTATGCGAGTTGAGGGTTAGTTTTGGGGGGATTAAAATGAAGTTAAATAAAATTTGGAAGCACAATTTTATTTTTAACTTGTTGGTTATTATCCTCCCAAAGGGAGTTGGAGGTGGGACCCACATCCACTTAACCCCCTTGAGAGGATTAAGTGTGGTGGGGCCCACACGAAGCCTAACTCCTCAACTCCCCTTAAAACATTCATGTAACTCCTCTCTTTTTAATCTTGACAACTTGAGTTATTAAATGAGTTGAGTTGTTTAATTTCAAACCTTTGAAATTCAAGTAGTTTAATTGTGTAAATAAAATAAGATTTAAGCTTATTTTATTTTGGTTGGTATCCTTTGCCACCTTGAGAGGATTTGGGAAGTTCTCTCCATCTTCTTCAACCTTGACGAAGAACACGAGAAACACTTAAGCTCCGACGAAGAACGACGCTTCTCTTCTTCGTAGCTGGTGTGTTTCTGAAGATCTACGATGCCGCATCTTCGATAATCTTCCCGTGTCAACGAAAGGAGACGCCGTTTTCTCCTCGGACATTCTCTTTCAGCTTACGAAGCTTCTCCAGCGACGTACCTCTTCAGACGCACCTCGACGCCAATGGAAACGACGTTCGGTTTATGCAACGCCCGACCTCCGCGACGCTGTCTTCCGCGGTTTGTTGACGTGCTCCACACTTGAAACCGAGGTAGGGGTTTATTTTATTCCTTGTTCATGATTTATACCCGTGATTATTTCTTCGTGGAATTTGTCCAATTGTTAGCAAATAACGCGAGGGTGCCGGACCGCACGAACATGGCCGACCCTCCTCCTTTTACATGTTGACTCTATTGTGGATTGAAACGGGTGTGGCGTGGTGACGTCGCACCACGCAGGATCATACGGCAAGAAACGCGCGGCGCAGTCGCGCTGCGTCGTAAAATAATGCAAGGACGCGACGCCGTCGCGCCGCGTCGAAGAAAGTCGGAGACACCGCGGCCGGAGCGGGGCCGCGGAGGATGGGCGCGACGCCGTCGTGCCGTGCCGGACAACGAAGGCCGCTGCCGGTTCCAGACCGCGGTGGAATGAGAAGACCGGCGGCCAGCCAGGCCGTCGGTGTCGGAAGACGGAAGGGGACCAGCCTTTGCCGGTCCCGTTGGGGAAGAACCGGCCAGCCAAGTCGGGCCGGCCGGAAGGGAGGAAAACCAGGGGGAATTAATTCCCCTGTCCAGCTAATAAATGGACCCCCATAATGAGGGGGGAGGCGGTTTCACAAAGGGGGGGGGGGGCAGGCGCCCCCCGTTCCAACCAGTTCGGCCTTTGGCCGAGCTGGCAGCACGCCCAGCGCGCTGCCTTGCGTCGAACCGGCGCGCCTGGACGGTCCGCCGGGCCAGGCCGCGCCGGGCCGGGTAGACCCTGTCCGGGGTTGGTCGACCCGGTTCGGGCCAACCGGGGGGGTCTCGGGCCGGGACGGCCCGGGCCCGAAACCCCCATTACCGAACGGTTTGGATTCAAATGCCCATAACTCGGGCTACAGACCTCCAAACGACGCGCCGTCAGTGGCGATGCGATCCGTGGATCGAGAAGGTTGTTTTGGTATATCGCAATCAAGTTTTCGAAATACTTTGAGTTCGTCCGGGTTGGTTCGTACACGAAACCAATCGGGCCCTCTGAGCGGAAATCCTCATATCTTGAGCTACAGACGTCCGATTGACATGCCGTTAGCTTTGTTATGTTACTCTTAGTGAGACGGATCTTTTGGAATACTCTGCCCGAGGTTTGGATGCAGGTGGAGTATGGTCGGGTTGGTTTTGCCTTAAAAACCAACCGGACCCCTGGAACGAAAAAGCCAATAACTCTCAGACCGGGCGTCTGATTGACGCGCCGTCTGTTGCGTTGAGTTCCTGTTGACGATACAAAACTTTGGGATACATCAACTCTAGACTTTGTGACAGTTGATGTAACAGCCTCTCGGCTCGTGGAGCGGACCCTTCTGAACAAGCTTGCTGTGTGCAGGAACCCTAGAGCTGGTGTGACTGTTTCTGTGACTTCGATGACGACGACTGTACAGTGATCCTCGGAGGATTCGACTACGACAATGATGGAAACAGTACGGGAATCCTCCATGTTTTCGGCAGTGATCACTACAGTACATCTTGGGATACATCAACTTTGTACTACATGTCAGTTGATGCATCAACCTCCTAGCTCATGGGTAGACCCTCCCAGAACGAGCATGCTGTGTACGGAAACCCTAGAGCCGGTTGAGACTTGACGGCTGCAGACCCACGACAGAGGTGCGCTTGGTTGTAGCGGCACAGGGGAGCGCTTGGTTGTAGCGGCAGACCCACGACAGAGGTGCGCTTGGTTTTAGCGGCACAGGGAAGCGCTTGGTTGTAGCTGCAGACCCACGACAGAGGCGCGCTTGGTTGTAACGGCATAGGGGAGCGCTTGGTTGTAGCGGCAGACCCACGACAGAGGCGCGCTTGGTTGTAGCGGCACAGGGGAGCGCTTGGTTGTAGCGGCAGACCCACGACAGAGGTGCGCTTGGTTGTAGCGGCATAGGGGAGCGCTTGGTTGTAGAAGCAGACCCATGATAGAGGTGCGCTTGGTTGTAGCGGCACAGGGGAGCGCTTGGTTGTAGCGGCAGACCAACGACAGAGGAGCGCTTGGTTGTAGTAGCAGGCCCACACTACCCGATAGGTCTAGCGCTTGGTTGTAGCGGCATAACCACTGTACTTGATAGAAAAGGATTTTACCAATAGCTTTGGGTTCAACTTCCTGAACGAACTTGTGTAGGTCATTGCGAGGGTTAGTACCTACCAATCCTTTGTGGGTCTGACAGCTTAGATGAATCAGTGGCTACATCTGATCATCTCTATCGTCTTTTGAAGAAGTATACCTGTGTGAGCTGAATCCTGTTTGCTTTCCTGTGTGGATTGTGTTGTGGTATCTTGTGTCGATTACGTTTTGTTTTCCTGTGTGGAATACGTTTACTTTCCTATGTGGACTGAGTTGTACTTGGGCTCACAGGTTGGAGCGTATTGAAATGATGACTTAGGTATATGTATGAGCATATACCTAAGCAGTGTCTGTTGTTACTTCGTATTTGTACATTTATTTTGTGGTTTATCCTTTGTGGATTTTGGGAGACCTTCGGGGGTCTCGGGGTCCCTACTGAGTAGCTTATACTCACCGCTGCACGGGCTATGCCCACACTACATTGTGTTGGTTGCAGACGACGGACAGTGTTGATCGTGGTTGAGGCTCGTAGAGCAGGACGGTACCTGGAGGTGGACCACTGGGTGGGACGAGCTCGGAGCGGACGGCGGGACCCGAGGAGCAGTGGAGCTATCTGTACCCACCCTTCAGGTGGGATTTCCAGTGGACAACTCGGTGTAGTGGATTTACTTTACAGTTGTTGTTTTCCATTTCGAGTTGTACTTTACAGTTGGGCTTGTATTTCCAGCCCCTTTTACTTTCCGCACTTACTGTTGTACTCAGTTTCTTACTTAGTGTTTACTTTTTTCGCTTGTACTCTGTAGTGATTGTTTACTTTACAAAGGCAATGCCTTCCCTTTTTATCGGGATTTATGCCTTGGTGCTAGTCGCCAGCCCCTGGCCTATGGAACGCGGGCTTGGGGTAGTCACGGCACGGGCCCTGAGGATGGGTCATGACAATACATATATCAGATAATATATCTAGATTGAGAATAATTAGTGATTTAACCTATAAAACTATGCTATTTAAGTTTAATTGAAGTTGATGCAACCCATCTAATTAATGCACATGAGGGAAAATGATCATTCATATAGTTCAGAAGGGACTCAAATCAACATTGGAGATATTTTATCATGAATGTAAAATCCATTTTTCTTATATGAAGGGAAAATAATCCATCACTTTATTTGTACATGTTTGGTTCCAAGATAACGAGTATGAGTTCAACACCTTGCACTTTCTTTCTTGTATAATAAAAAATAAGTTTTGTGTGAGTGGTAAAAAGCCATCATACACTGGGTAAATAGTCATCCTTAAGGAGGAGAACCCCATTATCAAATCCCAGTGCTCTTATGTTGAAGATTTACAAGAAAAGAGGTGAAAAAGGAATAAAATTAAAGAATAAAAAAACTACACCAACACTGATTCACCCCCCTCTCAGTGTTGTGTTTTTACTTTGATATCCTAATACACAAGATAATAAGGATAATATATCATTATAAATTACATCTTTATTCATGCCTATATTATGGACACACTTATCTATTTTAATTAGTTTGTGATGAATAAAATTATGAGGACATAATTTATTTAGGTGGGATGTAACACCCTAGATTTTAGGAAAATTTTTATCTCCTTGAAATATATATATTTTTATATAATTTAAAAATAATTAAACTTGAATATAAGTTATAAAAGGTATGAATCAACTTAAAAACACTATATTCAACCATAATGGAAAATTACACAAAATTACATGAAATCAACTATCACACACCATGGATGATTGCATCTCTTAAAAATTTTATAAATTAAAAGGAGACAATAAACATAATAGAACAATATATTTACGACTAGTAAATACCCTAAATCATCTTCACTCTTGAGAATTTCCATTAGTTTAATTAAACATACAATGATAAAAAACATTATTAAAGGATAAATCATGTTGCAAAACACAAAATGAAAACTATAGGAATGATAAGTGTTCTTTGAGAAGATAGAATGTTATGATTTTTTCATTCATTGAGGGTTATATAGCTATTATATAGCCATTATAATGAGTATATATTAATTCGGTATAATACCAGTAAACATGTTACAAATTTGAATTAATGGAATATAGTTAACATACAAAAATTTTATTTAGAGTTTAATAATAAAAATTTTCATTTTATATAATTCATCAAAGATAAATCAAATGATTTTTAAATATAATTAAAGGATAATAATTCACTTGTGAAAATATATTTTTTAAAGAAATTGATTTTTATAAAATATGGTTTTTTCGAAACATATTACTTTTAAATAATTTTATAAATTGGGTTGATAAAAAAACTGATTACTAGAGTAATTAAATAACATCTAATAAATAATTATGTAACTATAATGAATACTAATTTAATTATTCATATCAAAAAAATTATTTTATTCAAAACCATTTTTTATTATATATTATATATATTTATTTAAATTATAAAATTTTTAAATTTTTAATATTAACTGAAAACTATTTTTTATACATATAAACTAATAAATAATTATTTATATATAGATATTAAATTCATTAGAAATGATGATAAAATCATTTAATAATAAAATATATATATTTTTAAAGTTTTTTTCCATTTGTAATGCATTTTTATCTTAATAAATTAAATAAATCACTATTATATAATGATATTAATTAAATTAATTTTTAATATAAATAATAAAATATATTATCATTCATATATGTTTATTAAATGCAGTTTTATAATAATGAATTAATTTTATACTTAAAAAGGATTTTTCAAAAAAATTATGTGTTACATGTTTTTATATTTAAGTTAATCGCTTCTAAAAATTAAATCAAATCAAATGGATTTAATATTTTTAATAATTATATAAAATATAGGTAATATGTTCAATTTAAATTTCTGTAATAAAAGTAATTTACCAAGGTAAAAGTTAGCTACCACAGTAAAGTTCAATAGATTATTTTCAATGAAAATTTTTATATAAGTGTTGTGTAATTTTTATATAAATAAATTCAATTGATATATTTTTGAATTTTGAACCTAATGTAATTTTTAAGTATTTAATAAGATATATTAACACTCATTTAAATAGTAACAGATAGGATACAAGAATAAGAACACTTAGTCTTTTAGAAATTCATTTTTCTTCAAACACAATTTTTTTATATATCTTATTTTTTAATTTAAAAGTTAATTTTATCATATCTATAAATTGAGTTATATTGAATGGAGTCTAATTTAGGAATCATAATGTCCAATTTTGATAATTAGGGTCATCTTATATTTTATTAAAAAATTAACACTACAGTGAATAATTAAACAAATTAAAAAGGGGTAAAAAGTGGTAATTTATCTTTGATAGAATTTTGTTTAATTAAGTCGATATATATACATTATATACGAACTTTTTTTTATTCAATCAAATAATTCCCACCAAAGTTTTCCCACATAACTATTGATAATCCCTTCGCACCAACATTTTGAAAAATAATCAGAAGCATTTGATCTAGAATCACTTTAGTGTAAATAGATTCTATATGGAACTCTTCAAAAGTTTGTGTTC
Organism: Viscum album; assembly: GCA_963277665.1. Lineage (NCBI taxonomy): Eukaryota > Viridiplantae > Streptophyta > Magnoliopsida > Santalales > Viscaceae > Viscum > Viscum album. The sequence continues at coordinate 753,322,307 of OY728131.1, forward strand.
CAAATCATGGAAGAAAAAATGTTTACCCAAATCAAAATAATAAGTGAAAAAAATCATCCTTGTTCACTCTAATACATATAAAACATTTATTCAATAAAATTAAATATAAGAAATAAAGATCACTTTGGTTTTACATGGTTTGAATTGAAAGTCCTACATCTAAGGGAGAAACAACACAACATTCCATTCACCTAGAAAAAAATTTAAAAATTAGAGACTCAATGATTTTGTTGGATTACTAAGACACATAACCAAAATTTTATACTTAGTTGCAGTGAAAATAAAAATGTGTACCAATTCTTCTGTTTATAGAGAGTAACATCCAATCATCTTGTTGCACCATCCTCCGAGAAGTGAGGGAGTCCATCCATTCCTCTATTCCAACTGTTGATCCCTTGTATCAATCCTTAGTGTGACCACCACATCCTGAAAACTAGACACTATAACATAGTAAATTAAAAATATTTCAACTTTGGAAGTAAAATACGAACTTACATAACAATATCACCTTGCACCAAGAAACATTGAAAGAAGTTCCTTTCAAACCAACCTCCTTATAGGACACTAATGAAAAACACCACTACTACCACTAATTTAATGAACTTAATATCTTATAGAACCAATCCTTATAATTGAATAACTTTAATCAACTGAAGTAGACTTTAAAAGTTCTTAAAAATAACCTAATTGAAAAATGATTCAGAGAGAAAACTATAACACCACATTCAACTTCCGCTATAAAAAATGTTTCTCCACATCCTTCCACATGCCGAAGACTGAATGAGTATTGATATTTCCTCAGTATATAAAAACACAAAATCTTGGTAGACATTTCTACTGGATTCCATTTTATAAGTATATTCCATAACACAAACTCACTATCTTACAATATATTTTGGATGTAATGGAACTTAAGATAAATGTGTTTAGTTCTTGAATGAAACATTAAATTCTTACAAAAATTAATTCCACTCTGACTATCATAGTATAGAAACCCTTTCTTAACACTACACCTAAGTTCTTCAGCAAGATATATCAACAATGATATATCCTATCTAGATTCCTTAACCACCACATTCTCTTATTTTATTATATAAGGTGAAATCACTTGTTATAAAATGGACATCCAAATCATTATGGTCCCACTAAATGTAAAAACATATTGATTTTTACTCTTTTGAGAGTTAAAATCACCCCAATATATGCTTCTAGAAACCCAAGTAACATATTTTCATCTTCAAAACAAAGATATATACCTTCAATTTCTTTGATATATAGAATAATACACTTTATAGATTCCTAATAGTCATTCCCCATATTTTAGATGAAGCAGATGACCACTCCCATCACAGGATTAATATGAAGAGGATTTCTCACCAAAATATACATCAAAGTTCCAACATCTAAATAATATAGAACTATGACCATATTCTTATTTTCTTCTTCTATCTCAATTATTTATCCTTTGAAAGTTTAAAGTTAACAGTGAGAGGGTTTTAAACTGGTTTACATATACTCATTCAAAATATTTCAATGATCTTTATAATGTAATATCTTTGTGATAAACTGAGATCCCATTTTTCCTATAATATTCAATCCCCATTCTCAAGATCTTCTTTGCTTCACAAATATCTTTCATAGAAAACTTTCTAGAATATTTCTCCTTTAAAAACTAAATTATCTAAATGTTCAGAACCACCAACAACATTTCATCCATGTAAAAAAGTAGTAAAATGAATCCATTTACAAAAAAAATCATTTTGGTAATAATAATGATCCTAATTACTTCATGTGCAAACTTTATCTTCCATAAAGGAATCAAACTTCTGGTTCAAAAAACATGGTTCTTATTTCAAACCATAAGGGATTCTTTTTAGTTTTCAAACCAAGAAATGATTCTAACTATATACGAAAGTAATTGGTTGTTTCATATAAATTTGTTCCCATAAATCCACATGAATAAAATAAATCTTCAAATTGTTCAAGTTATGAATTTTTAGAAGAAACCAATCTTATAACATTTGAGTCGGTATCATGTTTAACTATTAGAAAAAATATCTCAAATAATTCAATACCATCCTTCCACTGAAACCCATTAAAAACTAGCCTTTCTTTATAACTCTTCCTTATATAAATATCTTCTTTAAATTAGAATATCCACTTGTTTTAAGTTATTTCTCCCCTTTTGGTAATTTTGTTAGCTACCAGGTCTTATTAACTTATAGTGTAACTCCCCTTGCATTTATGACTCCCAATTTCTAGAATCACCTAGAGTAGATACTTATTATTGATTTTATTGTTCTCCTAAATATATTAAAAGTAATAAACTAAGACCAGATCCATACCTCTACATCGACCATTTAATCATTAGAGATATTTAAAAATTCACATGTGATTTATCTTTTTCCAGAATTTTGACTTTTGAATTTCACCTTTTAGAACTCCTGAATGAGTTTTTCATGTATATAAGATTTCAGGCATGCCTTACACTAGCTAAAATTATAGATATTCTATATTAACCTATTAACCTCCCTCTAGAATATGTGACCTTACACAGAGTTAGAGAAATTTGAACTTTTTATAACCATTGATTTTTTGGACCCACCATTTTGATCACCTTGAATTGAAGTTGAATACTTTTTATCAACATCATTCTCCTTAAAGTTATCTTCCTTACATAAGATTTTATTCTTGAAGAGAACATTTCATTTTATAAAAAAAATCATCTTTTGACCATCACAATGTTGAAAACAAAAATATTCATCACCAAATCATAACAAGAATCACGCTTAAGATTTTTCTTCAAGGTTATATTTTTATTTTTCATCCACATGAATATAGTCTATAATTAAAAAACCACTAAGATGAGAAAATTATATAATATTTTTGGACCAACTTTCTTTTAGTAATTTCTATCTAACTAGTTTTGATTGAATTATATTTATTAAATAAGTTATTATTCCGACTTCTTGATCCAAAAACACCTTAAGAATACTAGAATATAACACCATACTTATTGTTATCCTTATCAATGTCTGATTCATTATCCTGACAATACCATTTTTTTCAAATGTTCATGGAATAATATTCTTTTTCTGGATCCCTCTATGTATGTAGCAATTTTTAAAACTCATTCTATTAAACTCAGCAATAATGATTGACCTTATACAATTCAGTCTTCAATAAATTTCTCTTTACACCATAACCTTCCATTGAACAATTATTCCAAAAAACATTACTCTTATGTTTCATAAATTATACACATAATCTTATTATGGATTCATTAATGAAGGTAAAAATATACCTAGATCTTTCATGAAAATGAACTGAGGTAGGACCCCAAACATATGTATGAAAAAACTCTAACTTTTTACATTTTGGTTTTCTTTTAGACATATTGAAAGACACCTTCTATTGATTCCCAAGTATACAATTCCCATATATTATGATGTCTGAATGATCAAACTTTTGTATTCCCTTTCTAATAAAATCTTTGACCTTTCTTATTGAGGTGAGGAAACTAATTATGTAAAAGTTCTTAAATTCCATAATATGATGTTTTGAAAAGTATATTTCCCACTTCCCTTCTATTCAGATACAATTACTTATCTATTACACTACTCTCTATAACAAGATATCCTTGAGAAATCTTTTATACTCCTTACAAAAATACTATTCTGAAACATTCCACATCTAGTTAACCCTGTGAAATTAGGTTCTTCCAAAGAACCAAACACATCACACTTTCTTCAGTATATTAAAATATGATTATTGAATTAAACTTTTACTTCTCCCTTCCCCATAATATCAAGATATTTATTATCAATAATATTCACTCTTCCAAAATTTCTAGATACATAATTTGACATGCATACTTTTTCTTCTATAAAATGGGAAAAATATATGGAATCTAGGATCTAACATTAAATTTTAGTAGAATAATTTGAAATTAGGTTTAAACTAATCTCTATTGCAACACATAGTTATCAAAAAAATAGTAATTTAGAAGGTTACCTTCTTGGAATGATAATCTTTCCTGGTGCGACCTTTCTTTTTACAATTCCATAAAATAGGGCTAGTTCCAAAATAATTACCTATTCTTATCTCTCTTAATTTTTTATTTGATTTATAATGATTATTTTAATGAGTATAATGTCTTCTTCATTTTATATTCAATACATAACCAAAGAAGAAAAAATCCATATTTCGTAGATTCTACATTGAGAATCAAGTTACAGATATCAGTGAACACCAATTCCATATTTCTACTTGAACTACTCACATTTTTCACCCCGACCTCCAAGGATTTAGGTAAATATTATATAAATAGTATCTCCTAAACATAATATTTGAATTTAATAGTAAATAATCCATATGGATCTAAATTAATTCTAAATCATTCAACTGATCTGTTATATTTATTACTTTAGATAACCTCAAACCAAAAAACCTCTAAATGAATAACACTTTATTCAATTTTAAAGGTTTATGATATATATATATTTAAGAGATTCCATTAATTCCGTAGTGTTTTTATTCTCTAAAATGTTTAAAAAAAAATTAGACTAATGAAATTTTTATCAAACTAATTTCCTTCTTATTCAGCTATTACCATTCATATCCATCCATTTATTCTAATTTTACACCTTTCAATGGAATACCTATATCTTTCTGAGTGAGATAGTCTTCTATTTTAATTTTTTAGAAACTAAAATCTTTTCCATAACTTTTTTAATTTATAAATTTCCATATTTTGATGACACCCATCAAAAAAAACCCCACTAAAATTAAAAAAGTATATGAGAAAGAGAATGTTACCTGAACTATCCAGAAAACTATTGAGACTCTTGTGATCCATCCCTATGACACCACTAATTGAGAATAAATCCACAATTTTCTTCTAAAAAATAATTTTAATAATTCTATCCATAATCACTATGGTGAAAACATATTCTAAAAGAAACTCTCTAAAGCTTAGTATTATAAAACATGGAAGAAAAAATGTTCATTCAAATCAACATTATAAGTCAAAAAAATTTATCCCTTTTAAATAGAATAGATATATAAAATTCATTCAATTAATATAAATGTAATAAATAAATAAAACTTTGGTTTTATATGGTACAAACTAAAATTACTACATCAATAGGAGAAACATTACAGTATTCCATTAATTTGGAAAGAAAAATTTACAATTTAAAACATAATGTGTAACTTGGATTACTAATAAAAGTAATCACAATTTCACACTTAGTGTTAGTACAGAGGAAAGAATAGACCCAACCTCATATTTATAGAGTGTAATATATGGTCATAAAGTTACACTAACCTTTGAAAAGTTTGAGAGTCCGGTTTTTCCAATGTTCCCACTACTAATCTCCTATATCAATCCATAGTGTGAACAAAAAATATAATAAAACTAAAACTAAAACATAGTAAACTTAACATACACAATATTTTTGAAGTATGGGATAAACTTTTATAAAACTATCACCTTGTATTGAGAAACATTGGAAGAAGTTCCTTCTGAACCAATATCCTTCTGGAAAACTCTTTGTTGAAATCACCTGTTTTGATAATCCCAAATCATGCTTAAACATTAATTATGATGTATTAAACCTTTGCATTAATCTCATTATTCTATGCTTAAACGTATTTTATTCTAAAAAGTTCATATTCTTACTCTCATAACTTTACTGTAACAGCTTACATTAGCATTTACATAAGTTTGGTATTGTTAGCTAACAGTCAGAGTTTTATTTTCAAAGTCACAGTTACAGTTAACTGTCACCTTAAGTTACTGTTGCAATAAGTTCACAGTTACAAGGTTACAGTCGAAGACTAATACAAGCTTACAGTTACGAGTCCACTGCTATCTATTGTCAAAGCTCACAGACGAAGGTCACAGCTACAAGACATCTGCTCAAGGTTTTCTCTTCTCAAGTTCACAGACGAACAAGTCTACAGTTGGAACAAGTTCACAGTCGAACAAGCCTACAGTCATAAGCCTACAGTCAAGGTTACAGTTAGACAGCTTCTGTCTACTAAGTCTATAGATGATCGAAGTCTACGGTTGACAAAGGTTACAGTTCTAACAAATTTGATGTTACAAGTCTACAGATAGAAAGGCTACAGCTACATGGAGTAAAAGCTACTATTGCAAGCCTACAGACAGCAAGCCCTTTGTTGAAGTCAGCAGTCAGAAGGAAGTCCACAGTTGGAAGTCCACAGTTGGAAGTCCACAGTTGGAAGACCACAGTTGAAGTCAACAGTGACATACATTCTCGACTCACTATTTTAATTTCTTTATTTCCTACATTTAATCTATCTAACGGTCATATCACACATTTTAATGTTTTGTCAAATATCTGATAAAGGTTGTCGGATGTCAGGAACCCGTACCTCGTACCTGCTGAAAAGAAATCTTTTCTGTCCCCTGTCGGGAGATAAATACGAGAAGACTACATACCAGAAACACAAGGCGCGAACGTGTGAAGAATAAAAACAACGAGAAGTGAACCAGAAAAGTGTGGTGCATCCAATATACCAAAAACGACACAAGCACAAAAGGAACACAGAGAAGCTCATAGACAATCAAGCATACTCGAGGAATGTTCTGTGCATACAAGAAGAACTTCATCGACTACATTCTCACCACCTGTGAACCTGGAGCTTACGACACTCTGTTTCTCAACAGAAACAAGAAGAGGACTCAGACTTACTTCTAATCAAATTCAAAGGAGTCCACAGCTATACTGAAATCACCAGAACAATCTCTAAACTCTACATCTCTTGTTCTGTGATTTATTACCATTCATTTCGAGCAGTGTGTGTTATCTGCTATATCTAACACACACACTGACTCCTGTACTTTCACTGGAGGATCTGTAAATCCTCATCAAATCTTTTTGCATCCCATTTCCCACTGTGGATAGTGGTAGAGGTCTTGTGACCTGGACAGCTTGCTGCTGTTGTTTGTTTTCCCACGAAGAACTGTGGTAGAGGTCTTGTGACCTGGACAGTGTGTTCACTGTTGTTAACCCCGATCCAGGGTGTGGATCATTCTTATATAAAATTTTGAGAGGACTAAGTCTCGGCTTGAGACTGAACCTCTTGGTTAATTTTCTGTGCTTATAGTTATACTCTATATCCATACTATACATATTTATTTCATTTTCCGCTGCTATTACTTTGAAATATAATCTATCTTCAAAGCTACTTTGATAATTAAATTCGCAAGTGTTTATATTTGTTATAAATCAGTACGTTAGTTTCAAAAGTTAATTTAATCATAAGATTACGTTAACTGAGAATTAATCAATCTTTGAGAAACTAATTGAACCTTTATAATCTATATAAATTCACTACAGTTTAATTTGTTTTTGAAATTGGGGGATTTTGATAGAAATTGTTTTTAACAGAAATTTTAATTGGAACTCAATTCACCCCCCTCTTGAGTGTCCACTCCGACCAACATTTGGTATCAGAGGTTGTGTTTAGCTCTGTTATACTTGCTCAAAGTTTTATTTTAACTCTCTGTTTTTAAACTGTGATTGTAGTTTTATCTAAAAGATCTTAAATTTCTGTTAGTTCTAAATTTTATCTCTTTAAAATATTTTCTAGAATTTCCTTATGGATAATAGACTAGAAGGTGCTGCTACTAACAGGCCACCCTTCTTTAATGGTGTGAATTATGCCCAATGGAAGCTCAAAATGAAAATTCATTTGGAAAGTATGGGTTTTGATATTTGGACTGCTATAGAGTCTCAATACAAGATTCCAGAAACTGAAAGAATAACTTGGGATGAACCTACTAAGGTAGCTTACAATAATAATTGTAAGGCTGTGAATGCTCTCTACTGTGCTCTAGGAGATGAGGAATTCAATAGAATTTCTGCATGTAAAACTTCTTTTGAAATCTGGGACACCTTAGCTGTTTCTCATGAAGGAACAACTAATGTCAAGGAAATGCGGTTAAATACTTATACTATCAAATATGATAACTTTAAGATGAAAGCTGATGAACCTATTTCTGATATATATCTCAGGTTTAATGAGATAGTCAACACAATGAGCTCACTCAGGAAGATTGTTCCAGCAAAGGAGCAAATCATGAGATTATTGAGATGTCTGCCTGACAGATGGAGAGGCACATCCGTTTCAATTAGAGAATCCTGTGATATTGGAACTTTGCCTGTCAAGGAGCTAATTGGTAAACTGATGATGTACGAAGAAGAGCTAAAGGTGAATAAAGAGGAAGATGAGGAACCAAAACGAAAATCTGTAGCTTTTAAGTCTACTGCATCAAAGAGAAAAGACAAGGAGAAAGTGCATATACCAACTGAAAGTTCATCTAGTGAAGACTTAGATTCTGACAGTGATGCCGAGATGGCACAAATAGCAAGGAGATTCAAGAAGTTCTATAGGAAGAAGAAGTTCTTCAGAAAACCAAACTACAAGGGTAAGTATGATAGACAAGGTAAGTGGAAGAAAGATTAGAAGAAAACTGATAAAGAAGAAGACATAGTTTTCTATGAATGTAAAAGGAAAGGACACATCAAAGCTGACTGTCCTAAGTTAAAATTCAAGAAGAAATATGAGTACAAGGACAAGAATTATAAGAAAGCTATGAAGGCCACCTGGAGTGCTTCAGAAGACAGCACAAGTGAATCAGAGTCCAGTGATTCTGAAAGAAATCGTGCTAATATGTGTTTCATGACAAACACATCTGAGGTAACCTTAGACACTCCCACTTTAAACTCTTATTATTCTGAAGGTGAAGCAGAATCTGGTTCTGATTCTGAAAATATGTCTAAAGATGAATTGACTGAATACTGTAATATGCTGGAAGAAACGTGTAATGAACTAAAGGATAAATATAAGTCTTTAAAGAAACAGCATGCTCTTACTGCAAGTGTCAAGTCTGCACTTGATGTAGAAAAAGAGAAAAATGTTCAATTATTAAAGGAGAATACAGAACTGAAACTATCTAATGAACAACTTAGAAAGGACTTAGAAACATTCACAAATGGAAAAGATACTCTAACCCAACTGCTAGGAAAGCAAGTTGCACCTAAGTATGCTACTGGATTGGGATACCAACCTGGACAAAGACAGTTTACTAAAACCCGATTTATTTCCAAGTCTGGAAAAAATCCTGCTAGTTCCAGTTTTGGAAATTCATATGCCTCAACTGGTTATTTAAATAGTTGTCGATCAAGTAAAGTATATCTCTCTAAATCTGTTGCATCTATTAATTGTATGGGACCCATAAGACAAATCTGGGTACCTAAATCCTTGATTGCTAACATATCTGGACCCAAGAAAATCTGGGTACCAAAGTCATTTCTTGTCTAATCTGTTTTGTAGGAAATCTGTTTGAAAAGCAATTACAAGAAGGTATGGTACTTAGACAGTGGATGTTCAAGACACATGTCTGGGGACTATTCGTGCTTCAAAAGCTTAATAAAGGTTGATGGAGGATATGTCACTTTTGGTGATAACTCAAAAGGAAAAATCATCGGCTTAGGCCAGATTGGTAACACTGACTCAGTATTAATTTCCAAAGTTTTATTTGTTGATGGACTTAAGTACAACCTGCTTAGCATTTCTCAATTGTGTGATGATGGCTTTAATGTCAAGTTTGAAAACAATTCTTGTGATGTTTATAATTCCAAAAATGCTTTAATATTTTCTGCCTTAAGAAATGAAAATGTTTATGCTGTTGACTTAAACACTTTAGCTAAACATAATGTTACTTGCTTAAATGCTTTTCATAAAGAGTCTTGGCTGTGACATAGGAGATTAGGACACTGCAACATTCATTCACTTAGAAAACTCTCTAAGAAACACTTAGTTAGAGACTTACCTAAGCTTGAATTCCCAAATGACAAAGTGTGTAATCCCTGTCAAAAGGGAAAACAACACAAAGTCTCTTTTAAACCAAAGAAAGAAGTTTCAACTTCTCAACCACTTGAACTGGTTCACATGGATTTGTTTGGACCATCAAGAATTTCAAGTCTAAATGGGAAGCACTATGTCTATGTTCTTGTAGATGACTTTTCTAGATATACTTGGGTATACTTTCTAGCTCACAAAAGTGAAGCCTGCTCTTCCTTCGTTAAATACTCTAAGTCTGTAGAAAATCTTAGTGGACTTAAGATTAAGACCTTGAGGAGTGATCATGGCCGTGAGTTTGAGAATCAAGAATTTGAATCTTACTGCTCACACAATGGCTATGCTCACAATTTTTCTGCCCCTAGGACACCCCAATAGAATGGTGTAGTGGAAAGAAGAAACCGAACCCTGCAAGAAATTGCTAGAACTATGCTTAATGAATATGACCTGCCCATTTACTTTTGGGCTGAAGCTGTTAATACAGCTTGTTATGTCATTAATAGAGTCTTGATCAGACCTGTTCTAAAGAAAACCCCTTATGAGTTGTGGAATAATAGGAAGCCTAAGGTTAATTACTTTAGAGTTTTTGGTTGCAGAGTCTTTATTCTGAATACTAAAGATAATCTTGATAAATTTGCTCCAAAAAGTGATGAAGGAATTTTCCTAGGTTACTCTATGTCTAGTAAAGCCTATAGAGTGTTCAATAAGAAAACCAAATGTGTGGAAGAATCTGTTCACATCAAGTTTGATGAGACTGATCCACATGAGTCTAAAACTTCTCTTGAAGATGTTGAAGAAGACTTATCTGTTCTGGACCTAAATGACAAATCTAAAGAACCTGCAATAAAAACATCCAGTTCTGGACTTTTTCCAGAATCTTCCTCTGTGGAACCCGAACCTATAGAGGAACCTGAAATCTCTAGTCCAACCTTTACCAAATCAACTAGGATTCTAAAGAATCATCCTTTAGATGCTGTTGTTGGTAATCTTGATAGAGGAACACAAACTAGAGCTTCTCTAAGAAATCAGGTTGAACATCAAGCTTTTCTTTCACAGCTTGAACCCAAAAATGTCAATGAGGCTATCAGTGATGAATTCTGGGTAATGGCTATGCAAGAAGAACTAAATCAGTTTGAAAGAAACAAAGTTTGGGAATTAGTGGAAAGACCTAAAGACACTCTTACCATAGGCACTAAATGGGTGTTTAGAAACAAAGTTGATGAGTTTGGTAACATAATCAGAAAAAAAGCTAGGCTAGTTGCACAAGGGTATAGTCAGGAAGAAGGAATAGACTATGAGGAAACCTTTGCACCCGTGGCTAGACTAGAGGCCATTAGGATATTACTTGCTTATGCTGCTCATCTGAATTTCAAACTATATCAAATGGATGTTAAAAGTGCTTTTCTAAATGGATATATAATTGAGGATGTATTTGTGGAACAACCTCCTGGTTTTACAAATCCCCATTTTTCTAATCATGTTTTTAAACTATCTAAAGCTTTATATGGTTTAAAGCAAGCTCCAAGAGCTTGGTATGATAGGCTCAGCTCTTTTCTTATTTCAAAAGGATTTAATAAACGGATAGCTGATCCTACTCTTTTTATTAAATGGATTTCTAAAGATGTATTAATAGTTCAAATTTATGTGGATGATATTATTTTTGGATCTTCAAAAAATTCTTTATGTGTTGATTTTTCAAAAATAATGCAAAATGAGTTTGAAATGAGTTTAATGGGAGAACTCAAATTTTTCCTTGGATTTCAGATCTTTCAAAAGAAAAATGGTATTATTTTGAACCAAAGTAAATATATTAAAGATCTTCTAAAACGTTTTTCTTTGGATGGCACCAAAGGCAGTGACACACCTATGAGCACCACTTGCAAGTTGGACAGTGATGAAACTGGTGAACCAGTGGATCAAACCAATTACAGAGGTATGATAGGTAGTCTACTGTACCTTACTGCCAGTAGACCTAACATCATGTTCAGTGTATGCATGTGTGCTCGATTTCAAGCCAATCCAAAAGAGTCTCATTTGACTGCTGTTAAAAGGATTTTCAAATATCTAAAACATACTCCCAATTTGGGATTATTTTATTCAAAAGGACAATCATTTGATTTATTAAGTTATTCTGATGCTGATTTTGCTGGCTGCAAGTTAGATAGAAAGAGCACCTCTGGAACATGTCACATTTTAGGCAAGTCACTAGTATCTTGGGGTAGTAAGAAGCAGAATTCTGTTGCATTGTCTACTGCCGAAGCTGAGTATATAGCTGCTGGTAGCTGTTGTGCACAAATATTGTGGATGAAACACACTTTACTAGACTATGGATATCAATTCAAACATGTCTCTATAAGGTGTGACAATACAAGTGCTATTAACATTTCAAAAAATCCAGTATCTCATGCTAGGACAAAACATATTGATGTGAGACATCACTTTCTGAGGGATCATTATCAAAAAGGTGATATCACTCTTGAGTTCATTGGCACTGAACATCAGTTAGCTGATATTTTTACAAAGCCTTTGAATTATGAGAGATTAAGTTACATCAAACATGAGTTAGGTATGATTAACTATAGCACAGTTGAAACCTCACAGTTGAAACCTCACAGTTGAAACCTCACAGTTGAAACCTCACAGTTGAAACCTCACAGTTGAAATCTCACAGTTGAAACCTCATAGTTAGACCTCACAGTTGAAACCTCACAGTTAGACCTCACCGGTGTACCTCACTGTTACATCTCTCTGTAGGCTGTTTCGCTGTTTTATCTTATTTTATTTTTGCGGGAATTCGAACCGTTTCTTTTCTTTATTCTTTTATTTCTAAATCCCTAAATGATAAAATTGAAAACATCGAACATATCTCAATCCACTCATCTCGACCCTTGCTCTCTCAAGTCCTAAACCCTAAACCTTCAACCGAACCTCGAAACCTCATTCAGTTCCAATGGCCAGAACAAAGCGACCCCCGACTGTCAACGAAGATGCACCAATGCCAAAGAGGACTCAAGTCGAATCCAGTGGCACCGGGAACGCCTCGATAAGACCTGTTAATCCACATCTGACTAAGAGAGAAATAGTTGCTGAGAAGGAGCTAAGTGAAGAGTGGATTTTATCGAGCAGATCATTAGTACTGGCAGTGCTTAATGATCAAGGATGGACTGAATGCTTCGCAAACAATAATGGACCGTACTATCCGAAGCTGGTGAAGGAGTTCTATGAATATCTACAGTTCGAGGAAGAGGATGATCTGCATAGACTGGTATCCAGAGTAAACGGCAATGAAGTCAGTTTTTCATCCGTTGAATGGGATGCATGTTTAAGAGTTCCTCATGAGGGTATTTACAACTACTATTCTAGAGCGGCTCCTCCAAATAGTAGAATCTTTGATCATGAGACGGCTCTGGAAGAATTGACAGGCAATGGCACTGTAAGGAAGATTATTGCAACTGAAATGTGTGGAGAGGACAGGCTTCTGTTTAAATTTATCCAGCATGTACTGAGTCCTAGAATAGGAGATTTTGCAACTCTGAAGCATCAGGATATTTACTTGATGTACTTATTAAAACATGGAAGGAAGGTCAACCTTTGTAGGTTGCTGATGGCTCAGATGGAGGACAAGATAAAGGCAAGCTCAAAGTCAAGTGCCTTGTTTTATGCTAAACTCATTTCGGTTATGTTGAAAGTGAAAGGTGCAGCTGGAAGTCAGGAAGAGTTGATAGTGGCAAAGAACAGTGTATGTATCTCGAAAGTAATCTGAAAATTCATGAAGATCAGTTGGAATCCCTGGAAGAAATCATGGGTGAATGATGAGGAGAGAATCTATGAGAATTTTAGCCCTTCTACTCATCCCTCTAGACCGAGAGATAGGAGAGATCCAGGCTTAAAGCCTGATGAGCCTGAACCTGTATACTCAGATGATGAACAGACTGCAGTAGTTGGTAACTCTGCAAGAGAGAACACCCCAATTGATGAAGGGAGTGATCCTGATACTACTCACAGTCCTGTCAGGACAGTGACGTTTGGAGCAGCAAGCCCTCCAAAAGAACTACCTAGTAGAGAGCCTGTTCTAAGAGACAGTGAGACTGAGACTACAGAAGAAGAAGAAGAATCTCAATATTTTGTCAAGGACACCTCTGATGAGGGTGATACAGTCGAAGCAGAAGAGGCTGGAGGTTTAAATGAAAATCAAGAAACTGTTGCAGAAGAACTTAGTATGAGCCCTCTGATAGGGTATACAGACAAGTCAGTGTCTGACCAGGAAGCAGGAGTGGTCTCTACTACTGTTGTCATGGAAGTGGTTGATGACCCAACAGAGAAGGAGACTAACCTCACTGCTGAACCTACAGAGGAAGCAAGTATGGAACCTGCTAGAGCTACAGAAGAGAACCTAGAGTTACTCAGAGTTGAGCAGATAGTAGAAAGTGTTCAGGAAGGACCTCCAAGTGAGGGGGAGCGTATTGGTTCAGTCTCTGTACTGTATGATATAGAAGGATGGACCTCAGATCCAGGATACATGGTGTTAGGACTCAATTATGAGGATTCAGATGAGGAAAACCAACCACCAAGAAATCCAGTCATCCTACCTAACAGCTCTCCAGTGTTAGAAACTGAAAGATTGGCCACCAAGGAAGACCTTGAATCCATAAAGAATGAAATGAAGGAGACCATCAGACAGTCTGTTGCTGAATTGAAAACCAGTCTTTTTGATGAGCTGAAAAATGTAGAACAATCCTTAGAACTATCTCTAGGATGTGTTGTGGGAAGTCCAATCAAAGAAGTGATGGATGAAATGAAAGTGTGCCACACCCAAATTGAAAGCTGGACTGGAGCAGTAGTTGCCCTCAGACAATCAGTTGCTTCTTTAACTGCCCTGAGCAGTTCTCAGACACAAGTGGCCAGTGAGATTCGATACATCAAAGAAGTGGTCAAGAAGTTTGTGGAAGTATTTGAGGCTTTCAAGAAATCAGTAAAAGAACACTTTAGCAATCAGGATGCTGTCATTCAGAAAGTGATTGGAAATCTGACTCAGTCTTTTAAGGAGACAGTGGCATTCTCAGTCAAGTCCCTTCCTTCATCTAGCTCTCCTGTGGACCTTGAGCAGTTTAGAAGCCTGCTCAGAGAAGAGCTTACTCAGGCCCGTGCAAATGACACATCAGACCTACAGATCCTTGCTACTACAAGAGAAGTCAGTGGCTTTGTTCATGAGCACCTGCAGGCTGCTACTGCTTCTCAGGAGGCCATCAAAAGTAAAGTGGATTATTACTTTGATCGGATTTTCACCAAGCATCAGTTGAACAATCACTTCAAGCTCATGCTAGAAACTATGAAGCTTCCTCCTGTAACTCAAGCCTTCAAAGAACAAGTTAGCAAGCTACGAGAGTTGACCCCGGCTTTGGATAAATTCTTAGAAAACAAAGATGACTTCTTATCTGCCATGGACAGAGGAGGAAACATCATCATGGATTTCAGGAATCTGCTCCTACCTTTTCTTCATGTGGACTGCACACCTGTTATAGTTCCTCCTGCCCTACCTGTCTCCAACCCCAGTGGTTCTTCGGTAATGTCTCCTGCTGATGCCCTCAGAAGCCTTAGACCACTGATACCTCGAAAAGCTACTCACTACCGGCCTTCAGGAGCCTCTGTTGCTGCCCCTCCAGACATTCCTGCTTCCATTCCTCAGCCTGTTGATCCTTCACCTCCAGCTCCATCTTCTTCCTCCAAAGGAAAAGATCCCTTACCTCCAGATGAAGAGGATTGAGTCTGTTTATGTTTTTTTTGATAGGGATCATGTATTCACATTTTGGGTCATGTATTGTACTCCTTATTAATACAATGTTTATCTTCTCTCTCTCTCTGTCTTTCTTTTTGTTAATCACAAAAGGGGGAGAAATAAAGCGAAATAGATAGGGGGAGAAATGGGGAGAAATAGGAAACTCAAGGGAGAAATGAAACTATACAGAGAGGATAAATCCTTGCGGATTATACCTAATTTTTGTGCTCATATTACTAATACTGTGTTTTGCACACTTCTCTCTGATACTTCTATATTTCATACTGACATAATTTGTGATTATCAAAAAGGGGGAGATTGTTGAAATCACCTGTTTTGATAATCCCAAATCATGCTTAAACATTAATTATGATGTATTAAACCTTTGCATTAATCTCATTATTCTATGCTTAAACATATTTTATTCTAAACAGTTCATATTCTTACTCTCATAACTTTACTGTAACAGCTTACATTAGCATTTACATAAGTTTGGTATTGTTAGCTAACAGTCAGAGTTTTATTTTCAAAGTCACAGTTACAGTTAACTGTCACCTTAAGTTACTGTTGCAATAAGTTCACAGTTACAAGGTTACAGTCGAAGACTAATACAAGCTTACAGTTACGAGTCCACTGCTATCTATTGTCAAAGCTCACAGACGAAGGTCATAGCTACAAGACTTCTGCTCAAGGTTTTCTCTGCTCAAGTTCACAGACGAACAAGTCTACAGTTGGAACAAGTTCACAGTCGAACAAGCCTACAGTCATAAGCCTACAGTCAAGGTTACAGTTAGACAGCTTCTGTCTACTAAGTCTACAGATGATCGAAGTCTACGGTTGACAAAGGTTACAGTTCTAACAAATTTGATGTTACAAGTCTACAGATAGAAAGGCTACAGCTACATGGAGTAAAAGCTACTATTGCAAGCCTACAGACAGTAAGCCCTTTGTTGAAGTCAGCAGTCAGAAGGAAGTCCACAGTTGGAAGTCCACAGTTTGAAGTCCACAGTTGGAAGACCACAGTTGAAGTCAACAGTGACATACATTCTCGACTCACTATTTTAATTTCTTTATTTCCTACATTTAATCTATCTAACGGTCATATCACACATTTTAATGTTTTGTCAAATATCTGATAAAGGTTGTCGGATGTCAGGAACCCGTACCTCGTACCTGCTGAAAAGAAATCTTTTCTGTCCCCTGTCGGGAGATAAATACGAGAAGACTACATACCAGAAACACAAGGCACGAACGTGTGAAGAATAAAAACAATGAGAAGTGAACCAGAAAAGTGTGGTGCATCCAATATACCAAAAACGACACAAGCATAAGAGGAACACAGAGAAGCTCATATACAATCAAGCATACTCGAGGAATGTTCTGTGCATACAAGAAGAACTTCATCGACTACATTCTCACCACCTGTGAACCTGGAGCTTACGACACTCTGTTTCTCAACAGAAACAAGAAGAGGACTCAGACTTACTTCTAATCAAATTCAAAGGAGTCCACAGCTATACTGAAATCACCAGAACAATCTCTAAACTCTACATCTCTTGTTCTGTGATTTATTACCATTCATTTCGAGCAGTGTGTGTTATCTGCTATATCTAACACACACACTGACTCCTGTACTTTCACTGGAGGATCTGTAAATCCTCATCAAATCTTTTTGCATCCCATTTCCCACTGTGGATAGTGGTAGAGGTCTTGTGACCTGGACAGCTTGCTGTTGTTGTTTGTTTTCCCACGAAGAACTGTGGTAGAGGTCTTGTGACCTGGACAGTGTGTTCACTATTGTTAACCCCGATCCAGGGTGTGGATCATTCTTATATAAAATTTTGAGAGGACTAAGTCTCGGCTTGAGACTGAACCTCTTGGTTAATTTTCTGTGCTTATAGTTATACTCTATATCCATACTATATATATTTATTTCATTTTCCGCTGCAATTACTTTGAAATATAATCTATCTTCAAAGCTACTTTGATAATTAAATTCGCAAGTGTTTATATTTGTTATAAATCAGTACGTTAGTTTCAAAAGTTAATTTAATCATAAGATTACGTTAACTGAGAATTAATCAATCTTTGAGAAACTAATTGAACCTTTATAATCTATATAAATTCACTACAGTTTAATTTGTTTTTGAAATTGGGGGATTTTGATAGAAATTGTTTTTAACAGAAATTTTAATTGGAACTCAATTCACCCCCCTCTTGAGTGTCCACTCCGACCAACACTCTTTATGGGACAATGAAGGAAAACACTATCGCTACAACTAATTCAATGAATATAATATCTTATTAGATAACAAATTTTTATTGATTTGTTAAAATAATTAAATTATACTTCACACATTCTCATATTATTTCATATTTACCCTTCACCTAACTCGTTTTTCCAAGGAAATGTCTCATATTTTCTCATATAATAGGAGCTCTCTTATACCCCTTCCAAAACACACTCTCTAAACTATTTTTTTTTAATTTTAAAAGACTCAATTAGGGTTTTGAGATAAAAAACAATCATTAATATACCTAGGATCACCCATTATACCCTAATTTTTACTAAGTGGAATTAAACATTAAAAGAAAATAAAAACTAAGATTCTTGTTTATAGTTATTTAACCTAGAGTCCCACTTGAAAACTAGAAGTTTGGAAGACTAAACAAAATAAAATAATTCAACACACCTTATAATGACTATAATAATGTAAAAATAAAAAAATGAATCCTATGAAGGGAAAATAACATTGATTCCTACACACCACCACCGAACAAGATTGGACACCACTATTGTGTAGAAACAAAAGATCATTGTTCACCACCCATAACTAGGGGAAATTCATCCCTCATAAGTCACTATAACTATAATATTATCTAGAAAACAATTACATGGGTTCATTTTTAAGAGATGATGAAATTTTGGACTGGGAGGGAAGGAGTCCTAAGTCCTTCATTTCAAGGGAAGTCATCATAAGAATGAGTGATTTAATCAGAGTAATGTGATATTATTCTATAATTTTAATTTTCTTTCTCACATACACTCTTCCAAAACATCAATAAATACTCTAATTATGTTATATTAACAAAATAATTCTTCTGTGAAATTTACATTATCATAATATAACTATAATTTATTATTCATTCATTTTTTATAACATATTCTCGGTTGGGTTAGTTCTACCAATTACATGATGAACATTATAATTCTTGTTTAATGAATGATTAATAAATATTAAATTGTGGTAATATAATATAAAAATTATGAATTTAATATCTATTTTTAATTATAGAATTTTAATATTAAAATCTAAATCACTATTAATACACCACCTTTTATTTGTTAAAAAATATAAAAAAAGAATGTGTTATGGATTTCATCTTGAAGAACCATTCCCAAAACCCCCATTAAATGAACCTATAAATTCCTAACTCATTATAAATAATCTATTATGGTAGATTGAATATTATGGAGATAATGAACTCATTAACCTAGAATGATGACAAAAACCTATATACTATAGATCAACATGGAATTATTGAATATACTAATATACAATAGCCAAAATTATATAAAAAAGTAATAAATATGTAACAATAAAATATAAAAGATATATATAAAATTTAATATAAATTAATAACATTATTAAATAGATGATTAATGATTCTTAGTTTATTATACAAGTGGTTAGAATGTGCTTAACTAAGTGATAATACATGGGAAGGGGTTTTGTTAATTGAATATCCTCTAATTGAGTTATAATATTTATTCATGGACTTCATTTTTATATGTTTTGTTTATTACACCATATTATTATGTTATATTTTTTTCTTATTTTTTTCTATGTATTTACATTTTATTCCCATAAAATTCTTTTTAATGATTCTTACATGAAAAATTATGATTCCCATAAGGATTTTTATCTCAATGCCCATTCTATAAGACATATTTGTTATTATAAACCTATTTTAATTTATATGGTATACATATCAACTCTCTAAAATATTATATCATGGTTTCCTTTATATTTATGGTATTTAGAGTTCTATTTAGAGTTCTCTATTTCAATGTTTTTTGAATCAAAATTTACCAAAACTGTAAGGGTTTCATTCCAATGTCACTTTAGAATCGAGATTGTATATATATTAATTTCTATTTGGGGAAAGTATTTATTTTTTATTTTTTAAACCCAATACATTTTATTCCCTAGTTTAATTTTTTTACTATATTATTATCATTTCACCTCCCTTTGGTTTACACCTTGATCTAAAGGACGTTTATAAGTTGATCCAACCTTATCACTTATTTCCTATAAGGAATATTTATCTTTCACATCCATATTGTTTCCTTAAAAAAATACTTTACCTTATTATTTTTACATATAAATATGTATTATATTTTGTACTATCTATTTATTTTTTTGAACTATTTTTAAAAGGAAGTTTTATAACATTTTAATGATTTGGGGTTTTCTTTAATACTTCCAAAAAATAATAAAAGTATACTTCTATTCATGTTTAGATATTTTTTATCCCACTATAAATTTATTTACTTAAACATTATTTATATTAAAGGTTCCATTTTTTGTAATTATATTAAATTTATTTTTAAAATATTCCACCTTCTTGATTTTTTTGAAAGCTACATGTAACATTTTATTTTTCAAAAAAATGATAAAAATGTTTTGTAAAAACTTATTTTATGAAATAGATTCTATTTTAATATATATACCCTAAGGATTTATCTATTATAAAGTGACATTAAGGATCAAAACATAATTTATTTTATACTTATTTTTGGATATTCATTTTTTGTATCAACTAATCTTACTCTTGATTTCATTTTATGCGACACCATTTGAAAATGTTATGAAACCCATTTTCATTCAATGGGTTTTCTTTAATTATATAATGTATGATTGATTTTTAACACATTTGGATGGTTTATGATTATTTTATTAGTAGGTTCCTATATGAACCATCATTTCATTGGTAATATGTTTTATCTCATAAGCTGAAAAGGGTACCCAGGAGTTTATCCCAATCCCAATGGGTACAAGAGAGGTTATCCCAAGATCAATGTTACATGGGTGGTTTTCCCAAGACCAAAGGGTACACAATAGTTTATCCCAATCCCATAAGAACATGGGTGGTTATGCCAATCATAAGGTTACATGGATGGTTATACCAATACCATGAGTACACGAGTGGTTATCCAAAGCCCAGAATGAGTACACATGTGGCTAGCCTAATCCCCAATATGTGTATCAATGGTTATCCTAATATTACTATATTGTAGGTAGTTAGTTATACCTACCCCTTTTGTGGTGATTCTCTTAATAATTAATCCTTATGCATGTTCTATTCTCATATTCATTCCATATTTCTATGTTATTCTACATTCCCATTCCATTCTCCACGTATCATTATTATTGTATTATTCCATTAAATTAATATTTTGTGATACATGTTTAATATATTGAGGTTATATACTATTATTTAATGATTTATAGAAAAATATTAATTTTTCATGTTCATTTTAATTAGATATTTATCCCCTTCTCATTCTTACTCACACACTTATTATCTAACCTCTTTATGACTCGTTGATAAGTTTTCCCTTACTAAATGTTTGAAATCACTCATTCTTTTGTTTCCCATTTCCCTGTGGAATTGTATGAATAATTATTTTTAGAAGGAATTTTTATGTAGATAATTATGTGGGAAATGTTTGAGAAATAATATTAAATAAGACATCTATATAGCTAATCTCTAGAGACACTAAACTGTTGGGTTAGGGTATTATGAATTTATTTATACGAAATAATATTTAAATTATGTAAATGATGTAAAATATAAATAAGTTATGCTTAGGCCATCTAACTTCAAAGAAAATACATAATCTGATATATGTTTTTTTAGAAATAGATTTAGGAGTGAAAGTATATGTCACTTTAGTTGGTATCAGAGTGGGGTTTAGTTATTTTTAGGGATTAAGTTATGAAGAATAAGGGTATAAATCCTAAAAACCTATGTAAAAACAAAAATTTATGTTGGATGAACCTAAAATTTAATATGTATAAATAAAGGATTTATAATTTAGAACATCTTAGGAATGATTTTCATTATATTATGATTGATTAATCGTATTATTGTTTCTTAATTCTCACACTAACCTTTTGGTTTTTTAATGGCTGGAATTAGGAGGAATCAAGCTAAAAATGAGCATGATTACCAATTTTGTGATTTTCCTAGTGAATAACCAAATTGGATGATATATGGAGTATAAATATCTATGGAAATAATCTATCTGGATATGATAAATAATATAAATCATCTTGATCTCCTTAATGTATCAAAAGATAAACATACTATCGAGTCCTTCATATGAAAACGACCACCCTACTTTAGTGTGTTTTCCAATCCAATAATTTTTTAGTAATTGATAAAAACACTAGAATTTGTTTATATTATATTGTTTATTTATCATGAAATGTTTTCTTTAGCCATTTATTATATTCATGGTAGATCTAACTAATGGTGTAATTTTACAATGAACATGAGGACAAAGGAAGTAATCAAATCCATAAAATTATAGGAGTTTAAGGATGTATTTTTAAACAAAAAATTTACCCAAACTCTTTACACTAAAATAGAGAGAGAATTCCTTGAACCAAATGAAAAGGGTGAGTAATCCATTAGTACCTATGAATAAAAACTCACGATTATTTGAAGGTATACTTATGGTTTTATGATTGGCTCAGAAAATAAAATTGACCATTTATTTAGTGTCCTAAAACAAATTATCTCAATGGAATTTGATATAACGAAATTTGGTAGCTATAAATAAATTGTTCTATATATTCTCAAGGTGGAGATAAAGATTTGAGACTCCCATTATTCTCTTGGGTTTGGGGGGAAAGAAGAGGAAATCAGACTTTAATGGAAAATCAAATGATAAAATACGTGGAGTAAAGAATATTTATCTTCTTACATGATAAATATGTGGGGAGAAATATAGAAGGAATTTTTTGAAATTAACTGGTAAATTCTTCAAGTATGAAAGATAATGTCATAGAGCATATTAATGTTAAAGGTATATGAAAAATAAAATTAATGATTAACCTTATTCACCAAACACACTCCAATTATTTAATCGTATATGTATGAACATTACTCCAAAAAATGCACCAAACAAAGGGTTCATGAGGATAATAAATATTATCATCCTTCTAATACATGGGAAAAAGTGAAAGCCTATGTAAACATAAGTACTGAAGCAGGATATGAAAATGAATTGGCATAAGGTACACTCAACATCCACTTAATTAATTCAAATGTATTATTCTACTCTTATTCTATCTACTACATTAAATCCATAAATATTTCTATGATCACAAATTCCCCACTCTGAAAATCAGATTATCGGTGAAAAATTCTAGTAGTATGATTATTGCATCCCAAGAATAAAAATAACCCTTGATTGAAGTTTTTAGGAATGTGGCTCCTGAAAATCTTATTATTATTCCTTTAGATGAATTTGATGAAATTTTTGTAATGGATTGACTATATCTATATTTAATCCAAATTAATTTTCAGATTAAGAAATTCAAATTTCATATCTAAGATCAACATATGATCATCTATCATTTCATGGTTGACTGTAAACTTTATATCCAAATTTGTTTTATTATATGGGTCTTAATACCCAATCACAAAGGATAATAAGCTAAAATGGTTGGGGATAAACATAATATTTAGACTATTCCTCTTATAAGCAAAATTATGAGTTCCATAGTCTTACCTAAGATAGTGAGGTTAATTTCACATTAGAAATTACATATCCAGTTATGTCTATCATATGGACACCCTTAACTATGTTTCATTAATGAGTGATAATTAAAATTTAGAGGACATAATTTATTTAATGCGAGGAATGCAACAATGTAGGTTTTAGGAAACATGTTTCTTTCCGTGAACTATATATATCTTTCTATTAATTCAAAAAAATGAAGTCGAATATATGTTATATACATTATAAATCAAACTAACAAAACCTTATTCAGTCATAATTGAACATTGAAAAAAAATACATGAATCCATATATTAAATACCATGTATTATTGAAAATCTTAAAATATCATAAATTAAATGGTTAAAATAAATAGAAATTAATAATATCTATAAGATCTTGTATTTTGGATTGGGTTGGAAATTATAATGAAATTTGTATTTTTTTTATGGATAGTCTAGATGTTAAAACGAGCTTTGGAATATAATTTTAAGATCCTAACCTCTATAAAAAAAATTTGGATGTGTTTTGAGGCCTGATAGGTGTTTCGGAATCCCAAAGGAGTTTCATAAGCTTAATAACTTGAAATATTAGTTTTAATAGAGACATACCTGGGTGCATGGTTGGAAAATGGTTAGTGCTAACCTTGGGCCAAACTATGTGTCCTATTTTGTTAAGAGATGTGTTTTTTAAACTATGTGGGGGTTCCAACAAGACATACATCTTTTTGAAAAGGTATAGAGAAAACCTCATAGTTGGTGAATAGTTTTTTTGACTGTACACTGAAACTATGCGAGGTAGGGATGTGCTTGGATAGTAGCTCTACATGGTTAGTGCATGATTGGTAAAATGTCTGAGGTAACCATGGATAAAGGTAGTACTTTGGATAGTGGTACTGCATGATTGGTTCATGGGTTTCTTAACCATGTGGCCTAACTATATACCTCTCTAAAAGGTAAAAAATTACCATTTATCCCTCCAACATTAAATTGGTTTCACCCTATTTTCTTCTTATTTCACCCCTAATAGCTCCTTGCGCCTACCCTCTTCCCTTATCCTCTTCCATGGGTAGAAATACCTTTCTACTGTTCCAATTTGATCTTCATTGGATTAATTTTCAGCCTTGAGGTAATTATAAGTCTCATCTTAATTACTTCATAAGTTTTCTTCTCCCATTTAAATTCTATTGTTATGCGAGCTAATATTCTTTATTTTAGAGTGTTTGTTTAGTTACTCATTTTTTCTCATTTAGACTCAAATACAAGGAAGATATTGGGAATGTGAATCTTTTTAAGCATAAGGTATGTGGTTCGGTTATATCTCCCTTAATGTTTCATTATTTATAAATTGTTTCAATTGTGCCTCATACCAAATTTTCCACACGTTTCTCCTAAATTATGAAATACCATAAGTTAAATTCCTAGACCATAACCTTGATTTTCTTTAAACCCCTTAAAAATGGTTATAGGTTTGTGATATCATCCTAAATCACCGCTTTAGGTGTGTCCTTATATTTTACCTCCTTGTTCTTTTATTGTAAATAACTAAAACTCCCCTCTGGCGTGTTTGAGTTATTTTCTTAAAAAGGGGAATATTTATCTTGGAATAAATGAATTACTTATATTTTGGATGATCCACTTTCACCTTAACATTAATAAAAAAAATCATTAATATAGTATATTTTATATTATTTTTAAATAAGAATGATTTAACCTTGGTATTGTATAGATTGTTAAATGTGTTTCTTATATGCCTATGATCACAATACCTTGACTAGGTAATTGAAAACCCTTGAGGTGGGTTGGATTGTATATTTTTTGAAATGGTTAAAATGAATAAATTCAATTTGAATGGTAAGACCATGTCACTTGGACTCATGTAATGATAAATGAATGAGTTGATATAATTAATTGTATAATATTATAAATGGAGTAATGGATTGAATTATGATTATTTTAAATTGACATGGATGTTTCCCATGACTTATGTTTAATTAGTAAATTTTACACACCTATAATTAAGTATGAATTTATAAATACTTTTGTTGTGATTTGGGATTAATTAGATAGTTTTATAATAAAATGTAGTTATTTTATTCTTGAATGAAGTATGAATGGTTCAGAGGTTTTGGACATGGAGTTCCTCATGATTTTAATTGAAGTTAATGGATATGGAATTCCTCATGATTTTAATTAAAAATGTTTGACATGGAATTCACTATTATTTCAATTAAAATTATTATAAATTTAATTCCTTATGATTTAAATTAAAATCTTTGGACATTTTATTCCTCATTATTTTAATTGAAATTGTTTTACATTGAGTTCTTCATGATTTAAGTGATATTGTTGGACATGTAATTCCCCATTATTAATTTGAAATCATTTTAAAGGGTTATCCTCATTATTTATATTGAAATCGTCACACATGGAATTCATTATCATTTACATTGGAATAGTTGGACATATAATTCCTTATTATGTACTAGAAATTTCTAGACTTGGTGCTACTTATCATTTATAAGTAATATTCTGAAATTAATCTCTACTTCCCCTTTGATTTAGATGCTCAGACTGATGGACCTTATTTAAATATGAAATCCCATATGATTATAATTTTACATTGATGCCTTGGATAAATACCATGAGTTCTAGGTGTATTTATATTCAAAGTAAAATGATCAGATACATTCCAAATTAGGCCAAAACCGGTATAGTCATCCAGGGATCCTATAAGGAACTTGTGCTCGACATGGTTTATATGTACAAATTTTATTCACTGCCTTATTTATTATACATGAACATTGTTATATTTTACATTAAAAATATCTGATTTTCATTAGAAACCATTGGTGGTGGTCGACTGAGTTTTACTGAAACCCTTTTTGGGCTGCTGATTGGTGACCAAATAGATCTCTTGATTATAGGTATAGATTTGTCTTGTACATTCTTGAAATTGTATCATATTTTAGTACATATCATGGTAGTAGTGGATGATCATGTAATCTAAATGCCTTTTAGAGTCAGATTATTTATTTATTTATTATTTTGTATTTATATCCCTATTTTATGTATTGCCTACTTTATTTTTGTTAATTTTATTATGACTAAACATGTTCATTTTTGGTTGGTTTTATTAGAACTTTCTTTGATATCTATTCACAATTGATTATCAACTGTTATTATCTTCCATTTACTTTCATTTATTTATGATTACACTATATTTATTACTAATCTAGATGATATATTATTCCCTCTATACCCCCTTTTGACCCTCATTTCTATTCGGTAGCCTCTGATGAATGGAGAGGTGAGATTGCAACTTTGTCACCAATCGATCTGATTACTTTTTATAGAGTGAAATGGGTCGGGATGTGAAAAATTGGTATCAATAAAATTTATTTTCCTTTAATTAATACTTTGGAATGGTATATAGGAGACTAATAATATTTTGGAAATTGGTAAATAAATCGTTTCTAGGAATGGAAAACCCATGCACAGAGGAATAATCAAGTTTATAGGGATGAGAATATTGTTCATAATGTTGTTATTACAATTTATTATAATTTCACCTTGAGTGAACTTAATTTTATTTCCACATGTTAATAATTTATGGGATTTATCTTCTAGAATGGTATGGAAATAGAATAGGTGTGTTCATGCATCATTTCAGGCACATAGGTTTCATATGTTATTAGCATGCTTCTGTATACCATGCTTCTGTGATTATGTTCCATGATTATATGTATACCATGCTTGTGTAATTATCTATCATGATTATAAATGTACCATTCTTGTGTGATTATTTATATGTATACCTATATTTTTTGCTAATGTGATAACTTTCCTTATTGTGGTAATGATGTAAGGTGGTTAAATAAAGTTTCAACATCAACCTAAATGGTGTTTTACTATATAGCGTGATAATGGACTTCTTGTTAATCATCCAAAAATGTATTAAAGAGATAAAATAGTTCTAAATAACTTGATGAATAAACTTGAATGGAATCCTTAAATTTTAAGGAAATTGTTCTATTTTAATTAATTAAAATCAGTATTTATGGATGGAAGTTAAATGGTGTGTCAATTTCTACTTATAAAGTCTTGTACCTTTACAACTTGGGAACAACAACCCATATGACTGAATCCTATTATTCTTGACTCAGAACTTGTAGGTGAGTTTTAGGACCGTATACCTATGAGATAACCCTATAAAAGTTGTGCTAAAATATTAATAAATGCAACTATTATGGGTTTCAATTAAATAGGATTAGAGTTTTAATTTATAGAGAATCGAATCTATAAATTGGGAATGAATTCCCATATAACTAAACCCAGGTTGGCATGACGGGACCCTCGTAGGTCACCTCTATCCTTAATTTCTTAGTAATTATCCCCTTGGAGGTTTGATTGTGGTAAATAAGGATGGTTACATAAATATTCTATTTCCACTTATATGGTGTTTCATATAAATATATGGTGGCATCTTCTTAACCGATCTACTTAAAATGACAAAATATTTGTTATCCTTTTTTTATTTTACAGATATAAGGCATTAGTTAAATAAATTAATGTTATAACCTAAAGAGTGTTTTACTCTATAGTTTGTGAGACAAATTTTTAACTAATAAAATTGTGAGAACTTATGGATAAATAAATAGGTGAAAGGAAATTTTGAGATATTTTTCCTAGAATATTATGAGACGCTTTCTATATAAATTGAAAAGCACAGTTCATAAAGTGTTTTTTTGGTAAATTTCATTTCATATTTCTGATCATTTTATTATTTAAAATATATTTGAATTTGTGAAATGGATTAAATAAAACCTTTTTTGGTTTTAGAAATACAGGACCCTCATGTTGAGGATAGTTTTAATATTACCTTGATAAGTTAAATTGAATGGGTATTTTAGCATTTCCCATAAGTTTCAATAGACTTATTCTGTTACATTTGACCAAAAAATTTGGTGGAAAATCCTGGTGACCATTTAGGCATGTTCTATTTTTATAATCAGTGTTATGTTAAAGTGTGGTGCTAACATATTTATGTAGATCCATTTGATATTGAAAGATGGTAGACTTTTAAGATGTATTAGGGAAGTTATGTGTCATTATTTGACTATTTGAGTTAGATATGACTCTTATTTAATGTGTTTGTTCCATCATGTAAGCATGTGTTTGTCTAGTATGTTGAGAATCTTGGGGGTAATAACATATATAGATACCTGATGAGTATTAGATCTTATTACTTTTATGTTAATGTAGTGACCATCTAGGTAGAACTCCCCCATGAGGAAGCTCAGAGAGGATAAAGGCATGCTAGGAAAATGATTGGTAGGTGATGTTGTTACATGTATGTTAATAAAATTTTACCATTGTGGATTGATGATATCCTTATATCCTTTCAATTTTACCTATTTAGATAGAGTTTATATTCATGTTATACGTTGTGTAATATAGTTCCTTAAGTGGGATATAGTTCTCAAGTAAGAGAACTTTTAGACTTGGTGGATGGACCTAGTGACCTTGTTTTAAGATTTGATCATTGGGGTTAGGTGGGAGACCTAGAGGCCCTTATCTTTGAATCAGAACCTAGTGAGTCAAATTCATTGATTTTAATTTAGTAAACCTGTAAGTTAGGTTTTATTGAATTTATTAATGCCTTCAAAGGTGGTGATCTTGGTTTTACACTTATTTTGAGACCAATGCATGGAAGGTTCTTGGGTTTTGTGATGTAGGCATGTCAAAGAATGTGGTTTTCAGGGAAATACATAAGGTGATCAGATATCAATATTGGATTAAATGGGTATGAATGTCTAGGTTACTAATCCATTTTAACATTGGTTATGTGTTTTATGCTTAAATTTTAAGAACACCATGTGATTTGTGATTGTCAGTAAATCATGGCATAGGTAGGCACTTGATTTTGAAGAGAAGTTTCAAGGGATATTTTGACTTTTTAAAAACTAACATGTTGTGTATCATGGCCAACAAGACTCATTGATGAATGAATCATGGGATCATGGGATAGTCTTGAATCAAGTGGTGTGGGATGCACACCCGCTACGTATGGAATGTTTAGTTCAAAATGGTTTTACATATTAACTAGTTGATATGGAATGTCAGTGAGTGGACTGGTGCAAGCCAATGATTGATAAATTAAATTTTGTTTCATTAAAGATTAGATACCCATATTTTTGGGTAAATTATAATAAGTCCTTCATTGTGAGGGATAATCATGGAATTAAACTAGGTATCGTGAGATGGTTGACCCATGGGAGGACCATAAAAAATCATTTTTGGGAGATGTGGTGTCAGAGATTATTTAAGGTCAGCATATCTTAGTTTCTTGTGAGTATGTCTTGGATAGAGCGATACATACATATTGATGTAATATTTGTATACTTCTAGTTTAAAGATGACCATGACCAGTTTCTTGACATTATCCTGAGTAGGCTAAGAGAGTTCCGAATATGCATTAATCTATCAAAGAATATTTTTTGTTGTGATGAAAGGAATATTTGATAGTTTTTCTCAAGGAGTGGTATGAGATAACCCATATGGTGGGGTGTAATATATTGGTTGTTTGAGGTTGGTGACCCTTGTTTTAAGTTATAACTCATTGAATACCATTGAAACCATTATTAGGAAGTGGGAATGAGTGATGAGAGTTATTTGCATTAGTGATCAGGGATGATCATGACCTTTCCCATGCCAGTTGTTATATTTGAGGGTATAAGGAGAATTATTTATTTTAATTGAAAACTTTTTTCAATTGTTGTGATGAAAAGGATGATCCTAAGGTGGGTTCGATGCATTAGTCATCAAGTTATAACCTTCTTGTGAGAAGGGTCGTGAAATATTGAGACCGGTCGTTGGATGAAAAGTTTGTTTTTTCAGATTCCATTTGATAAATGGAACAATGTACTACTATATTTCTTAGTAAATCTAGGTATATGTTCAGTTATGGATTTGGATGGAGTTATTGTGTGGAATCAAGCTTGTATTATCTTGTGATGATCCAAGGGTGTTGAATAAAAGTACACTACTTTTCATGCGGTGTCACAATAACAAAAATTAATAAGAGATTTTTCATCTAGGAGACATCATAAAAAGTTTGGTATGAGATTTGATGAGAATTACTATAAAAATCTTGGTGTGCCTTGGGATAAAGGCATTAGAATCTATTTTTGGTGATGTTTCACCTATTGAAGATGAGCGTTTTTGAAGGTAATCATCCATAGTTGGTTTGAATTTTGTTTCCAAAAATAGTTGGATGTAGTTAGTGGGGAACTACATCAATCATTAAATTAGGATAAGGAAAGTGTGTTCTAAGGGTTATCAATGGATTTTAAAGGAAAATATGGTGTGACTAGGTTAATCCTGTTTGATTATAATTCAACCATTTCATTAAATTGAGAAATGTTCTGAGGTGTTTCATTAGGATGATAGGGAGTTCTTAGATTGTAAATTATGACAGTAAAAGAATCATGAAAAGGAATCATCTGCTAAAGGATAGAACCTATAGTGGGGAACAACATAGGATAGATGATGAAATATTTTAATACATAGACATGCATCAGGTTATATAGGATCAGGTAATGATTCATTTATCATTTTTTCAATGTCTATGAGCATTGTATTTCAATTTAATGTCTTAAATATTATATGTTTAAACTGGAACTTGGAGGTGCATTGGGAGTATAAAAATGAAACATTATCGATTAATATGGAGATCCAATACACTAGTAGGTTGGGGGATTTTTTTAGATTATTATTAGCATTGGATTGTGTTTTATTGGCTTAAAGACCATATGTTTTATCCAGAACATGGAGGTTTATTAGTCATATAAAAATGAAATGTGGTCATTACATTGGGAGATTCACTACCATAGTTGGTCTGGTGATTTTTTTAGTTTTCCACCAAGGATTATTGAGGATGATAAGTTATAAGGTGGGGAGGTTTTAAGATCCTATGTTTTGGATCAAATTGAAAATTATAAAGGAATTTGAATTTTCATTTGGTGGACAAGCCAAATCTTAAACTGAGGTTCCGAATGGAATTATGATAATTTTTACTCTTTAAATTATTGGATGGGATTTTAGGATTAGGAGGTGTTTCTGAATCTCAAAAAAATTCAAGATCTTAGGGATTTAAAAGAATAGTTTTAGGAGAGACATCCCTGGATGCACGGTTGGATCATGGTTAGTGCGAAACAAACGACCAATCTGTATAGCCTATTTTGTTAGGAAAAATAATTTTGTTTGGCCATGTGGGAGCTCTAGTATTCTATGTGAATTGGTACAGAGGTGTAGAGGATATCACATGGCTGGAACATGTTTTTTTACAATGTTGTTTAACTATGGTGGGTAGGGGTGTGCATAGACAATAATGATACATGGTTGGTGCATAGTTGTTAAACTGTGTGAGGAAACCATGTGATATAGTGGTACTTTTGATAGTGCAACCACATGGTTGTTACCCATTTTTCCTAACTATTAAAAATAACTATGTTTCTCTTTAAAAGGGATGAATTTCCATTTTCCCTTCCAACCTTAAATATTATTCACATCATTTTGTTCTTCTTTCATACCCAACATGTCCCCACATGTTACCTCTTCCCTTATCCTCTTTCATGAGTAGATATTTATCATTCTTGGACTGATTTGACAACCACAAAATGAATTGTAAGCCAAGAGGTAAGTCTAAGACTCATTTTACCTCCTATCTCTATTTTCTTATTCCATATAAATGCTATTGTTGAGCGAGATTATATGAAGTATTTTTAGGGTGTTCATTTGGTTTTTAATTTTCTCTCCTTTCTACTTAAATAAAAGGCAGATATTAGATGATTTAATATTTCTAAGTATAAGGTTTGTGGTTTAGTTTCTTTTACCTTAAATTTTATTTATTTATAAATTGTTTCCATTATTCTACATGCAATAATTTTTTCACGTTTCTCTTAAAGTATGAAATACCATAAATTAAATGCCTACAAAATAAAATTTATGTTCTTTATACCCCTTACACATGGTTTGTGGTTTGTGACATCATCTTGGATTACCCCTTTGGGTGTGTACTAATATTTTTCCATCATTGACCATTGATTGTAATTAACAAAAACACCCTTTAGGTGTTTTTGTGATGTTTTCTTAAAAACGGGAATGTTTAACTATGACTAAATGAATTACTAACATTTTTTATAATCCACTTTCCCCTTGAGATTCATAATTAAAATGATTAATGGAGTAGATTTAATGGAATTGTTAAATGTTAAGGGTTTACCCATGTCTATGTTTAAATTGTTAAATATGTTACTTATATGTCCATGAATCTTATACCTTGATTAGGTAATTGTACACCCTTAAGGCAGGTTGGATTGTCTCTTATTTTATGTGGTTAAAATGAATAAATGCAATATGAATGGTAAGACCATGTCACTTGGACCCATGTCATTATAAATGAATGTGTTTATAGAATTAATTTAATGGAATTGTAAATGGATTAATGGATTAAATTATTGTGATTATAAATTTTCATGGTTGTTTTCCATGGACTATGTTTAATTATTAAATAACACATGACTATAAATATAATATTCCTTGAGTGATACTTGGAATCTATTTAGGTATTACTTAGACGGAAACATAAGACATTGAAATTAGTTTAATCTTTAATGAAGAACGAATTGTTAAGTAGTATTGGACAAGACTTTCCTCATGATTTTAATTTAAATTACTAGACATTATGTTCTTCAAGATTTTATTTGAAATTTATAAACATGGAACTCCTCATGATTTTAATTGAAATTATTGGACATGAAATTATTCATGATTTTAATTTTAATTTTTTTATATGGATTTAATCATGATTTTAATTGAAATTGTGGACATGGAATTCCTTATGATTTAAGTGAAATTATTGGACATGGTGTTCCTCATTGTTAGTTTGAAATCTTTGGACATGGTGTTACTCATTATTTATATTGAAATATATAGACATATAATTAATCATCATTTACATTTTAATAGTTTTACATGGAGTTCCATATTATTTTCTGGAAATTGTTGGACTTATTAATCCTTATCATTTATAGGGAATCATAATACATGACGCTCCACTTCCCCTTTGATTCAGATGCTCGAAATGGTTCTCATTATTTAAAAATGAAAAACATATAATTATCATTATACATGGATTAATTGGTTTCATTCCAAGATTCTTAATTCTATTTATATGTAGGGTAAAATTTTTAGAGGAATTATAAATCAGGAAAAAGTAGGTATAGTTAGTAAGGGATCCTATGAGGAACTTATGCTCAATATGGTTTATATTTGCATAGTTTATTCTCTAACTTATTTATTATAATTGAAAACTATTATATTTTATATTCATATATTTCATTTTCATTAGAAACCATTGGTGGTGTACTAATGAGTTTTAATCACAGACTATTCAGGCTACCAATTAGTACCCATAGAGATCTCCTCACAGCAGGTTAGGGCTTGGTTCATGATTCTTTATTATTGTATCATTTGGGATTGGATTTAGAATGGGAGTAGAATATGATCATGTAATTGGGATTCCTTCCAATGTTGGATTATTTTATTTATTTATTCGTTTTTCAGTCTATCCATGTTGTACGTATTACTATAACACCAAAAACTCAAAAATAAGGACATTGTATTTGAGAGCGGGTATGAAACGCCACACCAAGAGTAGAATGAAACACCTCGAGACCATACAATATTTTTTTAAATAAATACAATATATTAGATATATTTCATTACAAACAACATTTATTCTAGATTTAATTACATGCAAAAATGAATTTATTTGATAGATTGCATTACACACAAGACTGAGTTTTACCGAACAACAACATATTATTAAAATATTTTTATTTAATATAGTAGTTATAAAATAAATTTTAAATTGAAGGGTAAGAATAATATTAAATAAAATAAAAAATTATATGGTTGATAAATATTTATTATCTATCTATTTATTATAAATAAAATAAAAAACATTTGAAAGAAAAATAATTTTTCTCTGAAAAAACTGTATTTTTTCTAAAAGACAGTTTGATCGTGCTTTGTGCACATAATTTGAAATTATTTTTTATCACTTTTAGAAAATTTATTTCAAACAATATACATAATTTATGAAATTATAATTCCAAAATTATCTTAGTATGAATTGTTTTTATTTTTCTGGTAAGTTTTATGTTTTAACGAATAGTGAAAATACTGAATTTTAATTGAATATTTCCTTTTGGTTTAAACAATTTATAATGTTAAATAATATTTTATGATTAGTTTTAAATTAAAATTAGTTAAATATTATATTAATTAATCCAATTTATATCATTATAATAATTTTTATATTGAATTTATATATAAAAAACCTTTGAACATTTTCACTTTGAAAACCTTCTTTCTTATCACTTTTGTGAGATTAATTTTAAATTAAAATTTACCACTTATGTGAATTGGATTTGAAAAAATGGATCCCTTATTTATAATGAGAATAATTTATAATTTATAATAATTTTAACTTTATTTTGGACAAAAATGAACAGGGAATGCAATACAAACCAATTACAATGGTTAAGATAAAAATTGATTTGTGGGGGGATTAAACTAAAAATATAAGGGTAAAAATAACCTATATAGTTGTGTAAAAACTATTTTATGGCCATATTTTGACCATTAATACTCTAATTATATATAATGAAAAAAAATTACCCTTTTTACATATGAAAAATGTGGATGCACTCAATTATTTTAAAAAATACCATGTGTGTCCCCGCACTTATATAAGGCCACACCCTCTCCTCTATTATTCACACCTTAAAAAATATTTAGTTATACCAAGACCTGAAAAAACAACTTCCCAAATTATTTAACATCATTCAAGAATCCTTATTTTTTTTGGAAGGAATCCTTTGAAGTATTTACTTTAAACCTATTGAGGATACCCTAATAAGAGTAATGTTCTTTAATGAGCGTTTTTATTTTACTTCTTTCTTCACATCCTTAAATTTTTGTTAAACAAGAATGATATGATAAAATAATTATATTAAATATATGGGGATTTTTTTATAATAATTTTGTTATCTAAAAACATCTCAACTTCCATAAAATGGGATATGAAATCGTCATTCGTGTGTACGATGTACTACCGCCTTACAGACAATGTCATTCATTTTTTCATTTCCACATCTCAAGGATGGGTATGATGATGAATATAAAGTTTATATATTATATTTATAACATATTTATATCTTTGGAACCATTATATAATATATACTTTTTACCTTTTATTTCCTATGATATACGATAAAGTCACTCATGTGCACGACAAACATCCGCCTCGTGAAGTGATGTGATTTTTCTTTCACTAATTCTTCACACAGAAGGTGATAAAGATAAATTTAATTATTATATGTGATATAAATGAAATAATTATGATATTAAATACATATTTATCATTATATAAAGATAATATATATCATTTTATATCTTTCCTTATAATTTATGTTAAGATGATAACATTATCCGTGTACGTGTGGACTACCACCTTCATAGAGCGATGTGACTATATTTTCATCACCACACCACATGGATGGTATATATAAGTATATAATATGATAATATTGATATTATGATAATTTTATAAAGATAATATATTAGTTACCTTTTTTCATATTATTCTTTGAAAAATGGAAGTGTTACTCATGCGTTTGTACGACCCACCATCTCCCTGATCGTAATGTAATTAATTTTTCTTAACCATCATTCATGATTTTTTTTAAAAGAAAAATTTGTGTAAAAATATTAAGATTATGTAATTATTATTATGGAGATGATATAACTATATAATATTCAGAATAACAAGATATTTTATGACAAAACAGACATGATAAAACAAGGAAATTAACACCCAAAACAATGAAAAAAAATTAAAAATTATTAATGAATGAGTGATAATATATTTTAAAAGGATAACATATAATATTATAAATATTAATATAGTTATATAATAATTTAATAAAATATTTTAAACCACTATACAAGATGTTAAATCATGTTCAACAAAAAGGAATCATGATGTAAGGGATCATGTCTCAATTTCCATTCATTTTGGAACATTTGTATGTTATGCACCAATTTGTTTTATATAGTGTATAATATTCCCATTTCACATTTAATATCATGAATAATTCATAATTAATGATATTTTATGATTCAATTTTTATTATTTCATCCAAGTGTATTTTTCTTGAATGTTATCAAGTTGTAATGGATTTTTAACAAAATTTCCATTCATTGTGTTAAAATTACAATTCACTGATATTTTTATTATAAGATTATGTGCATAATTAAATTTTATTAAATTATGTTGTATTTATTGTTTTTTATTTGGATTTATAGTTGAAACACATAATTGATTCATTGATTAATTCTCACTGCAACATTATGATCTTTCTAGAGGTTTATTTTATAATCTCATTCTAATTGTGATTTCTTATTCTTAAATTTTAGTTGAATAAAATTATTTGATAATTTACAAGTAAAAAAAATTAATTCTATTATCTTATGGTTATTAATTGATATTTTCAAGTAATATTATAATTTCACACTCTTTGATAAATAAATTAATTGATAAAATGTTTTAATAAAATATGGCTTCATTTCTCTCTTCTATAGGAAATATGTTTCCTTCCAAAACCATGTTTTCTAAGTGTTTTTAAAGTTTTAAAAATGATTTGTAAAAGGAATTTTGACCCATTTTTACACTTTAACTATTTTTCAAAGTAATCTTATATCATTTTCAAAAAAAATCATGTTTGTGGATTTTACTAAAAATGTGAAAGGAATCTTCTTGTTGTTTTTTTTTTGAACAAGGAACTTTCCTCGCCCTTTTACAGAGAAAGATGAATGATATTTTTAACTTTTACGGCATGTATAGAATTACACATTTTCATGACCATCATTTCATTGAAGCTGAATTTTCAGGTTTATAAGGATCTTTTTAATATTTTTACAAGTTGTTTTCAAAGAAAATGATTTTCAAAATGTTTTTTCAAAATGAAAAGTATATTTTATACAAGAATGATCTAAAGATGTTTTTATGGTATTTCTATTAATAAATGACAAAACCACTTTATTATTAATCCAAGTAGTATATATTGGTACCATATTTATTCTTCCTCTAGATGGTTTATGATTATTTTTAACAAGGATAGTATTGACATTCACTTCCATATTTTATTTTATAGTCATTAACTTCCCCTTGAAAAATTAAGTTTTCTAAGATAATTAGACATTAAATTTTACCTAAATATCCATATTATTTATCATTTTTATACTTATTTCCTAAATTGTATCCCATTTCTACATACAGTGTTTTACTTTGAATGTTATTTATTTATATAGGAATTATTGATAAATTTGTGTTATTTACTCAATAGAGATATTTGATGTTATGGCATAGTGGTTCATGAATTAAATCAATTATTCGATTTCTAAGGAATGATTTGGACCTACCGTGACAGTTGGATCCCAAAATTATATATCCCCTCGTTCCATTATTAGGTCTCATGATACATTTAAGTTAAACTAACATTAAACGAGTTTCTACCCATAGTTTATACTGTCTTGTGAAAGGTCTTTATGGTATAGGTATCATTATGCTAGAGATCATGATGTCCAATAATTAAGTATTTCCTTCATTAAGAGTTCAATTATTTTTATCCATGATATTTTTAATATGATATTATCCCTGGATGCATTTCATTTTTAGTTTATTTATTAAATAGAATGTGTTTTCATTTATTTACCTTTCTATATTTCTTGTGCCTTATCCAGTAATTTAAATGGAATATGTTTTTAATTAGTTAGCTTTCCATGTTTATTTTGATTTTTGATTCTTGATATATTACATATTAATTAAACCTTACTGAGAATTTGAGGTCACCCTTATTTGTTTCCCTTTCTAAGGATTACATTAAGTGTTATATGTTTTATATGAAAGAATATACTATAGGAAATAATATTATTCTTGAAAAAATATTATATTGTCATTTGTTTTTTAAATCCTAATGAATGACTTAAGTATGTATCTAGTTTACCAAGACCAATAAATTATTCAATCATTGGAGATATGATATCTTTTATCTTATGAAAATGTAATAAAGTAAATAATGGATTTGGTCTATTGGGGTCTGGGTCCCTATAATTAGATATTATATCTTGAATGCTTGTATTTTGTCTCAGCATGTTCATGCATGGTCATTTTTATTGGAACTTTATGGGTTATACATTTATAATTTATTATCAGATATTATTTTCTTCCTCTAACTTTCATTTATTTATTCTTCCACTACATTTAATACTAATCTATAGGGTATATTCTCCCCACTTTACCACCTTTTGGTCCTCACTGCTAGTCAAAAACTTTTAGAGTACGGGGATGCATTCTTGAGGCATTATCGCCAATCAATGTGATTACTATTTATAGATTGAACCACGTCAGCAAATGATAATATCTTTATAACTATGTAATTCCCTATATCATTTTAACTCTTTAGAATCATCACTATTATAACTTAACCTAAAATGGAGAAAAACAACATGAAAATAGAAATCATGTTGTAAAACCCAAAATCAAAACTATGGGGATTAGAAGTGTTCTTTGATAAGATTGAATGGAATAAATTTATAGGTTGTAACATGGATAATATATCAATTATATAGTTGTTATAAAGGTGTATAAATTCATTTCGTATAATACCAGAAAACATGTTACTAGTTTGGAATTAATGATATATAAATAATATACTTAGATTTTATTTAGATTAAAAAAATATGAATTTTCAT
This sequence comes from Viscum album, assembly GCA_963277665.1. NCBI lineage: Eukaryota > Viridiplantae > Streptophyta > Magnoliopsida > Santalales > Viscaceae > Viscum > Viscum album. The sequence goes on from OY728131.1 coordinate 753,361,659, forward strand.
TATAGATAATTTATCTAAGATGATTTAATGACTTTTTAATATAATTAAAGGATAATAATTATTATTTTTAGAATAAATTCATTTCAAAGAAATTATTTTATTTATGAAATAAGCATTTTTACTAAACATATTACTTTTAAATAAGGATTTCAAACGTATTGATAAAAATAAATGATTATTAGATTAAATAAATGAAATCTGAAAAATAATTATTTAACTATAATGAATATTAATATAGTAATTCATAGCTAAACAAAAATGTTTTATTTAAAAATATTATTTTTTAAATATTATATGCATTTATTTAAAAGATTTTTTTTGAAAATCGGTCTATTAAATTAAATGTGTTGGTTATACATAGAAACAAATTACTAATTATTTATATACTGATAAATAATTCGGTATAAATTAGTTAAATTCATTTAATGATAAAATATATATTTTCAAAAAAAAACCTTAGTACAATGTATTTTTTTTATTTATAAATTAAATTAATATATAATATAGAATAATATTAATTAAATTCATTGATAATATACAAAATAAAATAAATTATAATTAATCTATGCTTATTAAATTGAATTTTAAAAAAATAAATTCACTTTAGAATTAAAATTTTATTTTTTCTAAATTTTTTATGTGTTATATTATTTTATATTAAAATTAATAAAACATTGAAATTGAATAAAATTAAATGGATTTCATATTTTGAATCATTTTATTAATTTTTTTAATAAGGTCAATTTCATTTTTAGGCATAAAAATAAGATATTATGGTAAAAGTTAGTTACCATGGTAATAGTAAAGGAGTTATTTTAAAATAATTGTATTTTATAAGTGTTCTGTAATTTTTTCTAAATAAATTAAATTAATTAATTTTAAATATAGAATATTGTGTAATTTTTAAATATAGATACAATTATATTAATACTCATTTGATTAGTGATTTATAGAAAATAAGAATATGAATGATTATTCTTTAAAATAGTTATTTATAGTACATATTAAATTTTTATTTAAAAGTTAATTTTATAATATATTAAAATTTAATTATATTAAATGGAGTAAAAAATTTTGAATCATCATATCAATATTGGGTAATATGGGCCATCTTATACTTTTAGTAAAAATAATAATTACCGTGGTAAATAATTAAACATGTTAAAAAGGGGTAAAAAGAGGTGATTTATCATGACCCAAATTCTATTTAATTAAGTTGAAATGTAGAAATTATAGAATATCTTTTTTAGTTTTTCTGATCAATCCTAAAATTCTCACCAATAGTTTCTCACATAACTCACATAAATTCTATGTGATTCCATCTTTACCCTTCACCTAAATTGAGTTTCCATGGAAATGTTCCAGATTTTTACCTATAAAAGGAGATCACCTCTACCCCTTCCAAAGCAATATAATACATTAAAGACCTCTTTAATAATATAATATTTTCCCCATAATATAGTTCTATCCTGTGTTTAGAACCCTCCTGTCACAAGAAGGAGGAAGAAGGCCTTTATTCCAAGAGAATTCATCATGAGAGGGGGTGATTTTGTCAAAGTAATGATTTTTTATTCTCTACTTTTTATTTAATTTATCACCAAAAATCTTCATAAAAATCATTCAATAATATAATTATGTTCGATTTACGTAATTATTCTTCTTTAAAAATTATATTATCATAATATTTATCAAATTTCTTACTCATTCATTTGCTATAAGGTTTTTTCATTTGGGTCTCTTCTATCTCCTACATGAACGATGTTATAATTATTATATCATAAATGATTAATAAAACTTAAATTTTGGTAATATATTGTAAAAAAATATAATTTTAATTTGTTTTATTAATTTTTTAATTGTAATATTTATATTTAACTCACTATTAATATACCACCTTTTATTCATAAAAAATTATTGAAATAAGTGTGTTATAGATTTCATCTTAGAGAACCATACATCAAATTCCCTTAGAATGAAACAAAATATTCATAAATAAATAAATAAATATCATATATTATAGTACCTTTAATATTATAGATATTATGAAATCATGAACATTTAATAATGATAGAAACCATTATACCAAAGACCAAAAAGGAATTATTTAAACAATAAATAACTGATTTCTAAAATTAACTAAAAATAAGTAAAAAACTTTATACTATTTGAATATAAAAGATTAATATAAAAGTAAAAATAAACAAATAAGGTTAATAAATATATTATTAATTATCCTTTTTAAATATATAGGAGGTTAGATCATGTCTATCTAGGAAAGGATCCAAGGTTAGGGGTTTGGTTAACTAAATCGCATTTCATTGAGTTATAATCATTATTAATGAACTTAATTTTTATATTTTTGGATTATTCCAGGATATTATTATGTTATATTTTAGTTCCTACTTATTTTATAAGTATGTAATGTTCATTTCCATAATTTCATTTCTAAATTATTCTTACTTAATTTTTTTCATATTCGTAAGGGCTTGTCATCTCAATTTCCCTTCGTTAATAATTGTTTCTTATTATGACCCTATTTTAATTTATATAGTTTATATGAAACCTATTTGACATATTATATCATTATTATCTTTATATTCATGGTATTTAAAGTTCTAATTCAATTTAACTCTTTCAATAGTTTTTTATTCAAAAGATACTGAAACTATAAGTGTTTATTTCCAATGTCACTTTCGAATCGAGATTGTATATGTTTAAAATTATATTAAGTGAAACTGTTTTTAATTTATCTATTAATCCCAATTTATTTTTTTCTCCAAAATTTTTTTATTTTTTTTAAATTCCTTATTACCATTTCTTCTCCCATTGGTTCACAACCCAACTGAATGTAAGTTTGTAAGTGGAGGCAAACTTATCTCTTCTTTGTGATCAAGAACATTTATCATTCATATCCATATTATTTATTTCCAAAAAAAATTACCTTATTTTTATGAAATATAAATATGTATTATATTTTTGTACTCTCTGTATTTCACTTTAAATATTTTCAAAATAAAATTTAAAAGCTTTTTTAACGATTTGGGGTTTTCTTCAATGCTGCCTAAAAATATAAGAAAGGGATTTCTTTTCACATTAATATATTTTATCTTCCAATAAAAATTTATTTATAGAAGATTTATTTATTTTCAAGGATCCATTATTGAGTATTTTTTAAAAATTATTAAAAAAAGAAATCTCTTCTTGAAATTTATTTTTGAAAGTTATTTGTAACTTCATTTTTATAAGGAAATGACAAAAATGTTTTCTTAAAACTACTTTTATAACCTCGATCACATTTTCATCTAAATAAAATGTATTAATCCCTTATGAAGTAAAGTTAATGATAAATCCTAAGTTATTTTATACTTATTTTTAGAGATTTAATTTTTATATCAACTCATCTAACTCTTGATGTCATTTTATGTGTAACTATTTAAATATGTTATGAAATACATTTTTTTCCATGGGTTTTCTTTCATTATATTATGTATGATTAATTTTTCCGAACATATTATTTATTTATCATTATTTTATGTGTGGGATCCTATATATCCCTCTATTTTATGGGTAAATATTTATCCCATGATCTCAAAATGGTACATTGAGTTTATCCAAAATTTAAAGGGTACACAAAAGGTTATCCAAGGCCCTATGGTATATGAATTTTTATCCCAATATAGAAGGGTGAATGAGATTTTATCATGAACCTAATGGGGAATAAGTGGATATACTAATCCCAAAGGCCACACCAAATGTTATCCCATGCCCAAGGGTACATGGGTGGTTAGCCCAAGCCAGAGGGTACATGGGTGCTTAGTCCAAGGCCAAGGGTATACAAATGGTTAGACCAGTCCCAAAAATGGTACAAAGGCGGTTAGACCAATCCCCAAAAGTTACATTAGTGGTTATACCAAACCTACTATATTATAGGAAGGTGGTTATCCTATAAAATTTCATGACGATTGTCTCATTACTAAATCTAGACACTACTCATATTCATGCTATATTTCTATTTTATTCCTCAATATAATATCATGATCCATGACTTATGATTATTTTATCATTCCATTAAATTAGTATTCCATGGTATATGTTTGATATTTTTGGGTTATATGTCCTTATTTGATGCATTATGGAAAACTATTATCATTCCATGTTAATTTTAATTAGATATTTCCCCCTTGATCATGCGTACTGAATTTCTTGTGATATAAAATATTTATGAATCATTTATATAGTTCCACAAACTTAGAATTATAACTAAATCATTTTTTTTCCAATTTATTCAATGAAAGATATATAGGATTATTTTTAGAAAGAATTAATATGTTGAGAATTTTGTGTGAGATGTTGAAGAAATAAGGTAAAATAAGACATTTATGTATTTATCTACAAAGATACTAAACCTTTGGGTTTTATGATTGTGTATTTACTTATGATATGTAATGATTAAATTAGGGAAATAATGTAAAATGTATACATGTTTTTTTCTATTCATATCACATGGTACCAAATTTATTATGTAAAGTCTATGTTTTTAGTATCAAATCTAGGACTGTGGGTCTGGGATAATTTAGTAGGTATTAGAGCGAGTTTTAGTTATTTTTTGGGATTATGTTATTAATAATATGTGGATATAACTTAAAAGAACCTACGATGAATAAAAAGTGATATAGGATAAACCTAAAATGTCAAAGGTTGAAATAAATGAGTTATAATTTTGGACACATTAGGATTAATTTTCGTTATCTTGTGATTACTTACTCCGATTATTATTTCTTGAAACTCAGCCTAAAACTTTTAGTTTTTCTTAATGTATAGAACTAGGGGGAATCAAGTTGATAATGAATGTTATGAGTAATGTGGTGATTTTACAAAAAAAGTAACCAAATGGTGTGGGATATAGAGTGAAAACTTATATATAAATATTTTCTAAGGTTATAAAAAAAAACATAAAACAAATTGAGATCCCAAATACACCCAATAAGTAGAAACAAGCTATATATTACTTCATACAGAAACATATACCCTCCTTTAGTGGGTCTTCCAATCCACTAATTACTAAGAAATATATCAATACACTTGAAAATATATTTTCTATTATCTAGTTATCATATCATGAAAATGTTATTTTATCCATTTATAATTTAGATGGTGAAGGTGACCAATTATGATATTTGATAAAGAAAAAGAGGCCAAAGGAAGAAATCAACTGCATGAAATGGGAGGATAATACACAGGTATTTTTTAATAAATATTTCACCTGAGCTCTTTGCACTAAAATATAGGGATAATTAATTGGGCTGAAGTAAATATATTAAAAATATATTGGTACCTCTAAATAAAACTTCAAAATATTTTAAATGTACACTTATGGTTTTATCATTGACCCAAAAAGTTAAATCAATCATATATTTAGTTAATTAAGGAAAATTATATTAAACCCATTTGATCTATGTTAATTTTGTGGCTATTAAGAAATTGTTTTATATACTCTCAAGGTGGATATGGAGACTGATGACTCAGATTATTCTTGTGGTTTGGGGATAATAATAGAAAATCATAATTTCATAGAAAATCAAATGATAGAATCCATATAGGAAAGAAGATTCATCTTCTTACATGAAAAATATATAAAAATAAGTATGGGAATTTTTTTGAAAGGAATGGGGAAATTATTTAAGTGTTGAAGAGATAGTCATTGAGAACATGAATTCTGAAGGGATATGAAGAAATAAAATAATCTTTAACCAAATGCACCACCCACACTCTAATTCTCAAATTGTAAGGAGTATGGAAATTACACCAAAATATGAACCAAAATAAGTGTTTATAATGAAAATAAACATCAAAAACCTCTAAAGACAAGAGGAAAAGGGAAATACAATGAAATAACAACTACTAGAGCAGGCCTGAAAAATGAAGTGGTGTATGGTAAACTCATCATCCCCTAAATAAATTTAAATGTAATGTTCTATAATAATTCTACCCACTAATTTATTCCTAGAAATATTTCTAAGATCATAAATTCTACACCCCAATAATTATATTATTAATGAAGTTGTCTAGTTGTATGATTATTACATCCAAAGTTTATAACTCTTTTCTAATTAAATTTTATAGGAATATGATTCCTTTCAATCTTATTGTTATCCCTTAAGATGCATTTGACAATATTTTTGGCATTGATTGACTATCTCCATAAAGATTTCATATTAATTTTTAGGTTTGGAAATTCATATTTCATATCCTAGATCAACCTATTATCATCTATCATTATAAGCTGAATATGAACTTGATATAAAAATTACTTCCATTATATGGGTTTTAATACCCAATAATGAGTGGTAATTAGCTCAAATGTTTGTGGATAAACTTGATATTATGAATATTCATATTATAAGGGAAAATATGAGTATCCCAGAATTATATAATATAACAAGGTTAATAGATCATTAGAAGTTATATCTTCAGTAATGCATATCTCATGGAAACCCTTAGTTATTTTCATTAGTGAGTGATAATTAAAATTGAGAGGATTAAATTTATTTAAGGTTGTATAATTTAGCAATCCTTGTTTTAAGAAATATTTTTATTTCCTTAAAAAATATGTTCTTTTAAATTATGTCAAACTAATTGAACTTTAAAATAAGTCATTCAAGGTATGAATCATACTATTAAAAATTTATTCAATCACAACAGAACATGACAATAAAATAACATGAAACCATATATTACATATTGTGGATAATTTCATTACTTAAAAATTCATGAATTAAAAGGGGATAATAAATATAAAATAATAATATCTTTATAGAAAGGAAATATCTTGGACCATCTTCACTCTTTAGAATCACAATTAGTATAACTAAACCTATATTGAAAAAATAACATAATTAAAGGAGAAATTATTTTGTAAAACCAAAAATTAAAATAATATGAATGAGAGGTGTGCTTTGAGAAGATAGAATAAAATGAATTTATTGAGTGTAATGGGGGTAATATAGCTATTATGAAGGGGTATATAGTCATTGGGTGTAATACCGGTAATCATGAAACTGATTTGGAATTAATGGTATATAGTTAATATAAATAATTTTTATTTAGATTTCAATAATATACGTTTTTATTATTGATAATTTATCGAAGATAAATATAATGAAGAATAATTTCATTATTAAATATAAATTAAATGTTTTTTTAAAACAGTGTTTTTGTTATATATTATATGTATTTATTTAAAATATGAATTTATCAAATTTGGTATATTTTATTATATTTTTTATAAATATAATAAATTTAATAATTATTCTTATTTTTATTATCAATTGGTTAAAAATAAGGATAAAATTATTTGAGGATAAAAAGATATAATATTCAAGAATTGTTTTCTATGTGTAATGTATTTCTATCTTAATAAATTGAATTAATAACTACTAAAGAATTATATTAATTAAATGAATTGATAATATATATAAGAAAATAAATTATCAATCATATAAATTTATCAAATGGATTTTTATAAGAATAAATTCATTTTTTAAGTAAAAATATGTTTTTTTAAATATTTTTTCATGCATTTTGAATTTTTATATAAAAATTAATCAAATTTATAAATTGAATAAAATGAAATAGATTTTATATTATGAATCATAATATTCAAATTATTTTATTATTTCAGTTTTATTTTTAGCCATAAAAATAATATACTAAGATAAAATATAGTTACCATAATAAAGGTAAATGAGTTATTTTCAATTTTTTTTATAATTGTTGTTTAATTTTGATATAAATAATTTAAATTTATTTATTTTAAATAATTTATTTAATTTAATATTTAAATATATAAATAAATATATTTAATCTCATTTAATTAGTCATTAATAGTATGAAATAATATGAATAATTAATCATTGAAAAAGTCATTTATCAAAACAAATTCTATATATATTATGTTTTAATTTAAATTTTAACATTATAATATAAATAAATTGAATTACATTAAATGGATTAAAATTTTTAATTATAATATATAAAAATTTTAAATGGTTCATCATATATTTTTAGTAAAAAAATAATTACCATGATAAATAATTAAACAAGTTAAAAAGGGGTAAAAAGTGATAATTTATCATGGTTCAAATTTTGTTTAATTAACTAGAAATATAGAAATTATAGAAGAAATTTTATAGTAATATTATTAAATCTCAAAATTTTCACCAAAATATTCCCACCAAACTCCCATGTGATTCATCTTTACTGTTCACTTAACTTTAGTTTCAAGGGAAATGTCCCTCATTTCACCTAAAAAGGATCATTCATCTTACCATTGAAAACCAATCTATTCCTTAAAATAAATAAATAATTAATAATAATTTTTCTTATCCAAGAGTTCTATCCCACATTTTTAAGAATCTAGGGACAATAAGGAAGCCTAAGTCTTTCATTCTATGGGAAGACAACATGAGAAGGAGCTACTTCATCAAAGTAAGTAATAAGTTCCTCTTATTTACTTTTCAATTACTCTCTCTCCTAAAATATTAATAAAAATAATTCAAAATTCCATTTATATTCTATCAGAACAATTATTATTCAATGAAAATTATATTATCGTACTATAACACTACTTTCTTACTTATTCATTTGTTATAAGGTGTTCTCATTTGGTTCAGTTTTACCACCAACATGAATTAATTTTTCATTATTATATCATGAATGATTAATAAAAATAAAATTATGGTAATATAATATAATAATGATGAATTTACTATTTTATAATAATTATATAATTAATTTTTTAATTTTTAATTCACTATTAATATAATACCTTTTATTCATTAATTTTTTAAAAGCAATCACATTATGGATTGTATTTAGAAAACCATACCCATAACTCCCATGGAATAAACCTATAACTTCATAACAAAATATGGATAATATATTAAATAAAATTTATTATTATGGATATTATTTACTCAGGAACATGTAAATATGGCCAAAATTATTATACTGAGGACCGCTAAGGAATGAATGAAACTACTAATAACTGATAACCAATATTAATTATAAATAAGTAATAACTATGTAATTAATGAAAATAAATGATTAATATAAAATTTAATATATATGAATAATTTTCTTAAATATATGATCAATTAGTGTTATTTTATTATAGTGGTGGTTATATCTCTTCTAACTAAGTGAGAATCCAAGGTAATGGGTTTGGCTAACTCAATCTCCTCTTAATGAGATATAATTTTTAATCATGAACTTGATTTTTATAAGTTTGGTTTCTTACCCAATATAATTATTATATATTTTATTTACTATTTATTTTCTATATATTGACATTTATTTCCCATAATCACCTTTCTAAATGATTTTTACTTTAGAAATTACGATGTTCGTAAGGGTTTTTCATATCAATTTCAATTATTTAGGACTTATTACATATTATAAACCTAATTTCATTTATATGGTGTATACAGTGTATATTTTACATATTATATCATGATTATATTTATATTATTTATTTAATTTTTTATTATAGGTTCTCAATTACAATGGTTTTATATTAAAAAGTTACCAAAGTCTCAAGGGTTTCTTTCATATATCACTTTCGAATCAAGATTTTATATTTCTAAACTCATATTTCAGAATTTTTATTTATTTATTAAACACCATATATTTTCTTATACTTTATCTTTTTATAAGTTTTATATGACCTATTATCATTTACCCTCCCTTTGGTTCACAAACCAATAGAAATGATGCTTGTAAGTGGAGATGACCTTATATCTTCTTTCGATTCAGGAATCTTTCTCCTTCAAGTCCATATTATTTTTTTACATATTTTTTTTCATATTATTATTTTGAAATATAAATATGTATAATATTTTTTACTCACCATGTTTCTATTTAACTCTTTTTATAAGGTTGTTTTTTTATATTTTCTTCGATTTTGGTCTTTCTTTACTACTGCCTAAAAAGCATAAAAAGTTATTTAATTTTTTTTGCATATTTTATCTTTGAATCCATATTTATTTACTTAAGATTCATTAATTTATAATGATAAATTATTGGTAATTATTTTAAAGTGATGTGTTAAAAATTATCCGTTCATTAAAATGATTTTTGAAATTGAATTTTAAATTCATCTTTGTACGCTAATGAAAAAAATATTTTCTAAAAATTACTTGTATGGATTCAATTAATTTTCACTCTATCTCTAAAATATTTTTATATTATATAGTAATGTTCATGATCAACCCTAAGTGATTTTACACTTATTTTTTTTGATTTAATTTTTTATCAGTGAATCTAACTATTGATATCCTTTAATTTGACCATTTGAAAATATTATAAAACACATTTTATTTCGATGGATTTTATTTATTGATATGATATATGATTTATTTTGTCACAAATAGAAATATTTTATCATTATTTGATGGATTGGGTTCTATATTTACCCCCATTTCATTAGTAAAGATTAATTTCTCTTGGGATAAAAATTCTACACATGAGGTTATCCTAATAAAAAAGGGTACACAAAATGTTATCCCAATCCCAAAGGTACATAGGTGGTTAACCCAAGCCCAAATGGTTCACATTAGGTTATTAAAATATCAATGGTTATTTATTGGTTAGCCAAATCCCAAAGGGTACATGGGTGGTTATCCCAATCCAAAGGGTACATAGGTGGTTAACACAATCCTAAGGGCACAAGGGAAGTTAACCAAAGCCCAATGGTACACAGGTGGTTATATCAAACCAAAATTGGTATATAAGTTTTTATCCTAGGACTACTATATTATTTGGAAGTTTGTTATCCTAGATCATTTTTTTATGATTTTCTTAGCAGCGGATCTTGACTCATGTTCTATTCTAATATTCATGCCATATTTCTATGGTATTACACATTCCTATATCATTATTCAAATATCATGATTGTTGTCTCATGAATTATAATTATAATTATATGGTATATGTGTGATCTTTTGAGGTTCTATTTCCTTTATTATTGCTTTATTGAAAACTCTTATAAATCCATATTCATTTTATTCAGATATGTATCCTTTAATCGTGTTTACTCAAATGATTATGATATAACATCTTTATGAATCATTGATAATTTTTCCATTATCGAGTGTGTGAGATAACTTATTTTGTTTCCCATTTCCCTAGGTAATTATATATATGATTATGTTTATAAGGAAGTTATGTGTGGATAATTTTGTGTGAGATGTTAAATAAATAATGTGAAATAAGACATCTATGGACATAATTTACAAGGACAATAAACCTTTGTGTTTTGTGATTGAGAATTTATTTGTGTTATGTAATGTTTAAATTGTGGAAATTATGTAAGATTTAATTATGTTATGTTAAATTAATCTAACTTAATATCAAATATGGTGATTAAAGTATATTTTTCAGCACCAGATCTTAGAGTGTGGGCCTGGGATGATTTATAAATAAACATAATTTTCAAGATTTTTTATTGATTTTATCATTTTAGTATTAATTTTGATTAAGAAAATAATTTATAGTCTAATAGAATACACTAATATATGTATCATCTCATAAGTAAGATTTTTGGGATGATGTGTAAGAGTTATACACTTGGTAGCTGAGAATAAATTTCAAATGGGATCCATAAGATTCATTTTCATGGCCTGAGTGATATATAAAGGTAATACCTTTTCCATGGGATTGAATCCATCCATATATAAAATTGACCCTCATAGATGAGTGATATATAAAGTTATATTTCTTTATCATGGGGATGAAACTTCCCATAAAAAAAGTAACCCCATGTATAAGTGATACATAAATTTCAATTATTTTTTAGGGTGATGAAACTCACCATACATAAGAGTACTATTGTGATCAAGTGATACATAATGGTTAATTAGTTTTCAACATGTATTAAATAACTAATATGTAAGAGTTATTTCGTATAAACTTAAGGGTTTTTATAATCTATTCTTACATATAAAGGTTTCTACATTTTTCAAATAATTTTGTGCTAATGTATAGAGGTATATGTAATAGTAGTAATATTTTATGAATCTCTCTCAATTTCAAACGAAGGATATCAAAGATTTTTCTTTAATACTTTTACCCCCTATTTAAAAAATTTATCTGGAAGTCATGGATTAAAGATTTAGCCACATAGATCACATACAAAGCATAGGGGACACAAGAATAATCAATTATCATTGTCAGTGAAAATTAATTAAAGGATATTGACAACTATATATGGTTTATGATCTAGGAGAGGGGGAAGGATTTATTTTTGATCAATGGAACAAATCATTTCAGTATTTGAAGGAATTATGTGCCATTCAGATAGATAATATCAAGCTTTCTATATTATGAGGATACCATCCCAACATTGGAAGTATTCTTGAGCATTCATCCTACCCTTATAAAAGGGAATAAAACTCAAATAAAGTGATTTTATATGATTGATTTTTTATTCTTATTTTTAATTATTGTATTTATTCTAGTGATGAAACACTAATCCAATTTTGGTTGAGATTAATATATTTACACCACCCCCACAAATTAATTATATATATTGATTTTTAATTACATCTTTATCAATATTAGCAATTTTTTTTACTTTAGGACGTATAAAATTTCATTTGTTTTTTACATTTAAATACATATTCCTTCATTTCTCTTTTTTTCCACACACAACCCCTTGGATATTCTTCATTGCCCATATGGTTGAGGGAAGTGAGTAGTTTTTCAGGAGTGATCAAAGGACTATGATCACTTGGATATGAAATAATAGAGAGTATAATTATTATTATTTTTTTTTGATTCAAACACACTGATTAAGGGTAATCAGTTGAGTTATTATCCAATTAATGAGAATGGATGATATTTGTTGTTGATTTAATTATGATTTAGTGGGTTTGGTAAGGGAATATACAAGGTGAGGCCACTATTTATCTCATTCATTTATAAATCTACTTAGTGTACAATAAAATACCCAAAACCGGTTCTCTATTTTCTAATTTCAGTCAAAGATGTATTCCAAAAAAATGATTCACTGAGTTTTATTCCTATCTCTTAGAAAACTCATGTCACTCACTACTAAATTTTACATGGGTTTACATTTTTTATTTCTTGACTATACCATGATAGTTGTGTTAAGAAATTGGCACTGTTTCCAGGTAGTCAAGACAATGTTAATTATGTTTTCTTTTATTTTCATGTTTGAAATTTTTCTACTCTATGAATAGATCGAGTTATAACCACCTATTTATTTTTGATCCAAAGGTTTGGAGAACTATCCAAGATAGAGCTATAAATTTTAGAATCAAATATAATTTTGATATAGAGTTTCTTACTATTCAATTAACAGTCTCTTAATCCTCATCTACTTCTTCTAAAGTTTCAATAAATAGAAATAATATTGTTGAGAACCAAGATCAATTTAACAAAAAACATAGAGATTTTTTTCACAATATTTTGACTATAACTAAACATAAATTTTTTTTAACAATGGTTTATTAGTGGCAGTTTATGAAACTTCCACTTAAAAAGATTTAAATTTTCTGCAATGGTTTTTCAAAAACCTATAATATTTTTTTATAGATAATAAAAAAACTCCATTCTTACATCCCCTGAATTAATCCTCCCCGGATACAATCCCTCTCCTGCAATCCCTCACTACATCTACCATTTCTTTCTTGCCTCCACTCCCCAAGATCTCACCACCCCTCCCAAAGATGCAACTCCCTAAGCCATCACTCCTCCTCGAGCCCTCACTGAGGCCACCTGAAACTTTTGATGCTGCCTCATGTTCCGTCACCATCCCTAATATAAACCTAAAATCCACTCCCATTTCTCCTTTCACCATTTACACTAAGCCACTGATCCCTCACTTCAGCTTCTCTCCTCCCCAACCTCACAATCTCCTTTATTCCCCACCCACCTCTGAGCCCACACCACTTGATGTCTAGTCATTTGTGTCCCTAATACCTTTATTTAGATCAATCATAGTAAATACATTAATTATATTCCACTTCTCCCAATCCATCACCCTTGACCTCATGGTATCCCTTTCTATGATTTCCCCATCCCCATCTCCATCCCCTGCCATCACACTGCATCATTAGCTCCCTTTCACACCGATTAGGGTTGATTTTCATAATATATTCATTTTAGTTTAATATTTTTTCACGTTCAATGAGTTTTATTTGTCTTTATTATTCAATTTTAATTCATTATTTAAAAACAATAAATATGGGGTATTATGTCCATTTTTTATATCATGGATTAATGTATAAAAATTGAAGGTGGGTTTTATCCAAAGCTTTCCTGGTAATAAAATTATAATTGACTGTGTATTGTATGGGTATTGAATTATTTTAAAAAACATTAATTCCATACCATCACTAAAATTTTACATTTACAAATAATTAAGTATACTTATAGATAAGATGTAATTTTTTGATGGATTATATACATTAAAATTAAAATCTTGGAAAAATGATGTTGTTCAAAAATGTAATTAAATTAATTTGCATAAAGAATTTTTTAAATAATTGATTTCGAATGAATTGGTAATTGTTATTTAAATGAAATAATATTTATTATGTGTTTTAATTTTTATTAATGATGTGTAGGCAGTTTGTGGTATATGGATAAAAGATGAAACATATTACCAAGGAACACACCTTAGTATGATAAGTGTTTGGAGGTGGTTTTAGATTTTACAATTTCCAATTGATCTATTTATGGATTAATAAGATTTCTATGACGTAAATAAAAATGTATAAGATGGTTAAAGAGAAATTAATTTCATAAACAATTGATATTAAATCAATTCCCTACTCAATATTTGTGTTGGATTTTTCATAGATAATCCAATGATACAGAATGTTTGATCACCGATATCAATCAATATAATGAGATCCTAAATTCATAGAAAATGGGCAATGAAATGTAGAACCATATAAATTATTATTTATAAATTGAAAGGAAAAAACATCAGTATGAAAATATTTTGGTACAATCATTTTAGGGTTCTAAAAATGATAACTTGAAAATTTTATTTTTGGGACTATAGGAAAACTTGATCAAGATCGTAACATATCATTGGATCCTCCTCTTGATACTTTAGATACTAATGGAAGAGATAAATTAAATGAGTAGAAAAATTAGTTTCATGACATAGATAACCATGGAAATCAAGAGATGTATGTTTGATGTTTGAAATATTCAAAACTTTCTTTTCAATTAAAGTTATACCATATCAAATTCCTATGAAAAATTATAAATAATGTGATTTCCATGATAGTGGAATTATTATGTGACATATTTCATGAAGTTAACATCCTTGAGTTTTTTTTATGATATGAAAAAATTTGTTAAAAATATTAGACTAAATTATTCAAAAATACATGCGTGTCCCAATGATTGTATGATCTATTGGGGAGATGATTCATGTGGAAAAAATTGAAAAAATATCTAACTTCTCGATTATATTCAATGAATGATGTTGGAATTATAAATCTACATTCTATTATGAAGAAGAAGAAAAAGAAAACACCTATAATGGTTTTGTGTTACTTACATTTAAAACCCTGATTGAAAATATTATTCATGTCATCAAAAACCACTTAACACAAGAAGTGTCATTCTATATATAATAAAAATGGCTAGTTAATGATCTATCAAAGATATTAAAAATACTATAATACATTTTATTAATCATATTCATATTTCTTATCTGATCCTAGGAATGTGTGATTGGGATTGGCTATTGAAAAATTTAACCCATTTGGGGATTTGATTACCAATTTTAGCATTTGGTCAATTATTTGATTCCTTACAATCTACCTTTGGTGATGTGTATAAAACATAATTATTTTGTCATTTTGATAATTATTATTGAAAAAAACGACTTGAAATGATATTGTTGTATACTTTCATCCTCTAATTTAACAATTGGATGAGTTATGGAACAATATTGTTGAGACAAATGATGCATCTTCTAGAATAGTGTTCAAAATGAACACTACACTAATGTGAACCATTAGTTACTTCCCTAGACTTGGGGACATATATGGTAAGAAAAAATACATGGATTTGGATTTTCCTATTTGTAAAAATGATTTTGAGCATGAATAACTTCCTTATAGTAAAAAAATGGAACTTATTATGTCATCATATATTTCTCAATGCGTATTATATATTTTGGTTGAAAAAGACAAAATTAAATTGGTCTATTGATTATAGACCGACTCTAAAGTTGTGGAAAGTTTCTAAAATATTGGAACAACTATTAAATACTGAAATAAAATCTATAAAGGTTCTCCATTTGAATAATAGTGGGAAATGAGTTCGAAGTGCATCATTAGTTGAAATCAGAACAAAACAATGGAAGAAAAAAATTAATATTCAAACTTATATATTGAGAATTTAAATTTTTTTCACCATAATATTTATTCTATTCATATTGATAAGAATTTTTATGACAGGTTGATCTTAAAATTACATAATGAGAATGGAAAATTGAAGGACCTTCATAATTCTCAGAAGGAATTACAAAAAATGAATACAAAGAGTGGTCTAAGCCCATATTAGAATGGAAAGTATGCTATAATAATTTTTGCAATGAAAAATAGGGATAAAGATATATTCCACTGAATTTTTAAACATGTGAATATATATGATGGTTATTAAAGTAATATATCAAGTTGGGTGAACATAAAGTATCACATGTTACATAGATTGAAATGTTATGATTCACATATTCTGTTACAATAGTTACTAATATTGTAATTATGTACATTATTACCTGAAAAGGTTAATGTAGTTGTACTTCAATTCTACACATTCCTCAAAAAAATATGTTGGAAAACACTACAAATATTTTATCTTTTAAAGACTTAGGATAGATTTATATTGACACATTGTGCAATAGATATGATCTTTCTTCCATAATTTTTTACTTTTGTGATTTATTTAACTATACATTTGGTCAAGGAAACATAATTAGAAGTTACCATAAATTACCTGTGGAGGTTTTATTTATATGTTTTTAATCTTAATTAATCCATTATCAACACTTCATTAAATATGTAACTATTTTTTATTCATTTTATTTCATATATTCCATGGTCATTTAAAATCATATGTGATAAATAAATCTATACCCAAAGGCTCTATTTCTGATGTCTATTTTGAAGAGGAGTTTCTTTCATTTCTTTCTAGATAATTGGATGATATTGATAGAATATTCAATTGAGTTAGATATGTTGATGTTATATCAACTTAATATCAGGTGAATGGAAAATGAAAAATATTTCCTTCTATTTGATGATTAGTTGAGAGGGTCTCAAATATTACACTGACATAAATGTAATTATTAAAAGAACATAGACATGTTCTACTAAATAATGAAATTACATATCCATTTATTGAAGACATCATGATATTGAAATAATTTCCTAGAAATTTACTTCTTTGAACTTTTATCACATGATATATTTCAGTGATCGTGAAGTTCATGATTTTTATATCTTCCCATAATAAGTTAAAATGATATATTATGTGGAATATACTTTGGATAAAAGGTGGAGTTTAGTTTTTCACATAAAAAATGTACTTATATGATATGGGTGATGAAGTGGAAAATTTGAACTCTAACATTGAATCCCCTAAAAAGTAGGAAACTGACTTATTTATCCATCATGATATTATAAATATTATTCTTGTAAGGGTGGGTAAAGTAGATTAAGTAATTATGAATCATGATAATGACATTATTGAAGGGAAAAAATATTATATATAAATCCATCGTTAACTTATCAACCACCAATGTTATATGTTATTCATTTCTAGAACCATGGATCTTTTATCATATTTAAATTGATTTTTATGCATGAGTTTTTTAATTTTGAAAAAGTAAATGTTATATTTTTTTATGTCTATTCATTCAATATCATACCAATGTATATTATGTTTTTCAGTACTGTGCGTCTGTTATCATTTCTAAATTTATTTTTCTATAAGAATCCTTCGAAATATATGTTAGGAAGTTATTATTACTTATTTAAATGAAAATAATTACAAGGAAGAATAGATTCACTGATCCTAGTAACCTCCCAATTCATGTTACCTTGACCATAAAAATTTCATCATTACTACCTAATGATCCTTCATTCTCACTCCCTATAGAGTCTAGGATGCCCTTCATCTCCCCCCATAAGTGTCTTCCACACCCTTTGTCTCCCTCCCATCATTATTTGGAACACCCCCTTATACCTTCCATTAGTATCTAGCACACTGACTCATGGTTTAGCTGTTTCAGATTGTTGTTAATATACAATGATAAAATAGGCAGTCACTCTATTTTCTTCATGAGGATATTGGAGGGTGATGGTTATATGTAAAAAAATTAATGTGAATAAAATTATTTCACTTTTTTATACGAATAATTATTATTTTCATAAAATATAGAAACAATGTTAGTACCAAGACAAATATAAATTATTCATATTTTTGGAATCTAAATGTGTTGAAGATAATTATTCTCTTTTATTTTTATGGAATCCCCAAATATGATTCTGTGAGATTATTTGGACAGATTCAAGGCTAGTTAGAGGCCTATCCAGTTACCCTTCTGATTATATATTCCAATTGGAGGTATATTCGTCAATCTTGTAATAATAAAGTATTTTATTCCCATTTAAAGGTAATTTTAATACATTATAGTTCAATTGAATTTCATTATTTAATTAAATTATAATATTTTAAATAGGAATCTCCTTGTATAGATTTTATTTCACTTTACCATTACTGCTCTTTTCAAATTAAAGTGGACATTGAAAATTTTGGGTAAAAATGGAAAGGTTTTAAATGGAGATTATGGAATGAATTGAATGATATATCATTTATCACTAAGTGGATATTTTATAAGGTACATGAAGGGGTACATAGAGAGCAGTTGAATCTATTTGTTGGTAGCCATATCTATAAGAAGCACATGGTTTTGAAAAATATATTATTATATTAATCCCATTTTACAAATATACATACATATGGAAAGCATATGAAATTTTATACATTACTATTAAATTGTATGTTATTTATTTTAGGATGTTTTAACAAAAAATGTATCAAGTTGAACAAAGAAAATCAACCCCAACACTAATGGTTGAAATATTTTTTCAAGAAACTGATTGACTATAGTAATATTTTCATTAGTTTAAATATTAAAATTATAATATTATCCATTTCATATATTAAAATTTTTATTTATATTTCTTTAATGTATAGAAAGAATTTATGTCACTAATTCTCATGGATGAAACTTTGTTTGGATGTTCCTATAAAATCTGATGGGAGTTACGTGGAAGATCTAACCAAACAAGTTGGGGCATGAATTACTTTTTAATTATAATAAATTCTTATTAGATTTTACTTTTTTAATATATATTTCGTTAATTTTGATAGATATATGATTTATAGGTAAAAGTAAAAGAAATATGGGGTGAAAATTCCGCATAGTCCTTCGTAGTATCCCAGGATTATCTATTTGGTTAGGACCTTGGGAACGAGAACCCTAGTTGTGCATGAAGGATGAGTTCAGGACCATTACCATCAAAGGTATTTGGTAGTACCCTATGGATTACAAAAACATCTACTATAAGTTGCAGTTACTCCCTACCAAAATATGCTCAGAGTAAGTTTCTTGAAATTCAAAACACAATTTATAAACATGGGATTACAATCCATCAATAAGGGGATCATATATAAATACAATATAAAAATTTAATTTCTCTCAAAAAATAATTGGTTGAATTATATTATAATATAAAAAGTTGTGTCCTAGTGGAATTTCATCAATGGATGGTTTGAGTGAGCATGAAAATTGAACAATTTAGTAATAACTTAGTAAAAAAACTTTCATTGGTTTTAAGTTGAAATTTACATATAAAAAACAATTTAATTTTCAAGAAAATTTCCATACAGGTTCTATTAGATGGGAGTGGAGATGGATACTTAGACAGAAATGGTGTCGATCTTAGTTATTTAGGTAGTAATGGTGCTTGAATTTCGATTTAGTGATGGTGTTGTGTAACTAAACCCATGACAGACAAACATTATTAAATAGTGATTTAGAAACCATGTTGTGGTTTGAGGTAGGATATATATGTGTGTGTGTGTGTATTTTTCTTCCATTAAATGAAATCTATATTCTTTGTTGATTTGAAATTTTTTCTTATGATGCTTCCCTTATACATTTCATTCTTTTGATATTTTGGGTAATTTTATAAATGATTCTGTGTAAAGTATTCAATTATAGTTTGATGGACTTCTTTTACTTTTCTTTTGATGGAGTAAATGTATGGGAATAGTCTTAGAAAGTAAAGAGTTAGTGTGGAATTGTTGATGGATAGTGGTACCTATTCTTGGGGGTTTTTGTTGGGAATTTATTTTCTTTTCTTTATTCTGTTAATACTAATACAATTAAGTGATGTTTTTATATCTTAATATTAGGTAAAAGTATGGTAAAATAGGGAAATATGGGGTGGTTTTTGTCATACTAAATGAATGATTTTATGGTATAGGGGGTCATCTGGTGATGTGTGATGTATGAGAAGGTGAAATATTGGTATCATTTAATTAAATATTATATTAGAGACAGTATGAGTAGTTTATGATTATATAAATGGAAGAATGTATTTTAGTATGATCATTCTAGGAGGGAGAGTTAGGTTTTCCCATAAAATGAGGGGTTTGGAAGTAATTCACGGGTATATAAGTTTTGGGTTTCATCCACTATTTCTCATGTAATCTTTATTATGATTGTTATCTTGGTAATATTATGTGGTTTCAAGAATAGAAGTAGGGTTATGGTGGAAAGTTTATTATCTTATAGTGAGTGGTGAAATATATTATGGATTAATAGAGGAAAGGTCAATGATATTAGGAGGGAGTAGTTCGTTGTTGCCTTGTTATGTGGAAACCTTGTTATATGAAAATTATTATAGTAATTTATTTCATTTTCTATCTTGATTTTTCTTATTTTGGATGTTTTTTTTTTGATATGGTAATTATTTATGAGGATGTGTGGTGGTAATGTAAAAGATGTGTGAAATTGATATGTAGAGTGGTGATAATAAAAAATAAAGTGTGGGGTTCTGTATATATGGTGGGGTTATGTGATTATGTGGAGGTATGCAGTGATATGGTAATATTGTAAAACGTGGTTGTATGTTAGAATAGATGTGGTGGAAACATGATGAGGTTGTTGTGTGTTAATTTTACAGGCACTTATTTTTTACTGATTTTAGTGGTAGATTTTGGTGTTTTGATAAGGTCTTTCATTCATTATAATTTTATCTTACTTTATGATATTTATAATACATTTATTTTATATTTTATTATTAAACTTGTAATTTTTGAATGTTGCTTATATTTAGATACATATTTATTTGATTTGGTTTTATATCTTTGTAAACCTGGGTTTGTGTTTATTTATTTTAGAGACTTGGTTTAGCCTATATTAACAATATTCATGTTTTTATTTTTTATTATCACATCCTATTAAAATTTTGTATATAATGTAAGTCATTATTAGTTCTAGAAATGTAAATATTTGAATATAAATTACATTTTTATCATGTTTTGATGATGGTTTAATTGAATTTCCATTTATAGTTTCTTTTTTATGGATTTTTGAATATCAATATGATAATATTTTGTTTTCATGTATTATCCACTTTCTTTGTGATTTGTTTATGGATGTTATAATAATTTTTGTGGGGTTTTTAGCTTATGATACTTTTATTTTTGTTAACATCAATATATAGCGGTGGTTTAAATTTATACTATATATGGTATTTTTTTAGTATTAGTTTAATTTGCTGCTTTATATTATTAAATATTATAGTGGTTTAAACTAACATGAAACCCTTGATAGTTTTATGAGATAAAATTGATTCTAAAAACAAACATAAACATCGAAAAATATCATTTCAGGATACTTCTTAGAAACTGTCATTAAATAGGTAAAAAGTTTCTAGTTGATTTCCAATGCCATATTATGTGGAATTTTAGAGAAAACCTTCATGGAACTATTTTTTGGTGGTTTAAACCACTACTAAAATGAAAGAAACCCACCTATATTCCCCTAATCTATTGTAGTGCATCAAAATAATAAATTATTTCTACCAAATAATCAAGTATAATTTTAGTTAAAGAACATACTAATCCAACTTCAACCTAAGTTTCATGGTTTGGAAAGTGAAGACCCTAATAATCACTTAATGGTGTTTGGTGTTGTATACCTCACATTCAATACTAGAGAAGTTTCAAAAGATAAAATTAAATGTATGGAATTTTCATTCTCTTTAGAGGGAACAATAAAGGAATATATGCAAAACCTATAACCCATATATTTCAAAATATATGGTTGTCTCCATAAATACTTTAATTGGAAGTTTTACCCACTTCAAGGAGAAAAAAGACAAGGAAAATGATTTTTAAAATATGGAAAGACAATGGAGATTATCTCTATGAGTATTCAAAGAGTTTCAAGAAGTTAAATTCAAACTATCCACATCAACACATATAAGATCACCATTTATTTTCCTTCATATATAAATTCAATATAAATATTTATAAGAATATGTTGAGTGTTTCTTCAGGAGGAGATATCATAGAAAAGTCTCTAGTTGAGGCCATGTATTTGATATAGAAGATC